>JALGBA010004260.1:1200000-1800000 GCA_023970755.1 Azemiops feae
CATCCAAAATTGGCACAAATGATGTAAATTAAGTCAATTGTCTAGGCAATCTTTGGAAATACCGGACTTTTCTATCATGGGGGGGGGGGGCTGCAGTTGAAGTTTGAATGTAAATGTAGCCCATTGTGCCCAAAATATATTAAATGTGGATCAATTTATGGTTTCGCTCTACATTATTATTTAATGCTAGAAGAAACAGTATAAAGTAATTTGCACTGAGTCCATAGTACAGGGAATGGCTCCTGTAGCAAAGTGCTGGATCCATTAGAGTCAGTTCTGAAATTCAGATCAGGAGGCAAATTTTGAAATTCAGTCTGACAACAGTAGTGTAGTAACTTTATGTGTACTATTGTTTTCCAGAATTAAATTACCAAGGCTTTAAAATCTAACATTGCATTCAATAAATAACTCTAAAGGAGAAATTTACTGCATGTGAGAAGCTTCATTCAACCTGCAAAGTTAGGTTGTTGAATGCTAAAACACTTCTGATTTAAATATTTTCTAACTGAGAGGATTATACAGTAAACTATTTTAATGGGCAATGGAGACAGAGAGGTTATCTTCCCTTTAAGGAATGACAGCTAAAAAACTTTAAGGCTGGGATAAGATATCTCTCTCAATGTGTAAAATGCCATTGCTATTCTATATCAGCCAGAGTAAATGAACAAAGACCAAGAACTTGATTTTTCTTAGAAATCAGGAAATGGATTATATTAATGCTATTAATAGATTAGTAAATTTGGAAACCACACAGAAAGAAATCTAGGTTTTCCTATCAACTGCACACCAAAAAAGAGCTGCAGCAAACTCAGTTGGTTGATAAGCGCTCATATATGCTATGTAGCCTTTCCCTTCCTTCTTAAAGCTTTTTTTTAACCCTAGAGTTCAATTTACATTAAATATATGTAGATCTTACATACAAAATATGGAAAGCTGATATAGCAGTTTTCAGTATTCAACTATATTGATTTAAATCTAAATACATCTACATTTTCATATCTCTAGTTCCCACTACTCTTACCTACGCATTATGACAATTGGGGGAAAAAAATCCCAATGAATTAAAGTCATATAAAGATTTCTAAAATACCTGCTGCTGATAATCATACATCATACTGTATTAGGCAAATCATAACAAGTGCCAAAAAAATATATGTAAAGCTACCTTTTGAGAACTTATAGAATGCCAACCTCAAAATTGCCTATAGTTCATTGCTCATTGATGCAAATGTAAGCAAATACTCATGTAAGCAAAAACGTTTCAAAGAAGCTTTCTCTCTCGCATTCTCTTTCTTTTTAAAATATTTTTTGTTAAAAGAGTTTTACAGTACCAAAAGATAATACAAACTGAAATCAGGAAAAATGAAAAGAAAGAAAAATGCAAAGTGCAAAAAAAAAAAGAAAGAAAGAAAAGAAAGAAAGAAAGAAAAAGAAGAGAAACGAAAGGAGTTAGGGGGAAATAAAGGTGATTTAAAGAAGTGAGTCCTTATGTTCCTTTTGCAGCAAACCCAGGCAAATTAAGTGTTCCCCAGTCCCTATGAAATTACATACATGATTCACTTCTTCCCATGAATCCCTTATCCATTCACAAATCTTTGCTATTTCTGTCCAAATGTTGGCAAAAAGTCCATAAAGCATTTCCAGAAATGTATGAAATGATTTCTCATTTCCGCCAAAATAAAAGAAGTCAAGTTTATATTCCTTTCTTTTGCTTCTGACAATATTAATCTTTAATTCATCAAGCTGCTCTGTTCAAACATTCTTTCTCCCTCCTCAAAGATTTCTCAAGGTTTTACAAGCCCTCTTTTACAAATCCCTAAGGGACATTTTTTTTCTCATAGAAGTGAGATATCCTTAGTCCAGACTCAGCTGTTGATGACTAATGCAACCTGCTGCTCTTCCACGGATATTCCCTTGATCTCTCTGATCTTATCCATCCTTGGCGGCTGTGGTCTTCCCTTTCCTTGGCCAGCATAAACATACTTTAGCTAGCAGAGAAATGAAAATAGATAATACTTTTATCTGAAATGGAATAGAAAGTGTGGAAAACCTCATTTCCTTCTATCTTCTTTATTGTTCTCAGGAACAACAACAAAAAGAAATGACTTCCCGTTCACATTCTCTATGATTACTGTGAATAAGAATATGGGTGTTATAACGCAAAAGAATTTGTGCCTCTGATATTCCACAGTTTGGGAACCCCTCGCAGTTAAAAGGAAAATTCAGGCAGTGTAAAGATGATGAGGATAAACAGAAAGCCACATATTCACACCCCTAGACCACACATTATTAGACTATTAAATTCCCTAAGAGAATGCTTTATGGTATCAGGGGACATAGAATCCACTAGATAGGAAAATGACAACCTTGATATCCAGATCAGTGGTTCTCCAATACTTTGGTCTCAGGACCCCTTTACTTTCTTAAAAATGATGGAGGACCCCAAGGAGCTTTGGTTTATGTGGCTTATATCTCTACCAATGTTTACTGTATTGGAAATTAAAGTTGAGACATTTTAAATGTTTTATTTTATTTTATTTTATTTATTTATTTATTTATTTATTTGTGTGTTTTTTTTTGTTGTTTGTTTATTTATTTATTTAATTTGCCACCTATCTTACTACAGAGTTCTCTGGGCAGCTTACAATATTTTGCAGATCCCCTGAAAAGATCTCCGGAATGCTCAGGAGGTCCCCAAACCATAATTTGAGAACTGCTGATCTAGAAAAAGTGTTTCTTGGAGAGCTGCATGTTGACCATTGCTCATTAGTTGTGTGGAAGTAGTTTACCAAGAAGAAAGTTGTGCCAGCATTTCTTTCTCCACACAAGAAGAACTACTGTGTTATACGGCTGGGAAAAAGGGAAGAAGCCGGTTGCTTTGCCGGTGTCATGTTGGAACCACCTCCGAAGTCCCTGAAATAATGCATTTGATTGAAGGAGATTCTGACAGTGATTGTACCTTCCTCACAGGATCCTTGTCGTGTGGAAAATAGGAGGTCAGAGCATTGCGTGCATGCCTAGAGTTATACAAAATAACAGTGAGTATAAATCTAAGCTTATCTTCCAATCAAGTTTAAACTTGGCTGCTTTTCCCCAGTTCCTTATCCATATGAAAATCTGAACAGAGTTCAGCCAGTAAAGTGAATATAAACCTAACGTTTCCATAATATTGAGCCTACCACTAAGGATAGAACTACCCCTATTACATGTTTGTGTTTCAACTTAATCTACAAAGCTTACAGGTTTAGTAGGAGGAACCATCTACACCAGTTAGGGTGTTCTGGGAAGAAACTGTGAGATAAAAGTCAAATGTGTAGAGCCCATAAGAATTTGTGATATGACATAGTTAAATAGTTAATTTTTCTAAAATCTCCCCCAAACTCCTTTTCCAGGGGCAAACAAAGAAAGGCTGTTTCTCAATGGCCACTGAGGTACCTGCACCCCCAAGTAGCCTTTTCTTGCTACACAAAGAACTGGGCCCAGGTTTCCATCTCCATTTGCTTCCTGAAAAGTCAGTTGCGTAACTTTGGAGTCAGCCTCTGAAAATGCATCAAAATCTAAATATAGCTGTGAACTACATTTGTTTTGATTTACTGAAAAGCAACCCTCTGCAACTTGGGATCTCTGAAGAACAACAGCAACCACAACAAACGATATTCTAGGAAAGAAATGAACCTTGAGAAGCTGTATTTTTTTTTTTAAAAAAAAACACAGAACAGTGATGGATTATCTCTGTTAGCAAAACAAAGTTCTTTATTCAGTTCGGGAGATCCCCTGGGATCCTATTCATGTAACAAAGTGTCTGTCAATGACTATTCACTATTCAAAATGCTTCAGTCATACAGTAAGTCAATAAGGATGGAGGAGGGTGAATGGAATCACCCAGCTTGAAATAGCTGGTTTTTTGCCATGCTAAAATGCCATATATCTTGACATCATCAGGTAGTTCATATAGCTCCATATGACAGAGGAACAAAGATGAAACACAAGGGCAGACTTTGGGACTCCAAACCAATTGTTAATATTATAGACCAGTATCCAGTCTCCAACAACAACCAATTGAAGACATTTGAAGGCATCTTTGAATAACAGTCTATTCCAAGTCCTGACAATTTCCTTCATTTGATGGAAATTATTTTTAGATTTATTGTGTGTTTTGTTTCTAAAGTTGTGCCTGTGTTGGTATGCATTCCTTGCTTTTATGGAAGCCCAATGCATTCTCTATGACTTTATATCCATCTCTCTCTCTCTCTCTCTCTCTCTCTCTCTCTCTCTCTCTCTCTCTCTCTCTCTCTCTCTCTCTCTCTCTCTCTCTCCCTGGCCTTTTTGTCAGAGACTTTCCCCATTGTGATACTGGGAGAACTTTCACAGGTTCTATTTAAGGCACTTTATGTTTACTATTTATTTTTATTTTATTTAGGTTTGTTTAAAGTATCTCCAGAGAGGGAAGATGGAAAGAAACAAGACAGACCGTAGTATGTCGAAAACAATGTATTATAACTTTGAGGAACGGGACAAGCAAAATACAATGAAATGTCAGACAATATTTCCACCACATTCATTTCAAAAGATCACTTCAAGCTGTTACAATGATTCCAATTATTATTTTTTTAAATGGAGGTATACCAGCTTCCCAAAATCTATTTAGAGAAATAATTTTAAACACGTGTAATGTAATCAAATTTTGGATAGCCGTTCTTCTGCCCAAGATTAGATCTAGACATTTACCGTATTTTTCCGTGTATAAGACGCTATTTTTTCCTGCAAACACCCTGTTCAAAAATCAGGTGTGTCTTATAGAAGTGCAGTGCCTTATACATGGAAAAATAATGGTAACCTCCGCAGCCCAGGGCATGCCTGTGTGGGTTGCCATGCCGCCTTGTGCAGGTGTCAAGCCCCTGTGGGCTTGCCACTAACGGGAAGGGGGAGGAGGCAAGATCGTCGGCCGGCCGAACTTCCGGATTTGCCGGCTCAGCTGTTCGGTGCTCCGCCAAACAGCTGATCAGCGTGGAGAAACTTGCATGCCAGAGCATCTTATACAAGGGTGCATCTTATAGACAGAAAAATACGGTAGCTAATTATAGCAGAACAACAAATGACCATCATGACACAAATCTGAAAACACTAGAAAGGACTTTATCATAAAGAGAGTGGGAGAAAATATGATTTTTTTTAAAAAAAATGATGTAAAGTATAAGATATATTATCCCATCTAAGCTGGTTTTAGAGTCTGGGATGGAAGGAATCCCTGTGCACTGAACAAATATGTGGCTCTGAATGGAATTGTCATTTCTCTTTTCCTTCATGGTCCTCATCTTTAATTGCTAGAGCCAAAGAGGGAAATCTTGGAGGACATTTGGGTACAACATGGTCCCCTTTGCTATAGCTGGAGCCATTAAATTTGGCTGGAGCAAACATGTGAAAGTTTTGTTTCCACTTTTTTTTTTTAATTCTTCATAAATGGAATTAAAAGTCTTTGCATATGGGAAAAAACAAAACTGACATTTTCACGCATCCTTAAGAAACCCTCTAATCACCTTTAATCATAAAAAGAATTACTCACATCATAAATTAACAATGCCATTATAAATGAAAGCAACCAACCATTGTTGGTAACAACTGCTTTCCAAAATAATACTATAAGTGGAAGCTAACCATCATTGTTGCTGTTTCATGAAACATGCAGGCATTCTTTGTATTCTGCCTGAAGTACCCCTGCAAAGAGGGAGCCCTGCAAAGAGTCCACATACATGAAGACATGTGAACAAGGGATTGAAGAACTCTACTATAGTCCCCTCTGGTTGCTTACATTAGAAACTGTTGATCTCTAATAATTTCTGCCTGCCCAGCGCATTCCAGCAGAGTGGGTGTGCTCTAGGTCTCGTCCATTAAATATTGCCATCTTCTGGGACCTACCAGTGTGCAGCGCACACACACGCACGCACACACACACACACACACACACACACACACACACGAAGAACATCCTCCCAGAGTTAAGGATGGGGCTCTCTCTCTCCTGGTGTTCCAGAAAGCCTTGGAAATGGTCCCTAGCCTGGACTGATGTTTGTCCTTGTTTAATGACCCCTGTTTTGTTTTGTGGATTTTGTCCACAAAAGTATTTTACCCTGGACTGTTTGCTTGATTTAATATTTCTGTTATTATGTTTCCTGCATTTTTGTATGCCTCCCAGAATCTACCAGAATTGGGCAGCCAATAGGTTTAAATAACATTAATGTTATTTAAATTTATTGTATTAAATGGATTATTAAACATCAAGCTGAGATCTATAATGTCCCAGATCCTTGTGTAACATCTTATATCTCTTATAAGGACAGAACTAATACAGAGGTGGGGGAAAACACTGGAACAGAGGGTAATAAATTTCCTATTCATAATCTTGCTTTTTTTCCCCTGAAATAATATCTAGACCATAATCTACCAGTGAACGTTTTAAAAACTTGAATTCCATTCATTGAGGTCTACAGACTGTTCCTGTAATAGAAATTGACCCCTGAAGCAAAAGGGGTTAGACTCATTAAGAAAGCTTTTCCCTGCTCCCAAGAGGGAGAGGGAGAGAGCTTTCTATTTTATGTTCCTCTGGTAAGAGGCATGGAGAAAAGAATACAAAATATACTCTTGTCTGGAATCTGCAGATATGAGTATAAATAACAAACTTTTACTGTTAATAGCTGTGTTTATCAAGAAAACACAGCTAGTAAATATTTATGCTACTTAAAAATCTATCCATCCATCCATCCATCCATCCATCCATCCAAATTTGCAGTTGCAGTCTGCAGTTGTCTCTCTGGATTGTGTGCAATCCTAGTTAAACAATACCTGGGAGAAGAGAACCAGTGCTTGAGGTGTCTTATAGGGAAACCTGATTTAAACCACTCAAAAGGTTCATACGATGATCAACGGAGTAATTGTTGCACAGAAAAACAAACGAGACAGCAAAATAAATTGGTGATTCAATCCAATTAAATTACACCAGACTACCTGCAATCTCTATCTAACTGGAACTTCATGATCAACATATCTCCCCTGCCATGTAAGCCACCAGTTAATAACCCCTCTTTTATTTAAATTTCTGGGACATTCGGATAGCTTTTATTTGCACTGTTACATAATCAAGATAAATTTATTTCTCTAAAGCTAGCATGGGTAAACTATTATGGGTAAACTATTAGTAACCAACAAATGGTTATGGGTAAACTATTAGTAACCAACAAATGGTTATGGGTAAACTGTTAGTAACCAACAAATGGTTGCTAATAGATCTTGTGATTAGGGGATGGTTTTGTGTTGTTTATTTTATTGATTGTATTTTTCTTGGACAATGATTGAAATAAAGCTTGCTCTGTCTGTCTGTCTGTCTGTCTGTCTGTCTATGGGAACTTGAGCCTTGCTAGAAGAAGAAGCTGACTACTCAAAGATTCACCATGCTTGTCTTTCCATGAGCGGGTCTGATATAGCAAAGCCGGCAAATGACAACAATCCAGTTAGGAAGCCAGTGATGACCCACTAAGTTCGCCTTGATCTCATTTGAAATTAAACCACTTCCTTCTTCCATCAGTGCCCTTGTTTTCCTCAATTTGAGCTGTCTGTGATGTTTAATTATAAAACCTGTCAGGTACATATTTGTTCATTGTGTTGGAAAGGAGGAGATTTGTGTCTTCAGTGTCCCTTATTGCATGTTAATTAACTGTGGCCATTCCTCTCCCTGCCCCTACCCCCAATTAAAGATAACATCAGCCGATCACCTGAGAAGCTCTGGGGGACTTTCAATCATGCCTGATGTGCTGGAACTTTTGCCTTCCTGCTGGATTACTTTATGTCACCTCTCTTGCCTCAAACAAACATGACCAAAATGGCAAGTCGAACAGCGTTTCACGGGGAAAGTGGGTAACTCAAAAGAGCAGGAAATTAGAAATGTTCGGCACTTCAAGTGTCACAAAGCCCAGAGTTGAATCGCTTGAAGTGGTTGAACTTGTTTTCGTAAGGTGAACAGTGTCTTTATTGGGGAATGGAATGATTTTCATGGGAGAAAAGAAGGGTCAAGCCCCAGGAGCTGTAGTTAAAGGATCATAGGGCCAAATAAAAGACCAAGGTGAGGGTCTATGTTTGAAGGTTCCAGGATGAACTTATTGTTTGTTTGCTCGCTTGTTTGTTTGTTTGACTATTTAATCAATTTCTACAGCTGCCAATCTCAAAGGTGATTCTGGGCAGCAAATATTGGCTAGAAACCAGAAGATGTGAGTTCTAGTTCCACCTTAAGTATAGGGTGACCTTGGGCCAGTCATTCCCCCCTCAGCCCTAAGAAGGAGGCAATGGCCAACCATCTCTGAAAAACCTTGCCAAGAAAACTGCAGAGGATTGGATTGTCCAGAGGACTGGATACAACTGAATGGAAGAAAAATGTACCGTATATCTTAAATGGCTTTAGTAATTATTTA
The DNA here is from genome assembly GCA_023970755.1 of Azemiops feae. Taxonomy (NCBI): domain Eukaryota; kingdom Metazoa; phylum Chordata; class Lepidosauria; order Squamata; family Viperidae; genus Azemiops; species Azemiops feae. Next base: position 1,208,460 of record JALGBA010004260.1, read on the forward strand.
TGCTCTGCACCAACATTGTATAAGAATCACCACTGCACGATTAGGCTTGATGGCATGGCTACTTATTACATGTTCAGTTCCTCTGAAATTAGAATGGGGCTTACTAGGTGGCAATCTGTCAAAATTAGATGAACAAAAACTCAACCATTTGAAGAATTGAAACAGCAACCATGGATATAAGTGCCCACATATCCGCTCTACTCTCTGTGAAGGTATCTTCAAGCTGAATTCCTCCAGAGCATTGACAGCTATGCTTCAGAGCAGCTTCTGGAAGGGGAAAGAGTTTGTATGCACTTGAAATCCTTCTTCCCTGATTAATTTACTAACTGTGAAAGCAATGCCCAGATCAAACAGATTAATAAAGTCTGATCAACACCGTGTAATATCAGAGTGAACAAAATGGCTTACAAGTCTCTGAAACTGTCCAAGCTAATAATTTCATTACCACGATGATTAGGAAAATTGGTGGATCCCCTCGCGTTTTCATTGCTTTAATAATGAGGAAAAAAAATAATGACTTTGCATTCATGAAGCACTTTCCATCTGGGCGATTCTACTTAGATAAGCCTTTGAATAACTCCCTGCTACAGATTTTTTTTTTATCCTAATTAATCGATGGCATGGTGAAGTGTAGGGAGGTTTAATGGCATCAGAGACACACACTACAAAAGAGCTGTTGTTCAACTGCCAGGGTTATATGAACATTTTCATTTTAAAGGTTAGTACCTCATTCCTTAACTGCAAATTTCTATAGCATGGTGAGGAGGAGGAAGAGGAGGAGGAGGAGGAGGAGGGATCTTAATTGCTTCATTTGTGGTGAGGACACCCTTGTAGGATTTTTCCTACACAAATGCTTAAGAAGTATATTAAGATGTTTTAAGATGAAACCAGGGGCTTAACGGGCATTATTTCTTTAGATCTTCAGTTCTGTCCTGGTAAGAGAGGCTGAAAAACACTTGACCAATAAAGGACAATATTTGTAGCTCAGAATTCAAACGAGGGATCCTCAGTGCTCTCTGAGTTTGGTTGTTTCTTACAGACATCTCATTACCCAAACTAGTAACGATAAAGGCTAGCAATGATGATATTACCCAGTTGGGTAATGAAACATCTGCAAAAAAACCAACAACTAAGCTCAGAAAACACTAGACCCTTAAGGAAAGTTCACAGCTATTTACCTACAAGGCATTTATACTGCTCCTTGATTACCTCTGCACTCCTGATCCCATGCTATCATTCCTCTCTGTGGCTTGCAGCAATTTATTTCCATACCCATTTCCTTCTTGGTGAAAGAAGAACTACTCTGAAAGCTTATTTAGAACTGGAAAGGCAGAAGTTTGTGGAGCCACTTTAGAGAGGGTCATCTGCGTTCAACTGCCTTAGCAGGTCTTGGAAGAGAGAGGGTACTTTAGCAGCTTCACAATTCTATAGACACCCAGATGAATCAATTAGGAGTGAAGCTGGCAAGGTATTATCAGTTTTCCTCTTCTCTTTAGCATGGAAGGCCAGTCTGGAAAGTCTGCTTAAATTATTTCTCACCCAGTGATAGGATTCAGATATGAGAACAACCGGTTCTCTGTGTGGATGCTGCTTCCGGAAGTCTGTTGGGTCTGGGTAACAAAAAAATAGCTACCGGTTCTGACGAACTGGTGCGAACTGACTGAATCGCACCACTGTTCTCACCCCCCCTCCTTTGTCTGTTTTGGTGGTTCAGCAGCCCAAGGGAGGGCAGTAACTGTTCTTGGGATTCCTGAATTGGTAGAAATGAAGAGCACTGGGATCATTTTCCAATTGTTTTTGAAGAACTGTTTTGGGAAGAGGTATTTTGGCAATATACTCTAGAAGTGTCCTATATTAGATCCCCTTTCTTCCCTCTCCTCACCCCCTGAGGTCAAAGCCACCTGTAAGAGCTTTAATTTCATAAAACCAGGACACACATAAATCTTTAATATACCAAATGTTAGTAGACAGAAGAATAATCTGGGAAAAAGAAAATGTTGAGGAAGGAAACACTTTCAGAACATACAATGGAAGATCATAGCCCCAGGGTGAAACACTAATTCAGATTAACCTAAAGCAACAAACAAAGAAAGCAATCTTATCCAGTAGATGAAGAATTGTTAGTCATCAAGCAAACACAGCAGTTTTGGGATTGTGAACAAAGGTTCTTCTGCAATGTAGGTGAAAGAGGGTTTCCTGATATTTTACTTCATCCTGGGAAACGTGCTACCCTTCCCCTAATTCTGAATCTGAGGTGGACAATCTTTGTTCAGGCAGGAAGGACACACTCCATTCCTTTATGTTTCAGTCTCTGGGGGTCATCTGAGATCATAGATGCTAGTAAATGTTGTTGCCAGAGAGTGGGATGAAGATTTTGGCCCTTTTTTCAGTTTCTTTGGGGGAGGGATGGGTGAGATTTGTGTGGCAGGTTGAATGAATGGAAGATTAAATTACTTGCCGCAGCAATCATCATTACAATGAACATTTTGTATAGTATGTGGAAGATTCATAAGGATTTTTAAATATGTGCATTGCAATGAAGAGTTAGATCAAGAGACAACCATTTCTAAGAAAGTTAGGAACTTTGGTGTTTCTTATATGACATTATAAATGAATGAAAAAGCAATATTTTAGGGTTTATTTTGGCAACAATATCCCTAGTGAACTGATAGAATAGGGTGAGAATGGGTGGGAAGAGAACTAGTACTGTACATTGCATTGGAGTAACATGGGAGTAAGAAATGAAATGAGCACAAACATTGAGTTATTTCTTTACTTAGCTGTTTTTTATGTGCCAGTAAGATGCACCTGATAGCAGTCTGTGGCAAAAATTTGCAGACATTCAGCTAATCTGAAAAAGAGTGACTTCTTTCTTTTATATTGTTTTTATTTTACTCAAAAGATTAAAATACAAAAGGGGAAAAAATAAAGACAAAACAAGACAATATTAAAGAAAAAAGGGTACCTTTTTTCATAGAACTGCCTCAGTCTGTTCATCTATCTGACATTATATTGCTGACTGATTTCTAGAGCTTCCCTATATCAAAGCTCCTCCAAGCTTTATCATCATCATGATGACCAACCTTGTATGACAGTTGTTCACAGATCCTTCACAAGGAAAAACAATCCTGATGATACGAGGAGGTAATACTAAAAATTTTTAGAGGCGGGATTAAACAGTAAGTATTTAAGAGCTTAACTGCATTAAAGGAGTCAGAAGGATGACAATTACAGGCAATGAAAAGGACAGTAATAGACATTATGGCAACTGTGTTATGTTTAGATAATGCTCTCGTGAAGCATTTATAGGATCTAAAAGGGTGGGTGAGACATTTAGAAAGTATCATTTAAGTAGGTGAGTCAACATTGCTTACAAATAAATATATAAACCATTGATGAGTAATCTGATTTTTCCTTCTATTACAGGAAAAAAAGCTAAAGTAGTAGCTAATGTTTATTGGTTGATATGTATAACTCCAAAATCATGATAATGTGGGTGCAGATGCTTCTTTGATTAGAGGAAGGGTTCATAAAGCTCTAAATCTTTGATTGAAAGCCTACATAGAACAATGTAACCATGTTCTCAACCTTCTTCACCTTGATGAATTCTGGGAACTGCAGTTCAAAACATATATAAAATTGAAGAATCCTGGTCCATCTTGTGTTTCTGCTACAAGTTTCAGAACTCTGACATCAGAATTAGATGATGAATGCGTCTGTGAGTCAGTAGAGCAATTTTAGGTGTGTTCATTAAGAGTAGTGAGCCAAAGATCTTCAACATCCAGCTGACAGAAATTCATAATATTCCTCTCCTTTGTCCATGCAAGTTGAAAATGATAGAAACTCAGAAAAATCTGATCAGCTACGGGATCACAAGCTGTACGGCACATGTAGGACCAACCTAGAGATCTTGTTTTCAAGCTCAAAGGATCAAACGCCCATTGAATTCTGACTAGGAAGTTAAGCATGTTTGGTAGAGATATAATTTCCCTAAACTCAAAGTAACAATCTGAATTGTGACAAGTTTTAGATCAAGAAAACAATATGGAGGAAAAGAAGGACTGCTCTGTTTTCATGAATGCTTTCAAGCTTAACCAAGTGGGGAATTTGGTCATGAATCTCCCACTGTTTTATTTATTTTGACCCTCAGCTGGCACAGAAAGCTAAATAAGGAAAACAATTCAGTCTTTAGTTTTGCCCTCATCTAAAAGGATAGAAAATGGTTTGGGTGTAATCCAGTCTCTGTTTCTCATGACCTGTTTGACTTACAAAGATTCAAGATTACTGTACTCACTCTTAATAAAAGCATATTAATGGTCTCTGATGAAAAGCAACCCTTTTTCTCATTCTATTCTGAAAAATGGGCTGTTCAGTTTCAAAAACTCAAAAGACAGTACATTAAATATATAGATTATTTCATTACTTTAAAATAGAATGTATGTATTTTAATTAGAGCTGAGCATGCTTCAAATTTTTTAGAATAAATGCTTTGACTCTGTGCAACCACAACACACCTCTGGTGTTCCTTAAAGCTACCCATCTTCTTTTAGAGTTGTGGGTTGGACACAAATGCTACTGCTTTAAGGAATCCATTCCTTAAAACATATCTATATATCTATATATTTATATATCTATATTTCTCTATCTATCTCTATCTCTATCTCTATCTCTATCTCTATCTATCTATCTATCTATCTATCTATCTATCTATCTATCTATCTATCTATCTATCTATCTATCTATCTATCTATCTATCTATCTATCTATCTATCTATCTATCTATCTATCTATCTATCTATCCATGCATCCACCCATCAATCATTTGTCATCTATCAATCATCATCTATCATCTATCCTTCTGTCATCTGTCATTTATCACCTATCACAGTATGTACTCACACTGACACACACAATCTGAAGCATTCTTCTGAATGATTTTAAAACATATACAGTTTTGAAATGACTGAGGAAATATTGAAGTCTTAACTGCAGCTATATTATAGTATGCCTGATGGAGGAAAAATGGATTGTGAAAATGTCAGGACTCGCAAAAATGGCAAAACTGAGCTCAAAGAAAAAACGACAAAATCTTTTCTGAGACACTGGAAAATTTTATATGGACTTTTTTCTGAAAGAAGAAAAATGATGTTTTTATGAATCTAAAGATTAAGAAAAATTTAGATTAAATAAGGGGCTGAAGGGGCGTAATATCTAAGTGGAAGGAAGGACCATAACATTTAACTATGTTGAAAAGAAGGTTGGAAGTCGTTATATTTCTTAACTTTACCGGGGTTTTTTTCTCTCCTCTTTTTTTTCTCTTTCTTTTGTTTTTTATTCTTTGAAAACCAATGAATAAATACAAGTTTATTTAAAAAAAAAATACTTAAGCCTGTGATACCAAGGATCTTTTGGTGTCAGTTTTTAAAAAATGCAAAGGAAGGGAAGGAAGGAAATCAGATGAATAAGCAATTATGAACCATTATCTGTGTTTATTTATTTTATGAATGCATCCATGCATGTATTTCTATGGCTGGCCAACAAACTATAGGTAGTCCTTGCTTAACAACCACAATTGGGACCCCTGTTGGGTGAAATGGTCATTCAGCGAAACACCCATGTGACTGCTTCTCTCAATGACCACAATCTCAGCACTCCCTTATGATGGTCATTAAACAATCTCACAGGTTGTTAAATGGAACAGAGTTCTCTCCATGCTGGAGAGCTGGAGCTGGAGGGAGAGATGGATCCTGGGCTCCGTGATTGCTGGAATTCCAGTTGCCGAAGTTCAAAGCAGGCTTGGAACCAGGAGTGCTTCTTTCCCCGCCTCTGCAGAGGATTCCACAGGAGTGGGAAGAGAGGGATTTGGGGTTCCATGAATTCTTGAAATTTGGCTGCCAAGTCTTAAGCAGACATGAAAGGGCAGGGACTTCTTTCAGCCAGCCTATGGGGACATGAGGGAATTATCTTGGCAGGTGGCAGCAGTTTGTAACCTTCCCCGCAGGCTTCCCCATTGATTTTCTGGGGAAGTTGGCAAGAAAGATTGCAAGTAGCAGTCACGTGATTGTGGGGTGCTTAGCAACCAGTCATAAGTGTGAACAGGTTGCCAAGCACTCAGATCGTCCTCATCTGACCATGTATATGTGTGTGTGGGTGTGTGGGTGTGTGTGATATTTTGCAACAGTCAGATGTGTTTTACAGGCCACAAAGCACCCTTTTTGAAGCCTTTGTAGCCTTTTTTATAGTCATTAAGCATCCAGTTAAGCAAGCGCTGCTAGCATGTAACTTTGGGCAGCGTACAAAAAGACATATCTAGGATACAAAAACCCAATCACTAGATGGCAGCAGAGGGTTAGAGTTCTTTATACCACTTTGCTGCTATCTAGTGAACATCTAGATTTTGCAGATCAGATAGTTAGCCTGTCATTAGTGCTGGTACAATGAGAATTCAGGACATAGCTAGCAGTTGGGTAGCATTAATTATGATGAAGTTTTCACGTAAAATCTCACTATCATGCTTTACCATGGATAGATTGTCACCAGGTACCATGTATTATAACAGTATAGAATGGGGATAATAGCATACTACTGGTATACTATTATCCTCATTCAAAATTTGAATAATCACCTATTTACTCAATTATATATCTAAACTGATTTTAATTGATAAAGCACATTTGGAATAACTTTGGACTTCCTCTTTGACTGAGGGCAAATGTGTTTGTTGCTCTATTCCAGGAATCAAAGTTGTATTTAAACCCCAGAGAAATAAAAAGTAAAAGTTCATAAATGGTAAGACTGAGGCAAGGATTCTTCTACTAGCACTGATGATGTTACCTAATTTGGATAATGAAACGTCCTCAAGAAAACAATCAAGCTCAGAGAGCACCAAGGATTCCTCAGGCATTCTTCTAGTCCCCATCTTAATTTTGATGGGCTTCTAGGGGAACAGAGCTTCTGCTTTAGTAGTATGAAAATTATTAATGTAAATATGCGGGGTGGCACGGTGGCTCAGCAGTTAAGATTCTGGGCTTGTCGGCTGGAAAGTCCGCAGCCCAAGTTCAAGACCCCAAGTGCCATGTGATAGGATGAGCTTCCATCCTCACCCTCCTGCCAACCTAGCAGTTTGAAAGCATGCAAATGTGAGTAGAGCACTCCATGACATCATGCTGGCCACATGACCACAGAAATGTCTTTGGATAGCACTGGCTCAATGGCCTTGAAATAAAGATGAGCACCACCACCCCAGTAGCCGGCAATGACTTGTTGTTGTTAGTTGCGAAGTCATGTCCGACCCATCGCGACCCCATGGACAACGTTCCTCCAGGCCTTCCTGTCCTCTACCATCTTCTGGAGTCCATTTAAGCTCATGCCTAATGCTTCAGTGACTCCATCCAGCCACCTCATTCTCTGTCGTCCCCTTCTTCTATTGCCCTCAATCTTTCCTAGTATTAGGCTCTTCTCCAGTGAGTCCTTCCTTCTCATTAGGTGGCCAAAGTATTTGAGTTTCAATTTCAGGATCTGGCCTTCTAAAGAGCAGTCAGGGTTGATCTCCTGTAGGACTGACCGGAGTGAAATCTGCAGGGACTTCTAAATACTCCTCATTGACTCTAAGCAGCCCAGAAAACAACATTCTGAAAAGGACAATGCCAGATTGATTAAGACCCGCAAGGAGGAATCCACTTCAGACCTTGGGCTTCTCACATAACTCTGGTTTGCCTAGTGTGGGAAAACAAAACAAAAATCCCTTAAATTTTCATTGCTGTAGTGGAAAAGGGTTACAAGCAACAGGTATCTGGAATTTTCACCAAAGAAGGAGCTTCCACAATCAGAGAAGATCTGTGTTGTCTTGGCCTGGACTAACAAGTTTATGGTGGAATGACCTTTTGCTGCTCAGATGGGTCACAGGATGATAGATTATTTGACCAGCTGTGTTTATAGTAGAGAAGAGGGATGAAAGTCTTCTGCTACCCTACTGACATAAGCGGAATGCTCAAACGGAGGCCCAAAATATAGTTGCTCTGTGCATCGCAGCTACTTATTCTAACTATTCAAAATCTAGTTCAAGTTTTTGCCTGGGAATGGTGGAGATTATTTTGCTTGACTTCTTTTATTTTTTTAATTCACAAATAAAATTTGGGCAAAAGCAGTTCAATAGCTAATAAATGTGTCTTATCTTTTAATTTCTGTTTACTGAAAGGGGGACTAGATCAAAACTATTTATATTACATATCCATATTCTCAGATTCTAATTATATTAAATGTATTGTTATTGTCAGGCAAACCACTCACAGGGAAGGCTCAGCCCTGCTTTCCAGCTCTCGATATTTGCTCTAGATCACCCGAACCACATTAGCTCTGAATATTAGTCATTGATATAAAATACCAAGTTGGTAAGTAAAAAAGCTGCCCTTATCCATTCTATGATTGTGGATGAGGTGGCTGATCTGACATGGGTAACATACCTGGGCACAACCAAAGGTGGATGTGTCCTTCTCTAAAATATACATACTTGGTTTTCAAGTCTGACACTGGTTATAATCCTGGGAATGGAAAGTTGGGATGGCATTTGTCATGCATGAAACCCTAATGCTTTCAGAGGCATTGCGCCACATAAAACTGGATGTGGCAAAATTATCCTTCAGGTCTTATCATGTATCTTACCATGTCTGCAGATAGCCAACCAATGGTCCCTTTTAATGATCCATTCCCTGCTGGGAAGGGATAGGTCACTAGAACATGCAGGTTGTTCTTGTTCAGCAATCACTCATTCAGTGACCATTCAAAGTTATGACAGCACTGAACAAGGGGACTTATGACTATTCCTCATTCTTGTAGCCATCAGAGTGTCTCCACAGTCTCATGATTGCCATTCAGGCTTTAGGCAACCAACTTGCAATTATGACATCACAGTGTCCCACTCTTGTGTGATTGATAGGTGCGATCTTCACTGCTAGCTTCCAACAAGCAAAGCTAAGGGCGGACAAGGACCCAAATGGTGATCGGGTGACTTCAGGACTCTGTGACATGCGGGGTTCACCGAACAACAGCGAGTAGAACTACTGTGATAAATTGGTGCAGTCGCATGATGTTGCACTTTATAACCATGTTGTTTAGCGAATGAGTTGCCATTCCCAATTACTATTGTTAAGGGAGGACTGCCTGTATATGGCATTGCTGAGGGATAAAGATTTTTAGATCCACTTGGAATTGGACTGTGACTGGCTAGGTCCCATGAGGTACAAGAGGAAGAGTATGTTGAGTTATCTGGAAAAGTCTGATCCTGAAGAAATGGGCAGCTCTTTGGGATTGTTAACCCAGCTACCTGTTCGCCAGAACCTGTCTAAATAAGATTGCACTGAGCTAGATGGAAGTGGCACACAATTTAGGGGTTTCCTTGGACTCTGAATCCTGCTCAAAGAGCCATTATGAAAAAGTTTATGTGGCCAAGAAGACTGAAGTTTTATTTAAGTTAGATATGGTTAGCTAGATATTAATTCTCCTTCCCTTCAATTATTTCCCTACTTCCCCAATGAAAAATTACAGACAACTTTCTAAGAAAAAAAATCAAGAACATACTTTTAGTCTTGAGCATGACTTCAAAGTTTCCTAATCTTTTGGGCTAAGTAGTATTTGAACACCTTAGCACCAAAGTTAGCATCAATGCAACGATAGAACCAGAAGACTCAAATATAATAAAAATACGTCTTTGTGATTGCACATAGATTTAATTTTTGGTAACTTTAAACTCCCTTTGTCAACTGTATTTGATTTAGAACAGTTGCCTGTCACTTGGCTTGTTGTATAAATCAGCTTTTATGACTCTTAATTTTATGGAGAAAACACCCATGAAAGGTGGTTAATAGCTGCACATACTAATTCTAATAAAAGGGAACAAATGACAGAAGCCAATTATTTGCTCTTTTCTTGCTGAATAGCTTGGAGAAGTGACAATAGTGGAGGTCATATTTCAACAGCACACATTAAGTATGGAGCTGTGTTCTCTGAGATATGTGGGTGACGGCTCTGTGAAATTATTTCTTCCTCCTCTTAATATAAAAGTATTAAGTATTATTAGTAATGGTACTGGCCACACTTTCTGAGTTCTGTCATCATTTAACTATATATGATTGAAGTAAGGAAAGTGTCATGGAGAAGGGGTATAAAAAACTCAAATGTTGCATATGGGGTTTTGATCACATTGTTCTCTCCAATCCCAGATGGCCTTGGGTGTCAGGGGTGGTAATGAACCCTGGGTGGTAGTGGGAGGAGGAGGAAGATGAAGAGGAGGAGGAGGTGGAGGTGGTGGTGGTGGTGGTGGAGGAGGAGGAGGAGGAGAAGAAGAAGGAGGAGGAGGAGGAGAAGGAGAAGGAGAAGGAGAAGGAGAAGGAGAAGGAGAAGAAGAAGAAGAAGGAGAAGGAGAAGGAGAAGGAGAAGAAGAAGAAGAAGAAGAAGAAGAAGAAGAAGAAGAAGAAGAAGAAGAAGAAGAAGAAGAAGAAGAAGAAGAAGAAGAAGAAGAAGAAGAAGAAGAAGAAGAAGAAGAAGAAGAAATATCTCTTTCAGAAAAAGAGAGAAGGAGAAAACAGTGGCTTTAGCTAAAATCATCTTAGTTAAAATTATGTCTCTAAATACATCATCACAAGTAATATATCTGCATAGTTTCCCATAACTTAGAAGTACGATCCTATGCATGTCTACTCAGACAAATGCCCCATCGTTTGACCTTAGTCCTGGCTAAAGATTCACAGAGACTGACTTTTAAAATAACCATGTTTTACCAGGGTTGAGAGTTTAGGCTTTTATTTTTCTCCAAACGGTTTTCAGATGATGAATAGCGTATGTTTTCTGCTGTTGTATAGTGTAGAGTTCAAAAAGTTCAAAAATGCCTTTAACACGGGAGTTACCTTTCTGCTGAGCTATCAGGAAGAGACCTCTACATGTCTGAGGAGTAAAGGTGCAAAAATAGAATGAAACAAAAGGGTGAGGAGAAGAGAGAAAGTCCAAGATGGCAGGTGATACTTTACTGTTCATAAAACTACTTCATCTAGAAGGCTATTTCAAGCATTCTAAACCCCACTTCATTTTTATAGCATCAGTCTGAAACATTTATGGCAGGAGAAAAACATGTCCTGAAAATCAGTTACTGCAAGCACAGTTTCCTTTCTGCATTATGCACTAAAACCTCTTTGCTTGCTTTAGAAGATGGGTAATAAAAGTGAAACCTTCCAGATTTCCACGTCTTGTTGAAATTCAAGGAGATACCTTTCCAAACAGAACAGCATCACTGATTGCTGCTCGTTTGCACTCTTTTATGTGGAATGCAACATAAAATTATTCCTTCAACTGCTATCACTTGGTAGCTATGATTGGATCACGGAGCATTTGTTTGCAAAGTCTATAGGAAGAGCTGGGGAAGAGAGAACAAGAGAGACCTATTACTGTTTACAGGTGGGTCTGTTTGGGAGGAATCCCTGGAAATACAAAAGAGTTACACTTTCAATTCAGCAAAATCATTTCCATCTCTTTATTGGTTGGTATGACATATTTCACTCTTTCTCCAAGGAGCTTCCAGCAGTGGTCTTCCTTTGCAACATTCCTGTACAGTAGGTTTATTATAGGTGTCACTCCCTTGTCCAGTGACAGTTACAGTTCAGCAAGAATTTGTTCCTGAGTCTTCTGTATGAAACTGTTCAGTCTTTGTGCTCTGCTTGTACATTTTGAAGCATCTCTAGATGGAAGGCCGAGGTCCTATCTTGATCAGCTGCAGAAAATTCTCAACAGATAGATTAGTTGGAAATACTTTATGGAAGTTCATTGCTAAATTTAACTAAAACACTCAGAGCATTGGGGGAAATGCAATTGTTTTATGGCATGTTTTAAAATTTCTAGGTATTTCTGTACCAGTTCTTAGAAAAAAGTGTTTGAGCCCAAGATAAGACAATTCAATGGAAATATGAAAAAATGTAGAGACACACTCTTACACACAACCACATACACACACTCCATAGACATTGGGCAGAGGATATGGAGAGCACTACATTCACGTTGTCTGAAGGAACTATATCTTCAAGAGGCACATCCAAAAGTGTCCCAGATAAAGGAAGAAGAGAAGAAAATGTTACAAAGCAAAGAGGAGCAGAAGCTGAGAGCATAGCAAATAAGCAATGGTGGCACACATTGATCACATTTTGTATTTTACCAAGTTTTCTCCAGAGTACCAGAATTGCATAAAAAAAGAACTCATCTACCTGAAGAAGCCCTTTGGTTGAAGCCTGTTAGGCATTCTTCATAAATGCCTATTTTAAGGCCCACTTTGAGAGGAGCACAGGGATTATCTTGGATAAAACACACAGAAACCATTAGTAAAACATAAACTTAGCCCAGGAAAATAGAAAGTGTGAGAAAATAACTCAAGATTGCCCCATCTTGGTTCTCCTTAGTATAAGAGGGAAGCAAGAAGAAATGTGGTCGGGCTTTCAGGATTCTGTTATTATACCCCACAACAATAACAATAATAAAATAATATTCTTTGCACTGTCTGTTTACTGACCTGGCAAATGTTAAAGGGCTGACACACTTCTCAGTCTGTGGCTTTTCCCCCCTCTTTCTCTTTTGCACCCTGTCTCCTGTCTCCTGATGCTTAAATGAGGTGCCTAGTTGGCAAGAGAATGGAAGGGGCTAGCTATTGCCTTCTTCTTCCATTTCCTGTGCATCTACATCCTTGGCATTCCTGCTGGTCATCTTACCCAAATATTAAACTGATCTAATCCTGCTTACCATTTGTTTTTAGATTAGTCATGGTTGGCCACAGTGGGCTGGAGTCACTGTGTGTGAGTATATAGGTTTGTTCAGTAAATCAACAGTAAAATAAAGTGCTGCTGCCTGAGCTGATAGTGCATTGCAGAGTGACTGAAATAGCCAATGAAGCAGTTCTTTTTGGCCAATGACACACCCCATTGCTTCCTGGTCAGAAGAAATGTAATGACTATGGGAACCTGCGTTCAACATCCTATAAGAACAATGTTCTCAAGCAAGTGCAATGCTAAAAGGTCCAGTTTATTTAAACTAACTCCCTGTGACATGTAAACTGCTTGCCAGGGAGTTAATTGAATTTCCTCCTGAGACTTAAGATAATATTCTAGGCAGAATTGGTGGAAATGAAGCTTCTCCAGAAACTTCTGATTTTGTATTCTTGGTAGCTTTCATGCCCACCTACAGCTTGTGTGAAGATTATGGTTGAAAAAGGAGAGAAAAGGCTGGTAAAGGATCACTCCTTTCAGTTCTGTCTGTGACAGTAGCAATTCTGAGTGTGCCCTTCAGATTTGTAAAATAGGTTTTTCCTCCAGAAAGTGTGACTGCTATACCTGGGCTACAAAAATCCAAAGACAGCAAGATGGTAACAAGTGGTTTCTGAATCTCTTTGCCATGGTCTAGTGGCTGTCTAGATTCTGCAGTCTAGCTATGTTAGCTGTACCAGAGGGAAAAAATAAATGATTAAGGCAGGAAATGGAGTGGGACATGATAGCTTCCTAATCTTGCCATCCCAATTTTGGGATGGCAAAAAATAGCCACTGCCTGATAGATAGAGAAATCTATTTAGTGGATTGATTCAGTATGTACTATTAAGTCATTGTTGGCTGTTAGCGACCACATGGAATTTTTTTCTCCATAATGATCTGTCCCTAACCTGATCTTTCAGGTCTTCCTCATTCTTCCCCTCCCCACCACCATCAATGAGTGTACATCCACTTTGTCTGTCCACTTTGCTTTCTGCCATCTCTTCTTCTCTTTCCTTCCACATTCTCTCTTTCCTTCCACCTTTCCCAGCATTAGAGGCTTCTCCAGAGGGCTAAATCTTCACATAAAGTGTCCAAAGTGGGATAATTTGAACTCTGTTGTTTGTGAGGGAATGATTAAATCATTTGTTATTATGAACATAGCCCTGATGTCACATGATATATTACATTACATTAGGTATTACCTGGAATATGGAGGAAAACAAAACAAAATATCAAGGATCCAGTGCCAGAAGAGTAAAGCTTACATATGCAGCAACTGCTAGATGCCTGGGAAAGAGTCACAATCACAGGCTTCCCCAGGCCCTCTAATGTGGCTTGTTTCCAACAGATGTAGTCAAGTCTCCTTCCTTATCTCTATTCCCGGAGTTAACATAAGATTCAACAGGCCATCCAGTTGCCTTTCTTTCCTTTCACTGAATTGAAACAAAAGAAATGTGCTCAATATCTTGGGTCAACCTTCATCCTGTTGCCTGATCTCCCACCAAGGTCTAAAATTCTGTGCATTCCTTTTCTGATATCTTTGGAGAACACCACACTTGGTGTGGCTATCCCAGCAATTTCAAATTTGGATCCTCCTGTCAGATCATTTTCCGTCCACCCACAGTCTAGTCATAATTTCAAAAGTAGACTTGCCATTTGAATAGTACGATAGTCTAAATGAAAAGAAAGATAAATAGTTCAAATGCATGCTCAAGCTTTGTGTAGGTGGGATCTGAGTTCCCCAGTTAATATTGTCCTATTACTAATTCTAGCTAGAGTATTGCTAAGTATATATAGCTAGAGTATGCTAGCTATAGAATACACAACTATGGTTGCAGCCCTACTCCTATTTATACAGCCACTTTACATTACAGACACAATCTGAGTATCCCAAATATGAATTGACTTCCTTATTTTCATTTCAGTTATTTCTTTTCAAAGTAGGATGTCTTTAAAAAAATATCAGGCCATTTTATTGATTGCTTTATGTGATCATTTGACTCTATAGATCCCATCGTAACTCAAATCTGCAAATATTCCAATGACATGGCAAACCATATTTACCAGAGGAATATTTGATCTGTTACAGTTTTCCCTTGGACATTGCACTTTTAATAGTCTGTTTTACTGCAAGATTCCATCAGTTCCTTTGAAACTGGCAATATACAATATGTTTTAACTGTGCATTTCCTTCTGCAAGGGGTATAAAGTATATACAGCATAAGAAATGCTATTGTGGAATTAAAGAATTAAAGAGATATTTGTATCCTCCATTGAGATTGTTTTCATTAATAATGACAGAAAGTTATTTTAGCAATGGTTGCTGAAGAAAAGAGCAGTTGAATGTTTCCTCTTCCTATATTTCTAGTAGTACCTAATATTGGGGTGAGGGTTCCAACCCCTTCCCCAGAATTTATCAAACTATCAGCATGCTTCAGCATTGACCATGCTAGTAGCATTCAGCAACGTCTGGAGAACTAGGGGTTTCCCATCTCTGTTTTAAAAAAATGTATGTAATATTTCTCTACCCTCATTTTTTGCTATCTATAGGCTTACTCAAGTAACTTACAGTGCTTGGTTGCTCTATATTTTACCTGAAGTGGAATGTCCCACCAACAACCTTTTCTTTGCAGCTGTTATGACGTGCCTGTTAGGACATGTAGTCAGTAGTGGGATTCAAATATGTGAACAACCAGTTCTCTGTGTGGATGCCGCTTCCGGAAGTCCATTCTGGGCCTGGGCAACAAAAAATTAGCTACCGCTTCTGCCGAAGTGGTGCAAACTGGCTGAATCCCACCACTACATGTAGTGATAAATTTGTAAAGAAATGGAAGAATTTATCAATGGTCAGATCCTCTTCAGAAGGCAAGATTATTCTTACAGAATTAGGTCCAGTGTTTCACTTGGTCCATTTTTGTTGTTGTTGTTGCAGTTGGAGCCTGAAGGCCTGCTTCAATAACCTCTGGGCCTGGTGACAGTCTCCAGCCATCAGCAACATCATTCTGTAGCCTTAATGCTCTTTCTTTTGCCTTCATGCTGACAGCTAAGCAGTGTGACTCAGATATCCCCTGGCAATGTCTGGTCTTGAATTCACAGTTTTTGTTCTTAATTATGTGTGCTAGTACAACGGTGACAAAAAGCATTGGGAATTACAAGTCTTCAATTTTATTTCAGCCATCTGTAAAACTGGATCCTGACCAGTTCATAAATCAGTACTGAAGTCACCTTATGAATGACTATACTTTCAGGTTTGGTTTTGTTTTGTTTTAAAAAAAATAGGAAACAACTCTTGAAATGGGAGATTTGGGCTCCGTAAAGCAATCTTCTTTGGAATAATGTCAATGCCATTGTATCCAAGATGCTGAAGAAGTTTTATAGCACATTGGACAACTTGTGCTGCCAGATCAGTGACTGCCAGTTCAGTAACACCATGAAAGTAAAAACCTCAGCCTTTCCAATATTTCCAATATCTATATATATATATGTGACCTGGAGTTAGGACTCAGAAGTGATATGTCTAAGTCTACAGATACCTAAATTTTGTAAAAACAAAATGACTTTGTGAAGACTTCTGTCAGGAATTTTTTTTAACTGAGTACATGGTCTTTAGAATCACAATAGAAACAAGTGTAAACTGCTATGTGTTGACACAAACAGATCTATCATCCTCTAATACAATAATAGGATCTAATTTAGCAATGATTGATCAGAAAAAGATTCTGTAATACACTGGGCATTAAGAGGTAAATGTAATATTGTCACATCAATTTGCAGCTTCTATAAAAAAGGAAAATTCCATGCTCAGAATCATTAGAAAGGGAACTGAAAATAGAACTGATGATGCAATTATTTTCTTATACAAATCTATGTATTGTGTACACTGTTGGTCACTGTACCTTAACAAAGCAAACTAAATCAAAGGAATGAAGCAGATCCCTAGAAGGAAAAAGTGTAATTGGGCCTCTTTAATGTATATGATAGAGATGTATGAAATTATGATAAGCAGCCATAAGATGGAGATAGAAAATACGCTAAATATTTTTTTATATCTCACATACACTGTGGAATTTGCTACCAACCACTGTGATAATGAAGCCAATTTGGATTTTGTTAAAGGGGGCCTGGAGAGATTTGTGAGGACCAGGCTATCAGTGGCTACTAATGTGGATGATTTACTGTCTTCTGAATTACGGGAGGCATGGCTATTGATTGATTGATTGACATTTAGAAAGACACTCGGCTCCTTTGTGACTTTGGGTATTATACTATGAAACACAATAAAAGCTTTGCAACCAACCCAAAAGGACAGAAGTCCCCAAACAATAAAAACATAACTCTCAATCCATCATTATCCCCACAGAGACCCACTACACTCCCTAACCCAACACCTGGGAGAAGAGCCAAGGCTTTTAAAAAAGACCATAGTAGTAGCCATTCAAATCTCCGGGAAGATGGTCTTCTCAATGGAGACCTCTTCCTGGGTCCCAGGAGGTAGCCCTATTTATTCAATAGAAAAGCTTTTCAACTCTGTCTGGTTGTATAGGGAGAGCAGACAGTCCCTAAAATAATCAGGCCCAATGCTGTGAAGGGCTTTATAGGTGATATTCAGCACCCTGAATTCTATCCAGAAGCCTATTCGCAATCAGTGTTGCTCATGAAGCAGATGTGACACACATGAGCATAATATATCTTGTCAACAACGGCTCAAGCCCCTGCATTCTAGTCTGGACTTGCAGCTTCCAGGTGGTCTTCATGGACAGCCCCAAATACAGTGTGTTACAATAGTCCCAAAACAAAACTGACCGAAGAATGTGACTTTGAGCAGGGCTTTCGGGTCCAGGAATGGGCACAAGTCTCACACGGGATGAATCTGTGCAAACAAGCAGTAACTGCAAGTCTAGAGTCTCTTAAATTGTTGTGAATGATGGTGGAAGGGATCTACTGTCCTCCAGTCAGGCGGTGAACTTCCAAATGCATCTCAGTGATTAATATGTGCGACCCAGAATGCTGGACAAGATCGGTGTATGGCATGATCCAGCTGGTTTTGTTTTTCTTTTGTTTTTCTTTTGTTATTCTGGGCTCATCTGTATCCAAAGAAGGCAATTCTGGCAGGATAATAAAAATCCTTTCCTCTTCTGCATGGACCAATCTCCTGACTTTAGAGTGTTTCTTGCTTTTTAAAATAATTTCTTGCTAAGCAATCAACCCAAAAGAAAAAGGAAAGGCTAGAGACATTTTCTAACCATTCAAGTTCAAATACTCCATCAAACCACTCTGTGACTTTTCGTACTTGGCTTAGTATCACAAGCGAATCTTGATGTGTGAATTTTAGTATGGCAAGTGAATCTTACTTCTGGTTAAATAAATCATGTCTTGGTATATAATGTGAAACTAGACAGTGAACAGATCCAGAAAGAAACATTGGAATAAGTTCATTCTACTCAATATAAAAGATACCCACTGGGGAACTTAAAAGATACACACTGGGGAACTTAGTTTCAAATGAAACTTAGTTGATGCCTTTATTTACTTTGTACTTCTTCTGCCTGTGTTCAAGGTTGTCCTTGACCTCTTGCAGTAGGTCATCCTCCATGGCCTGGTTCCTCTGCTTCCTCCTGTATCTGAGACAACCCTCCAGATAAAATATCCTGTACAAAGATATCCGGCCTAAAAGCATCTACATCAAGCCCGTTGGGTTAATTGATATCAAAGTGGGGAAAGTAAAGATTTTAACTTGTTCTAGTTAGTACAAAGGCAAGCCCCTCGTTAATAATTTGCCACCATATTGACCAAAATAATTGTCTGTATGAATGCTCATAAATCAGGCATTTGGGAAGAACAGTCTGGCACGCTGCTGTTTAATGTACGGGGCACCTTGTGTTAGTTGTTCTGCATAAAGTCGGCCATCAAGTAGTTAAATCATTCCCCTTCCCCTCCTTTCATGCCTCTCGTACACAAGCGATCCCTTGCTCCTTCACCTTTTCCCCATGCAGAACCTATTACCCACACAGAGGTCTTTCATTCAGTCCATATGCTTCATGGTGCTTTCCAAGAGCATTAGAATAATGGGGCTCCTACTGCCATGCCTGTATAATTAACCTCTGGTCTTTCAACTGTATTTTGATACACTTGAAATGCTACCTAGAATTTCAACCCCACCCCCTCCACCCTCCGCATATTAACCAGGCCAATCTGACAAGCAGATTTTCTGTTCCACTGTTTACTTGAACTGATTCCCACATCCAGGTCCTGGAGCTCCCAGACTTTTCCAGAATTCCTTTGTGTTTGTTTCTGGGAAATAAATAAGTCAAGGAGGAGAGAGAGAGAGTACAATACCTGTCTAGAGTTTTCTTTAATATAGGTCTGCACTTTGGAGAGGATCATGCCTGGGTTTCGGGATAGCACTGCTCGTAAATCTCAGCCTAATCTTCCTGCTGCTGTCTTCAGTTTGCTTCTTGCGCTCATAACGTATTCTTAATGTGCCATGAATGTTGTCCCATTTGGAGGACAATGTTAGCTTTCTTGTTTTCTTTCATATGTTTGCCAGATAATTGTGGGTGTCTTTGCATGCACGCATGCATACACATGCATATGCATGTTTCTGTTCTTGGGTAGCATTGAACACTCCTGTACATTCATGGAAACCATGCCTTTCATTTAAATCACATTAATTAGATAAATTGGAGATGTACATAATTTCCTAGGTGGTAGTTATATTGTAACACGTTCACTTTTTTGCATAAAATATTTGCTTGTCTTTTCACAACTTTTTTTGGAGGGAAGTCTGTAAATAGACTTTAAGAGCCAATTTAATGTAGTGGTTAAAGCATCAGGTTAAAAACCAGGAGACTGTGAGTTCTAGTCCTGCCTTAGGCGCAAAGCCAGCTGGGTGACATTGGGCCAGTCCCTCTTTCTTAGCCCTAGCCTAGAAGGAGGCAATGGCAAATAAGGTCTGAAGAGCCTTGCCAGGAAAACTGAGGGAATTGTCCAGGCAGTCTTCAAGAATCGGTCACAATTGAATGGCAGGGAAAAAAAAAAATCTGTGAAACATCTGTAGTCTTCCTGGGCTGAGATCCGTCCCCTAACTGTGGGATCCTTCATGTTTTCTGAGCTTGGTTGTTTGCTTGCAGATATTTCATTAGTAGACCAGATAACATCATCAGTGCTAGAAAGGAATGGGGTTTGCTTTCTGATATATACAAATGGCTTGTCCTCTCAGATGTGGCTTTCTCAAGAAAACAACTCTCCTACCAGTACTGACAGGGCAAGCTACTATATATACACAGGGAGCAAGCCCCACACTCAGTAGCACTGGTGATGTTATCTAGTCTGGTGATGAAATGTCTGCAAGCGAACAACCAAGCTCAGAGAGCACCAAGCACTCCACAGTTCAACTCTGATATTCTCTTCTATTGGTACCTGCCCCCTAAATTCCTAAAGAAAACCTGTTTTATGTAATACCTTTTGAAAAAATGCAGAATAATGTCTCGACACCATGCTAAGCCTATGCATTCATTCTTGATTGTCTGCTTGGTGTTACCACTGAATGGATTCAGAAAACTCAGAATGATCCCTGATACATTTCTATAGCGCCACATCTGAATATGCTGACTTTTTACATTTTTAAACAATAAAAAAGAGCAAGATATGCAACAAGTGTAATCAATCACCAAAGAAATCAAAGGAACAACAGGAAGGAAAGCATTGAAATAGTTCCAACAGGATTTAAATGCTAAAACACATATATCTAAAGTCAGTCTGAATGCTGATCTATTATTAAGATGTATAGCAAGTGACTTCATATTATCGCTGAAGGCCAATCTTGAAAACTTTTCAAGAGACATTGCTAATTTCATAAGTATAATTTACTCTGGGACTTGAGGAGGCCCTTTTGTTTCTAGGATACGTTTGCAGGATTTGGCAGAAATGACCCTTTCTTCAATTGTTAAACTTAATATTAAATCACCAGAGAGTTAAGATTGGCGAAAGGTGAGTCCTTTCCTTGTAAAGTATGGAATATTTTCTGCTAGTGAAGACCACCATTGGACATACAAAAGTCATTGTACAGTATATATATATAATATGACCATGAAAAAGTATTTTATAAAATAGTGGACTATAACACATATAACCACATGAGCATTTATATCAGGGGTCTTCAAACTTGGCCCTTTTATGACTTGTGGACTTCAACTCTCAGAATTTCTCAGCCAGCATGTCTGGCTGAAGAATTCTGGGAGTTGAAGTCCACAAGTCATGAAAAGGCCAAGTTTGAAGACCCCTGATTTATAGGCATAGTGCAGGGGTCTACAAACTTTGCAACTTTAAGACCTGTGGACTTCTACTCCCAGAATTCCTCAACCAGCCATGATGGCTGAGGAATTCTGGGAGTTAAATCCACAAGTCTTAAAAGTGCCAAGTTTGAAGACCCCTGGCATAGAGAAGCTTGTATAGAGTAAAGTCTTGGTTTAACAGACCTTGGTTTGCGTGGACAATGAGATACAACATTATTGTTTCAGGTAATTTGCACCATTACTCAAATGACATCAATTGAGGCCAATAAAATATTTTAGAATTTAACAGTCGTTTAACATACTTTCCCCTTCACCAAAATCACCTGTTAAATGGAGGCTTTACAGTATTGTATAATATGTAAAATACTTAGACAATATATATATTTGGCGTTTGCCCTCTGGAATGAGGTTGGCCCTGTGATCTGGGTAGGTTCCCACCCTCAAGCCCCGCTGTTTTGTACTGATGTTGTGGTGTTGCATACAAGTCCATAAAGCACAGGATCTGTGTCATGTTCTCACTTCTACCACTTGCTCTCCTCTTGCTAAAGCTCATGAGCAGAGAAACTATAATCAGATAGCTAGTATATAATGAACTGGAAGCGAGCCAGAGAACATATATAAATGTAATAAATAAAGAATAAATAAAACATGAAAAGGAGGTGGAGCCTTATTTTTGCTTCATTGCTTACAGCAAAGCCTCTACTTGTAATTCATGCTAGAATATGGGACATATTTAATACCAAGGGTTGTTCTAGAACAGGGGTGTCAAACTCGCAAAGTCACGTGACGTGTCACAACGTATCGCGACTTTTTCTCCATTGCCGGCAATGGGGTGGGCACGGTTTCAGCATGACGCATCCGGCCCGCGGGCTGGCAGTTGGACACCCCTGCTCTAGAATGTAGAATCATTCTTCCAAAGAATCTGTACAGTGAACAAGCAGCTACTGTTAAAACTGAATTAGGAGAAGCAGTGGTTTAGAATTGGGAAAAGAAGGAGACAATGAAGCATATCATTTCCATATCTGTTTAACTTAAATGGCAAATATATTACAAGATTGGAAAAGATGATAACCGGAATGAACATTGGACATTAAAATACTGATTAAGTTAGATATTCAGGCAACTACTCTTTTATTAGATCAATATAAAGAAAAAAAATCAAAGTGCTCATTATGAAAGTACTACTGGAAAAGAAAATGCCCAGGTTGATATTAACTATTCAGAAGACAAAAATAAGATGACCCTGTACGCTTGGTGAATTATATCAGTGATGGTGAAGAAGTAAAAATAAGAATAAAGATAGCTTGTTGGAAGAGTAAAGAAGAGATGTATCTTAGGGCAGAAGGTAAACTTAAGCAAGATTGTGCATAGTAAGGGCATTTAAACGACAACAACTATAAGGGTAATGAATTTCCCTTTTTAATGTATAACTAAGATATTTGCATTATGGATTTGGAGACAAAGAATACTATGGACAGCAAGCAGAAACTCACATAATTTAAGCATGTAATGCAAGTACATAATAATAATAATAATAATAATAATAATAATAATAATAATAATAATAATAATAATAATAATAATAATAATAATAATAATAATAATAATAATAATAATAATAATAATAATAATAATAATAATAATAATAATAATAATAATAAAAACAGATTTCTGTCCTAAGATTGTTGGATAGTAACTTAACATAGGGGCTGGGAATTTTCTTTAAGACCTGTAGATAAATATGCCTTTTCCTGTGCCATCTGCATTTAAACGCCTTATTTGCTCTTCTTTCAGTTATTTCCAATGATTGTTTAATCTGTACTATTTGTTTACCGGAGCTGATGTTTAGCATTTATGGATTTTTGACTATCTGGTGGAAGATCTGGTAGAATTTAGATTGTCTTGAAAGGACAGTCTCCACATACCACGTTAACTTGCACCTCTCCTCTAAGTAGGAGTATGGTAGTGATTTCAGCTGCTAAAACATGACTCATAGGAATAATTTTACAGTGTTAGCCAGATTGCATCTGTTTTGAAGAATGATCCGTGAGTCATCCTTTAGAAGGATAACAGTCTTGGTGAGGGGAAAATATATATTGAAGTCAATGCAATCTGAGTCAAACATATTTTATTTCTCATTACAAATGAAATAGTTAGTGGGGAGAGTGAGTGTTGAACATGAAGAGGACCAAACTGGGAAGCAAAAGTGGAAAGTAAGAGATAATCAAATTTTGTTCAGGTGAAAAAAGGTAGAAGGGTGATCCTCAAATGAGGTGGAACAGAAGTGACAGGAAGAAAGTCATCAAGAACTTTAGGCTTTTGTCCTGGACCTGTGAAGTATTAAATTTAGGAGAGGTGTGACTGTATAGTACAACAGACAGAATAAAATATAATATGAATAAGGGGGGGGGGAAAGGATGAAGAACAAGATGGTAAAATGAAGAAACAGTACAGGAAATAAACTTGCTAGCCAGGGGGCTGCAGTCACCTAGCCCAAAGCCCGGGAGAAAGGCCAGGTCTTCCTCTAGAATCCTGACACACATTGTGTCATTCTGGCATCATCATGGTTAGGAACAAACCTCTGCCTTTTCTAAAATCTGGCTGTGCATTGAACATTTTGCTACCTATGTATGGCTTTATGCCTCTCTGCAAGAGTTTGAGAAAAAAACTCCTCAAATATAAGGAATTCTGTTAATGGCTCAGCCATTTACACATTTTGGGGTATCTCCCTTCTTTCATCTTTCTAACCTCTTGTATACTTGTATATATACTGTATAGATATAGATCTGTTAGCACATTAAGTGTCTCTTCTCTTGAAGCTTTCAACAGCTCAACTGGTATTTTATCTATGCCTAAGATTTTCCTGTTTGACAGCTGGTGTATTGCCTGATGACCTCTCTTTCTACCGAGTTGTTTCCTGAATATCCACTCTCTATAAGTTTGTCATTTACTATCCTGTTTTCTCCTACAGCCAGGAGCCATATCCTCTGACACTTGTATAGTTCAGAATATCTAGAGCAGGGGTGTCAAACTCGCCATGTCACATGATGTGTTGTGACGTGTCGCGACTTTTTCTCCATTGCCGAAGCTGGGGTGGGTGCGGTTTCGGCATGACGCATCCGGCCCGCGGGCCCGCAGTTTGACACCCCTGATCTAGAGGCACCTGGATGGAATAAATGATGCCCCCCCCCATTTATTTTAACATGCAGAACTTTTACCACATTGCTAGGGCTACCGTATTGACTTTTTTTTTTTTACCATATCCTGACTTTACCCTGGTTTACATGAGGGTCTGTTGTTCTTTCCCATAGAAGAATCCTGCTTTGACTTATCCTGCTGGATAAAGATTATTAGATTTTAAGCAGTTTTCCTAATCCTCTATGTTGATTAATAAAAAAAAAGAGTTATATGTTCAGTATTGCATTTTAAAAATTGCATTTAATAACTTGAATATACTGTGCGTTATAATTCTGCTGTCATTTTGTTTGAGAGTTTTCCATGGCTTTCTCACTTTTTTAATGAGCTTTAACTAAATCCTTTTTTTTTTTTTAAAGAAAGCTATAACTGATTCAAAGTGATAACTGCTGTGTTAATTCTTCCTCTTATATTTCAGTCCATGAAGACTGGAGCTTCCTTCGCCTTCTCCTCTTCCTAGAACTAAGGTTTGTATATAATAATAATAATAATAATAATAATAATAATAATAATAATAATAATAATAATAATAATAATAATAATAATAACAACAATAACAATAACAACAACAACAACAACAACAACAACAACAACAACAACAACAACAACAACAACAACAATAATAATAATAATAATAATAATAATAATAATAATAATAATAATAATAATAAATAATAATAATAATAATAATAAATAAAATAATAATAAAAGTTGAAGGGACCTTGGAGGTCATCGAGTCCAACCCCCTGCTCAGGCAGGAAACCCTATACCATTTCGGACAAATGGCTGTTCAGTCTCTTCTTAAAAACTTCCAGTGTTGGAGCATTCACCGCTTCTGGAGGCAGGTTGTTCCACTGGTTAATTGTTCTAACTGTCAGGAAGTTTCTCCTCAGTTCCAGGTTGCTTCTCTCCTTGACTAGTTTCCATCCGTTGCTTCTTGTCCTGCCTTCCGGTGCTTTGGAGAATAGCTTGACTCCCTCTTCTTTGTGGCAGCCCCTGAGATATTGGAATACTGCTATCATGTCACCCCTAGTCCTTCTTTTCATTAAGCTAGACATACCCAATTCCAGCAAACGTTCCTGATATGCTTTAGCCTCCAGTCCCCTTTGCTGACTGAACACACAAACATACAACCCCCCCCCTTTTTTTTTTTTGCTTTAGTAAGAGTGGTCCAGCTTGGGGGAAGCTTGCATTGTGAATAATAATAATAATAATAATAATAATAATAATAATAATAATAATAATAATAATAATAATAATAATAATAATAATAATAATAATAATAATAATAATAATAATAATAATAATAATAATAATGGCTTAATTAAAAGGCTAGTGATACTCCTTTTGAAAAATTAGAGGTGTCCATTGGCCCCTTCCTTCCTGAGTATGTTGTGGTGGTGGTGGTGGTGGTGGTGGTGGCGACGTACTCATTTTTCATCCCTTGGCCAAATTGCTTTATGTGCAAGTCAGCCTGAGATGAATCTTGAATTAATTTTGAAATTCTGCTGTCCTCTCATATATAATTTATTGTATGAAATGCAAGGCAGTCAATCTTTCATTAGACATGGGGTGACCGAGGGTCAGCAGACACCACTGCCGTACTAACAATAAAGGCCCCACATCTGGTCTGGGACGATGTCTGGAATTGCAAAATGCATGCATCCACTTACTGCTCTGGCTGAAAACATAAACGTAGAGGCCAGTTTGCCTGCTGAAACATGAACCAGTGTAATAGAAACCGAAGGCCTTGAAACAGACTGTTTGTGTATCTAGCCAGTCTATTAGCAAAATGTGGAGGACTGAAGAGCAGGAGGACCTCAATTTCAAGTCGCACACTTTACAAGCTGTTTGTAATATAGTCCATTTCAGATTTCGAAGGAAGAGAAAAGGGGTGGTGATGGTTGGGGAAAGGGGTTGCATTCCACCATGGAACTTACACATGATGCTTTTAACATGTGGTTGGTTTTGCCACAGAAGCTGCTGGTGCTTGTAGCGATGCTTGTTTTTTTACAGAGCTATTTGACTGCCTGTCTAACTCTCTTTGTGGTATGTTCTTCAATGAGGCCTGCATAAATCCCAGGACAGGGGTTTCTCAGAACTGAGCCCAATATTAATGACTAAGGGGATCCTGGGGAGGGAGGGGAATTGGGATTCCATGCCCAGGGCCAGTGAATAGGAGAGAGTCTTCTACATTCCTTCATCTACAAAGACAGCAATCAAACATCAAGACAAGCAGCCTTATTTAGACATCATCCAGAGTTATGTGGTAAAATAGCATAGGCAATTTAGCAAATGCCATGGATGTGGTGACATAAGCGACACACCCAAGAGATCCAGATGGTGTATGCACATGCATCTCTAAGGCACATGACTATGGATGTCTACAAGCTACTGCTCTTGTGGTCATCAGCTCCGGCTATTTTAGGCATCTGCGCAGTTCGCAGTGCAAGTACAAAAGTGGTAGAGCTTGCATTAGGATTGCATGATGATGGTTTCATCAGACAGACCCATTTGGTTCACCCTGCTGTGGTCCTCTCCATGTGTCTTCCCTGTATGTCATCTCCTCCTTCATATCTTTTTATAACATCTGATGTTTATCTATAGGGAAAAGGCACCCAACCACAAACTGCTTTAATGCGTTCAAACAATATTTTGAGATAAAATATTGGAGGAGATTGGAACTGATGTGAGTCCTCGGTACAAATACTTTTCAATCATGAAAAACAAAATAAGCAATGTTTTCCCTGTGTTTACTCTTTATGCCTATTTAGTTAAAAATGACATTTACTTCCATCTTTTTTTTGTCAATATACCGGCTTGATATAGTTGTCTAATAAATGGTCCACATTTGCTGTCTATTGACTGAGAAGTTTCATAAATGAATATATTGGTATATGAAAGCACCAGCTAATATCTTGGTGCATTCCTCCAGATATTATTACATAATAAGTGCATTGTAAAAAGGAGACCATCTTTTTATATACACTTACAATAATGTGGGTTGGCCATATACAATTTTTGGATTTTATATTTCATTTCTGCCATTCTTATAAGAAGCATGAAGCGGAGGGGAAAAGGCCTATAAAATACAAATGGAAGAAAAATTCATTTGAGTCCCATTTCCAATGAACTGACACATTATTCAAAATTTACAATTCTCACATTTAGCAATGAGGTTCATTTTTTTAAAAAAGAAATGTTAAGGGAAAACCTGTACAATATATATCATGCAAATAACATACAGCAAGGCATTGTGTTTGAGCAAATTATTCTAAAAACTCGGCACAATAAAAGAAATTGAAAATAAACGTGCATGCCTTTGGAGAAATGTGCATTGAAACACAAGCTGATGCTTATGCGAAATTTTTAAAATAATGTCATATTCATCAAATTAACCCTGATGCATTTGCAAAAATAAGAAATTGGGATAAACCTAAATGGATTGATCCACTCATCTTTTCTTTCTTATTTGCCGAGTGATCACATAGAATATCTGAGAACTCTACGGTATGTGTATTTATTTATTTATTAAATTTATATCCCAGCTCACTATCATCTTGTTCTTCCTGCTTTACCTTTCTCCCTGCTTTATTGTTTGCAAACTGCCTTGATTGGGACGGCTGAGAAATAGTATGTAATAAATGCATTGCTATCATTTTAAATACAGTTATTTTAGATAAAGTATTTCTATGATAAGGAAGAAGGCAACCAAAAAAATGTATATCTTTTTTCAAATGGCCAGCACTCACAGGACGTAAAGAAAATGCTAAGGCAGCACCCTAAAATTTCTGCAAGTGTTCAGCTTAGGAAGGATTTTAACAGAACATTTGAAATAGCAACAACAAATTCTGCCTGTGTGAGTGGAGCACATCTGATCTGCCTTCATATGATTTTTGCAATCTAGTAGGGCTTTTATGCTGAATGTATAGGGCCAGATGCTTAGTGAATCATGTAGAGCAGGTTTAGGCAACCTTGGCCCTTTTATGACTCGTGGACCAATTCCCAGGATTGCTGGCTCAGGAATTCTGGGAGTTGAAGTCCACGAGTCATAAAAGAGTCAAGGTTGCCTACCCCTGATGTAGAGTAGAGGATGATTCCTTCTTCTCCATCTGTGCTAGAACTCCCCATCTACCACCGGACATCTACTGACTGACAGATTTCTAGTTTATCTGCTATCAGTAGTGATGGACAGCATCTTTCCAGGAAACTTAGAAGTCTATCCCAGCTTATGCTCCTTTGGATAAGGATCCCAGAAATTGATTCAGAAATCTGTTTGCAAAACATGTATTTCTCCCCCAGTGAGCTAATGTGAATGCAATGGATGTGCTTGGGTGATTCACCTGGAATCTTGCTTGTTCAAGAGGGGAACTGGGACTGGGCTGAATTTATGTTTCTGTCTTAGCATTCATTCATGTTTATTGAGATTTTAGAAAGGATGGATTACACAATGACCCATAACAGGACACAGTTTTTCTATCTTGAAATAGTAGAAATAGTGAGGGAAGATAATGTCTCAAATGAAAGAATAAGGGATAAATTGTCCCCAACCCCATTCTTTGGACACAAACCAGGTTATATTCCTCCCCCACATGACATATGCACATTTTTTAAAAAAGGTGAGAATCATTCTCAATAATGTCATCTTATTTGGCAGGAACATCATGTGGCTGAGGAGAAGGATACAACAGCTTTTCTGAAGCCAACCTGACTTGGTTCTGTCAAACAATCCCATTCATGCCACTCTAAGTTCCATGATGGAATGTCAGTTTCATAAACTATTGTTGCCCCTTTTCCATTTTACTGGCAGGGCAGAAATTGTGCATCTCCACCTCACTATTTAGTTGCATGTAGCATTTAGTGTGAATGTTAAGAAGACCCAGTAAGCAGAGCTGTTCCCCCTCCAAATCTTTTCTCTAATTAAAGTCCAGGAAGAGGCCTCAGGAGATATGAAAGAACTGTAATTGGCTGAAACAAAGACCATTTTGTTGTAGTCCTATCAACCCAGGACATCCTAGGGGGGCAAAATCCTAGGCCCCACTACTCATTGGCTGCCTGCTTTTGATTGATGAAGCTGACAGCTCACAGAATATCCCAAACATTGTGGTTTAGTTGGCGTCTAAGGATTGCTCTCCAAAGAGCTGTTTCAGGTCACTCATTGCCTTTTTGAATATGCATGTTCACTTTCTTATGTATGATTTAATAACCACTATGCGTCATGTAACCCTAGTTTAAAATCTTCCATTCAATTTTAGGTTAAACAGGAAGTCTGCAGCTAGATCAAGCCCTCATGGAGTTTAGTAATTAAGCAAGCTTAGTGTTGTGCATAATATAACAATTAGCTCTTTGATCTAGTTTATCATTAGTTCTGTGCAAAACTCCCCATTCCAGGAAATATCAGAAAAGATTGTTCTAGAACAATGTTCTAGAACATTGCAAACTACTTCCTGTTGTGAAAGATTTATTTCCAGAAAACCACTGGGGCACTCCGGGAATTCTGGATTGGTGTGCTATGGAATCAAAATGGACATTTTCCGGCTTCCAGTTTGCGATCGTGGTGCCAGCGGACGTTTGAGGAGAGTGCTCTCTCCGCCGTCCGGTTTCCCTTCATCGGAAGACCCTGGAAAAGGTCGAAAGTCGCCCTGGAGGGGCGATCACCACTGAGGAGGATCCTCGACAGATCGCGGAAGGGCGGCAGCCCTTCCGTTTGATCCGAGGCAGCTCCTTTGGACTGACAAAGAAAAGATCGGCCATTAACATGGCCAATCACTAAGCCGTACCAGCCAAAAGCCAAAAGCACTACCAAGCACGACGAAAGCAACGCGGAGGAATTGGGTGAGATCTTACCTTACCTTTCTTGCATCCCAACCACTTTCCTGTAAAAGCCTTTGGAAATTTTTTCCCCTTTTCTAACTTGGCGGTTTCTGCCTACTCTGGGAACATAAAGCTATTGGGGAAAAAAGAACAACTAAACTAAACGACTAAATAATTGGACTTGTAATTTTTGGATATTTGGGCCCCCAAAAGGTTCCTATTCTTACAGGGATCTACTGCTTTACTTATCTGTTAAGCTGGGGGGGAAAAGAATATTTTTTTAAACCGGATAAAAGCCTAACTTGAGTTTGGGAAAAACTTTACATGTCACTGGGGACATCTGGTGGCGAAACTTGGTACAGCAAGTGAATTTCCTTTTGACTGGGAGACCTGTGAGACTAAGATTTGGCCTTGGCACTATCAAAAAAGATAAGAACTTGAAACAGCTGGGTGGTGAAAACAATTCTCTATAGTGGAGGTGGACACTTATTGACTTTTATCAAAAATAGCCTCCACTAAAGGACTATCTGTAAACACTATAGAAATGGAGGAATACTACCCACAACTTAACTACAAACTGATACTCGAAAAAATCCTTGAGGCTACTGAGCTAATGAATTCCAGACTGAAAGATAAAGGCGCCACCTCAAAGCTACAAAATGCAGCCCAGATTCCAACTGATGAACCTACAATCCAAAAGGCAACAGAAGAGGAAGGAATTAATATTAAAGTGGACTTTAAAAAATATCAGCTACAACCTACTGAAAATCCTAATACCCAAACCTTGATCTCAACCAAAAAACCTGCAACTTTAACAGCATCAGAAACTGAAGAAAGTAACACTGAGACGGAAGGTGCTGAAGATTTACATGTACAGCACATTGAGAACCTAGAAACACCAGACAACCAAACAACAACTATAACACTGAACATGACTTTCTACTTAAACCAGCTGAAACCGGAAGAAGAAGAGGACCAGACTGAACTGAAGACAGATGTACTGAGCCAAATATGGAGACTCGAATCATTGGACCAACAATCTAATGATTACGAAGGGGCCAGCTCCTCTGAAAAATTGATAATTGGACGGTCTCCCTTGATTCAAATGACATGTTTAGGAATGAAGGGAGACCCACCTGAGGAGCTAGAGGCACTGCTATGGAAGCCTGCTTGGCACAAAAAGAAAGCTAGAGTTAGACTTTAAAAAATGGGTTTTTTATGTGACCTATAATGGAAGAATTTAAAATTTTACTTAATGGCCTAAGGAGATTTTAAAAGACACTAATTGACTTAATACTTAGGATTTAGATCTATAAGGGAAATAAAAAAAATAGTCACTAGAATAATAGTTTTGGATTATAATATAGAAGTTGGATTGAGATGATAAAGGTTATCTTATTAGTGTGATGAGGTATTAGGATGAGAAATAGAATATGTTTGTGAAATAAAGTAAGAATTTATTTGAGTAAATAATAGACATGACAATTATTTTGTAATGAACTAAGGGAACTTTGGGTTACCCGAAATCTAAAGACTATGGATATCAAGCTAACTGGAATACTGTAACTGAAATTAGGTAAAATTCAAAACAGGATATGAAGGCGTGTATGTTAAAATATATTGATAAATGTCTTAACTGACTGAGTTATAACTAGCAATGTATTAATTTGAATGTGATAACTAAGGGAAATAGAGAGGAAATTTTTGATGATGTAACCTGACATATGCATGAAAGAGCTTGTTATTTGATTATGGACTACCCAATCACCATGTTGCTTCCTTAACACCTGGAGCTTTGTAAAATTGGAAAATTAATAAAACTTGTTTTTTAAAAAATGGACATTTTCCCTGTTTCTTGGACTGTTCCCTAGAACAGTGACTCTTGTAATGCCCCTCTTAACTGCGTTGTCTCAATACAGTAACTGAATGGGTTTTCAGACAAGAGACTTAATCAGCCTTCTGCAGAAATGCTGGGGATTGAATTTGGGACTATAACTGAACTAGGTTTAGATTTCAAATGTGGTAGAGACTAGGAATTTATGTGGCTCAAAGCAACTACACTATATCTGAGATGCATCTCCTCATTGGCTAAATAACATGGAATCATTTTTGTCTTTGGAAATGTAAGAAAAATGAAGGCAGGAAGGCAAGGCAAGGCAGGCAGGCAGGCAGGCAGGCAGGCAGGAAGGAAGGAAGGAAGGAAGGAAGGAAGGAAGGAAGGAAGGAAGGAAGGAAGGAAGGAAGGAAGGAAGGAAGGAAGGAAGGAAGGCAGGCAGGAAGGCAGGAAGGAAGGAAGGAAGGAAGGAAGGAAGGAGAGCTGAAGAGAATAGAATGAACTGTACATTTGCTTTTTATTTCTGTGGTATAACAACCTCAGAGCTAATTAAAACTAAATAATAGTTTAGCTAAGATAGCATGAAAAACAAGAAGAGATTCCCTTATTCAAGCAATAGGTTTTCTTACCAGATAAGGGCACCGCAGTATTCCCCACCCCATCCCTCCCCATACCTATGTCTGTTATTTACAAACTATGTTACTTTTTGGATACATTTTTTTTCAGAAATCATATCTGTACAGAATAACAGGAAAAACTGTGAAGAACTATAATAAGACAGATAAAATTTTGCTATTTCTGTTTGGAAATTTAATGGAAAGGTAAGCATTTGGGGTGTGAATCTCCTCCTATCTTTAACGCAAGATCTCTGAGTGGGCACGCGTGCTGTTGCCCCAGCCCCGCCTCTCCTTGTGCCCCCCCTGAGGAGAGTCACCCCCCCGGGCACAGCCCGCGCAGAGCCAAGGACATGGCAGCCGGGCAGCAGGGACAAGACTCTGCCCTCATGCCCCGTCATGCGATGATGCTGGGTGTGGCCGCCATTGGTGCTGCAGAGCCACCTGGGCGATCTGCGGCGGGCTGTGGAGGCAGTGGGTGGCCCTGCTGGCGGGGGAGGGCAGTTTTGGGGCACTGGTCTCTAAAAGGTTCACCATCACTGTTCTAGACCATCATGTAATTTGTAATACTTAATACAAATTCTCTTAGTGTCTAGGGAATATTTTTAGTTAACACTTGACCGCAAACATTCAGTAAATAAGCTTCAAATGTATACATATTTCTAACAGTACATTTGCCCCAAAGGTTGGCATTTGGTGCAGCAAACTGGTTATTATCAGAGATGGTTATTATGGCCATTCCCTTAAATGATCCCTAGGATAATAAACTACAAAACCCACTTGCTTTTCTATATCTATCAGAAAGCAACTGTTCAAGCCTTTCTCTACGTACATTTGTGCAAAAAGGAAGAAGGATGTTTTTAGATCAGCATGAACTCAGTCGGCTAGGAAATAAATGCCTATGAGTTGGAAGTCAGCTGGAGAGGCAAGGCTTACGCACAGTACATTTTCAGTGAAACTCTATCAGAACGTGGGTGTTGTTCCCACACTCAAATCCCTATTTTTATAAAAACCAACTTCCTGTTGCCTAATGCAGCTTGGCATAATGTTTCATTCGATGCTATTTACAGCAGAGAATACATTTTGGTTGCCGGGTGAGTGTTTGAGGGCAAGAAATCTTCCACACAGAGTATACGTTAAGGATGTAATAAAGCATAAATAGCATGGTGATATAAAAGGACTTTTCTTCCTCCAACTGTAAGTAGCTCTATTTCCCTTCCATGTGTATCTAGTGGTTTATATGAGATCCCGAATCTTGCAATAGGCCAATTTGCCAACCTAAAATTCTGTGCAATTGGAGCAAACCTTTTATCCCAAGAAACCTTTGAAATAATTGCCTAGTTCTTGCCCCAAACAAGTGAAATACATGCAACTGGATTGACCTTTCATTTTTATTCCTCTTCCTTTTTCTTTTTCTTTTATTTCTATTCCGTGAGTCATTTAGGGTGAAAATTGCTCTAAGAACCACATAAGTAGTTGATGGCATTGATAGCAATATGGCCAACAATTCACCTTATTTTTTTCAACCATATTTCATTCCTTGTCAAAGATATTGTAAATTCAGCCGTTCTTATACAGTAGTCAAAGCCAAGCATAACACAAATATTTGAGTGTGCTAAATAGTATAGACTTATCATAGGAAGTGATAAATTAATCATCCAACTGGAGAAGATTGTAGAAGAAGGACAAGATGGTTAACATCATTATGTGGACTCCATGAATGCATTGTAAACCCCAGAAACCAGATTTCTGGTCAATGGCTCATCATGGAACCAGGAAAGAAGCAAGAAAAAGAATAGAAAGCTGTGTAGCAGATTTTTATCAGTGTAAACTCTTCCTCCTGTGAAGCTTTTCTTTTTTATAAACAAAATGCAGGAGCCTTAAGCAGGAGTCATATTCCAGTTGCTCAGGATCTAGTGACTGGAAGATTGGAACAGGTTGCTTTGGTGCTGCCCATCAGTTTGAGCTTCTGCGGATGCACTGACTCTGGACTGACCCGTTGTGTTCCCTACAGTGTCCATTTTAACCACCATACACTATTCTTCTGGACTGCCAGTAAGCACTTTTGGGGAAATCCATAGAGGCCCACAAGGAGAGGAGTTCATAACAACTTACTAAGTGTGTGCTGGGAAATTGTGATGCCACCCTTTGTTTCTGATATACCTGTGTTGATAAGATGCAACTAGAGAGAGTGGCATATGTGTCTTGATATCATGGTGTACACATCATCACTTTGGTGTTTGGTGTCATTTTGGTCCAGAACAGATGCCCATGCAAAGATCTGGAGAGACAAACCAAAGGAGTGGGCAACTGACTAAAGGCAGAAATAGATGAAAAGGACACACAGCAACAAGGCCCTAAAACAAGGGCCACTAGAAAACTGTGGAGAGTTTCAGGATGTTCTTTTACAGAGGAAACTTGTTATTCATTTAGCTCTTCATTAAACCCACATTTGACTGGGATAATGGAGAAGGTATTTGTTTGCCCATCCCAATATTCTGGAACATCTTCCTGCTTCTTTGTTGTCTGTTACCACCATATCTGGGAGAGCTATATTGTCCTTTGATCTTAGGTAGCTGGATTTTATTGTCTGCCTACCACAGCTCCATGTGATCCTTTTGTGTGACTCTTTGGCATGTATGGTGTTACTGTTCTCTGACATTTTATTATGCACTATGTGGCTGCTCTGAAGTTGTTTTATTGCTCTTTTCAATCTTTTCATATTGTATATAACTCTTTTATTATTCCTTAAAGCTGTCTTGAATGGAGCTGGCCCATAACAGCTTTGGGACCCTGTAAAAGAATCTCTCTCTCTCTCTCTCTCTCTCTCTCTCTCTCTCTCTCTCTCTCTCTCCCTCCCTCTCTCTCTCTCTCTCCAGCTCTATACCTGGAAAAAGAAAAAGTTAACATATTTTGGGAGTCTATAAGAAGAAGGAACTGTAAAATATAGTATTTGTCTTCAGTACTTTCAAAGTCATTAATGTCTGCAAATACACATCAAGACTTGGAAATGCAGGTATTTTCTGCAGCTAACACTGTTTAGTATTTAGTTGGCATTTCTAAATGAACTAATTTGTATCTTCAGGGAATATGAAGAGGAAGTTTCCTTTGGTTTTTACATCCCTTAAATATGGCAACAGACTTCTTGGCTCACAAAACATGTACTACAACACATCTAGTGTACTTTACTTAGGTTAAACTACAAACAAATGTACATGTTGTAGGACAACATGCATGCACAATGCACTACTTAAAAGAAAATGCAGACAGAAATGTGCCCAATAAGCTGACAGTTATTTTTACAACAAGTTAGAAAATCAAGAATTCCATCTCTTAAAGCTGATCATTTTGTCAAGGAGCTCTCAGTTATTACTGATAATTTGCCTTTTCAGAAAAGGGTCATCTATATTTAGCTGTTGTCAGTGCGTATTTTCAAATTAAATGTAGGGTGGCTCAATGTGCAGATCATGTATTCAAAGTCTGAAGAAATAAAGATAATATGACAACACATATTTTCTTCAGGGGGAAAAAAATATCTATCGAGGTACCACCGTAGATTCTATGAACAAACAAAGCTGCTGTACATGTATGAAACTTGGGAACAGAATAATAAATACAACTGCTGGTTTAAAATCATGTCTAAAATATGCTTAAGAAAATAAACTTTGATCTAATCCATGGGCTGGATATGGATTGTCTATCTAAATGCCCAGATCCAGAGGCCTGGATGAAGCTTTTGCGCTACTTATTCTATCTAGCATCTGTCAAGAAAACTCTTCTTCAATCCCAACATAGGTGCAAGCCCTAGCATGGCATCCAGTCCATGCCTCTCCAAGTAGCTATGCTTTATTCAGCAGAAATTCCAGACATCTTAGGAGTTACCTCCCTCCCTCCCCCACAAAGCCACTCATTCAGCTGCATGTTTGGAAATGACTGGAGTACTTAAGTGCTGAGCTCACTTTGGCATCTGGGGATCCAGGTTACGGGGTCTCTGCTGGGATAGAACTCAAAAAGCAGCTGAAAGGTTTGCTAAGCAGATTATCTCATGCTTAGTTAGCTTAGTTAGCTTTCCCCCCCCCTGCCGCCTCCTTTTTTACCCCTCTGGAAGGTATTTTCCTTGGAAGATTCCTTGCAAATTCACCGCTGGCCTCAGCATGTGTGAAGCAAGCCAGCTTAGACAAACACAGCCAATTGGACGTGCTCTATAAATCATCACCCACATCCTTCAAGCGGGGAAGAAAAAGACACAGTGGGGTCAGAAGCAGGAGAGAACAACTGGTCAGTCTTCCGCAGCAGGAAATGGAGTCTGTTCATTGCGTTACTGATTGAAAATATGCACAGTGTTGAAGGAGAAGAGAACCTCATGCGCTACATTGATATGAGATCAACCACTGTTGTTGTTTTTTTAAAAAGTTCTCACTAAACCTCCTCAGATTTGACTAGTTTTCTGCTTCACCCAGGTAGAGCTCAAAAAAGAATATTTGCCAGGAAAAGAAAGATTCCTGAGCAGATATTGAAAATCATGCCTTGCTCTCATTTTAAAGACTGGGCTGAAAGTCTCTTTCAAGTTTGCATTATTTTGATGGGTAGAAAGGAAACAATGCAAACTGGAAGATGGTTCCAAAAATAATAATTAAAAAAAAACTAAATTGTTAGGCTGGATCCTTTTCTGTCTTTTAGTATGTAAGGGTTTTTTCTTATACTTCTCTCCACACTTCTTGGTCTGCTTTGTAGGCTAGATACATACTCACTTTCTGCTGCTTTGGGAACATTCTGGGTATGGCACCATGATGAATGATGTAAGATGAATGGCAGGAATCTTTCTCCCTAATTTTCCTCCAGATGTGCTATAGTTCTGAGACTGACGCAACTGCATTTCAGGACATTCTCAACACTTCCCACAAAGTGGATCTGATGGGAAAGCTGAGCACTAAGCCTTGTTTCTCTGAGTAGCTCAGCATTTTTCAGGGGAAGAAAATTATTACAAGGGAAAAAAATTCTGATCATAAAATCCAGCCCGTGTATGTATGTATTCAATAAAATTCCTTCCTACAATTGAGAGACGAATGGAAACATCAGCACCCTTTTTCTCAGAAAGAAAGTATTTTGGAAAGCAAGTATGAGGACTTTGATCCAGCTAAGAAATCCATATTTTGGCAAGATACAGTCAATCTCTGTTTGACACAGAAATGTCCAGAGGAAGAAATGGTGGACTGAGGATGGCCCTATGAAAAGCAGAACCCATAACTGCAAAGAATGAAGAATTTGTGAGTAAACCAGCTCTTTGAACATCTCTGGACAAAGAGAGGATGGAAAATTGTCCATAAGTGCCCCAGACATTTGCTGCTTGTGAGGAGACTGAAAGACAGAAGTCTCCAGCAGATTTTGAACACTGGGAGATGAAAGAGATCTTGCTCAAATTGGGTTAGTGCCTTTAAAAGGACACTAAGTTAATGCACTTCCTTTTCTAACTACATTTGGAAATTGGTTTTAACTACTTTTCAGCTATTAGAAACCTTTGGACTGACAAGTCTATAAATACCAGGTAAGTCTGCCTACAATTCTTCATGAAGAATTGTTTAACAATAAGCTGAAAAACTTTGGGGAAAAAAATAAACAGCAAAACATTGATTAAAACTTTGATTTTAGAAAGTTACAAATGGAGTAAGAGTCTTGATAAATTTGAAATAAGACCTTGGAATTAATTATAAGGAAAATGGGAAAATTCTTGTGTTTTGATTTTTTGAAAAAAAAAATAAGTTCCCTTTGGTATACAATTTTTAAAGGTTTTAACTACAAGAGAAGAGCACATATACTCGACTAACAGTTAGAGAATGACACAAAATATTCTAACACTTGAAATATTGACAAATAGCTTTGAAAAATGAAGTCAGAAGTTAATATTAACAATGGCAAGAGTGATAGCTTCCTCTGTGGACAGACTATGCCTAAAAGATGCTATGGAAGAGGAACAGGTTTTACCTGAAAAGATTGAGACTGAGTTGAATGTGGACTTACAGGCTAGAAGAATGACATGGAGGAAGATGTTACACTGGACATATAAAAGAAACCAATGGATGTCTTCATAATTAAAAAGGACATACAATAAACCAAGAGAGTGACCTGGATAGACTTTCTACATTGGGCTATATTTTTAACAGACACCTGTTAAAGCTTTGAAGAACCTTGTGAGAAAGGGCAAAGAAGAAACGAGAAGAAATAAAGTGCTAGGAAATTATTTGAAGAGATTGAACAGATTGTTAGAGGTAAAGGGAAAGAATATAAAGCTGGTTTATTTGAACAAAGTTAAAGTTGATATGCTGTTATCTCTGGTAACCCTTAATGGACTTTTTCTGACATCAGGGTTGAAATGGCAAGACCTTATGGATTTGTTTATAGATAAGAGATGGGATTTGGGAAGAGGAGGTCTTTTAATGTAATTTAAGAGGAGGTGAAAGGTTATTAAAATTTTCATACTTGTGATGAAGGCTGAGAACCTTCTTATACATTACTTTACTTTTTCTTTACTGTATTCTTATTTTTCTTTCTTTCCTTCCCACCCTTCTTTATATCTTTCATATTTTTCCCTTTCCCCCCTTAGTTTTTCTTTTAGTTTGCATAATTTTTACTATTGTAATTACAACCTTTAATAAAATGATTTGAAAATCAAAAAGCAATTCAAATGTCAAGGAACTATTTGTGATGAATTGTAGCAAAAAGTAAAAAAAAAAAAAACCAACAACCTTCTGACCCAACTTCTAGGCTCTTGCTCTTTACTCAGACACATTCACGCAGCTGGAAAAGGCCTATAAAATTCATTTTTATTTGTTTAGAATTAAGTATTCATTTGTTTAAGCACGAATGCTCAAATGTCAAAAAACAAAGTTTTTAAAGGTTTACTTGGCTTCACGGAATACTAGAAGGGTTTAATTAACATTGCAGCAAAAGGGTATTTCATTAACATTCCACATGCTGAGAGTCTATCCCAGGACAAAATATTGAGGATTGAGTGAATGGGAGTGTCTTTTCTGTAACGAAGTAGCCAATCTCGGTAACTTTCTACAATGTCTGACTCTAAGGAAGGATAGCTCGGGACAAGAGACTGAGAGGTGGGATCAACTCAACTTCTGTTGATATGTAGGAAAACTAAACTGGGACAGGGGAGCATATACCTACCCCCTTCAGAAGGCAAGTTCCTTGGCTCGTGCTATGTTCATCAGTCCATTTGTAGAAAGAGGCAGTCCTACTTTCAATTCAGTCTTGGGTTAATGTCATGGTTCCGATAGATAAAACCAATTGAAAGAACTTCAAGGCAAGAGTTTCTTCCTCAAAGAACATTTTATTCAGGAAACAAAGTATCGGCACTTACATAGTTGAATCCAAGACTGAGATCCCCTCCCCCCAGATACAAAGTAACAAGTTGCAATTCCCACCCCACAAAAGCTGTCTTAAATCACATTCCCCAATTAGAGCAAAACACGGGCTCTTCTCTCCGGCTCCTCAGCCCGCCAAAAGCTTATCAGACAATGTCCTTGAGTTCCCACACTTCTGCATTGTTATGGCTAGCTAAACCCTCAAGCATTTACCCCATCCCCCCTTCTACATCTGAACTCTAAAAGAACAGAAAAGGCACTTTAAAAGCAAACGTAAAATGGCTGCTGAATCTCAGTTGTCAGAGCGTGGACATCCATTGTCACAGCGTTGACAATGGAATTGTGTGTGCATTGTGTGCATCATGAAACAATGCATGTATTAACCCAAGTTATTTTCTTTGGACTATCTAACATCCCACATCCACCCAGTTATTGCATCCATAGACTGGTTCAAGATGTCCACTGCCTCCTCTGATTTAGATGTTATGGAGAAATAGGGGTGAATGTCCTATCCATTTGCTAATACCCAGTTCTAAAACTCCTGGTAATCAATCTCCCCAATGCATTTAAGAATCCACCAGATCCCAAAAGTCTTTGGAACAGACGATCTAAAGGAATACCATGTCCCTGCTGGCCTGCTTGATACCATGATATTGAGCTTCATGAGATTGTGGTCTGACCATGACAGAAATTATAATCCTAGCCTGCAAAGGAAAAAAATAAATGGAGACTATCCATTGGTCCTTATGCATAACAATTTAGGAGAGACCCATAGAGACCTTGAAACCTTGTACTGGCATTGCAAGACACATGAATGTAGAAGTCCTTTGGGACCACATTTGGGATAACCTTTGCCAGCATGGTCAGAAAATATACCAATAATGTGCCCATTGGGCCTCCCAGATCCAACCTCAAGTAGATCTAATCTCTAGCCCCCCCCCCCAGGTAGATAGCCTTTTTGGTGAACAAGTTGATATTTCTATGGACCACTCCCTTCCTGCCTCTACTCATTAGCCTGGGTTGATGCTACACTGAGAAATCAGGCGGGTGAAGCTGAGTCAGCTAATCCGATGCATATGCATAACTGAATCAACTAATGGGACTCATATGTGCAGCTAACAGCCTTCAGCCCTGCTGGCTCTTTTATTTTAAATGTTCCCCATTTATGATTCTTAAGTTTGTTTGTTGTTGCTTTTGTAACTACCAAAAATTACTCTGATGTGAGAATCCAATCCATATAGATGAAAGATGCCTCTGTCTACATCCCTCCATTTAGGTTCATCATTTTTTTTACTTTCTGCTTACTGTACATTAATCAGTTACTGATGCACAAGAGAACATCTGATTTGATGCTTGTTAAGTTCTCCCGATTTTGTCGGAAAATATGAAGCTAAACTATGAACGTAACTTCTTAGCCTGTTTTTTAAATTTGATATTATAATTGGCCAGAAGTTGATTTTTGTAAAGATATTATATATTAGGGCTTGAGTGGAGGAGGTGCTTTGCTTTGAAGAAGTTGGGTGCAACAGGCTTTCTTGAAACAGCATCTACAACATCCTGCTCTGCCTCAGGACAAGTCAACACTACTGTTCCTCTGCTACAGGGAACATCTGTATCTTCTGCATGAGTGCTCCACAGAAGGGGCAGAAGCTTTTTCTTTCTTTTGCTGGCGCCTAAGGAGGCTAAGGTCTTCCTGTTGAGGAGCATCAAAGCTACTTTGCACAAGCCCATGGCATATTTTCAGTAAAAGATCGGTAAATTTACATATGGGTTATTTAATAGCTCTCAGGTGCTTTTCCCAGTGATTTCTTTGTTTTCAATTTGCTGGTAAGGACTATGCATTTTTTTCTTGTGGCAGCATTATTTGCTTCAGTTCTTTTGATTCCCTTTCTGAAAATATCCCTTTAGACATAAGGTGTTGCCTTACATCTTCTGCACTGAAAACAGACAGGAATAATATTCTCTTCAATTTCCTTTATCTTCCTTTAACTCGTTTGTTATTTGTCTAATCACTTCTCTACTTATCTTCTGGTTTCTAATCTTTCTTTTTTAATTATCATTGGTCTTGCTGAGAAATAATATGTCACCCTGCCCAAAACAGTGTGGACAGTTGGGCTGCATTCTTTATTGTCTCCAAAAGTTTATTTTTATGTTTGTGTTCCTTTTTTCTCCTTGTCTGGGCAAATCTTTCATTTTCTAAAAGGATCTTTGGCTCTCTGCTGACATCTTCTTTGATATTGACAGTTAACTATGTGAGTGATTCTTTGAACTTGTTAATTTCCAGAACAGAACAGAACAGAAAAGAATAACAGAGTTGGAAGGGATCTTGGAGGTCATCTAGTCCAACCCCCTGCTCAGGCAGGAAACTCTATACCATTTCAGACAAATGGTTGTCTAATCTCTTCTTTAAAACTTCCAGTATTGGAGCTTTCACAACTTCTGCAAGCAAGTCATTCCACTGATTAATTGTTCTCACTGTCGGGAAATTTCTCTTTAGTTCTAGGTTGGTTTTCTCCTTGATTAGTTTCCATCCATTGCTTCTTGTTCTGCCTTCAGGTGCTTTGTAGAATAGCTTGACTCCCTCTTCTTTGTGGCAACCCCTCAGATATTGGAACACTGCTATCATGTCACCCTTCATCCTTCTTTTAATTAAACTACCCAATTCCAGCAACTGTTAAGATAAGATAAAGATAAATAAGATAAATAACCTTTATTGTCATTTTTATATTGTGGGCACAATGGCACACATAAAAAATGAAATTTAGTTGCCCGCTCTCAAAGTGAAACATATACATGACACACACCTAACATACTATGTACAACATATATATAGACCCACATCCCTACATATACATAGCAAATAAATATTAAATACTGTCCATCTTGAATATATACGCAAGGAGGAAGTTTGAGAGTTCGCAAGGTTAATGCTGTATGGAATGAAACTATGGCTGAAATCTGGATTTCTGCTACGGATACCACGAAGCCTCCTCCCAGAAGGTAACAAGGAAAACAGGTTGTGAAGAGGATGTGTAGTGTCCCAGAAAATCTTGCGGCCCTGCTCAAGCAACGCTTCTGTGCTATGTCCTGGATGGTAGGGAGGGACTGCCAATGATCTTTTCGGCCATCCTCACCACTCTCTGCACCGCCTTCCTGTCTGAAGCAGTGATGCCTCCAAACCAGACTGTGATGCTGTACAGGATGCTCTCGATTGTCCCCCTGTAAAGTGGTCAGGACAGGGGAAGGAAGATGTGCTTTTCTCATGCGGCGCAGAAAATGCAGGCGCTGCTGTGCCCGCTTCACCAGTTTCTCACTGTTTAGCGACCAAGTCAGCCTACTCGTTAGCTGCACACCCAGGAATTTGATGCTGGTAACCATCTCCACAGGTGAATCATTAATGCACAGAGAAGTGTGGCTGTGCCTGCCTTTTCTGAAATCAACAATGATCTCTTTGGTTTTTCTTGTATTTAAAACTAGGCTGTTTTCCTTGCACCAGTTCACCAACCCCTCAACCTCCTTGCAGTAAGCTTCCACCTTGTCATCCTGAATAAGGCCCACTACTGTTGTATCATCTGCGAACTTCACAATATGGTTGGTGGCAAACCTAGCACAGCAGTCATGGTTCTTTATATGTTTTAGCCTCCGGTCCCCTAATTATCTTTGTTCCTCTTCCCTGCATACTTCCTGGACAAGTATACCTTTTATTATTATTATTATTATTATTATTATTATTATTATTATTATTATTATTATTATTATTATTATTATTATTATTATTATTATTATTATTATTATTATTATTATTATTATTATATTGTTGTTGTTGTTGTTGTTGTTATTATTTTACAAATAATACAAACATAACACATATAAATCTAAATAAATATAAAAAAGAAAATAATTGGACATGACGTAACATTCCAGTTTGAACATTTCTATCAAATTATTTCTCCTCTTAAATTCAATTCTTTATCTCAATAAATATATACAAGCTTTTTTATACAATACTAGATACGTTTTCTCTATTTGCTAACCTAAAAATATATATATTTCTATCTTATCGCTAATCTATAACCCCAACAGTCATCCTCGATTCACACTAATGATACAATTTATCCCAGATTTCAAAATATTCTGATTCGCTTTTATCTTTCAATTCCACCGTGAGCCTGTCCATTTCGGCACAAGACAGTATTTTATGCAGTATCTCTTCATCTGTAGGAGTTTCTTTGTTCTTCCATTTTTGTGCGAAGGCCAATCTAGCAGCAGTCAAGATGTGCAATAACAAATAGACTTGTCGTATTTATCTGTGGTTA
Organism: Azemiops feae; assembly: GCA_023970755.1. Taxonomy (NCBI): domain Eukaryota; kingdom Metazoa; phylum Chordata; class Lepidosauria; order Squamata; family Viperidae; genus Azemiops; species Azemiops feae. The sequence goes on from JALGBA010004260.1 coordinate 1,252,676, forward strand.
TACCCAATAGAAATAATTCAGGTTTAAGCTCTATCTCCAACATTAATATTTCTTTCAACCATTTTCTTATCCTATTCCAATACTCACAGGCTTTAGGGCATTCCCACTACATGTGATAGTAGGTCCCTATTGCTGTTTTACATTTCCAACATATAGGTGAAAGATTTGGGCCCATTTTGGCTAACCTCGTAGGTGGGAAATGCCATCTGTAAAACATCTTATAAAGATTTTCCTTATAAGAAGTGACTAAAGTAAGTTTCCTGTTTCTTTCCCATAATTCTTGCCAAATATGTAAATCAATATTAAAGCCAAAATCCCTACTCCACATTAACATAGTTTCCTTGACCTGTTCTTCAAACATTGCCTGATCTAGAAGGTAGTGATATATTCTTTTAATCATTTTATCTTCAGTTCCTAATAATATTTTATCTAACTCTGTCAACTCTGTTTTTATACCCCAATCTTTTTTATCTTTCCTATATCGAGATTGCAGTTGAAGATAAGCCCACCATTCCAGTTCTATCCCTTCTTCGTGGAGATTTTTCCTTGATTTCAATTCTCCTCTCTCGTCTAATATATCTTTATACGTTATTACTTTCTCTAACTGTATGAACATTGGATGTATATGCATTTCCAATGTTGAAATCCAATTTGGTACTTGCGTATAATTTTGCCTAATTTTAACCCAAACGTCTATTAGCGCTCTTCTAATATAATGCCTCCGGAAGTACTGGTGAACCTTGTGTTTCTCATCCCATAATATGGCATGCCACCCAATCTGCATATAATGGCCTTCCAATCTTAATAATCTCCTATTTTTTAATTGTATCCAGTCCCGCACCCATGTCAATATTGTAGCTTGATAATATTTTTCCAAATCCGGGAGACTAAGTCCACCCCTCTCTTTAGAATCGTGCAATAATTTTAACTTGATCCTTGCTTTTTTCCCTTGCCAAATAAATTTGAGTATGGTTTTATTAAAATTTCGAAAAAAATCCTTATCTAATTTGATCGGTATACATTGAAACAAAAATAGTATTTCGGTAGCACGTTCATTTTAATTACAGCAATTCTTCCTATAAAGGAAAGCTGTAGGTTTGTCCATCTGCCCAGGTCAATTTTAATCTGCTCCATTAGTTTATCGTAATTGTCTCCTTTAAGTGTGGCACATCTAGCTGTTAATTGTATTCCTTGTAGACAAACATCTATTATGGAGCTTTTGAATTATGGCCAAACATTTTTCTAGATATCAGAAACTCCTATTTTTCCTTTTCCTTTTTTAAAAAACCAATCAACTCATTTGAGAGAAATTTCTTTATGTGAAATCCAGTATGTTTATATTGGACTTCCAACAGCAATTTTCCACTTAGAAATAAATTATAAAGAACTCAGGGTTGATTTATTTAATGATCCATTGGTTTGTTTCCTTGACTATCCATGACATTCTCAGGAGTCTTCTCCAACACAAAAGCTTAAAAGTGTCAATCATCTTTCTGTCCTGCTTTCTCAGAGTCCACATTTTGCTTGCATAGAGTGTCACAGGGATTGCCTGCATGTAAGTCTAGATCTGCATATCTGTCCAAAGCTTTCACCACTACTCTATGAAATATTAATTTGTGACATATTCCTTGACTCCTATTTCCTTTATAATTGTAGATTTTTCTTCCTCCAATTTTAAAATCATACTTATTTTCTTTCAGTCCACCTTCGCTTCCATCAATGTATATTCTGCGTGTATTGTAGGTAGGGAGAGTATACACCCTGTTCTTTGCCAACGTGGAGATTTGTCATATTCTATCCATACTATGACTTCCTGAATAGTATATAGATCTTGCATGAGGACAACATTCTAAACAAATACCTAAGTTTGACACGATCAATACAATCAAAGGTCTTTTCTCAAAGGCACATATTGAGTACTTTTTATATTCTTTGGCTTTCTCATTATCCAAAGTTCATCAGCAATAATGTCCCTTGTTCCTTGACCTTTTCTAAAACCACCTTGAACATCTGGCATGTCTCCTTCCATGTAAGGCTCTAATCTGCATTGGATGACCCTAAGTGTTATTTTGCGAACATGTGAAAATAGGGTTATTGTATGATCATTGGCATACTCTGTTAGATCTTCTGTCTTTGGTATTGGAATGTAGATTGATTTCTTCCAATCTGTTGGCCATTGTGTCATTCTCCAGATTTGATGGCATCATTTAGTTAGAAATTTTATTGATTCTTCTTCTGTTGCTTGATATATTTCTGTAAATATTCCATCAATTCCTTAGTAATTACTTAGTAATGACCAGAAATACAGATTTAACTTCATCTTTCTGTGCTAGAAGTTCTGGTAAGAAGAGAATATCTTTTCAGATGTCTTTGAGGTTGACATTTCTCCTGTACAGAATGTCAGTATACTTCTTCCCATTTTTTTTCATCTTCTTTAAATCAGTCCTTGCATCCTTTACAAAACAATTTGAGACTGGAACCTCCTTCTGAATTCAGAGATCTTTTGGAAGACTATCCTTGTTTTTCAGTGTCTATTTCTATCTTCAATGTCTTTACGGATGTTGTAATACTGCTTATTCTTTTTTTGTTAAGTTCCTTCCTGAGATTTTTGTGTATTTATTTTGGTTTTTCTCTCTTCTTGCCAATTACCACATTTTGTTCTGACATCCAATTTGCCTTTTTTCTGTTTCTTGGTCCTTAGCAGTCTCTTTTTATGCTCACCCTTAATATTTTCTTCAGGTTCACTCCACAGTTCCTCTGGTATCCTGTCAATTAATTCTGTACTTCAAAGTGTACTTCTTGATTCTTTGAAAATGGTCCGTATATGCTCAACAACTTATGTTAGAAACTAGTTGCATTTCTTCTTCTATTTTAGTTTAACTTGGAACTTGTACATAAACAATAAGCTCCTGGCTATATGTTATAATGCAGCTGAACTCTTCAACCTCCTTCTACCAATAATACAGCCAAATTGATTTATACCATTTGGTGATGTCAAGCTATATAGCCTTCTTTTAGGTTGTCTGGAGATTGTATTGGCAGTATTGTGGGAAATTTTAATTTGACTAGAACATAAAGGACTTGCTGGCCAGGACTTGCTTTAAGGAGCATTCATCACCATATTATAGGATCATCCTCCTATAGCTCCTATAGCTTTCACAGACTACTACACAGAATAATTGAAATCTTCTCCTTTCTGCCCCAATACATTGCTTCATATAGAAGTCCCCAATGAAGGCTGAAGACTGCTATTTTAAAGCAGCATGTTTTGAGAAAAAAATGCATTAACAAATATTCTTCAAATGCGAATTTTATTTTTTCCCCTAAGTAGTAGCTGACTGTGTTCTCAGGATTAAGCAGGTTCCTTAGGGAATGCAGCCAAAAATGACATGGGCCATTAATAGACTTAGCCATCATTCTCTAAGCTATAATGAAAAAAGACTACTTTTCTAAGATTCTGCTCTATAGTTGGTACATTGTTATGCCAGCATTGCTGGTACAACTGATTCTCAAAAATATGACTGTTTTCTGAGTGCAGGATATTATTAGCATAATTTATTCACATTTTTGAATTCTGAATTTCTGAACGGCTATAATATTGTCTTAGGCTAATTTTGAAAAAAAAATCCGTCTCTTGTGATAGTGTAATTTATACCGAGTTTTCAGTTATCCTCTGAATTCTAGGGATACTTTTCCATATATGTCTTAAATACTTTTCCTTGAACTTGAGTTCAACTTCTGGAATTGTCTGATCACACTGACATCATTTTATTCTTCCGTGATTTTGAAAAAAAAAATCCTGACAGCCTTGAGATTCTTTGTGGGATCTCCAATCCAAGTACTAAGACTTCTTAGCTTCTAAGCCAGATGCTTCCTTAAAGAGTGTCTCTCTTTTATTTAATGCTTTACTCACAATTTTGAACAACAAACTGAAGAAGGGGGTTGTTTGGTTGTATGGGAAATAGAAAAAGATGGGCTACGGAATTTCCGATGGAATGTACAGCTGAATATGGTAAAGCAAATAATTTCTGCATTCTTCCGATAATAATTGATGCTCTGCCTTCAGGTTTTTGCCATTTTCCTCAGAAAATGATCTGTTTCTCTTGCCATCTATTTTTGTTTTTTTAAAAAAATAAAAGGTGATTATGTCTGTCTCAAATGTACCACAAGCTGCGATTCAAAAATTCACATCTTTTTTTTTTTTTTTAGAAGCCTGCTATGCTTCTCTAGTATAAGGCTATGGAGTTAAGATTTCTTTTCTTCTCTGTGATATGTGGGTGCCTTCTAGGAAAAGCTAACCTGAAGAAAAACAATCCTTGAATGAAATCATATTTATTTTATTCAATGACTAGCAAGGTCGAAGATCCAGAAGCAAAGATCAGGTATAATAAAAGCAGCTTAGTAGGAAGACCAATAAAGCGTAAGAAAGTGGAGTATGTAGGTGTTAGATAAAGTCACCAGGTTAGATGATTATAGTTACTTATAATATGATGTTGTCATGATTTGGCTAACTCAATATCCGAGTGTGTGGTTACAATCCATAAAAACTAATTAGAACAATAAATCCAACTTGAATGAATGAATGAATGAATGAATGAATGAATGAATGAATGAATGAATGAATGAATGAATGAATGAATGAATGAATGAATGGTAATAAATACCGGCACCGACTAAGAGGCTCTTATGGGACAAGGGGCTAGATTTTTCCTTGTCTCAAAAGTGGGTGGATCTTCCAGAAATAGGGGAAGGAGAGAAGCAACTAGAGAACTGTAATTCAGGTTAATAATTAGCCTGGGAGATAAAATAATTAATACTTCCGAAACCATCCGTGACTGGAAAGGTGACCTGTACAAAGATTTGAGAATCAATATTATGTGCACACAGGAGTTTTCTTATTTATAAAAACCTTAATGGACAAAACCAACAGTAGGCAGAACATCTGGTGCGTCTGTCCCACATTAAAGCCAGATCGCTCCTGCCAAGGATTGCTCCTCCTGAATAATGAATGTGGTGGAATCATTCCCCCCCCCTAATTAATAGCCTTGAGAATGCTAAACCTGTCATTATGCAGGGCATGTTCAATTAGGGGGCAGGAAACATGTAACAAAATGTAAATAATCTTATATGTGCAAGACATTAAGCGCCACTCTAAACCAGTGTTGTTTTAACTGGGCTTTGTATCTTAATTATGATGCAATGGCAATAGCTGGAACATGGTTTGTATTGTGGGAAACCCCTAATGACCTTCCATCGGGAAGACCACCACTGCAGGCCCCATTTAAAATAAATGAGAACAGTGCAATAGATGTATTATACTTGCCAATGGGGCTTGTAAAAGCCGATTTACAGGTAGCTCATGCCTCTTCTTCTCATAAGCCTTAATGACAGAAAGAATTCTCATAACCATCTCCCGAGATGCATAATTAATTTCATTGTTTTCATTGATGGCAATGCAGGAAATGACTTGCTCTTACCTCGATGGTTGGTTGAATCTGGAACGTAAGGCAAATAGTCCACTTGCTGAGTTAGAAGGCGCTATCCGAAACTTTAAAGATGCTACCGATCCATAGAAATCTATGGGAAAGTCCTGATCGAACACTGGAAATCAAATGCAGTTTTGCCTTGAATCTTAACGTGTCTTTCATTAAGAAAAATTGCTTAAGTAAATAAATGAGAAGGGATTAAAATGTGTTTAACTTTCTCTATGAAAACAGTGGAATTTCTGAGCATTTAACTTGGTTGGATCCATGCTAGTTTTGATCAAATCATCTGAAATCCCAGCAGAAACAGCAGGGCAGCGTTACAAGAAGAAATCAATAGTGCAGCCACATAAGTCTCACAATGTTTAGTGCTAATAAGGATCAGGGTTGAGTACCTACAATTTTCTTGCCTACCTGCCTGCCTCCTAGCCTCCTTGCTAGAGTGACTCGGGCAAACCTTGCTTACATCTTTACAGTCTTAAAAGATAAAACACAAAAAAAAACTAAGAGGCGGAGGGAAAAGGAAAACAGACTGCAGGAAAACATTATTAGATAGTTGATGGCTTTTAGCATAAGCGCCTGTCACGGAAGTGGGTCGCTCAGGGCGGCCCAAGTATCACCAGCACTGCCAGAACAGAACAGATGGTTGTGTACTTCTCACAAAACAGTCCTGATAGATTCTAGAGAGAAGCCCAGCACAGCTGGTTACAGCAAAATGGCAGCTCCTTGCTCGCTGCTTCTCTCTCCTTTTGGAAGGGAATGTGCACTGATTTTAACTATAACCTTGAGATCATTAATCTCACAGAATTCAAAGAGGTTATCGCATAATTCAAGGAAAAGTAAAATAGGATCTGGAAATGTTCAACTTCCTTTGAAAACCTGGGCTTTTGCAGTTAGGGAATCTAAATTTAAATGGATTGCCTTTGACATGATATTTGCTGTGGTTCTGATCCAGAACTTCCTCTGTGGTAATGTTTCCATTATAGGTCCCGGTACAAGTTGCGATGATGTTATCATTATCATTACACAGTTTTGCATCATGCAGACTGTACAAAATGTATAATTATGTAATTTGCAGATTGCATCAATGTACTACAAAATATGCATTTGGCCTCATGCAAATTACAACATTTGGATCACTTGCCAAATGATGTCACGATACATGTGATGTCACGTGTCCTTCCTTGCTCTCCCCTTGGATGCCTGTGGCTCCCATGAACTGGATATTGACTACCATCCTCCTTGTGTGTGTAACCAGGCTAATGTTGGTGCTGTTGCTGATGCTTTGGCACTGGAACGTCACATCTCCTTCCTCCATCAAAATAAGAATTGACGAGGTTTGGGGTGAGGAGATGGTTTGTTACAAGAGAAGGAAGAATTCCTTTTTGTGCAAGATTCATTCTTTGCCATTCAATAACATTCCTAGAGCTAGTCCTTGGTCATGGCCTCATAAAAGGAGAACAATTTGAAGAAGAAAGACTAATAAAAGTTCCTAAATGGAAGGAGGTTGTATTAACTTGAGTAGTGAGACTGTGGATTTTAGGGCAGTCAGCAGCTCTAGGGCAGACATGGCCCTTGATCTAATATCCAAAGTCATGTAAGTCATCAGTTAGGCCTGGCAGGGGGGAGAACCTTTTGTTTCAGGCTGTGTGGACCTTCCAAGGGGTGCTTTGCTTCCTTGGAATTTAGATCAAAGCACTGCTTAGAACAAAGCTGCAGAGGGGTGGGTGCCCAGCTTCTCTTCATGGCTTGCTTGATTGCTTTAGTTGGAACTTGGATAACTCAAGGAACTTGGATAACTATCATGAGTTATCCTAGATAATAGTCCTTCCTCCTCCTATTTTCCCCACAACAACAATCCTCCGAGGTGGGTTGGGCTGAGAGTGACAGGCTCAAAGCCACCCAGTTGGCTTTCATGCTTAAGGTCTGACTACAATTCACAGTCTCCTGATTTCTAGTCTGATGCCTTAACCACTGAGCAACTCTGGCTCTCTACGTTCCACATTCTATGTTGCTCGTGCAATATGACTACCTCCCACTCCTTAAAATCTTTGTTAACCGCCTTTCATCCATCCAGTCTGTCACATATGGACCCAGTTTCATACCTACATCCTCCTTTTCCTTGCTGGTTTCATTCCAGAAGCAAATTGCAGATCGTATTTCTAATGGTGACATTAGGACTTGCCATAGCTAAATGATAAGGTCAGACAGCTGCTTTTTCACCCCTGGGGCAGTATAAGGATGAACTCCCTGGAAGTTCAAGGGGGCTATTCGGATGGCTTTCCATAATGTCCAAGCTGATTCTAGTATATTATCAGGCCTCTGGAGGGACAATCTAACAACAATTATTTTCTCATGCACCAACAGGTGTTTGTCCTGGTATTTGGGCTGGTACTAACCAAGTTTATGGCCAACTGCAATGTAGATATTGTCACTTATGATCAGCTTCCTTACAAATAAAAGTATCTACCTTTAAGCAGGCCACATGTATAGAGACTTTTCTCAACTGATTCTGTATTTGTGGTATCTTTGGGGAGCAGGCATTTTTTTTCCGTGGAAGCTATTACTACGGTGAATTCCTAAACCTAACTTTTAAAATTATAATTTACATTTCTCCCTTATCCCATTAACCAGCCTTTCACAGCAGCTCATTTTGTTTTTGAAAATGTGTTTGTTTCCTAAAGGATCTGTACAGTCTCTGATGTAACGATTCACCTTCCTGCACTCATTTCTCTATCTCTGCCTTGCACTCTCCTCCTGTTTTGCTTTGCTCCTGTCTCTCCCAGCCCTTCAGAACAGCTTGCAAACATCAGTGAAACATAGCCAGCTATTCGTCCTCTGTTTTCTATGCCTCAAGGTATTTTGGAAAGAATTGTTTTACTTTTATTAGGCTGCCAAAGGCATTCATTATAATATCCCCACGTTCCCTGTTACAGAAATTAAATCTTCACTATAAGCCTCACCAGCACCCTTTCTTGATGATGGGTTACTTTGCTCTGTCCCACATTATTCTTTTGGCTCATCTTTTGAGGGGCTTGCCCAGTCCCCAACACCTTCTTATTCAAAAACATTATTTCTCCTTAATTTGTTCCAATTCAAGTTTGGGATCCTGCCAACTGTACCAGTTATCTAATACTGAGGACCAAAAAGTATTGTCAGTGCCATTCATTTTTTCCAACTGGGAAATCAATGCTAGTTTACATTGTTATTGGATACTTCCTTAGCCCCCACCCGCACTCATTCATTCATTCACACATTTGAGTGAACCCATTAACTTAAAATCTAGCTAGCTATCTAGGTCTGTGTTTTGGAAAAATTGAGGCAGAGCACGCAACACGCACAAAGTTTCACTCTATGTAATGGCTTCCAAAGTTTCTAAACATTTTCCTATCTTCCCACTTTGATCAGTCCATCAAAGTGTGATCAGTCCCATTGTAGGTTTCCCCCCCCCACATCTGCAGTTACTTTTCCACCAGAGGGCCATTGCCTCATCCAATACTCATGGGAACCATTCTTTGTTGCGAGCACCATTACTTGTTATGTCATCTTCAAAGTCTTCATTACACAAGCTGTACAAGTTAAAATTTCCCTTCATGGTCTGATTTGAATGATTCTCCTATGCTCCATCTTTCATATACATCAATTAAACAAATTTTGATTGACTATAGGTCATTAAGTCAGTCTTGTTTTTTAGTGATCACATAGATAAACCTCCAGGATGATTTGTCTGAAGTTGGTCTTGCAGATTGTCTAATAGTGAACCCTTCATCCTTTAAATTTAGTCTAACAGCCAGTCATCTTCTTCTTTTTCCTTCCACCTTTCCCAGCATTATATATTCTCAAGAGAGTTGGGTCTTCGGATAATGTGTCCAAATATGGAACTTCTATCTGAAAGTGTCCAAATCCAGTTCATTTCAATTCATTGGTGCCTACAAGGTCAATATACATTCAAATCCTTTCTTTTCACTGTTAAGCTTTCCCTTATTCATGCTCCTTATGTTTCATATTCCTATTGAAATTGCCTTGGTAACACCAGCAAGTAGACATTCTGAGGGCTTTAATTTAAACACCATTGAGTTCTCTGGAAGATCCTTAGCTCTTCCTCAGTTGAGTGCCAACTGATCTGAGGCACAACTGGTAATTACATTGTTAGTCACTTCAGACTGTCCATCCATGTGCTTTTCTGAGTAATGAGTAGTTACCACTGCATTCTCCTATGCAGTATAAAATAATGCTTTGCGGCAGCAGCCAAAAAAGCCAATGCAATCCTAGGCTGAATTAATAGAGGGATAGAATAAAGTTCATATGAAGTTCTAGTACCGCTTTACAAAGCCTTAGTAATACCACACTTGGAACATTGCATCTTGTCACCACAAAATAAAAAAATCTGAGACTCTGGAAAGAGTGCAGAGAAGAGCAACAAAGATGATTAGGGGACTGGAGGCTAAAACATAGGAAGAACGGTTACAAGAATTGGGTATGTCTGGTCCACGGGTCGGCAACCCGCGGCTCCGGAGCCGCATGCGGCTCTTTAATGGATCACCTGCGGCTCCGGAGCCTCCGCCGCCATTTTGGGCAGCGCATGCGCACGTGCGCGGGCGGGTGCGCATGCGCGAACGGGTGCGCGGGCGCATGCGCGGATGGGTGCGCATGCGCGAACGGGTGCGCGGGCGCATGCGCGGGTGGGCGCGCATGCACGGGCGGCGCGGCTCCCAGGGGTTTTTTTTTTTAGGGAAACGGGTCCGTGCGGCTCGTTGGATGCTTCGGCTGGCCGACCCATGGTCTGGTCTAATGAAAATGTGATAATGATAGCAGTGTTCCAATATTTGAGGGTCTCTTACAAAGATGAGGGGGTCAAGCTATTTTCCAAAGCACCAAAAGGCTGGACAAGAAACAATGGATGCAAACTTTTGTTGTTGTCATCAATAAAGTGATTATTTGCCGCCAGCATCATACATAGTGTAAAACCATTATATTGTGGTATTATGTATTCATTGGCATCATAAACTATTTGACATTGTTGTTGTTAGTTGCGAAGTCGTGTCCGACCCATCGCGACCCCATGGACAACGTTCCTCCAGGCCTTCCTGTCCTCTACCATCTTCTGGAGTCCATTTAAGCTCACGCCTACTGCTTCAGTGACTCCATCCAGCCACCTCATTCTCTGTCGTCCCCTTCTTCTATTGCCCTCAATCTTTCCCAGCATGCTGGGAAAGATTTGACATTACACTGGCATTAATATTTCAAAGGTTTGAAAAGACTAGATACCGTAGGTGTCCACATAAAAGAAAAGATTGGGAATATTCTAGAGAATGCTAACTGCAGTTATTATTTAGGCAATCCTAGAACATTTTTGCAGCGATAAAAAGGTTTAATTCCACCAATGTTTGCCCCATTTGATTCTATTTAGCCACACAGAACTCTACAACCAGTGAAATAAAGCTGACCAGAAAACTTTCAACTTTGGTTGGATTGCATGCCATATGTTGAGGTCTGGAGAAAAATGTATTCCCCGTAGCAAAAGAAACCTTGTCCAGATCTCTCATAATAAATATTTTTCATCCTTTTAAAACAAAGACCTGGAAAGCTCTTTGTTGGAACATATAACTAAATGTATTTATTATCTCATTATGCTGGAGCAATCTCCTCCTTTCCTTTGCCAAGCACAGTGTTTTTATAAGTAATAATTGCAACAATGCAAAATTGCTTATATAGGGATCTTTGATTCCCCCCCCCCCAGTCATTTTGATTTTTCTCAAAGGGCTTCATAAATACTGTAGCTAGCATGAATCTATGCACAGAAATAACATCATCCGCTAGTGAAATATGACTGATTCTGTTAGCAACTTCTCAGAAATATGACTGTATCCATTAGTAAAAGCTTGATTACACAATCCAGGCACCACATTTCCCACTATTTTCTGAAAGTTATACATCATACTAAGTCTTGGTGGGCTCCCTCTGCAAAATCACTCTTTGAAGAGCCAGAGAGGCAATGCTCTGGGTTCCAGTTCTATTTCCACTTTTAGAGAAAATTGTGTGGAGGGAGAAAAGAACTGTATTATTAACACCAGGCTATGATCTGTGAAGGGATTTATTTTTCACACTTTATTGTCTTAGAGGTACAGTACTACCACAGATCTTTGTAATAATAGTAGACTTGTACTGATTCTAATTGTTTTCTCCTCTGTACTTTTTCTGATTGATCACTGTTCCTAGTGGGGTAGTGATTCCACCCTACTACACTCTTTAGTGGGAATGGACCCCAGAGAGTCCTTCCACCTGTTACAGGTGCCTACAACACTCTTCTCCCAGCTGGCACTGTGGTCTCTAAAGATTGTCCTTACTGCTGAGATAAAGGGTCATCATCGGCCCTTCCTCGTAAGTGGCATAATATTTGCCAGTCCTTATCCTGCCTTTATTGCTCCCAGTCATCATTATGAGTGGCCAGCATGGGATCAGCAAAGCAACTGACTAATTCCTCCAACTTAGTCATGTTCCTTTGTCTTCTGTCATCAGCTGTTGGGAAGAAAAATGCACCAATCATGGCAATGCAGCAAAAATGGGGCGGGGCTGACTGCAGGATTTAGTCACCTCTGAGCTCCTTCTCTATTGCCTCCTCCTTTACAGTACCTCATTCTTTCAGAAACTGAGTTAGACATGAGTATCTCCAAACACATGTGTGCATACACACACACAGAGAGAGAGAGAGAGAGAGAGGTGTGGGGGAAGCTGATTTACAAGCATCAGTTTTTCTTAGGATTTATCTTCCCTTCCTTTCATTATGTCTAGGTCTAGGTTTCTATATCTCTCCATCTCTGGAAGAATCTCCATGTTTAATTCAGGAGGTGAGAGTTGGGTTCCACTACATATGAATTGGAAATATGTTAGCCCAGCCACTGAATTCTGCTCCTGAGCTGCAGATGAGGCACACGGAGGGGTTCTTAAATATGCAAGTGTGTATAGAATTTGTAACGGATTTGTAAACATAAGTAGGGCAGTAAACTAGTGGCACCAAGCAGTGTGTTTGTGCATGCATACTCACTATGAACTCTTGCTCAAAATTTGAAGTATTCTTTTCTAATCCTGTCTTTGAATTCTCATAGCAATTTATAATACTTTTGGCTTCCACTGACCTTTTGAGGGGTGTGCTCAGGGTTACTCTTTACAACAGGGGTCTTCAAACCTGGCCCTTTTATGACTTGTGGACTTCAACTCTCAGAATTCCTCAGCCAGGCACACTGAAGACCCCTGCTCTACAGGGATAAAACATGAAGGTAACCTCATATGGGTGAATTTGAGAGCTTCATCATTACACCTGTACTAAACCAGTTAAATATAGTTCATGTGATTACTCCCAATGCTTTTAATGATGTCTCCTGTCTATCATGTTACTTATTTTTGGGAAAGCCTGGAGCCTACTTGGATCCCAATCTATGGATTTATTACAAACAATCACGCATGGACATTCCAGTTTTTTTTTTCCAGTCTTCCATATAGCAACTCCAGTTGGCATTAGGTTGATAACTGTGGAGAGCAAGACATCGGATTTGGTGGATCATCACATTTTTCTAATGACTGGATAAACTAAATAAGTTCAGTTGCTCCCAGAATAAAATCACAAAGATGCAAGAGAATGTCATATAATACATAGTACCGGTAGTCCTCGACTTATTGCCACAATTGAGCCCACAATTTCCATTGTTAAGTGAAACATTTGTGAGTGTTGCCCCATTTTACGACCTTCCTTGCCACAGTTGTTAAGTGAATCACTGCAATGAATGTTAGTAACACGATTGTTAAGTGAAGCTGGCCTCCCCATTGATTTTGCTGGTCAAAAGGTTGCAAAAGGGGATCACCTGACCTTAGGACACAGCAACGGTCATAAGTATGAACCAGTTGCCAAGCATCTGAATTTTGATCACATGATCATGAGATTGCTACAAAGATCATCAGTGTGAAAAATGGTCATAAATCTCTTTTTTCAGTGTCGTAACTTTGAACGGTCACTAAATGAACTGTTGTAAGTTGAGGACTGCTCAAATGCTAATGTTGCTTTCCATGTCATTTTTCAAAACAATGATTCTTAGATATCATTTCTTGGCCAATCATTTTGTGACCCTGAACAAAGTGTAGCTACAGCCTTCAGAGGTATCTAGGATTATAAAATAAGAGCTCTACAGCCAATCAATTGCAGTGTTAACTTGATTTTTAAAAAAACCATGAAATGAGCTTTTTCAGCAGCTATACTCCCTCTTCTCAAAATGTTTCTTGTAACATTCGCAATTCTGTTTCCTTCTCTCTAGACGGACTTGTGTAGGCTTCAAATCTGTTCCTAGTTAAGGACAGGAAAAGAATGGAAAGGAGTTGCTGCTATTTGTTGTAGATGTCAGTTCCACAAAAGATCACAAGGAATTTGTCTACATTTTTTTTTTTTTACAATGTGGTTCTGTATCTGCAGCATTTTCTGTCTGTCTTAGTTCCTGCTCCAAATCCCTAGGTTGAAAGCTGAGTTCAGAATAATTAGAGCTTTGCTTTGTGCATGAAACTTTGAAAACACATTAAACCTACGTGCTGTATACATCATCTGCTGAAATTAGATTCAGGGTTGTTGTTTTTTCTCCTGCAACTCCATACTTAAAATTACAGTTTCTTCCTGTTTCTCAGCATTATATAATAAGTAAAAAGTAGTGAAGTCTGCTATCTAGCAAAGTAGATGTAATAGTAATAGATGCCCACAGACATACCCGGTGATTTGTTGTAATAGCTTCATGTGCCAAAAGCACACAAACAGCAACAGAAATGTGGTTTCAAAAAGACATTGACTTTTTCACACTGTGATGAGTTAGATACAGTGTGACATAGGCTTAACTCCTGGTGACTGGACAAATGCTTGCTGTCTTGATTTTTTTAGTAATAACATATAGTAGAAGACAAATATTTAAGCACTGATCTACCTTCAAAGTTACCCAAATGAATGTTCCAAAACTAAGAGCATTTTTTTATTTTTTTTGCTAATGAGGATAGGACATATGTGCGTCAATTTAATGCATACTTAAGCTACAAAGATTTAGTTTGGAAACTCATTTAAGGTGGGCTATATGCAGCCTCTGGGAAAAAAGTAACTGTATTTAAAACACATTTATCTAAGCAGAGAAGTCTCTACAATGAATGAGCTTCGCTGCTCATTCTTACTACCAATTTCATTCAGGTACAGTATATACAGTATGTCCTAAGACAGGGGTGTCAAACTGCCGGCCCTCGGGCCGGATGCGTCATGCCAAAACCACGCCCACCCCAGCTCTGGCAATGGGGAAAAAGTCGCAATTCGTCGCGACATGTCAAGTGATGCGGCGAGTTTGACACCCCTGTCCTAAGAGGTTGAATGACTTAAGGATATTTTCTAACAGTTTATCCATATAAACAAATATATCCATATAAACTTCAGAGAAAAGAGAAATGCACAGACTTAATTATAATAATAGTACTCATAGAAATAATAATAATAATAATAATAATAATAATAATAATAATAATAATAATAATAATAATAATAATAATAATAATAATAATAATAATAATAATAATAATAATAATAAAAAAATTTCATATAGACTAATATGGGTATTTGGCTTATGGATATTACACATTAATAATTAATGTTTACTGACAGAAGATAATATTTGTAGTCCAGGTGGGGTTTTGGATTCTTTCTAAGCTTGGTGGTTTTCTTGCAGACATTTCATTACCAAACTAGGTAACATCTTCAGTTTTAGTTTGGTGATGAAACATCTGCAAGAAAACAATCAGATTAGAGAGCACCAAGGACCTCGTAATTAATATTTTAAAGCTTTATTACACATTTAAAATATTTTTATATTATATACACCAGGGGTCCCCAATCCCCATACAGCGGGCGAGCGCGTATGTGCGTGAAGCTCCGCTCACACAAATGGAGCCATGCAGACTAACATGCATGCATCTGCCACTCTCATGGAACCATCACCTCTCTCCCCCACACACATGCTGGGCCGCCAACTTGGAAAGGTTAGGGACCGCTGATATATACTTTTAAAAACTTCTGCACGTTCCTTCTTGAAATCCCTTTTGACATTTTACATCCAATGAGTTTGCATGAGCTTTTTGATGGAATGACAAAATTCAAAAGAAAGATCTACGAAAGAGAGGGAAAGAAGGAAGAGGTGAGAATTCACCAAATGGCCGGTTTTCATATTTCTACTTTCTTTCGTAAGTTAATGAGCACTGTCACGCGTTACTAGATGATTTTAAGCCTCCACAAGTAGCAGCGCACACCTGACCTTGGCTGATTCTGAGTCAGGCCCAGTTAGTACCTGAGTAGAAGACCGTTGGCTAGACTGAGAAGTTGAAAAAAACATCCACGATGAGAGCAGTGGCAAACCGCTTCTGTAAAGATCAAGTGATGTGCTGGTGGAGGTTTTGGACTAGGGATGGGAGATCTGGATTCAAGTCCACCCTTAACCATAGAAATTCACAGGTGAGTCACTCTCAGCCAATCTGTTGCAATGGTAACAAAATGATAAAATGAAAGGAGATCTTTTGCTTTTTGCTCCTGGGAAATATATATAGCAAATAAAAAAGATGGTGAGACTCTAGAAAGAGTACAGAGAAGAGCAGCAACGATTATTAGGGGACTGGAGGCTAAAACATATAAGGAACGGTTGCTGGAATTGGGTATGTCTAGTTTAATGAAAAGAAGGACGAGGGGTGACATGATAGCAGTATTCCAATATCTCAGGGGCTGCCACAAAGAAGAGGGAGTCAACCTATTCTCCAAAGCACCTGAAGGCAGGACAAGAAGCAACGGATGGAAACTAACCAAGGAGAGAAGCAACCTAGAACTAAGGAGAAATTTCCTGACAGTTAGAACAATTAATCAGTGGAACAACCTGCCTCCAGAAGCGGTGAATGCTCCAACACTGGAAGTTTTTAAGAAGAGACTGGAGAGCCATTTGTCTGAAATGGTATAGGGTTTCCTGCCTGAGCAGGGGGTTGGACTAGATGACCTCCAAGGTCCCTTCCAACTTTATTATTATTATAAATAACTAAATGAATGAAACTGCCAGTAAAACTGAATAGATTCGGTCACTAGGAGACTGACTCAGAGCACTTTTAAACCAGTAAGCAGCCAGTTAAAGGCCTGAGCAAGATGAGCAAGATTTTGCTCTGTGGTACAGAGCACCGTTCGTTTGGTAACCGTTCGAAATTACAAGGGCACCGAAAAACTGGTCTCATGACAGGTCCTCGCACTTACGACCATTGCAGCATCCCCACAGCCACAGGATCAAACTTCACGTGCTTAGCCACCAGCATGTATTTACAATAGCCGCAACATGTGACCGCTATTTATGATCTTTCCAGCTGGCTTCTGACCAAGCAGAGTCACTGGGAGAAGCCAGATCTGCTTAATGACCAAATGATTCACTTAACTGCAATGATTTGCTTAACAACCATTGGGAAAAAGGTGGCAAAATCATGTGTGACTCACTTGATAACTGCCTTGCTTAACGACAGAAATTCTGGTCTCAGCTGTGAACATAAGTTGAGTACCACCGGTACTACCAGTCGGTCCCTATGATATCAGTCAGTCATCTTCTCTACGGGCTCCTTTGGGAGGAAGAGCAGCACACAAATATTATAGTATATATATGCACACCCATAAAATAACATAAGGCATCCATCACTAAAATGGCGGTGATCAATTTTGCTTAGTTATGGTCCAGTGTCTCACGCTCTCTGCCTTGAGCTTGTAGATAACTAGAGGAGCTTTGCTCCTCTTGATGCATGGTTGGTAGCTCAGATTTTCAAGCCCAAATTGGGTTTCTGTCAAAACTGTACCTGATTTATTGTCTGCAAGGGAGAAACCCACTGTTGATTCATCTCTAGAAGAAGAAAAAAGAAAGAAATCTGTGTGAGTCACCAGTTTTTGTTCACAGGTTACCTGGCTTTAGAAATTTCAAACGGGCAAATGCTGGTTGTAACCATTGCATTGGTATAAGTAAGTATGATAAGCATGTACTATAAAACCTCAGGATCACCCCCTCCATTTTTTTCCCTTTAGCAATTGCCCAACACAAGCTTTGGCTGCATCCAGAGCCTTGTGATAACTTTGTCCCCTCAAATGCAGCCCAACAGTCTTTGAGACACAATCCAACCTTGTCACTAAATGGAATGGAATAGTGGTCATACAGACACAGCTGTGTCATCTCTGAAAGTGGAAGGGTTATTGTGGGTCCTTTACTGTGATCAGTTTAGTGACCTCTTTTGTATAAAGATGGGAGAAAGAGGCAGTCCTAAGTATCATTGTCATACTGATTCATTAGTATATTTTGCTCTTATTTATGTGAATGCAACTTTTGCTAGGGCTACCTTATCCAGGCTGCAAATGTCAGGAGTTGAGATTTTATTTTATTTTCTCCTTTCCTTTCCTTTCCTTTCCTTTCCTTTCCTTTCCTTTCCTTTCCTTTCCTTTCTCCTTTTCCTTCCCTTTCCCTTCCTTCCTTCTTGATGGGGTGGTAGTTATCTTGCCCTATGGCAGCATTAGCCTTTGTGGTGTTTGCAAAGATACAATCAGATGGGCTTTCCTGAAATAATGTGCTTCACCCTACACTGAAATGCACTTATCCCTGGGGTGGAATGCAAGGACATCTGTTTTAACAACTTCACATTAGGACTAAGAATATCCTGTCTAAGTGAAATGGCAGGATTTATTTAAGGAGGCAGGTTGTAACAACATGCATTGGAATTTGACCTAAGTGCTAGCTGATATTTCTGTTGTGCAAAGGGCTATGGGATCTCCTGCGTTCATGGATCGTCTCACCAACAGGCCCCACATCTGAAACACTGCTTAGTGGGGGGGAAAACTGGGCATGGGTAAATGGAGAAGAGGAGCATGAAGAAGGATAGACTCTAAAACATGCAGCTCTGATGGAAATGTCAGGACAAAATGTGTGTATGTGGAGTGGGTGGTAAGGAAGAAATGTTTCAGGTGAATATATTAAAATCTGTTTTGTGTTAATTTATTAATAGCATTTAGAATGAAAATACTTGCCATCTCTCATTTATGTTTTCTCCTCACTATAAAGTAACCATGTCCTTCTGTTCATACCAAAGAAACATTCAACAATTAGTGGAAATAATAAGTAATAGCTTCGTGTAACCTCCTCCCCCATTCTTAAAGCTTGTAATTAAAGTATTTTGACACTTATTGCACAGGTCGCAACTCTGTCAATTGTACATGGAGAAATGTATCTCTTGCAGAAAAAAACAGCAATGGTACATTGGAAAATATCTCCTGTTTTATTTCATGTTATTACTTGCATTGTTTTAAATAAGATACTATTTTTATGGGCCTTTTTCTAATACAGTTTCCATATGCTTCAAGTACTAACAAATGCTGAGCATATGTAGGTCAAAATCTTTTGATTTTGTAATTTTTCCCCATAGACTGGATGTATGTTTCAAAAAAGGCTCAGTTTAAGAGCTGTTCTCTGAGAGAGACTGTTACTGATTCTGTATCATATGAAAAGATGTAAGCTGAAGGCAGATGGAGTTGGAATGCGGGAAATATCTTGCAAATATCTTGACTGTGAGGGGTTCCTCAACCTTCCTAACCCAAGGAAGACAACAATTGCAGACAAAATGGTAGAGATCTGAACAATGATGCGAGAGATTGTGAGGCTCAGGCAGAGGAGAAGTTCAGCCCAGAGGTGGGGTTGAGGGAAGAAAACATTTCCAAGAGGCTCCACCTTAAATGGCTTTCTATAAGTCTGTCGGGAAATGGACGTCTACCATTTTCAAGATTATGGTTTTATCCTGAGAAGTGTTAAATATACTTTCTTGAAATCTGTGTGGTTTTCATGAATTTGCCAGCTATGTAGAACTTGGCAAATGAACCAAGACTAGTTAGCTCTAATTCTCACCTAAAACCTCTTAACCTCCACCCACCCACCCACCCTGAAATCTACAAATCATAACATTGGATAGGGGCATTATCAGTCCAACTGCCGTTCAACACAGGAATCACAATTGTGAAAAGGGCGAATACATAAATTAATATAACAAATAACAGAGTCACTTGGCTGACTTGGGCAGCTATAGAAATTGAATGAATGAATGAATGAAATCATCCTTAAGAGATAGCTGCCTATTTTCGGTCTGAACATGTTCTGTGAGAGGGAGTTCATTACCATTCTCGATATTAGTTTATATATTGGTTTCATTGCATTTATTAAAATGGAATGTTTTTGTAACTTAAGTCCACTTGTTTGTGTTGTGCCTTGTGAGGCAATAGAACAGAAGTCACAGTCACTTTCTGAGTGATACTCTTTCAGGCAAATGAGAAGGGCTATCATATTTGCCCCCTTGCTCTCCGTCTCCTCAGTCTGCATCTTTCTTAAAGTATGAGAAGGTATTCAGTGTGGGAGCCTAAGTGCAGAAGGCAATGCAATTGTTTTATTCCTCTTATTTAAATACATTATCTCTATAAAATTGTATTAGCCTTTCTTATAGCCATGTCTAATTTCTAAATTATTTTGGTTTGTGATTGACTAGGGTGCCAACATTCTTTTCATAAAGACTAATGTCAAGCTATGGACCTACCATCCTATACCAGTTCCCTGAAGTGTTCTCATTACTTTTTTAAACAAATTCTTAATAAAAATGTTAAAAAAATACAGGGCCTAATACTAAAGTTATCCATTCAAACAACATCGGTGAGCACCAACGGTGGAGATTTCAAGCGAAGTCTATAATCTTGCTATCTGTTCCCTGTTTAATTAGTCTGCTAGTTAGATTATCAGCAGGCTACTTTATCAGATGTTTTGCTGAGACCGAGATATATTATATCCACATCAATCCCACAATCTATTAAAGAAGTTATCTGATCAAAAAACAAAGCAAAGTTAATTTATTTGACAAATTGAGGGTAATTCTAGTTGGAGAACCTGAGTGCTATTGATGAGGCATGTCATATTAATTTTCCTGAGGCTGGAAAATATATTCTTCTTTTTTTCTTAAAACGACCCCCTCCCCAATTTATTTTTGTACATACATTTTAAAATACACTTTCTTTTTCATACTCATCTTCCGCGCAGTATCTGTATGGAGTGGAGGACAGAGATATTGTTTTGAAACAGAAGAAATGCGTGATGAAGCACTGTATTCAGCACTAGTATCTGTGTTGTAGCAAAGTCAGTTTCAGCAAATCTAGAAAATCCACTGCCATAAACATTTGTGGCTGGTTTCTTTTCCATCCCTAGTGTTATTAACTGGACTCACGGTCTCAAGGCATTGAGTACATTCAGTACCGAACAATATGGGGAAGCTTTCTTAAGGTACAAAAACCCCTTTCAATGGAGAGGTTATCAGTGGAGCTTTATTTCCAGGAAAACTATCTGGGGTAGAAAAAAAGGAGGGTTGGGAAAAAAAAAAGTGATTCTGCCACATACATTCAGTACTCATACACCGTGACTAATACTGAAAGAGTAAATGGAGTAGTACGAAATATTTTGAGGGAGCCTGGGGGCATTTACTCTCTGTACAAACTACCACAGTCCATTCCGTGACAGTTAAGTCAGATTTATTTTTAATGCAAGTTAAACTCCTGTCATAAAGAACAATCAATTTGAAGCTCAGCCTCAGTCTCTAATTGCAAAGGTATTGACTGATTGGTGATGAATGAACTATATAAGGCTGTCCATCTTAACAAGTAACTCTATGGTGCTTTCAATAAGCATGAAGATGAATAGTATCTTTATTGATCCCAAAAATATTATGACAAATCTTTTTAAAATTGTAATTATGTTTTGTAAATCCTTCTCATTATGGGAAAATGAATATTTGTTACTTAATTCTTTATTTGATAATGGTTTATTTTAATCTAACTGTAAAAACCACAGTATCTATGAATTATATAAGCCATCTAACAGCAGAAATATGTTACATCAGTGATGTCTCATTGCAAAACATTATAGATGTAAAACAAAACTGAAGTATAATTTAGAAAATTCCTAAATAATTTCCCATAAAAATACATGTCTGGATATTCTTAAAGCAACCCCTTCACTTGGCTTATGACCTTAAACGGACTTACATGTTAGCCATGACCTTAAACAAACTCAACATGTCTACAGTGGGCTCATGGCCCTAAAAAGAGGACAGCCTTTTAGGAGATGCCACAGAAAATTAGATCAGTATTTTCTAACACTTGGCAACTTTAAGTCGTGCAGATTTCAACTCCCAAAATTGCCAGATTGTACTTTTTATTCTGTAATTCTGATGCTGAAAAAAGTTATAAGATGCCAGAAAATATTCTTCAGACTTCTCAGTTTGTTGTCTTCTACCCCAGCTTATTTTTACTTTTTCTCTGGGCAGAGATTATCTATCATGTTTATTATCTGTGTGATTCATGTGGGACCCAGAGGCAGTGTGGGAAAATAAAAGTCATGCCGAATGCTACTGTTTTGTTTTCCATTGTGGCAGGTTGCTATTGAATTGGTTTTTTTTTTTTAATTCAAAGCATCTAAAATGCATGCGTCTCTACCAAAGAGCAGGGAGCTTAAAGGGCACCAAAAGGAGACACCCTCCTAGCATATTGGTGTTTATGGGCACCAGGTTGCTTCCTCTTGCTGTATGTATACAGAGACATTACTAAGGAAAATGGTCCTTTCAAATAGATGGTCCCCATCAAAAGGCATCACAGTTGTTCCACATTTTCCTTCATGAAGGATTTTCTGTGATAAGGAGGAGGGGAAGTGTTGGGAAAATTGAGGATGATTTGAAATGGAAGATAATATCATTAGACCTGTATAAAATTGTGTGAAGGAAGCAAGACAATAATAGCCTTCTCGAGAAAAAACCCAATGGTTGATTTTAAAGCAACTTTCCACTGATTTCAACAAACAAGCAAAATATCTTCTTAATACAGGTAGTCCTTGACTTACAACCACAACTGAGCTTAAAATTTATGTTACTGAGAAATTTGCCCCATTTTACAACTTTTCTTGCCACATTTGTTAAGTGAATCGCTGCAGTTGTTAAATTAGTAACACAGTTGTTAAGTGAATCTGGGTTCCCCATTGACTTTGCTTGTCAGAAGGTGGCAAAAGTTGTTCACATGACCCCGGGACACGGCAACTGTCGTAAATATGAACCAGTTGTCAAGCATCCAAATGTTATAAGATGAGGGCTACCTGTATTATGAAAATTAAAATGAATAAACTTTACCTCCAAACACTTGCACTGTTCAACTGTGGTTTGCACATTTTTAATATTGATCTAGTCATCCCAGTGATTTATGCTTTTTGCATTCTAGAAACAAAACCTTTGCTTTTGGGACCTCTGTTGAAACTGCCTTGTTTCAGGGAGTCACAAAGCAACCACAGAAGACCTAGTCTGGACGTGAGATGCACATTCCAGAAACAGGAATTTTTCAAAAGAAATTAAAACAAAAACCAACACACACACACACACTCACAAAAGCCAGTCAAGCCAGCCCAGTACAATTCCAGGTTAATTATACCTGGAGGATCAATTCCTTGGCTTTCGTCTCTTTTGCAAGCCTTAAAAAGTTCCTATGTTGCCACCTTAAAGCCTTTGAGCTTTGCTGGCTGGGAAGGGGGGAGAGGGAGAAAGAGAGAGACAAGAAGAAATGTGTTGAATAAACCCTTTGTTCAAGAGGAATGCAGGTGAACCCCAGACATCCTGTTCTATAGTATATAACAGGTTCATCCAGCTGAACTATAAGGGAAATATAAGCTTAAACTTAGATGTTTGTTCTCTTCTTTCTCCCTTTGATTTTTCCTGGAGATATATCGGACAGGCAGGCACGGCACTTGGTTAACTGGATACAAAGTTAAGAAAGAGACTTGCCATCTTCTGTGCCAAGCAGAGCCAGGCCTTTTTCTGTGTTGCCAAGGTTGTAGGGGAGGAGAAAAACAGGCATGTCGAAAATGTGAAGACAGAAGGATCTTCTGCATTCAAATGGGCTCCTTTGTTCTACATTCCTCACATGGGCCTCCTTCCTGCTTTCAGGAAGGTGTCACTTATTCAGTGGGCACCACCGGATTTACTAACTAACATGGA
This sequence comes from Azemiops feae, assembly GCA_023970755.1. Lineage (NCBI taxonomy): Eukaryota > Metazoa > Chordata > Lepidosauria > Squamata > Viperidae > Azemiops > Azemiops feae. Next base: position 1,276,282 of record JALGBA010004260.1, read on the forward strand.
AGTAGGTGCACAATGCTCATTGCTGGTCTTGCCTGCATGAGGCAGGAATAGATTGGGGAGGTCAAAGCTTCTGCTGAAATTTTTCAGAAACTGCAAGTTGCGTTTTTGGTACAAATAGTTCAGATGTTAAAAAGGATATTTTCACAGAAGAAACCCTGCCGTTTCCTTCCTGAACATGTAGGCAAATGATAGGGCAGGGCAGAGGGAGGCTACATTTCTTAATACACGGTCTTAAGCAAGTAAACTCACTGAAATTTACTTCACTTAGAGGACAAGGCTGTAAACTGACTAAGAGTACAGTTTAGCTTCTTTTACAGCTGAATGATCTTTCACCAATGCCAGCAGTCTGCTTTGAAAGTTTGTAAAAAGTCTTAAGACTGGGAAGATTTGGAGTCAAAGGCCTGCTTGGCCTTGAACCATCCAGTCTAATCCACCTCACAGAGCTGTTGTGAAAACACAAAGGTGGTATCTGTGTATGCAGTGCCTTCACCACTACATCAAACTGTGCCCAGAGAAGCCTTGGGTGAAATGGGCAACTGCATAAATCTGATCAATAAATAAACTAGCTCTCTAATTTCTTTAAACAGAGAAGTAAAGCGTTATCATTGCCCATAATGTAGCAAACCTCTGAATAACTATTGTGAATGTGCACAACACTGACTACTGCACATGACTGACATCTTCATACCTGGTTCACTTATTTTATGGCTATGCGGATGGATGGTTGTACTCTGGTTGCACTTATTTTAATGTCTTAATTGATAATATTCACTGTTTTAAGCCTTTTTAAATCTGAATACTTTTAAGTCATGTGTTCCCTCATACATACAGGTAGTCCTTGTTTAGTGACCATAACAGGTAAGGAGTGCCTGCGGATTTTACTCTACTAGTTGTTGCCGATTATAGGGAGTGATGCTCATCTCCATTTCAAGGCAATTGAGACAGTGCTGTCTAAAGAAATTTCTGTGGTCATGTGACTAGCATGATACCACAGAGCACTGTTACCTTCCCACCAAAGTGGTACTTATTTATCTACTCACCTTTGCATGCTTTTGAATTGCAAGGTTGACAGGAACTGGGGTGAGGACGGCAGCTTACCCCATTGCAGGACACTCGGGCCTGCTGTTTTTTCAGCTGACAAGCCCGACGTTTTAATCGCTGAGCTACCACACCACCCCTTAGTGACCACAATAGGGACTGGCATTTGAGTTGTTAAGAGAAGCAGTCACTAAGTGAAACTACAACTGTGTTTACAATCTTACTTCAGCTTTCCTTTGTTTTACATATCTGCCAAGGCAGTGGTGGTATTCAGCCAGTTCGCACCAGTTCGGCAAAACCGGTAGCTAATTTTTGTTGCCCAGGCCCAGAATGGACTTCCGGAAGCGGCATCCACACAGAGAACCGGTTGTTCACATATATGAAATCCACCACTGCGCCAAGGTCATAAATGCGAGAACCGGTCACAAAGTTATTTTTTCATCACTGTTATAACTGCAAATAGTGATTATATAAGACAGTTGCTAAATGAGGAATACCTATACCAGGAATCTTGAGGGAGGCTTCCCTATTAGCCATCCTAACCTTGTTAAAGAAAACTATAAATATCAACAGGTAGTGGAAAACATCTTGCATACACTTACCATACAAAAAGTGAAACGGATTCAAGCTTATTCTTCTGTAAAGTTATTTGGTGGGGGGGAGGGGGGAAGAATTCTGTAAACTGTGATGTTTCCCAAATCCAGATTGATGGAGTAAACTGTACATTGATTAGAGGGGACCACTTTCATCACAATATTAAGATTATTATGAAAATAATGGTGGAAATTAAAAATAAAGTTAGAAGAACGCATAAACTAATACAGGAAAATGTCTATTTGTAGCTCAGAGTTGAAATGAGGGGTCCTTGGTGCTCTCTGAGCTTGCTTGTTTTGTCGCAGACGTTTCACTAGCACTGATGATGTTACCCAAGTTTGGGTAATGAAATGACTTCGACAAAACAACCAAGCTCGGAGAGCACCAAGGACTCCTCAGGAAAATGTTTCTAGATTAATATGTGTCCATTGTCAAAATGGACATTCAGGGGACATTCACATCCGCAGCTGCTGTCTTGCTCTAATTCACCCACAGAACTCATGCTCAAATATACCCACAGAGCCAATCTGCATGGGTCACGACAAACTCCATCTATTGTGTGTGCTAATGGTCCTCTTTTCCATATGTGTAGTGGAGGGAAAGTAGCTATGAGAAAATCAGGGTGGGGTTAACAAGCACAAGCAAACCAGTTCTGGTCAGTTCTTCCCTCTAGGGCCAAATGGCAGTCTCTGGTGAAGCTGCAGAATCATACCCACTGTAACATCATTATGCAAATTGTACAGATTACGTAATTTCCCTCAGTTACCTCATAATGTCTTATATAGGATGTATGCAAGCAGTCCTCGACTTACCACCATAATTGAGCCCAAATTATTAAGTGAGTTTTGCCCGATTTTCTTGCCACAGTTGTTAGATGAATCACTGTGGTTGTTAAGTTACTAACATGGTTCTTAAGTTAATATTGCTTCCCAATTGATTTTCCTTGTCACATGACCCCAAGACACTGCAACTGTCATAAATATGAGTCAGTTGCCAAACACCTGAATTTGATCACATAACTGTGGTCATAAAAGACATATGCTTATTGGAAGATATACCTAGATGAATACATTTAATATTTTTAAAATTATATATATATAATGTATATGTATAAGTTGAGGACTACCTTGTATGTGTATGTATACACACACATACACACGTATTTACACACATACACATATACATACTCCATCTCTCCCTTACCCAAACTGGATTCTGATACTGAACTTCAATCCAAGGATGATAAAAAGATTATCATTTATATTTTATATTTATAAAATTTTATTTTATATTTATACTTTTTTAGAGTCAGTTTGGTCTAGTGGTTAAGTCACCAGGCAAAAAACTAGGGGACTAGGAATTCTAGTGCTGCCTTAGCCATGAAAGCCAGCTGGGTGACTTTGGACCAGTCACTCTCTCTCAGCCCAGACCATTTTACAGGGTTGCTGTTGAGGGGAAAATAGGAGGAGGAAAGTGTTGGATATGTTCACCACTTGAGTTATTTATAAAAATAATAAAGGCAAGATATAATAAATAAATGACGGAAATTAGCCATACAGTAGGAAGCACCCCTCATTTGTATGTACTTTTTTCTTCTTTTAAAATACTTCCTGCCACCTTCTTTATTCATGAGTAGAGCAAAACCTGTGTACATTACTTGGGTCTGCTGGCATCATCTGATAGTGATGCCTTCCACAGCATTAACTTCTATGGTGGTTTTGCTCAAACCATGATTCGATAGACTAGGTTGCCACTGAAGACTGATCATGAAATGTAGATGAGAGAATTGTAATTTCCTCTTACATTTTACGTTTGTCCTCTGCTTTCCTCACATAATGTCAATAGCCATCGTTTGAGAGAGCCAAAAGTGTCCTTTCAACTGGTCAAAAGTACACCATTAGTGGTAGAGGACTGAGTCAACAGTCACTGTAATTCTATTAAATTTCCATAGTAGTTTGTCCCAAATATTGACTTTTTTCCTGTAATTTTTTTTTGGGGGGGAGGAGGTTGCTTAAAGATGGCATTAAAGAAGAAATTATTTCAATACATGTCTTAGCTATCCTTCCCTTAACCTATAAGCTGTGCAGTTTGCAGAAGGAGAAAAAAGTAAATGGAGAACTGGGTGAAAAACAAACCTTTAAATTAGGCCTCCAGAGAAAGAGAGAGAGAAAAAAAACTTTAATCCCTGAACATGGTAAATAAACGGGCCTCTTTTAGTCATTATGTTTGGCGAACAAAGCCAGTGATAACACACACCTCAATACCTACAATGGCTGAGGGAGATCACGAGTGACAGCCCCTATTTTTCTGTTTGCTCAGAGACATTTTGTGGGGAGATAAAGATTGCTTCGCTGCAGACTTATTTGCAGCCTTGTTTAATGTCATGAACTTGACTGAACTTTAGGATAGAAATACCACCATCATGGCCTTGTTGCGGGCTCGGAGACTTACCGGTCTCCTCATAAAATACTTTTTTGTGTGTTGACTCTGGAGTTAGCTGCTTGGATGTGTGGGCTAAGCTGAGTCAATTTTCTCCTTACTATTAGAAGAGAAACATGAAGTCACCTCTGAAGACAGAGTTTATTCCATTAACTAGGCACAAATGGGAGAACAGCACCCTTAACAGCACCTCTTAAGAGAACAACACTACTTTATACAATATCTTCATTGTGTCACCAGCAGAATTCCTCTCTCTCTCTCTCTCTCTCTCTCTCTCTCCCAGCTCTTTCTTCTGAATTTGTCATTTGTTTTTCATTTCCTTTTGCAATCAGTCTGTCTTGCTCATGCTTTTTCAGTCAAATCTCCAACTGCCTAGAGGCATAAACATGCATGCACAGAGATTGAACAGAGTAAAGGCAGGAAGGTTTTAAGTTCTTATATGTGGTTTCCTTCTCAGTCTGATGGCAACCCAACATCCCATTTGTCCACCTGTAGGGGAGGGTGATGGATTAGAGGGAGAGGTGTCTACAAATCCGTGAGATGTTGGATGCGTGGATGGGTGACCCAGAGAGGATTTTTTTAATGTGTGATTTTTTTATCCACCTCCATAGGTATGTTTGAGGGGGAGGTATAGTGCAGGAATGTTTTATTGGTATCTAAGAGTGCTGGAAAAACAGTTTGAGGATGTCTCTGGATATGTAAAAATAAAGTGGGTTGCTTTATGTGTGGTTGTGTGTGTTCAACTCTAGTCTAATAGAAGTATCCCAAAGATATTTGTTGTATTCTCATGCCATAAAAGATTGCCCATCTCAGCCTTTTATTATTAGAACAGACAGAGGTATGTTGCTATGCTTTTACCTTATCAAGCTATTTATATTCACAGCACAAGAATTAAGTTAACAAAACTGCTCCCCAGCCAGGGTTGATCTTTTGATTAACTATTTGTTAATCAAATAGTTAAAATTTGAGATTTATCCAGAGCTGTGTTAAGAATATTAGAAAGAAACCTGTGGGATTGCACCAAAGGCCTATCAAGGCCAACATTCAATTGCTATTCAAATCCATTCAGGAAGATGTGAATAAGAATTGTAAAGCACTATGTGCCTTATCGTAGCATGCATTCATTTTCAAGAACAGATACAGAAATGACTCACTAAGATATTCCAATAAGGCATTATTCCAAAGTCTTCATTATAAGCCATCTATGAGGGGAGAAATGCTTACCAAATATTTCTCATAAATTGAAGAAGTCAGTCTGTCTAATGGCACTGCAGAATACTCAGCTGGCTGAGATGACCTATTCCCAGACCCATTTGGCCAGCCAATGGCATTCAAGGATTAATCAGAGAGAAAAGAAGAGGCAAACAACCAGAGATTACAGAAGATAAAGTCATAAGAGACCCACTCATCTTCTGAGCCTTGCTTGATCACAGGATTTTAATTAATTAATTTCTATCCTACTGATTCATTCAAATGATTGCTTAGGGGAACTGAGTATAAAAAGTTTAAAAACATGAACTAGAATTGCACACTATTATTCTTTTTTAATGTGTGTGTGTGTGTGTGTGTGTGTGTTTGTATATGTATAAAAATAAAAAAAAAATCCTTCTCACCTTTATGGGTGGTACAGTGCCTTCCTCAATCTCAGGTCCTCTTCCAGAGGCCTGAGAATTTGAGGGTTCTGCATAGGATCTTAGCTTAGTGCTGCTCTCTTCTGATCTGAATACTCTGAGGTTGTTCCTGAAATCTGTTGGAGCCATTTGGTCTGGCTGCAATTCAGGAAATGACCGATTCTCTTCTATGCCAGAGAGATGGGCCTCTGAAAATCAGGGGATTTTCAGAAAGATCCCTTTGGCAGGTCTTAAAGAGTGAATGGGTACATACTGCATTAGGAGAGGCGGATTTTTTCCCCCAATAGTCACTTTTATTTTTGGTCTTTGTGTTACTGATTGCTATCATAACATAATATTGTTACTAAATGCTATCCATTTCACAGAAGCCAGTCATTTTTATTTTAAATTCAAAAATTCTTTCCTGCTCTCTCAGTGGCAGGTGAGCTGCCATCAACACCAACCCAAATATAGGAGGCTTTACTTACATTTTATCTAGTATTTGTTTGTATTCTAATGCCATTTCTGCACGTGGGAGAGCTTTTCTTGGAGCTTTTCTTGCCTTATCTCTCTTCACCATCTCCGTACAATTTGATGACATCCTTTTATTAGGCCAACTCAGCGCTCATTATTGGCATTCTGGGTACTGGTGAAAATGGGATTTTTTTCTGCTGGAAATTTGGAAGCTGTATTTGGCCATCCTCTGTGTTTGTGTTTATTCGTAGTTATTAGTTTGATATTTAGTAATATTTTTCTTTATTTGTGCTATTAGAAATACCACGTGTTTATGAATGTGTCAATTGCAATGGGAAATAAGTACAATAAATAAGTGCATTAACAAGCACTATTGCCAGTTCTGATCTTGATGGCAATGGAGAGACTAAGCTCTTTCTTACTTCCTCACTGCTAGACTTATTCTGGTGCTTTCTGCTTTTTGAAAATCCAAGTACCTTACGTCTCCTGCATCATCCACCATCACGCTCCCCAATGGTTTAGTAAGACAGGATTTATCTTGGCAGATCATAAATCTTGGAGACTTCTTTTAACCATCAAAGTTGTATTACTTTGTATTTTCTAATTTTATCTTCTACATTTATTTTCACACTTTCACTTGGAAATTATATACAACTAACTCTCCTACAAGTTTCATGATTTTTCTAGATCAATCTAGGATCCAGTTTTAAAAGCTTGGCCTTACATGGGGTGCTTTACTAATTTGGCTGCAGTGTAACTTGGTGTTATGTTGGGTATGGAAGCAACACTAAGGGATGAATTATATATTAATCCCATTTTATCGCATCTTAAGTTTTCAAAGCAATCCACGGTACTCTGATGATTAGTCACTTTAATTTTCTGTACTGTATTCTCGCTTTCCTTCTTTAACGCACATATAACTCCTTTATTGTCCAATAGTACAAATGCCTCCCTTCCTGTACTGAAAGCATTCTTCATTGTTGTATTAACGTTCCACTTTTGGTCCGGACTCTGAAAGAAGCCATTTTACTCTAATAACTCTAATAACTTCCTTACTTTGCTTATTAACTACAGTGACATCCTCTTGGACTTAGCAATACAATTCCTGATATGTGGTTTGCATTCTGGCCAAGCTTCTATTACTATAGCTTTGAATAACTTCCAAGTGTTTTGGAAAATATGATCATCTTTTTTTTAAAACCCATGAGGAATTTCCTCATAACAAGTTAACATGTTGTATTTTCTTAACATTCCCCCATCCCGCTTATATATATATGGTAATTTATATATTTATATATATATGGTCTTTGGTAATTCGGGTTTTCTCCCGCGTAAAATTGGAAGTGTCTTGGCGACGTTTTGACGAAGTCTCATTCGTCATCTTCAGGCTGGAGTTGGCTGTGCTCTGATTGGATGGGGGTGTGTTTTGTTTGGGTGGGGGCTTTGTTGTGCTTGGATTAGTCTGAGTTGCAGCGGGATTTGAGATGGAGAGCTGCATTGCTGTTGTTTGGCTTCGCGTTCGTGGTCGTACCATATCATCAAGGTGGGTGTCAGTTTGCTTCAAACCCCTCCAATCCATACATGAAGCAAACTGACACCCACCTTGATGATATGGCACGACCACGAAGCCAAACAACAGCAATGCAGCTCTCCATCTCAAATCCCGCTGCAACTCAGACTAATCCGAGCACAACAAAGCCCCCACCCAAACAGAACACACCCCCATCCAATCAGAGCACAGCCAACCCCCCATCCAATCAGAGCACAGCCAAGCCCCTAACCAATCAGAACACACCTCCACCCAATCAGAACACAGCCAAGCTCCCACCCAATCAGTTCATACCCCCACTGGCAGTTAAAAGGAAGAAACAGCTGCGATCACACATTGCTCCTAGAAGCACGAGGCCGAAGAGACACCAGCCTGAAGATGACGAACGTCGCCAAGACACTTCCAATTTTACGCGGGAGAAAACCCGAATTACCAAAGACCTACATATATATATATATATATATATATATATATATATATATTCAATAACACAGTCCTCGATCTCCGGGAGAAATATAAACCAGCTGTTTTTTGTTAAAAAGTTTAAAACAATAAAAACAACTATTTACAATATTAAAACAACTTAGCTTTCGCTGGTCCCCTGCCAGCGTCCTCAGAGTAAAGTTTTGGGGTGGAAATTACTTTTATAAACCTTGCTAGCCTAACTGCTTACTCATTGACCGTGTGATAGGGCCATCCGTCCTGGCTGACCGTAATTGCTTTAATTGTCCCGCCTCCTCTTTTTTGCACTCCAGTTCTCCAACCTTCCTCCCTCCCATCCTTGTCAATCCCCTCCTTCCTGGCGTTGCTGCCATTGGCTTGCTTTCCAGCTGCTCCCCCGTACTCGTTCTGGGCCTTACACCCAGATCCGGTGTCTTAGATGCCTTCCCATTGCCGCTCCCCTCCTTTCCATCCCGTTTGTCTGCCCGTTGTTCCTGTCTTCCACTATCTTCCACTATCTATCCCTATTAGTGCTATTTCCTCCGATTTCCTTCCTTGGATGTGCGTGCGCACAGCCATATCCCGTCCCTCTGCCTCGTCTGCCTACGATCAGCTGGGCTATCTGCCGGCTCACTCCTGAATTCACCTCCTCTCATCCTTGCAGATCCTATCCTTCCTAATGTTGCTGCTGTTGGTGCGTTTGCCAACTGCCTCACCTTCCCCCTTCCTTCTTATCCCTTTGAACCATCCGCTGTACCTGCCTTCCATTATCTACCCCCCTGGGTCCTATTCCTTCCAATCTTTCTGCATGCCTGGGTGTGCGCACGCACAGCCGCATCCTATCCTTCTGCCTCATCTGCCTAAGCTCAGCTGAGCCACCAGCTGCCTCGCCCTCAGTTCCACCCTCTCCCTTCCTTACCGATCTTATCCTTCCTGGTGTCATCGCTCCTATTTTATTGTTTTAAACTTTTTAACAATAAACAGCTGGTTTATATTTCTCCCGGAGATCGAGGACTGTGTTATTGAACAGATATGCCCGGGATTCGTATTTTTGCAGTTATCAAAGACTTATATATATATATATATATATATTAAATGTGATAGCAGTATAGTTGCTCTAATCACTTCAGTGATGTACCTCACATTAAGTCCTGCGTAAATTTTAGGATTACATCCAGAATTGTCTTTTCCCTGATTGGTTTGATGATCAAATAATTTAAGATATAACCATTTAGGGCAGAACTGTCAAACTTGCGACATCACGTGATGTCGCGCAACGTATCGGGACGGTTTGCCATTGCCGGCAATGGGGTGGGCGCGGCTTCCGCATGACGCGTCAGGCCCACAGGCCGGCAGTTTGACACCCCTGATTTAGGGTATCTAAAATCTAGCTGTACTGTATGTCATGACTATCAATGTAAGAATGATTTATTCTTTCCCAATTGTTATTTCAACAAATTTACTTTCCATCATAACATTGCTCTGAACATTTTGATCAAGAATGTGATACTATATTACCAGGCCTACATTACATTTGGAACTTGATAGTGTTACCCAAAGTAATTCTGAAGAGCTGCTAGTGCATTATGAAATTTCAGAAGTGAATTTATACCTTGTTTGACACCAATGTATCCAAAGATACAGAGATATTCATATAACTGTTTACATCCAGACTTAATTACAATCCATTTTCCTTAGTTGTGACATGGGAACGCTGGTAGAAGGGGACATCCAGATTAAAGTTCACTTTAAATATAAAATTATATAAACATGTAAAAAATCTATGGAGAGCTTCTAACATATCGGTTCGTAAAAATAATCGGCCTGCAAATTTCCCAAAATTATCACAATAAATGGGGGAAATAGACACTTAATCACTGAGCAAACTTAACTTCATAATAATAATTTATAATATATATATATGTGCTGTCTGACTTCCAGTAACTCTGAGCAGTTTACAATTATTAAAAACATAAGAATAGAAATCATACAAACCATAAGAAAGCCGGCAAAATCGGCACAGGACAGTACAATGATGGCAAAGAAATCAAACCTGGAAAAAAAGAAAAAAGAAAGGGGTGTCACTCAGCCATGCCAAAAGCCTGAGAGAGAAGCCAGTAGGACAGGGGTAGGGAACTACGGCTCTTTTATGACCTGTGGACTTCAACTCCCAGAATTCCTGAGCCAGGCATGCTGAGCATGTTGGCTCAGGAATTCTGAGAGTTAAAGTCCACAGGTCGTAAAGGAGCCATAATTGCCCGCCTCTGCAGTAGGGTGGGGATTATAGGGGGGAGCCATTTAAATTTCAGGAGGAGGTTCATTCAAAAGGGCCACCACAGCTGCAGAGAAGGCATACTTTGGGGTCCCAACAGATGGCACTGTTTAATCAATGGAATCTGGAGTGTGCCAACCCTGCTAGATTGAACTGGCTGGGCAGATACTAGGGCAAATAGGCAGACACTACATCATGTAAGGGGTTTTAGGTGGCAACCAGCACCTTGAATCGCACATGAGACCAACCTGGCAACCTGGCATCATCACTGGAGTCCAGGAATTTCTCTAAGAAGAAACTGAAATTTGCCCTGATTGTCAAACCTGCCCCAACTTGGTCCTTTAGTCAAGAAAGATCCTCAACTCCATTTGTAGTGAAAAGTATACTTTTATTAAAAATCAAATGGATTATAGTATAGCAAAGCCAGAACGGAAGTTTGCATGCCAAAATTTCCCAGTTAACTTTTTCTATCCAGTTCCTCTCCTCCCCTGGTCTCTTATTGTCCATTTATGTTTGAATAAATTGTTTTGGGAACGGTCTCTTCAATGGCCGGCTGGTTGGTGAGCTGTTGCATTTCATTCCCAGGCTTTGACCTTGAGATGGTTTCTCTGGAAGGTATGTGAGTCGGTAGACTTCCCCCTTTCCATCTGGCTCCCTCCTCCCAACGAATATGAAACTCAAGCATTATGATGGCAGATCTGACACTGACTTAATGGCTATGATTTTGATGATACTGTGTAGGGTTTTTTCCCCATCCAAATATTGGTAATTTACTTTTGTGTCTGGTACTTTTCAACTTCAATGACCCAGACCCATACAACAAATATGTCTTTTATTTTTGCAGCTAATTATAATCATGTGCCTGATCTCATGTGAGCTGCTGCCATACTCAAATGCCAGAGAAAACCCATTAGCAGCATACATAAGAGGTCAACAAGTGTGCCACAGATAACCTCCAGAAGAAATCATTAGGTATCATGATGTCATCAGAATTCTTGGGGCTTTCCAGAATTTTATTCCATTTCTGGAAAGCACAGAATCACATTTCTCAAAAATTCATGACAGGTTTCTATGTGACAAGTCATTAGGGTAAGTGGAATTTCAAACTTTAATCCAATGCCGATTTCATTACCTTGGAGCCCAGCCTGTTCTCCGAAGGCCTTCAAATTACATCATGTGAAATCCCTATATATGCCATCCCAAATACCCTGGAGAAATGCTATGCGCACACATAACGAAATAACATGTAGACTGCAGGAGCAGTTGGACTTAGCCCAATCTCTAAGCCTGTCATAGAGCATTAGCATCTTGGGAGCAGCCCTGATTACAAAGCAGAGGGCACAGGAAATGACAGGAGGATGATACAGTATCATTTTATAAATTCTCCTAATGGAAAAGAGTCAAAAAAGGATTTACAACACACTTACACAACCTCTAGCACAATTAGTGAATTGTGAGAATTGTTAAAACAACAACAACAACAACAACACTGGAGGACACCAGACTGTGCACCTTGGCTTAGAGGGATAACTTCTGAGCTCATATTTTGTAAATATGTTATCTTTCTCTGAGTGCCAAGTTACATCACTGGTAGATTTGTGGGCAGCTGTTGATCAATTCTACCAATTCAATCTTATCTGGAATTCATGAATGTTTCCCATGCAAACAGAAGTCAGAATAAAAATGAAATGCATGAATTAAACCACTTCAGTCTCGGCTAGAAGGTATAAATCTTCATCCTTCTCCAAACAGAGGAGGGGAAAAATAGAAGCAGTGAGATGAATTCCTTTCATATATAAATGCTTTCTCATGCAAGGAAAAAAAAAGAATGGGACTCCCCCCTCCGTTAGGATGTATGCGTGTTTTTGGAGCAGGAGGAGGAGGGAGCACAAGGGGAAGGGGAGGAGGAGGAAGGAGGAGGAGGAAGGAGGAGGAGTGCCAACTCATAAGAGAATTACTGAACACCTAGAAAGCCAGAATATAGTAGGCCTGAAGTTGTGCCTGTCTGATGCACTTGGTCAATACAGTTGGGAGGGTTCCTTTAGAACCTGGGAGTGAAATTTGAGCCTGGTCATATGGTACTTTGCTTTATACAATAGCAGTGTATTTTTCCGAGTGCATCTGTGCCTTTGCTATGACCCCTTTGGCCTGGCTCGCTTGACATAAAGACACTCCCAGACCCTTGTGAATGAGGCCCTCTGTGTGTGTCTCTTTCCCTGTGAGAATCTGTGCCTCATTTTATCAATGGTGTAAGACGGAAGAAATTTGAGATGTAGCCCTGCTAAGGGGTCTGTCTGGACTTTGACTAAAGGAGGGTAAAACTCCATTATTTTAAGGCTCCAAATACAAACTTGTCTGTATTTCCTTTCCATTTTAATCATTGAGCGCACAAGTCCTTATAATAACAAGAGTTTAGCATCTTACTGTTCTCTTAAAAAGGAATTAGGAACTAGCCTTGCTTTAAATCTTGCAGTGCTCTGCCTAAATCCCTTCCTTGAGATCCTTTGAACAGTTTTAGAAGTCAAGATTAAACATGTCATGTACTTTCCTTGGATGTTAGAAGGCCTAATTGCAAAGATGGAAACAATACCCAGTAAGGCTTTATTGTTTTCTCAACTAATACTTTTGAATCTTTTTTATCTGAATAATTTGGCGGGATGTCATTGCATTTCACCTCCCAGTATCAAAATATTTTTTTGCCCTAAAATGGTGGGTGGGAGTACTACAGTGCAGTGGTTCAAGAAACACAAAATCCATCATCCCCTTGAAATGTGGTACTAGTCATCACCATTTCTGAACTTCAGGTTGACACTTCTTCAGGGCACATATGCTCATATGCATACACAGGCATCAACATCTGTGCACATAATCATACGTACTATTATTTGATCTAATGGATGCACAACAAGTATATAGCAACAGTACTTAGACTTATATACTGCTTCACAGTCTTTTACAGCCCTCTCTAAGCGGTTTACAGAGTCAGCGTATTGCCCCCAACCATCTGGGTCCTCATTTTACCCACTTCGGAAAGATGGAAGTATGATTCAACCTTGAGCCGGTAAAAATCAAACTCTGGCAGTTGGCAGAATTAGCCTGCAATACTGTATTTAACCACTGCACCATCCCAGCTCTTAATATAAACAGGAACTAACTTGTATTTCCCTTAGCAATGGCCTGTACCTTTATAACAGAAGGGTGCCTCACCACTAAGGATTCTTGCCTCCCAAATATAAACAGAGATACTCATTTAGACTCTGTGTTTCCTCTCCCATATAAATTACAGCTAGTATAACTATTGCACTTGTCACAGTGAAATGTTTGTTTTGCTTACTTGCTTGGAGAACAGGTGAATGCTATGTGAAGTTCATGGCACAAATATATTCTTGCGCTTATCTTTAGTCAACATTTAGCAGCATGTTTTCAGCAGCTGTGAAACTCCCATTATCAATAGGAATTGTGTACCTAAATCTCTTTCTCCTGTGCCATTAACTTCCAAACTGATAAAGTGTTTTCAATTACCCACCATCCTCCCAAGAAAAGACACATGCATATGAAAAATGTGTATTTTGATTGTGTCACAGAGAAGCTGAACACTACATTGCATTACACAACTCATAATAAAATTGAGCATGAACGATGTGAATGAGGACAATGTAAAAGACTCATGTTCATTATTGCAGCATCTGCTGGAGCTGCAATAAATAAAAGCTTCTCTCCATTTCTCTATTATGAAACACTCACTTCATGAATTTATAACATGAGCTGGAGAGGGGCAGCCCCCATTCATGGTTGATGCCCAGAGTAGTTTGTTCAAATTAGGGATGTGGGACAGAAAAAAAGACAATGCTACACTGAAAACCAGCAAAGACGTAGGAAGGAGATCCAAAAAAATGTTGTCTTTATAGAATAAATAATCCTGGTGCAGTTTGTGATTTTAATTGGGCAGAATCAGCTCAATGGTGTATTTGTTGTTTTAACACAATATTTACAACCCATCCTGTAAAAATAACGTTCAGAGTTGAATAGCAACTCCTTACTTGTGCTACTGCTGCTACTTCAGCCGCCGGAGAAAAGAGTACGAGAAATATTTCTATAGTTGTTCTGCTGGTGCTGAGTTCAAAGTTGTCCTTAGCTTCATGTGCTGTATTCATACATTCATACATTCTATCATATTGTTCCTTTCAGGATAAGTCATGCTATACAAAGTGCAGAAAAGAACAACAAAAGTGCAAGAAAAAAGAACAAAGCAAGTTAAAGACATGAGATGGGGGAGAGCGAAAATATAACTAAATGTACTTCATACCAACATTATTCACTATACCTATCCTTTCTATGCTTGCAAACCATCAAAACCTCCACCAGTCCATTAGACCAGAGGTACCCAACCTTTTGGGTACCAGGGACCGGTTACATGGAGAGAGGTTTTTCCGCGGACTGAAGGGGGCGTGGTTTTGTGTGCTGCCTGCATCCTATGGATGGGATTTCCCTTGTTTGTGTGGGCCGGTTGCTGGCATGTGGCAGCCTGGTACTGGTCCACAGACCGGGGGTTGGGGACCCTTGCATTAGACTTATTACCTCTCTTTAGGATCTCATCAGCTCCAACCGATCACAATTTTATCATCCTCTCCTTCCTGTCAACCCATTCAATTTTATATCCTGTATTCGTTTTGCAATGCAATTCTTATTCATTTTTTTCATAATCAAAACATTTCAATGTGCTTATATCACATTGGTCATTCATTTGCATCCATTCTTGGGCGTATTTTTCTCGCTTGACTGATATCTTTTTTACACAAACTATTCCAACCATGTTCAGCTTGCTTTTATATTTTTTCTGACATGTCCAACTCTTCCATATGAGAGAGTAAAAGCATCCATTTATAAACAAATGCTTTAATTTCCTTCTTCAGATATTCATTCCTTGCAACAGTCCACATGCTGGCATTGGGTGACTTAAAATTTCTCCATTCTTTCTTTCATAATTACTTTATCAAGGGATAGAAATTCATCTACTTATTCTAGTTTTTGCCATTTATATATAAATTGTATTTTTCCTTGTTAAACAGAAGAAACAATAATTTTCCACATCATATCTTTCAATTCTTCATTTAATCTAATCTAATATTTATTGCAATTATCTTGGGTTCTCAACCAATAATACAACATTGTCTTATGTCCCCGACTAACACACCTTTAACATCACCACAAGCATTATTTTTATTTTTGTCTATACAGATAACCAAGGTCATATTTCACATCCTTGTCTTATTTTCATATCAAAAATGAAACATTCACTGAGCACTGCAAATATTCTCACAAATGTTCTATATTCATCATACATTGTTTTACTGCATTCAGTAACCAAGTCATATTTGCACCCAATATTCCAGAATTCAAATGTATCCATTTTATCACTTTCTCTATATAAACGTACAATAACTTTTCTTTCTAGCATGTACCTATTTCTTTCTGAGCTGCCAAGAGCAAAAATCAGACCTGTACACATCCCATCCATCATAAATCCACCTGCACTTCAGAAAAAATGTTGTTCACGTATCATTTGTTGCACCCTTTCAATCAGAATTCTGCCAAATACCTTCTCAGGTATGTGTAGCAAACAATTTCCCCTGTATTTTTTTGCATTCACTCTTACTATTTTTTCCTTTTTATAAGAAAACAAAATGGCATTTCAGGTACAGACGCTGTCTTCACATACATATTTGAAATTATGAACCGTGGTGGTGCAGTGGTTAGAATGCAGTATTGCAGGCTAATTCACAGCTCACTGCCAGGAGTTCGATCCAGACCAGCTCAAGATTGACGCAACCTTCCATCCTTCCAGGGTCGGTAAAATGAGAACCCAGATTATTGGGGGCAATTATGCTGACTCTGTAAACCACTTAGAAAGGGCCGTAAAGCTCTATGAAGCGGTATATAAGTCCAAGTGCTATTGCTAGTGCTAGTGCTAACATTATATAAGTTGACTGAAATCATTATACTGTATAAGTAAACCACATTCCTATTTTTTTTTAAAAAAAAAATCATGACCATGGAAAGAGACTCAGAAACTGACCTGAAATTAAAGAGCAGGGACTAAATGACTTCTAATATGAGACAGCTCTTGACAAAGAAGAGCAAGAGATGGATTCTCTCCTGGTATCAGAAGAAAAGAGGGGAGAGAAAGTCCACAAAAACAGATGACCTCTTCAACTTCAGCCAAGGATGAAAACAAAATCTACCTAAATCACTGCCGGAGATTCCCAGGCATAAGTGGGGAAGGAAAGAGAGAGATATGAAGAGATGTTCTTATCAACTTTCGCTGTTGGAAGAAATGAAAATAAAAGGAGGAGCAAAATGCTCTCCAGACCTATAAAGATGTCCAGGACCTCTTGTTCCACCGGGGGAATTATAAAACTAGACAATATATAAACATGTCTATGCCCTCTGCTTTTAAGCCTGGGGAAAGAAGAGTCAAGAAACAGAAAAAATGGAAGGAAAAGGCTTAAGATTTAAACCTGGGGCTAATATATGGCTTGCTTGATGTGCTCTGCATCTGGCAGATCATCTCTGTATATATGGCTTCTCTCTTGTCTGCAGCAGACCACTTATCTATCAGCATCAAATCTGTTAAGCTTCAGCTATTATCCAGTTCCCAAATGTGGTGTTGTGTTTCTGCAGACTAATGCGTCGTAGCAAGGTTCATTCTGAAGCATATTATAACATTCCTCATTATTGAATACATGCGTAAGGTACTACTAGAGCTGATACAGTCAAAGTGGATCAATATTGTTTGACTCCACCCAGGAAGTAACTAAAAGCAGTTATTCAAATACTAGCAATGGGTAGAACTTCAATTCACAGCAGAAAAGGTACTGTAGGGGGAACAAGGGCATCCATACTACAACTGTTGGTATGTTTTCCGGAACCTGCATGACATTTTTCATGCAACGCCAGGAAAATACTTGCATTAAGGAGGCACTGACAGTGCACCTATAGCCTTGTTGTTTCTCCTTAACTCAGTGACATTTCTCTTGCAAGACACAGAAAAAAGAGCATGATTATCCAGGTTTAGTAGAACTATGGAGTTAAATCCAGTGCAGTAGCACCTGACAGATACATTTCTGATAGTCTAAATTATGTAAATCTCTGTCAAAAATAACTATCTTATCCAAATGGGACTCAAGAAGGTCAATCAATGGCTAATACAAGATGTAACGTGTCTTATTCTTATTTCTGTGTAAAAGACATGTCTTTTTCATGTTTTTCCTCGAGAGATTACAAGAAAGAGCAGGCAGCATGCAGGGGCTCTCCATGAAGCATCAGAACCTGTTTGTAATTCTAAAGTTTAAACAGATTATGTCATACATTGTGGGTCAAGTTGTACTTCCTCCACAAGGGTTTAAGGCCCCATGGATGGGCTTGCAGCAGGCCTGTGTAGCCTCGTCAGATGTACTTCTAAATCTGACAGTGAAACTGGGTGTGTGGCATCTATTTTCATGGATTCATGGGGATTTCCCAATAGCCCAGAAACATCTGTGTGGACTCTTTCAGGATGTATTTGAATTAGCTGAATATGTCTGTATAGCATCCTAGCATAGTATAAAGCACCAAGTTAGAATTTCCAAAATTACATTATACAAAATTAGTTCCCTGCACACTGGGCTCAGCAGTTTTGAAACAACTGGTGTAAAACAGAGTGATCCCACTATAGCAGAGGAATGTGATAAGTCTATCACAGGAGAACATGTACAGTGCATCCTTTCTTATATACCATAATTTCAGTGGTGCACAGCCTATGGCCTCAGGGCCACATGTGCTATGCCCAATAATCTTGGATATGGCCTCCAAAGTTGATCCAAAGGTTGCCCGTTCAGTGGTAATTTATCTTCAATATGCAGACAAGAAGAAGCAGATTCACCCACTAACCTTTTGCAACCTGCAAAAATGCAAAGTGGACAGGTCCCATTCTCATAATGCATTGACACAGCTCAAACCTGAAAAGAAAATTCTTCCTATATATAAAAAAAAAACTATAAAAAGATTTAAAAGAAGCCAACTACTTAATGTGGGACAATTGGTTGGCATGCCTGAAATTCCATCAATAGAGATAAACAACCAAAATAAATAAATAAACAACCAAAGAGAGAGAGAGAGATGTATTTTGACCCTGTCCCTCCTCCCAAGATTAAACAACCTAATGTTCATAATTCAGAAGCACAATTTAAACCCCTTTTGTCTTGAGAAAAAATAAACTAGATGTGGGAATACTCTCAGGTTTCAAATTCTTCAGATCCATTCTAGATTCACCAAGACCAAGTTCATCTATGGACACAGTGACTTCTAAACTCCAATAAGCATCTGGAAATAATAAGCATCAACGCTTGATGAACCTGATGAAGGTCCATTCTCTAGAAAGTGCTCACATAGTAACAGGTTATCTATGTAACGTGAAGTTGTATTGAAATGGGAATGGCAGTGTGTGGCTCTTCAGATGTTAGTGGACGACACTTCCATCTTGCATTATTTAGGCCATGCTGATCTAGAAGCTAGAGTGTAATCAATCTGAAGGCTGCATATTTCTTATCCTTGTTCAATATATTATGGTCACCGCATGGAATAAAGTATCACAGAGGATCTTGATGTGGTTTTCCTGACTGCTATAATACACCGATGCCTTCAGAGTTTTGGTTTGTCCATATGCCAAACTTCTTGTTTTCAAGCCCTGATTCAGCTGAATATACCAAATGTCTTAATATTCACATAAAATTTTATTCCATTTATAATACAGAAAAGAGCAACTATATATTTAAGACAATAAAAAAGGCAATGTTTTTGCCTTATAAATTACAAGCCTAAATCCCAGCAGGGAAAAAAGGACATTTAAAGAGAAAATGCTTTCTGTCAATTAACTGCAATACGTGGTCAGAATGCAGTGCTATAATAGGGATGTTTGCAAATCCTTCTGATTTATGGCTTGATGTAGCCATAAAACAAGTTGTAAATTTTGATGGTAACAATGAATGATTACTATGAATCTCACACACTAATGCAATAATTGGCATGAAAGGTATTGTCTGGCCTATGAAGCTTGTTTTAATTTGTTTAAAAATTACATAAATAAACTCAACAGCAAATCCATGAAAATATTCATATTTAATTAAATTATGTTACCCTTAATTATGTTTATGAAAATATTTCCACTAATGGTTGCAAAAAAAAAAACACTTTGTCTTTATATATGGATTGTTTTAAAAAAAATCATCTTCTCTTTTTCTCTCCAATATATTTGATTCCATTAAGTTATCAAAGGACATGAAATTGATACCTTCAACACATACAGAAATATTCAATATTCAGCTTCCTATATTTGGACTCAAAACGTAACACTGTATGAAGAACTGGTATTGAGGATATCAACGTTTATTCAAAAATTTAAAAAGCCAAGAGATAGAAACATGTAAGTATTTTTATACAGGGCTGGGATGTGTATGCTTATTTTGTTTGAATCACTCAAAACAAATTCCACGTACGTGCACAAAGACACACCCCAGATTGCTTGTTCCCTATGAATAAAGGTGCAAAATATTACATTTGCTTCACTGAATTCAACTTACAAGCCTTCTGCTCAGTTTTGGTGAGCACTTATGGAAGACCATCTAGAAGCCAGCTGTTCTTTTATTCCACACTTGCATATTATTATATTTTAGCATCTTTGGGACATGCTAGAGAGACCTTGGTTTCTAAAGCTGTCCAGCTTAGCCTTCTCAAAGGTGAACATGCAAGAAGAAGAAGAAAGAAGGAGCCAGCCATTCCGTGAGAAGCTTTATTGGATGTCCTGTTCCAGTCCAACATTGTAGTGAAGTATGGAGATAACCTTGAAGAAGGTATTCAACAATCATTAGGTAAACATAAATTTAGTCCTGAAAGTGAGAAAGATCACTATGCTCTGATTCTTTGCAAGGTTTACAAGATTCTATAATTAGAGCCTTCTATAATAAAATAGAATTACAGTAATCTGGGTAGGAGTCTGGGCAGTGGTACAGCCCAAGGATCGATGCTCTTAACCCACAAGAGCAAACATGATGGAAAGGAGATCAAAATTCCTTTAATCAAGAGTATTAAATGGCTTGGGGACATTTAGGAGTATTAATAGTCCCAAAGTTTTTCTCTTTGTTATCAGTCTGAATTAGTCTGAGCCTACATTTCACTGACATACTGTACACCAAAGGAAGCCCCATTAACTTCACCAAAGTGATTGTGAAATAGACTATACACTTTGCCTATTGACTGTCCTTGTTTGCTGAAGGTCTCTGCTTAAAAGGGGTACAATTAACTCTAATCTTTCCTCATACACTTGAGTAAGACAATAAACGTATAATCTGTTTTCTTCCTAACTATTTACTTAGGCCTAGCACTGGTGGATTAGTTCTTCAGAGAACATTGTTCTCAGAACTGGTTTTCCAGACATGACCAACATATTGCCTATATGAAATTGGAAGAAGGAAAGGTGGGAGGGAGGGAGGGAGGGAGGGAGGGAGGGAGGAAGGAAGGAAGGAAGGAAGGAAGGAAGGAAGGAAGGAAGGAAGGAAGGAAGGAAGGAAGGAAGGAAGGAAGGAAGGAAGGAAGGAAGGAGCTAGTAAGAGAACCTTAGATAAGAACTCACTTGAATATTTATATAATGCGGACATATCATTAAATTTGGAACCAGTGAATATAAAAAAACCCAAAAACAAAATATTTCTTGGAATATCATTTAAAATTAGAATCAAGTTGTAATCAAATGGCATCACTGGAGTTGTGTAGCCAATCAAAAACACCTACCTACTAAAGAGGAATAAAATAGCATTGCCATCACTTGCACCAGGTGAACACGTTCTCCCATGTTCTGATGTGAGATCCAAAAACAAAGCCTTCCATAGATGGACACGAGGGGAACATAGAGAAGAAAGTAGATTGACTTTGCTTGATGAGGTATGTCTGTTGGTCCACGTCCATTCCATTGTAAAAAAAATCAGGGATGCAAAAGAAAAGTTGGAACTGATTGTTGCCTGATTTACATAGTACCCCTACACCAGCCACTGCTCCTAGGAGTTTTGGGGATCAGACCCCTGAAAGAAAAGTGTGCAACCTGTTGTATGTAATGGGGAATAAACTATTCATACCCAGACAGTGGTTTTCATCTAAAGAATTAGGAGAAATGTTAATCTAACCCAATGTATTGTTTAGTGTATCTAAGGTTATGTTATGCTATCACTAACAATGAACTAAGTCAGTTCAGAATATTCTACATAAACTACAAGCAACCATGAACGGGTTTTAAGAACCAGCCCATGTGGTTCTACCTAAAGGTTTGTGTGAACTTAAACATGGACTTGTGGAGGCACTTTTCTTACCTGATGCTCCCAAGTCAGAAATATGCCTCTGTGAATGGAGAAGAGGTTTGACAAGGGGAAGGCCATTTGCAGTTTCAACCTGTGTTTGCAAAAAAAAAAAAAAAAAAATATCTAATGACCCCTACTGCTTTTAAAGTAGCATTTTCCCCCCTTATCTTGATTCTTTTCAAAGGAGGCCTCGCGGGGTGTAAAATCTGGAAAGAAGACTGAAGGTGACTATGAACAGAGTTCATAGACACCTTGGGTGGGCGAAGAGCAGTGATGGGGAAAGGCCCCTTGGGTTTTTGATTTGTATCCTTTTTCTCAACTCAAATCCAGCAAGCTTACACTGCATTGCAATATAAAGCCCAGACTGCTGATAAGAGAGACTGAAGACAATGGAATATGACTGTCTGCTTTGAGATATAGTAAGATGTCTCTTACGGTGGTGAGGAGGATCAATTCCAATTTCTCTTCTGGGAATCTATCGGCTTTGTAAGCTGAAATGAAATAATCTACTATGTACCACACTAAGATCTTAACCTGATCTAGCTTTAGTAATGCTGATGAAAAGCAGAGACTTTAATTAAATGATTGTAAAGAAAATAATTTAGTGCTGGTGCAAGAACAGATAAAGGGACCCATGGAAGTCCATAACTTCTTAAGGAGTATATAAATCAGGAAGTCAAATTAGCTTTTCTGCTAAGTCCCAGTATTTTCCAAAGCATGTATAGCAAGATTTAGTATTTAAACAGGGTGGTTTATCTGTCAATCTCATCTGACAAAGTAAGAGAATTTGTCCATTCTATGAGTTCTATGAGTTCCACTGAAAGTAGAAAACTATGAGTTCCACTGAAAGTAGAAAACTGCCTGTACTCGACACAAGTAATGGATTTCAATCAAATAATGAATGAAAACAATGTATGTACAATTACTAAGACATCAAAACTAGATATCAATTATATGAATGCATTTCTATCTTGATGCTTCTAGGATATATTGAGCCTATGAGTTTCCCCTCACTTTAAGCTCACAACAACAATCCAGTGATTGTGGGCAAGTGAGACAGAAATGGCAATGAGCTCTTGGTTCAATGGGGATTTGTCTGTGATCTGCTCTTACGAAAATCATCAATGAGCTGTAGAAACAATTTTCTGTGTATAGTTGCTTTTATCAGATCTGCCCATGTCCATATTAAATGCATTCATGCAGGTAATTTACTCACCAGAAAATATACTTTGTGTCACATCCATAACCATTTTGGTATTTTCTTCACTATCCCAGTTTTGGGAGATCTGTATCTAACAATAACCGTCAAACATATTTGTCTCCTTTTGTGGTTTATGAATACAGGAAATTGTATTCCTTGAATTAGGCCATTGCTCTGCTTAGTGAGTCACACATTTTGTTTTTTTGAAGTGCCATCAGTTCTGGTAAGGAATCTTTACATCCTGGAGACACCAAGGGCTGAACTGATGGCCTTTTGTATGCAAAGCAGGAGTTCTACCACCCTCAGTGGTTTCTCAATTCTCAGAAAGACAGAAGAAGGGGTAGAAATCAAATGGATCACCTTGGAGCCATCATGAATCAAGAATTAAATGTATGTGCTGTTTACATGTCAAAGCTATTTTAAAATTAGGAGTCTTTTATCTAACAGTTAATAACCCTCTCTGATCTGAATTTTCACTGCATTCCAAATTCTAAACTCAGGGAATATTTATTTAATTTATTTGTCAGCCTGTGCAGCTGACAAATGGAATAATTACACTAAAATGGATAGATTTTGTCCTTTAAAAAAACCCAGATAGGCAAATATGGAGTCACCTGTAAAATGGAACACAGTTGATTTGAATTGCCTCTGTTTTGATTTGTTACTTAGCTGTATGATTTGTTTCCCAGAATAAAACCTAGATATAACAATGATAACAGAATAGAATAACAGAATAACAGAGTTGGAAGGGACCTTGGAGGTCTTCTAGTCCAACCCCGTTCTTATACTAAGAACAGAAATGTTGACTGGTTTTCTGCTGACTTCTGAAAATCATTCATAACCAGGCCTTATACATTAAGAGTTGGGCTTAGGCCAGGGGTCCCCAAACCCCAGTCCATGGACTGGCATCAATCCACAGCATGCCAAAAACCGGGCCGCGCAAACAAGCAAAGCCCCATCCACAGGATGCAGGCAACACACGAAATCACGCCCCCTCCAGTCCGTGGAAAAAACCTCTCTCCACAGAACCAGTCCCTGGTGCCCAAAAGGTTGGGGACCGCTGGCTTAGGCCACGCAACCACAACACAGTTAGGTTTCTATGCATGTATTGCTATGGCATGACAAAGTAAAAATGAAATTCCTTTGTCATGTCTTTCGTTGTCATCGCCACTTAGTAGAAGATCATAATGATCTCAAGCTTGGGTGAGTCACCAAATAGCCTACTGGTACTAAGTCTCCACAGCAGGAAGCCAGAAGAGACTTTATATCAATTTCTTTCAGTGAAACAATCCTTGTGAGGTTTGTTTATGCATAAGTTCAATACAATTATTAAGTGCTCTGCAGTGTTTGGACTTTTCAGATACTTAGTTTTATGCTGAAAGGTTTAGGAGAATGGCTTTAGGAATGTAGAAATTCCCTTTATTCTTCTTCCAAAGAAAAGGTTAGATTGAGTTGTCTTGCATTCCATCTTCGAATAAAGCTTGCCTGGCTTTTCATGTGAAATTATTTTTCTTGGATATTCTTCTGACAGATGAGAAATTCACTGAAATTATTTTGCAAGGTTTTATCAAACGTTAAAACGTTTCTCTACGTATGTCATATTTCCAGCAGGAACTTCTCAGCGACCTGTAAAAGATGCTTTTACCTTTCTCCACAAATTTTTCTACTGCTTGTTTCATTTCTTATACTTTCTCAGGCATTTAATGAACAAGCCAAAAACAAACAAACAGTGAATACAATTTATTATGTGGGGAAAATAATGTTTGGAAACAGTGTCTAAATGCAGGCCTTCTATGTATCAGGTTTTTTTTAAAAAAAAAATTGGAAAAAAAGGCATGTATTCAAAATATCAAAACAAACTGGTGTTTTATGTTCACTGATAATCTTTCAAATCCAGACACAGTAGAAATGTCTCATATAAATACAGTGGAGCTTTTCCATTTAAGCTGTGCAAATATTGTTCTGATTTGGCTCATCAGCAGAAGATTCCTAGGAGCAGAAAATGAACTGGAAGTTACAGAGCAGGAAGTGAAGGTAAAAGCAAAGCTGTTTGCCAGTTGCACCCAGAAAATGCTTTGGCTGGACATACTAGGACGTACACTTAGGTAGTAGCCATTGCCCTGACTGACCAGATAATGACAATGACATTTTTCAGCCTTGCAGTGCTGATATGCCGTGCCTGCTATATGTTGAGCAAGCCTTGAGCATGCCAACGATGCTTGACAGATACATTTATGGATATGTCACTGGAGAACGCTTGATAGAGTCTGGAGTGCATTTGGTGAGAGCAATGGGTGGCATGCAGATGGAAGGGGGGAAAGGTTTCAATTACAGCTCCAGGGATAGTGTGGGTAGATCTGCATGGTCAAAATTGCTTCATTTCCTGGGAGCACATCCGAAACTCAGAAAGGCCAGCTGAGGACTGCTGCTATTCTGGAAAACTGCCCTTTTATGACTTGTGGACTTCAACTCCCAGAATTCCTGAGCCAGCCATGGCTCAGGAATTCATAAAAGGGCCATGGCTCCCCACCCCTCCTCTAGAGTGTGTCCATTACCCTTCACAAACCCTGACAATCAGGATCAAGACCTTCAGTTACCTCAATTAAAGCAAGGGTCTATTAGTCACATTCAGCCAGACGATTTGTGTGCTGCGCAGAGACTAATATATAGGAAATATGCCCATTGAATATTCAGATGTTTTATCTGGGGAACCTAGGGAGAATGATTAAAAAAAAATCTAC
This sequence comes from Azemiops feae, assembly GCA_023970755.1. Taxonomy (NCBI): domain Eukaryota; kingdom Metazoa; phylum Chordata; class Lepidosauria; order Squamata; family Viperidae; genus Azemiops; species Azemiops feae. The sequence goes on from JALGBA010004260.1 coordinate 1,302,025, forward strand.
CAAAAACTACTGTGGAAGATAAGAAATATGCCTCTTTTAGTCTAATAATAATCTTGGGTGCTTGGGTTTTCTGTCTTTATGCCATCAGTCTTTCTTTCTTTCTTTCTTTCTTTCTTTCTTTCTTTCTTTCTTTCTTTCTTTCTTTCTTTCTTTCTTTCTTTCTTTCTTTCTTTCTTTTTCTTTCTTTCTTTCTTTCTTTCTTTCTTTCTTTCTTTCTCTCTTCCTCTTGTGTTCTTTTCTTTACTTTTCTAATCCCATAGCTTTCCCCGATTTCCCTCTCTCCCACCCAGCAGCAGGCTGCATGCTTTCAAGGTCAACAGTTCTCTCTCTTGAGACAGAAACGAAGGTTGAAAATACGTATTTAGCTAACTCTGCTTTTATTGTTCTGAAAAGAACTGACCTGGACCACCCCAAGCCAACAAATAGGGCATCCATGAAAATGTAACCTTCTGGTATTCACATAGATTGTGTTGTATTAAAAGCAAAGTTTATGGTTTAATATAAACAGATCTTTCAAACCAAGTCCTACACAAATATAGGTAAGTCCTTGACTTACAACAATTAATTTAATGACGTTCAAAGTTACAGTGGCACTGAAAAAGGTGACTTATGACCATTTTTCACTCTCACAACCATTCCTGCATTCCCATGGTCACGTGAACAAAACTCAAATGCTTGGTAACTGACTCATATTTATGACGACTGCAGTGTCTCAGGGGTCCTGTGATCCCCTTTTTGTGACCTTCTGATGAGCAAAGTCAACGGGGAAGCCAGATTCACTTAACAAGCATGTTACTAATTTAACGACTGCACTGATTCACTTAACAACTGTGGCAAGAAAGGTCATAAAATGGAGCAAAACTCACTTAACAAATGTCTCGCTTAACAACAGAAATTTTGAGCTCAGTTGTGATTGTAAGTCGAGGACTACCTGTATGGTGTAACCAGCAAAGCATACTATAAGTTTATACCCAGGGTTTTTTTTTATTTTTTTGGCTTTGCAATTTAAATGATCAGACACTGTAAGCCAATAGCCCATCCCTTTCCAAATATCTCATTGCCTTCTGAAAAACAGTGTGGCAAATGTTCATATTTATTACCTCATTCATTTCCATACAAAGTGAACTATTCCATACAAAGCGAACCAAACTTGCATCTAAATTCTAAACTTCAACTGCGTAAACTTTGCATATGCTTTCATAAGTCACACTGGATTCTTTCCATCTTATGCATCACTCCCTGAAATAAATATTACTCTAGCCAAATTAACATGACCCATACAATCCAGTGGCTATCAAAGGATTTCCATTGGTACATCCAGCATAAGATCACAGTATAACGAGAGAAATAGCCTGTAGAACACTTGTTACTGCTAAGTATGATATATATATAGTGAAAGCAAATGAGCTTCACTTAAGATGGAAAATACTCAGGCAGAGTAAATAACATTTGTTAAGAGAACACAGCATAGTGAGGAGTGATGCAAAGATTCTAGACAATATATAATTTCATATCCGTATAATGGTTATTATGTCATACTTTGAGGCCTAAGTAATTGAGGGAACCAGAAATTTAAAATATCAACTCTTGAAGGGTGGTTCCAAATGAAAAACATCTAACGCTATCAGTCACAGGATATTTGGCAGCTACCTCATCCAAAGAGTTTCATGGATAATCTAGATCAGGGCTTTTCAACCAGTGGTACGGATACCACCTGTGGTACATTAGCACCTGGCAGGTGGTACATGACCATCCTAGAAAAGAGATGGTTGGAGCTGCAGGGCTGTCAGGGCTCAGTGGAAGCGCCAGGATCAGTGCCGCTTTCCAGCTGATCGGCCATTGTAACTTCGAACAGTCACTAAGTGAACTGTTGTAAGCCGAGGACTACCTGTACTTTATCACTTTTTTCCTTTTTTTTTTTGGTCATCAAGTTTTTCACACCTTGCTGGGTGACTGGTGGTACTCAGACGTTGCCATATCCTAAAAGTGGTACAATGGGTGAAAAGGTTGAAAAGCCCTGTACTAAGAGACTTGCCTAAGCCATTTTGTGAATTCAAATGTCATGGTTCGGATAGATGAGACCAGTAAAAAGAACTCCAAGGCAAAAAAGTTTCCTTAAAGAACATATTTATTTGGCTACATAGTATCGGCATGATCAAAAGTGAAACCAAGACTGAAGTTCCCCCCCAAAGGTTACAATGTTACAAAGTTGAACTTCCCACCCCAGCAATATGTCATAAATCACATTCCCCAATTAACTACTTGCGCGGGCTTTCTAACGAAAGCTGTAGCCCGCCAAAATGCAATCAGCAATGACCTTGGTTCCCACAGAACAATTTATTGTTTTGACTAAGATAAAAAATACTCATCCCCCCCTCCCAGTTCTGTGGCAACCGAAAACGAAGGGAAAATGGCTTCAGCCAAATTCGTTTGTAGAGTTGACATCAAGACAGAATCAAAATTCAAGTTATGGCCCTTAGCATTTATTGTTCAATGGGATGGGATGAATGTCTCCTCATAAATAAATCCCATCGAATTCAATGTAATTTACTCTTTCACAGATATTTGAAAAAGTACACATGTTCTAATGCAAAATTCTAGCATTAGAACCTACAAACTCAGAAGCCCTGCTGAGAATTGTGATATGCAAAATGCTTAGCTCCTTGAATACTTAGGTCAGATATCTTATTTCTCAAAGAAAAAAAAATCATTTACATAATTATATGAATAAGTTATTGAACACAGCATTAATGTATGCATTAGGAAAATTACCATGCAGTAAATTGTGATATGTGATGTACCAACAAGGCTTGATGTCTTTAGCTCCCTGTTTTAACCAAATTCTCCCTCTTACCAATGAGGATGAAACTGATCACATGGTTCCCTCTTGGTAGTCAATGTAACTGAAAATACTACATAGGATACTGTGTAAAATAGATACCCCAGCCCACAGCCAGGAATGTAAAATCCTTAGACATGGGGCATGACATAATGTAATATCTATGTATCTCTGGGGCATGACATAATATCTATATATCTCTGCTCTGAATGTTTAAGGGAAGAGAAGGAAAAGGCTTTATATACCATTCTCACAGTTTCATTGAACTAAAACTCTACAATTCCCTCATTGTGGATGACAGTACACACAGTGAAATCTTGACTCGTGAGGAGGAACAGGTATCCATTTGCACTAAATCCAAATTTAGAGAATTGATGTTGTTTTTGTCATTTGTGTAATGACATAATTACATTACATTTTCATGTAATGACTGCCATTACAAAAATAACATTAATGGAGAGAAATGGATACATTCATATTATTACAAAAAATATGTAAATTACATTAATTGTTTGAAAGGACTATCGAAACAACCAACTTGTCTGGTATTTCAAAAATGAAGTCCAAATGCAAATTTAGCCCATTGCATCCAAAGTCCTTTAAACAAAGCTCCAAAGAATTGAGGTTTCACTGTAATTTGTCTTCTTAGCATTGTGATCATGGCAATACTCAGATCTCTAGTTATAACTTGCTTGAAACATGTTTTCATTTTATTGCTATATGTTGTCACCAGCAAACTACATTTTTTTTTCTCGGTTGGCATAGTCTCTCAGGAGGAGATATATACTAAAATCTGAAATTTCCTCCACTAGAGCATAATAAGGTTAGTGAACTAGCAGTAAATATATTTTTGAATGATTGACGTTTCTAATATTCACTGTTCTCAAAACCAAATTTTGTCCCATTACATTTTATTCTACTCAGTGCACTTTAACACAATGATATATTTTAAAAGATAAAGTCAGTATTTTTTCTAGGATACATGCTACATTTTTCACAAAATGTTAAAGTCCATCTCAGCAGACAGAATTCAGAGCTTCTCTCACAAGCTGCTGGACATAATTCTGCTTCAGGTGCCCCCATAGATGGAACTAGGGAAGCCAATAGACAGTCAGTTCAGGCCTCAAAGCACAGAGGTTGAATGCTGATTCCAGCATGGGGCAACCAGCACTTGGACTATTGCATTCTGGACCCCCTAGAGCTTTTGTGTGTTTTTTAAAAGACAGCTACCTGGAGAGCAGCGGGGCATGATGGCTCAGTGGTTAAAGATGCTGAGCTTGTCAGCTGGAAAGCTCACAGCCAGAATTCAAGACCCGAGCACTACGCAATGGGATGAGCTCCCATTATTTGCCCCACTCCTGCCCACCTAGCAGTTCGAAAGCATGCAAATGCGAGTAGATAAATAAGTACCACTTCAGTGGGAAGGCAACAGTGTTCTGTGCACCTCGGTGTATAATCATGCTGGCCACATGACCACGGAAATGTCTTTGGACAATACTGGATCCCTTGTCTAAGAAATGGAGACGAGCACCACCCCCTAGAGTTGGACAAGACTGGACAGGGAAACCTTTATCTTTGCTTTACCTAGACAGCACATTACAGTAGTCCAGACAGATGAAGATGAGGGTGTGAGTTACCACTGCAGCATCCTCACACTCCAGATGGGGCTGCAACTGGGCTAAATATACACAACCAACCTCCCTCCCAAATGCATATTGCCCAGCGCCTCAACTTGCTTATCTAGCAGTAACCATGAGTCTGATTTTCAGAGCTGTGCTTTTAGATTGGATGCCATCCTATCACATGAAATGTCAGAAAAGTCCAGTGAAAAAACTGCCATTCTGCCTACACACACACACACACACACACAGAGTACATAAATATACAATATATATATTGTATATTTTTGGCAAATTTTTGAACAAAGGGATAATTAAAAAAAAATCCTAAACAGATTTGAAACATTGGATTAGTAATGTGAGCAGAAATTTCTGGAGCTGGAGCTATGAGTCTCAGTTGCAAGGAAGTCCTCTTTTTTTTTTCCTTTTTAATTCTCTTTAGCTTCCCCCAGTAAATATGGGTTTATATGGATGTATTCCACTGTTTGATGTGCTGATGGACTGATTATGTGCCATCAAAGTGGAGTTGAGTCTTAGATACCACATACATGGAATCTGTCCCCACTTGGTCCTTCAGATTGTCCAATGAGGGGGCCTATTGCCACAGTAATGACTCTTGATGCTGATCATTCCCTTCTTCTCTTAGCTTCCAACTTTCCAAGTATTGTAGAAGTCTCCAGAAAGTTGTGTCTTTGAATATCAGAAGTATAGGAATTTAAGCCTGGTCATTTGTAGTTCAGGTGAGAAATCTGGATTGATTTGTTTGATGATCCATTAGTTAGTTTTCTTAATTGTCTATGGTATTCTCAGACATCAAAGTTCAAAAGCATACTCTTTCTATCTTATTAAAAAATCCAAATTTCACTACCATAAGTGTCCCAGAGAAGACCCACTGTCTGCATGATTCTGATTTTGTAGCTATAGATCTGGGCATCTGAATATCTTTTTCAAAGACTTCATTGCTACTCTATCAAATGCTACTCTGTGGGGTACATTTCTTGAGTGCTGGTTTCTTTACTGCTGATAGTCAATCCTGACTACCTGTCCACTGATTGGTCTTCTTTGTATTTATTCTTACTCCTGTGTTGTTGTTTTTCATTGTGCTCCTTGACTTTCTTTACTAGAGCTTGCAGATCTGCGTTTTTCAGCTGTCAGAGATTTTTCATATCATCAGCACAGTGCAGGTTATTGATGATTCTCTCTCTAGTTTTAAAGCCACGCTTCTCTTCTTCAAATCCAACTGCCCTCTTTCTATATTTTGCATATAGGTTGCAAAGCGTGACTTTGGGCCAGTCACTCTTTCTCTCAGTCTAACTCACCTCACAGGGTTGTTGTCGTGGGGGAAATAGGAGGAAGAAGGTGTGTTGGATACGTATGCCATCTTGAGTTATTTGTAAAAATAACAAAGGCAGGATCTAAAGAATACATTCGTAAAATAAATAAGGAGAGAGCATTCAGTCATGTCTTACTCCTTTGCCAATCTGGAGCCAGTCTATTTAAACAATATTCTATCCAGACTGTGGCTGCCTGGCCTTAGTATAGATTTTGCTTGAGGTCAATGAAATCTTCTGGGATTTTCATAAGCACATTCCAGAGTTTGATATGGTCAACACATAAGAATGGCACTAAAGCTCTCACTGAAAGTTGAATTTTCCCAATCCTATCAATTAGAATTTTGCGTAAATGATGGTTTCCAACAATGACCTGATACCTACAGTCAATGCATAAAATTAATTAATAAAGCATATTGTTAGTGATCATAATAAACGTATTAGTTGGCAAGTTGATTTATAGTTCATTAATTTGTGACTTCACCAATGTTCAGCATTTTCTAGGAACACCCAGAGTATATTCCTGATTTCACTATGTATGTGTTAAAAGTTTTGCTTTACTACCAATGTTCCAAAATTTACCAGTGTAGAATTTAAAAAAAAGTATTTGATGGTGTTCATATTATTTTGCAAATTTATGCAAACATTGCCAAAGGTTCAGTGATGGTTATTATTTATTATTTAGTGTATGGCATACAATGTCAGGGAAATCTACAAATGCTAGATACAATGCAGTCCTGACAGCCTAAATTGCTAGTCAATTCTGTTCAGCACTTGTGCGCCTATCCTTGGTGCACTGCAGGGGTTAACTAGCTTACATCAGCTGATTAGTGGCTCTCGGGTTGCTGGCTCCTCCGGGCTCCTCCGCCGGTCTCGCCTCACCTCATGTTGTGTTGTCTCATGAATTTATATATTTGCCTATATATAAACCAGCAAAAGCTGGTTTTGATTATTTATTTGTTTGTTTGTTTTCTCTTCAAGTTGTTCATGACTCCTGTCAACTGCTTGGACAAGTCCCTGGAGTTTTCTAGGCAAGATTTTCTGAGAATGCTTTGCCATTGTCCTCCTCCTAGGGATGAGAGTTACCCAGCTGGCTTTGTGCCTAAAGGACTAAAAGTCATAGTCTCCCAGTTTCTACCCTGATGCCTTAAACCACTACACCAAATTGACTCTTAGTTTTTGATAATGCATTTTTACATGCCAGCAAAGGAATTTGTAGGTTGTTAAATCCTGCTTGCCATGTGATCCTGTTTTTTTTTTCATGTTGTACAACATCAAAAGTGCTTCGTTGGCTTTCACAATCTTTTTGCTCTAACGTAATGCTAACCATTGATAAAGATTTTTTCCCATGTTCTAAAGTACACTGAATCCTCTTTCTCTTTAATCTCTAACATCAATCTATCCATTTCTGCACATTCTAAAATTTTTGTAATTATAATCTGGTCATGTGGTAAATTTTCATTTTTCCAAAATTGGGCAAATACAATTCTCGCAGCTGTCAATACATGTAATATTAAGTATTCATTCTCTTTGCCGTAATTAAGTCCTAATATTCCTAGCAGAAACAATTCTGGTTTATATTCTATCTGTATTTTAGTCATCTTTTGAATTTTAAACCAAAATTTCTTAGCTTTAGGACATATCCACCAAATATGATAGTAAGTACCTGGTTTTTGTTTACATTTCCAACAAATACATTTTTAAACATTTTCTCTAATCTAACTATACCTAATTAGTAAGCTTTAATTTTATGATTATTTTCAGCAATAATGATTATAATTGTTTAGTGTTGTATTAACTACTGTTATTCAATATTTGTACCCGGACAAGAGTCTGCTTGTTCAAGCGTTGGATTTTTTGTGGGGGTAACCCCACTACTGCACCTATCCTTATCCCCATCCCAATTCCACTTCCCAACCCCACTCTTTACCCATATCATCCCTACCTTTCCCATACCTATATAAAACCTAATAAAATATATACAAAAAAAAAGTGTTTCATTGGCTACATTTATCATAGCAAAGAATTCACAGTTTCCTGTCTATTTTCTAAAGTCTTGGCATAACAGGTTGAAAGACAGAATCACATAATTATATTTCTAACTTTGAAAAACGTTCTGGTTGCCTATATCAGGCAGTTATGTTAACGTAACCTCTTGCCAGTGTTATATAATACTGCATACTCAGCTATTTGTGGGTCTACATTCAATTTTATTGGCATGTTTTTGCTTTAGTAAAGCACATTAGGTGAAAAAATGTAACTGCAGACATTGGTGACTTCAAACCATACAAAGCAATTGTGAATGTTATACTTATTGTATCCATCATACCTCACCACCGTGTAACAAACTGTTGATTTAATTCTATTTTGATGGCTTTCATTAGAACTCTACAACCCACTGAAAATCTGAAAGGACATAGTGCTAATTTGTTTTACCTGTTTTGAAGGTGCAATTGACATTTTACACTGAAACTACAGCAAGAATAGTTGCAAAACTAAATCTGTTGTGGAAGTGAAATTCTCATGATCACCACTTATTTGGCTCAAATCCAAAGACAATGGTAATGTTGTATAGAAAGCTGGACCATCACTGCATATATGAAGCATCCTTACCCTAAAGTTCTACAATTTTAATTCTACCTTAGATGAGAAGTATGATATTAGATCATTTTATATTTGTTTACAAACTGTCCAAACGAGAGCCATAGTGGCACAGTGGTTAGGATGTGGTATTGCAGACTAATTCTGCTGACTGCCAGGAGTTTCTCACCAGCTCAAGCCTTCCATCCTTTCAAGGTCAGTAAAATGAGGACCCAGATTATTGGGGGCAATTATGCTGACTCTGTAAACCGCTTAGAGAGGGCTGTAAAGCACTATGAAGCGGTATATAAGTCTAAGTGCCATTGCTAGTGCTATTTTACAAAAGGACAATACCAGCTGATCAAAATGGAGATATAAATTGGGTTGTTTGTGACTATTGGATCTAGTTTCCAAACAAAGAGGGCTGGTTCAGCCAGTCATATACTACCCTAGTTCACTTAGTATTATAAGCCATGGTTTGTTTAATCACACTTAACTGACTGAGCTACAATTGGCTGTAAATAATTCCAAACCTGATTGACTTTACACATTTGGGGGAACCAGTCAGAGTCAGACAAACCACGCTCGGGCACAGCATAGAATGCTAATCAGAACACAACTTTTAGAACTGGGAAAACTGCTTCTCTCTGCCTATGCACTCTAGTTGAATATCAGAAGAAAAATGGGTATGAATTGAATGTAAGCAAAGGTTACATTCAAATATTTAAATAAGCAATTGCAATAACCTGAAAGGTCTTTCTGGAACAAAGATTGAACCAGAAGATGATCCCTAGGTCTATGGGGCAGGAGTTCTAATTAACTGAGTGCAGATATTTTCCCTACCTTGAGCAGAGCAGATGGAAAGAAGGTGGGTCACTGAGGCTGACCCAGGAATACTGGTGTCTGCAAGTGGTCTATTTCAAAGGATGCTTCTCCAACACGAGCTCTTCCGTCTCAATAAGGCAAGCCGTTTTCTGGTGACTTCGTGCTCTGCAAGGAAAACCAGCAAGCTAGCCATGATGCAATGTAGCAGTTTTTGCTGTCTGAAGATTTTTATACCTTATTTTGGAACAGATGCTATATTTCATATGCAATCTCATATTCAGCATTTTTGAGCAAAGTGCTTTTTTTAAAATCTGCTTTAGCTTTGGCAAGAAGTCTCCATAAGCAAAAGTACATTTAATAAATGACATGCATCGTTATATTCGTTTTGCTCCAAAAATACATTTAAGTATTACATGTTCGTATATTATTTATTTTCTTGAACCTATTACACCTTTGAAGATTTGTGCTCTTAAGTGCAACTTTTTGCAAAACGTTGCCATCAAATTAATGCCAGAACATTCTTATTAACATTGCTGTCACATTGGGAGTTAGATACTTTGTGATGATGGACTGATTTGGTTGCTAGTAAACTCCCAGATAAGCATGTATGTACTGGTGCAAAAAGACTTAAGATAGTTTAATTTTCAAAAGTGTCATTACATTCTAGTTTAATTTTCAAAAGTGTCATTACATTCTAATCCTATAGCTACATCTTGTACTTAAAACACCTTTAAATCTTTTTTAAACTATTTGCAGGAATGGATGGGCCACTGTTCATGCAAAATAGGAAACATTTAAAATACATGTACATTTTACTTTTAATTACAAATATATGACATACAAAATAGAGTTTTAAGCATGTTTACTAGAATAATAGCTTGTAGAAAAGTGCTGATAAAGCAAATGGTCTAGTAACACCTAAGCACCCTTTTGTTGGCACTGCCAGCCTCACCTACATACCCTTATGTACTTAGAAAATATAACCTGATTAAAAACTGATTAAAATCAGTGCTTAGATAAGCTAAAGGTACTTTGAAATATTCAATATAAATTATACAGTACTCTGGTTTACTTTGGATTGTTTTTAATTTTTATTTAAAACGACAAATAACTTTTTTGAAAATTGTATTTGAATAGAGTTAGTAAAAATACGCAAACATGGGTAAAGTACATGCGGTTAAAGGACAACTGAATTATCACATATGATAGACATATGTGAATTTTCAAGCTCCCTTCCCCCTCCATCTCTTGAAGTTGACCAGTATTCCCTGAGAAACGCACTCAAGAGATATTACTCTACCAAAGAAGAGTCAGATTATATTCCTGCTACTGGTTTTTGGAAAAACAGAGGCAAGAAATTCAAAATATAGTCCTGCCATGAGATCAGATAGATTGGGAGGTCTGGGAGAGGAGAGAAAAATTGGGGGGGAGGGGAGAGAAAATGAAATAATCTGCAAGTCAGAGGACACATACACATAAATCTCGGTGTGTGTTTGTCTGTCTCAGTGTACAGAAGGAATCTGACCAAAATGAAACGCAATGAGCTAGTGGTACTAAAGCGCCACCTACAGCTGTTGTGCACAGAAGAAGCCAATGCCCAGAGGATGCGAGTGGATTCCTACAAGAATAAGCTCACCCAGTGTGACATTAGGCAATGTGGGAATAATCGCAGCAGATTCACCTGCGCGGTCTCCCAGATTCTGGTAAATAAGAAGTAGGACCCCTTCCTATCAAGAAAGCCCCAGAAGGAGAGGGCGATCTCCTGATCCCAGCACAAGCAACCGTTCCCTCGCTTCTGTCCCCCTCTTCCCTCTCCGACTGTTAAGACGAACCTCCAAGCCCAGCCCCCTTCCCACTTCCACTTTATCTTCCCCCTCCCCACGCCTTCCAACAGCCGCTGCAAAGGGGGTGTGTATGCATACATGTGGGGGAACTTAATAAAGGCGGAGAGGCGGAGCCGAGGGGAGGAGTTCGGCTCTTCCATTGGCTGGCCGCAGGAGTGATGTCACCCATATGAAACCCTGATAACTAGTTCGGAGAGAACCCGCAACTTTTGCAGAAGGGGGAGTGTGATCCAGCGAGATCTCTGGGTCCCGGCGGCTGCTGTTGCTGCTGCTGCTGCTGCTGTAGGGGGAGGGGAAAGAGCCGGAGCGAGTCCTGCTTCTGCCGCTGCTAGACGGATAATCAGCGGCGTCCGAGGGGCAGGAGGGGAGCGCAGAGACTGAGAGACGCAAAGGGCAGGGGAGGGGGGGGGCAAAAGAAGGAGCTTGCAACTTGCGCGCCGGGCTTCACCTTGCAGCCGTTCGCTTGAGTCGAACGAGGTGGGCGAGCGATCGGTGGGTGCAAAGTGGAGGAAAAATACATTTAAAAAAAAAATAATAACCGACCCGAAAGACTACTAAGAAACTCTCAAAGAGAAATCGTACCTCCCACCATGGTCCAGCAAGCGGAAAGTCCAGAGTCGGAGAACAACCTGCCCAGAGAAGCGATGGATACCGAAGAAGGGGAGTTTATGGCGTGCAGTCCGGTGGCGCTGGATGAGAGCGATCCGGATTGGTGCAAAACGGCCTCGGGGCACATCAAGAGACCGATGAACGCCTTTATGGTGTGGTCCAAGATCGAGCGCAGAAAAATCATGGAGCAGTCGCCGGACATGCACAACGCCGAGATCTCCAAGCGCCTGGGCAAACGGTGGAAAATGCTCAAGGACAGCGAAAAGATCCCGTTCATCCGGGAAGCCGAAAGACTGCGCCTTAAACACATGGCCGATTATCCCGATTACAAATACCGGCCGAGGAAAAAGCCCAAAATAGACCCGTCCGCCAAACCCAGCGCCAACCACAGCCCGGAGAAAAACACACCCACCAGTACCGGCAGCGGCAACAGCAACGGCGGCAAGAGCGCCAAAAGCTCCAGTAAGAAATGTAGCAAAGGGAAAACCTCCTCTTCCTCCTCCTCCTCCTCCTCCTCGTCGTCGTCGTCGTCTCCCCCGAAGGCCGGGACGAAGCTGGCCCCCCACCCGGGCGACTTCGGGGGAGAGGATTACCACCAATTCGGGACGCTGAAAGTGAGCAGCAAGACCATCAAGTGCGTCTTCATGGACGAGGACGACGAGGAGGAGGACGACGACGACGACTTGCAGTTGCGGATCAAACAGGAGGAGGACGACGACGAGGAGGAGGAGGACCACCAGCAGCAGCAGCAGCAACAGCAGCAGCAGCAGCAGTTGAGGCGGTACAACGTAGCCAAAGTCCCGGCCAGCCCCACCTTGAGCTCGTCGGCGGAGTCCACCGAAGGGGCCAGCCTGTACGAAGAGGTGAGGGGGGCCGCCGCCCCGCATGGCGCCAGCGCCAGCAGACTCTACTACGGCTTCAAGAGTATGCCCAAGAGCGCCCAGCAGCCCAGCCTGTCCCCGGCTTCCTCCCGGTCCGTCTCCACCTCCTCCTCCTCCTCCTCCTCTTCCAGCAGCAGTAGCGAAGAGGCGGACGACCTGATGTTTGACTTGAGCTTGAATTTCTCCCAGCACACTCATGCCGCCTCGGAGATGGGCGTGAGCTCCGCGGCGGGCAACCTGTCCCTCTCCCTCGTGGACAAGGATTTGGATTCGTTCAGCGAGGGCAGCTTGGGCTCTCACTTTGAGTTCCCCGATTACTGCACCCCGGAGCTGAGCGAGATGATCGCAGGCGACTGGCTGGAAGCGAACTTTTCCGACTTGGTTTTCACTTACTGAAGAAGCGAGGGAGGGAGGGAGAGAGGAAGCAGAGGAAAAAGCGACGGGCAGGCGAACAGGCTGAGAGAGAGAGAGATCAAAAGGACTGAGAAACAAAAAAAAGAAAAAATCGGTAATGGAAAGTTGATGCTAGTGATTTACGCTTAAACGTGGTGGAGTTTTGAAGTGAAGTAATGATCAAAATGTCTTTGGATTTTTCTTTTCTTTCTTTTTAAAGTCTTGAAGTTAGTTCCAAACCGAGTCCGGAGTTGTGATTTTTTTTTCCTTCTGATTTTTTTTTTAAAAAAAATTGGTAATCACAACAGGTAGCAGCAAGGAAAAAAAGGCAAATGGGACTGGGGGTTAAAAGATTCAGAAGGCGTTGTTTGAAGTTTGTGATTCAAGTCTGGAAGTGGTCTGCAAAAAAAAAAAAGTCTTTTGGCAGCACAACTGTTACTCAAGGGGGTTTGTGGATTTTTGTTTTTGTTTCTCCTGCAAAGATTTCTAAGGACTATTCTGATTTTTTAAATTTTTTTAAAGGGACCATTGCAAACTGTTTTTGTTTGGAGGGAGAAAACTGATGTCTTCTATGCATCCAATTCTTAACAAAGCTGCAGGGAGCTTGAAAAAAATGCAGACTGTACAAACGCTTACAAAACAAAACTGTGAACTGACTTAAGATCAGAGTTTACTTTTCAGATCAAATTGTTTATGGTTTTACAAATGTGATTTCTACTTGCCAACTTTTTTTTTGTAACTTGTTCCCTTATACCTCCTTGATTGAATACCAGACAGCCTAGACCTCAGTACACAAAGGTATTGAAACATTTTTGATACATAACAGACCTCAGTCTTTTTAAAAAATTAATATATTTTCAGGCGTATTTTTGTACAGTGAAAGGGAACATTCTTGCTGTGTTTTTTCAGTAAGACTTTTCAGGCACTTCTTCCCTTTTATTTTTTTATTTTTTCCTCTGTTTTTAGCATGCAAGTTATATGGGTACGTTTATGTCCTGGTTTTGAAAGGATTTAAAAAAAATCCTTGTATCTAAAGGCCTTGTGGTTTAAAAAAAAACAAAACAAAACACTTTTTTGTACAGCTATAGTTCAGATTTGTTCAATATTTGTAGGTAAAGATTTATTGAAAATGGTGATATAGACCTCAGAGCTGTTATCTTAGTTTAAAAGATTGTATATGTACTGTACTATAGTAGGAATTTATGTATCTCATATGCTGTGATATGTGAATGGGGGCCCAGATGGAAGGTATGAAACTGGATTCTCAACTTTTTTTTAGTGAAAATTTTAAAAAAATAATGAAATGGGAAAAAAGAAAGGCACATAGTAAAAGTTTCTCATTTTGTGCAATATGATTCTTACAAGTACAGACCATCTGCATATTTTGTAGCATAGGATGGCAACATAACAGACTTATGCACTGTCAACAACATTGCCTTTTTAAAAAAAAATGCTGAAAGTCTGTATCTTGACAAGTTTTAATAAATCAGCTGGAACTGATAGAAATTCGATTCAACATTAGCCTCTACAGAAGCAACGCCTCTGGATATGCCTTGTATCCAAGCCTTCCCTCACCCTTGGAGGAGCCTTAGCTGAGACTTCATGGGGGGCGGGAGGGGGTGGTTGGGGAGAAAAGGGTAGATACACTTTAAAGGGCTGATATCTTCTTTTTTATACCTCTTCCCTTTCTCTCCCCTGTGATGTGCGCTTCCCCCATCTTCGGTCGGGTGGGCGGCGTGGTGCAGGAAAAGGCGACTGGGGGCAAAATGGCGGGATAAAGGGCGAGAGAGAGAGCGAGCGAGCGAGCTTCGATTCTGGCGTGTTCCAGGGCTGTACCTCTGGGTCCTTCGTTCCGAGCGGCGGGTGCCAAGCCAGCAAGGATGCCAGGGTTGGGACCCAGCGTGATTTGGCCGTGGGGGGGGGGAGATTGTGGCAGCAACCTTGGCTGGATGTAAGGTGCCCGGTGGGGGAGGAGGGGTTGGGTCACCTTCAAGTTGTCTCGGTGCGTGAGGACGGGCGCGCAGGCGGATGCCGCTGAAGCTAAAGGTTTAGCCGAGTGTTTTTACAGGTTTTAGAGTTGGTTGTTTTGTTTCCCCCCCCCGGACGGACTAGGTTTATTTTTCTCGCCGGCGTCTTGGTTTGATTTGGAAAAGGGGGAGTCTCTCCAGCCCCGCCACCCCAGCCGTTTCTCTGACAGAAGGGATCTCGGTGCGCTCCCCTTAGCCACGGAAAGGAGGGGGGGGGAAGAGGGAAGGTGTCTCTTTCACGGAGGCTTTGCTCGCCATCAGATCAGAGCTTTGCGAGGGGGCGTGCCTTGACCATGTGGGGCAGCGCCGCGGTTCGCTTTAGTCTGCCAAAGCTGCCGCCGCCGCCGCCTCAGGAACGCGCAGTGGACGAGCCAAGGAAAGGAACTGAATGAGGAGAGGGGGCGTGCCCGCCTGCGTGTTTGCGTGTGCGTTTGTGTAGAGTCGCTATTTTCAACTCCCAATATTACGAAGAGAAAAAAAAAAAGGTTGACGTGAATAAAATGTGGTAGAAGACAAGCGCTGTGTGTGTGCGTGTGTGTGTCTGCGCGCGCGCGCGCGGTGTTTTATCATATTCTTGCAAAGGCGAGACGGCCCGTTTCCTTTCCCCAGTCACGAGCCTTGAGCCGCGACGCCAATAACCGTCGGCTCTCAGTTCTTGACGAGCCGGGGCTCTTCTCTCTTTTTCCATCCCTGCTTCGAGCGAAAGGTTGAAAACCGTGCGACACCGAGAGGCGCGCGTCCGCGCTGGCAAGGCGGGCGCGTTTGCGCGCGTGCCGGTGTGGTTGAGTGAGGGAGTGAGTGTGTGTGTGTGCGCGCGCGCAGAGGCTTCTAGGCTAGGAGAGGGCCGTGCGAGCATCCCCCTCTCCTCCCTCCCCGCCTCCCCTCCCGGGGGGGGGGGACGGAGGAGGAGGGCGGCTGATGGCTTTTCTCATTTTTCATAGAGGCAGCTTTCCGTCTCGTCCCTTCCCCCACCTACGTTTTAGCCAGAAGCCTTTGCATTGATATCTTATTTTTTTTTCTTCCATAGAACAGACTGGGGAGAAAAGGGCGTGTTATAGGTAGCTCGGATATACTGCTTTTCTTCATCCCACCTCAGCCACTGCCTTATTTTCTTTGTAAGATGGGATTTTGATTGCGCCCCCAGAGCATTAGGGGCCGTTCATCTTTTGGGGCGCAGTTGTTTCCTTCCAGGGACTCTGTTTTGTTTCCTCAACTGAGCAAGAAAACTCTGTAGTACAAAAGATGCTCTGCACAGGGGAAAACGGCATCTTACTCTGCCCCAGAGCAGCTGGGAGTCTTTTTTACCAGTGAAATAAGCTCTGTTTTCCTTTACTGAGATCTGGGCCTCAGGCACAGGAAATGGGAAAGAAAGATGAACTGTGTGGCAGATACTTGGGGGTTGGGGTTGGGGTATGAACTTTTTGTTTTGTTTTAAATAATATTTCAGTCTTAAACTTTAGTGGGGAAATTAAGATTATAACTAGATTTAGTCACAAGAATAATTTGTGGTAAGCTTTGGAAGGCTATCCGTTTGTTTTAAATAAGTAATAAATCAATTGTACATTTGTCAGTATGGTGAATAAATCATCCAACCAGTCCTAACTATCATTATTCAAAATTAAGACGATTGGGAGTTGCGAGCAATTGTGATCCCAAGTAAGTGTGATTGCCATTTTCCATGAAACTCTGATCAGTTTATTTTACTTTCAAGCAATGACTTGAATTACTTGTGATTGTATTTAGAGTTGAAAGTAAGTCCTGCTTAAATCAGTAGTGCTTATTTTTTCTGTAAACAGGGTTAGAATTGGTTTGATGATATTTAACGGGCAATTTACTGAGCTGCTCACTTTCGGAATCACTGCTAAAAGGCTTCCAGGCTGGCTGAAGATGGACCTGTCTACGTACATAGTTGTATGATATAAATAGAATAAAACCTTTAAATATAGATTGTTGATCAAAAAAATCTTTGGTGAGAGATCAATTTTAAATTAGTTATTTAAACTGGTAATAAAGTGCTTAAAATTATCTCTTTAAGCAAAGACCATGGCCTATTTTGTTTTATTTTTTAAAAGAGGTGGTTTGGTTTAAAGCTTTGTTTGATTGAAAAATTATGGTGTACCTCAAAACTTCAGTCTGTGTCTTTGTATTGCGCAAAGGCATGATAAAACTTTTAGGGCAGAAGCTAGTGTAACACGTAACATATTTTTGGCTAGGAATAGTCTAATAAAACTCAAGTCCTTGAATTTTAGGTTTTTCTTTTTTGGTCTCTTAAATTTTGGATGCTTTAATGACTTTACATATTTTAAAACAATTTATTGGACTATCTGAGAGAAAATGAGGCAAACAACTATGCCCTGCAGTCTGATAATTAATTTTCAGCAGTTGAATACCACCAGTTTTGTAGACTGGACATAGAAAATTAATCTTTGTTAGCTACATGAAGCCAAAATATTTTTATTCTTTGAGCTAGTCTCCTAGCTTCTGTAATTTGTGAAAATGGTAGTGCAAAGGTGTGTGTGTGTGCTGAAGAATTGGGGAGCTCTGTCTGCCTTAATTATGGAGCTGCCTGGATTGACTGCAGGAACTGTATTTTAACCCCCTTTTCACATTTATTATGTGAAGATACAAGATATATTCAGACTGAACAGAACATTTACTTTTAGTGACATGGGAAGCTGAATATATTTCTAAAAGCTGAATTTTGAAATTAGTCATATAATGATTTGGAAATGGGAACACACAGTATATAAGATCTAAGAATGTGCAATATACAAGGAAGGGGAATGTACTTTTAATCTGGAAAGTTAAAATTGGTCAACTTGGATAGATAACCTTTTAAAAAAAATCAGAAATGGAAATGTGTCTAGTGAAAAATCTATTTTCCCACTGTAAGTGGGGGATATGTCCTACTAATATTAGTAAAATTCTAATTGGTAGACTTGTGGACTGTGGTCCTAAATTCAGTATTGCAGTCCTAAGTACATTTACTAAGAAGTTGCACTCAAATCATGCAGCCTGTTTTTGAGTGAAATGCCTGAATATTGTATGTTTGCTCTCATCATAACATACATGCTCATAACTCTTCCTTGTAATTGCACATGTGCGTTTAGACAGACTTTTATAAAATAGATTTATTTCTTGGGCTGTTGCATTGTTCATCTCCTCCTCTTCCTCAGCACTTTTCATCTTCTTGGGTGAGGAGATGCATTGTTCAAGGGCATAAGGAAATGTTTTAAAGATTGTCAGCTTTTAATATATGAAAATATCCTAATCCATATAGAATAACATTTCAAAAAGCAACCTAAGATTTTTTTAAAGACACTTTGTGGAAGGTGAAATCCAGTTTGTATCTTTCCTTCTGGCTACTTCCTATCTAATGTTAGAAGATCTAATTAAAAAGAAAGTTTAATTCTTTAAGGGCAATATATATGACAGATTAAATAGATTGATGAAAATGTCTTTTAAAATTGTATTTACTCTAAATATAGATGTCCATACATGCAAAAGGTAACTTTTTCCTAGTGTAGTGTCTACAGAAAGTGATTTGAACCTATATGGCCTTAATGGCCATTTATACCAATGTAAATTGGTTATAAAACTGTAATTATTCCAGTCACTATTGAATGTGAAATTAGAATCAGATACTAAAGACTTGTATTAGTCTTTGATAGCCTACTCTACAGAACTCTCTGTTCTATATCTCCACCTTTGTCACATATTCTTCTATGGCCTGGTACGATCCTCATCCTGCACTTCTTTGGTGAATTTTGTTTGACTCTAATTTGCATTTGTCAATATTTTTAAATTGGGCCTTGATTCTCCAATTAGTTGAAAGATTTTTTTTCACAGTCTCATCCCCTTGCTCTTGAATAGTTGCAAGGGATAAATAATTAATTTATATTTCATCCACAAATGTTATTATTTCCCTTCAGACACCTATACTCTGAGGGTGATTTCCCCCTCCTTTCCACACACTACCTATAGCAATTAACTGCCTACTTGATTTTTACCTCCCCTCATGGATGCAGTGAATTTTTAAGAGAATTTCACAAGCAAGTAGTTTTTTAGTGAGTTTAAACGTGAACAGAGTTTAAAAAGCCTATTTTTATATTCCGTATAAAGCACAAATGTGCAGAAAGTGTAGAATGACTTACAAAAAGGGAAATAAAAGTCCATAATATTTCATGTATAAAAGTAATACTGTAATTGGTTATTGATTCTTCTAGAAAGTCCCAATAGTTATGCCAGTGCAAAGCTAGAATTATTGCAACATCTAAGAAACGATGATGGACAACATTTTCACAGGACTGACTTCTATGAATAAAAGCTACTCCTAGTTCATTATGGGGTTGGTGGTTCTCATGGACACATTAACAACCTGAAAGTTTGAAAATGGAGTTCCCTGTCTTTATTAAGTCATCACACACCTTTTTCATATCCAGATTTCTCTGCTGTGAATTAAAGGGCCATACTCAAATTAGGCTCTCTGGGAAATTTTGCTTTTAAGAAATTAGGATGTACTAATTTTATAATATTTATCTGCTAGTATGTCCTAATCATTTCAGTGGAATATCTTAAATAATATATCAGTAGGAGTGAATCCACTGTTTTTCCAACAAGATTGGAAATACTTTTATTTTTAATGTGATGGTGTAATAAATTCTAATCCAGGGACTCTCAGTTTCATTGCTTAATTTTCTTTCCATCTTATTGCTTATCTTCAAACCCAGTTATCAGGAACATTAGCACCATTATCATTCTTTTGCAATTTCTGGTTTTTAACCTTGTAGTATATTGGAAGTATGGAGCCTACAATGCCATGATACTTTTTTTTTTTTTAACGTCTTCAGTTTTTTTCTGTTGGGCTGTTTTAGTTTTCCATCAGTGTGGGAATTTTGGTGGTTACAACGTTTATGAGATGTTGCTTGAAGGCCACAGGTGGAGTAAACCAAATGCCTTAGTGCAGTTTTTTTTAGCTTGACACTTTTAAAAATACGTAATTTCAAAATAAGACAAAAGAGTTTTTGAAGGCCACTTGAAAAGTAGTTTTTTCACAGCCACTCTAGATAAGGGGAGGAGAGGAAGGCTGAAAAATATTCTTGTTTAGAAGTCTGAATGATGACGGTAGTGGGGGGGGAAACCTTGGAGGTTTTTGCATGCCAGTGTACAGGCCTATTTCTGTGAGAAGGGGGGAAAAGAAGAGAGTAAGGTTTGCTTGAGGCAATGCACTGGAGGACAAAAGTGTTTTCTAGCACTAGGAAAAGAAGAAAATGCATGGCAGAGTTTCGTCTTCTGGTAGACTATATAGCATGCAGAGTTTAGTATGTGTCAAAACAGTGTATGACATTGCTGTATCAAAGTTGTACAGTTAAGCATTATTTATTGAAAGCTATGTTTTTTGTTTTTTTTTGTAAAGACCTGATCACCTAGAGGATTAATATCATTCACTTGTGCTAGTGTGCTACATTCTTAACCAGCTTCTTTACTACAGTACTTGATATGCAGTGTTAAAACGCTCAGGGTTGAAAACAGTCCACTCCAATGTCTCTTCTCTCTCTTTTTTTTTTCTTTCTCCATTGGGAAAAAATACCAACCTAAAAGAACACATTGACCTAATAAAACTGTATGATCAATCTTTTATATGTGTTTTTTATGTGGATTTTTTCCCTCACTGGGTTTTGTATTTTATGTATATAACAAAATAAGGGCTCAGATTTCACAGTCACTCAGACTGGAGTGTCTTTTCCTAGCATGACTCATGGCCTTGCCAGGAGAGCCTTGGCAAAGTGCGATTCTGTGCCCATTTGTGATGCCCTGAAAACAAGGCAAATACTATTTGTTTTTCCTGCTTTTCTGCTTTGGATAAGAGCAAAATATCTTGGGTTCATCATTTCAGGTGATGTTTTAAAACTGAACATGAAATAAGAGAAGTTTCTACTCTTGAATTAAATACCAGCAAACTCCATTTCTCTGTGTCTTTTTTCTACAGACAATTTACACTGTAAATGTATTTTGACATAGAAATAAATCATTCTGTATTAAGATTCTTGATATGAAAATGTTTTTATGAAAATCTGTAATTGGAATTATAATATGTTTATAAAATGTGTTTATGTGGTGGAAGTTTGTTGTATATTAAATATGGTTTTATATAAATTATTGTGTTATATTGTAGAGATTTCAGACTACACAATTAATATAGCCAATTTACACTGTAAATATGTTGGCTACCCAAAATCCTTAATTTTGTTTTTAACCTTATATATTCCCACATGTATTACCAGGGTGATAAAATTTCATACACACCACCTGCTTGCTTGTATATGAAGTCTGCATCATTAGTAACTTCTGGTAACCACTGTAACTATTGAAATCTATTTAAATGTAAACATTGCTGAGGCCATTCGCATTAACTAAAGTGAGGCAAATTCCTCAGAGGACAAAATGGAGAGTTATATTAAGAAGATGGAGGATAGCACTTCCTGTTTGCTTGCCTTAATTTGCTGTCCTAAAATGAAGTAAAGACTAGTTGCCATTATAAGTCTTAATAGTATATTAAAGAACAGTCAGTCTTAAATCCCATCCATTAAATAACCAAATCTCAAATGTTCAATATTAATGCCAATATTTTAAATTGACCTTGCTACAGAAATATTTCTATTTTAGATTTTCAACATGCTTTATGTCCAGACAACCTGTGGCAAAAAAAATATTTTGCATAGCAGAATGGAGAAGTTTAGGACATCACCTAAGTCCATATTTTTTGCATTTCACATTAGGGATTATAGAAAAAAAAAAAGGCTCCACTAAGCCCTTGAGCATCTGATAGATATTTGGAGCATAAAATTAATGCAGAAAAAGTTAACACCCAATACAGAGGCTAGGTTAATTCACTGTGCTAAGATACAGCATTCCACATTTAGTTTTAAGCTAGCATGATGTATGAATTGAGCCTCTGTTGTTTGTAAATGTTAGTTTTTGGTTTAGTGCAGTGTACAAAGCCAGCCAAACATGGTTTATCCAGCAAACCATGGACAAAAGTGATGCTTTATCCAAGTCATGAGGACAGCTTCTCTGAAAAATCACTTCCTACCAGCACCTCTTTTCCTTCCTAAGAGTTTTGGAAAGTTGCAATATTTGTCTTGAGTTTCACAAGAATAAGTCCTTGGAGGGAAGATCTCTTTTTGTCAGGTACTGAAACAATGTTGCCTAGCTGTTATGAGGGCAAAACAGGAAAATAAAATAAAAGTTCAATACTAATAATTATTGGCCTATCTGGCAATGAAGAGATCAGAGATTTTCATCAATATGTATAAGGGATGTGATTATTGCTTGTGAAGGAGACTCAGAAGTGAATTATATATTTCTTTGCTTATAATCAGCCACTCAAATTTTTGAGAAGACCTTCAAAATACAATTATGCCCCCCCAAAAGGGGGGGGGAACTATAGTATCTGTAGTATCGTAGTTGTTTTATAATGGATGTTCAAAGGGGGAAAAAAAGATTTCAAAAAATACATATATCTTTACATTCTGTTTCAAGACCTATTGAAAAATGAAAAAAAAAGGTGCGAAGATGCTTTTAGCAACACTTAAACATCATTGTTGAAGATTAATCAGTGCCTTGATATCTTCCAGATACTGGAGTTCCTCTTCCTCAGTTTTGAAGCAACCTCTTTACCTTCCTGTCCGGAGTACAGATTTTTAGACAACGTTTATCAACGCTGCAAAATCTCATGTTGATCTCTCCAGTGTAATTGCTGAATAGGATGTTGCATCAGTTGTTGAAAGCGAGAAAAGCTAATTTGGGTTTGTGTATCTGTCCTTTAATGTAACCGGTAAACATTCCCAGTGTGGATTTTCACACAAAATCTGCAGCATTCTGGTCCTAATTTGTAAAGACATTTTGATAATAACATGGTGATGCAGCTATAACTCGTGCTGGATTGTTGTTCTTTTTCAGCATATAAAGTATCTATAGAAAGGATGAGAAAATAAGAGGCTTGAGCAAGGGCACTCTGACTCGCGTTCTTTGCAGACGTTCACTGGTGCTACCAGGAAGGCCTGGTTTGGAATAATGAACAAAAGAGGCCTGAAACTGAGCAAGGCTGCTCCATTCCATGTTGAAATTAATGAAATAATGCATGCTACTAGATTCTTTCCCATAAACCAATTAATCTAACAGATTGTCTGATGCACTACTGTTTTACTGAAGTGCTTAAGCCTTATAAGATCAATGAAGCTGGAGAAAAACTACACAGAAAGGGTCCAAGAAAGGAGGGATACCAGAATAACGGAGTTGGAAAGGATCGTGGAGGTCGTCTACTCCCTGCTCAAGCAGGAGAACCAGTGGTGGGATTCAGCCAGTTTGCACCACTTTGGCAGAACCGGTAGCTAATTTTTTGTTGCCCAGGCCCAGAATGGACTTCCGGAAACGGCATCCACACAGAGAACTGGTTGTTCACGTATTTGAATCCCACCACTGAGGAGAACCTATACAATTCTGAATAAATGGCTATCCAATCTCTTCTTAAAAACTTCTGGTGATAGAGCACCCAAAACTTCTACAAGCTTAATTGTTCTCATTGTCAGGAAATTTCTCCTTAGTTCTAGGCTGGATCCCTCTTTGATAAGTTTCCATCTGTTACTTCTTGTTGTGCTCTCGGAGGCTATGGAAAATACATTGACCTCACCCCTTTCTCTGTGATAACCTCTCAAGTACTGAAACACTGCTATCATGTCACCCCAGTTTACCACTACCATTAAGACTAACAACAAAAAATCTTTGATTCCCACTGCCTCTCCTTTGTCTCACTGGAAAACCCAAGTGACCCCAAGGTTAGGATTATCATAAACTAGGTAACCATTACATGAGAGCAAAACAAGTTTTCTTACCTTTGTTGCTATTTAGTAGTTGCCTGTATTTTGGCAGCCCAGATATTGTTGCTATTTAGTAATTGCCTGTATTTTGGCAGCCCAGATATTGCAATCCTATCCAAACAACTTTTATAAAGTTACAATATATTTATTTTACCCCCCCCCTTCTTCATCATAAGATTGCTAATTGTTTTACTGGATTTGCTCATTTGACTTCACAATACTCCATTGTGTAGAATGCAGTTTTCCATCATTTAGAATCAGAAAAGCTTTCCTTTGACAGCAGTGAAAAGAATGGAGTGGAACCAGAAAGACATTAACAATCTTATTGAATCCAAATCAGGCTCAGTCAGATCAGTTCAGTAGCCCTGAAATACCTCACTCCAATCAGAGAGAATAGAAGGCTTTGTTCATCCTTGTTTGTACATGTGTGGATTGATACCAGTTGGTTAAAGCTAAATTATTTGCTTATTGCACAATGACAATACTGATGCTGGACAGAACTCCACAAATTAAAATCTACATGGCTCTTTTCAGTCCCAGTCGGCATATCAGAAACCATTTATTCTTGAATAATGCAGTGGACATCAGGATCAAAATTAAATGAACTAGTACAAATATGATCCTCCTCCCTTTGAGAATAAGTTACCCTTGCAGCACCCTAGGTGTCAAGAGGGTTTTGCTTCCTTCCATTAAAATGTACTGAAACTGTATCTTTTGATGAAGAAATAGGAGTCCAACTTTGGGCTCTGAAATCATAACTTTACAGGTAAGAATTATTTGTTAAGTGTTATCCGAATTCCCTTATATGAAACTGATTTAAATATTCTTTAGAGGCAATATTTATTGCCAAGTGAATTGTAGTCAACTATTTATATAGACAATGTGAAATATGTAATTTTGATAAAAAGAGAAAGTGGTAGGAATGTCTAATGTGGCTTGATGTAGTTTTGTTTTCTTTGTTCTGATCCATATGCTAGAATTTCAGCTCCCTGAATTCCCCGACAACATGTCCTCAGGCTACAATTTTGGGATTTGCAGTCCCAACACCAGGAATGTTGATCAGATGCCACTGGCCAAGGCTGCTCTATGCTGATGGACCATATTTGCAAAAAAGAACTACAGTCTTTTTCTTCCCCCAATTTTCTTTCAAGTAATTCATATTACCCAATTAACACACACTTATTGATTAAAATTGTGTGAAATAAAACCTGGTTACAATAATTGGATGGCATCTTTAATCAATAAATCAATCAATAAAGAAATCCATTGATTTTCCCTGCGTATTGTCAGACACTGTAGCACAACATGCCAATCAAATATCTGGCTGTTACTTTTCTTGACCTATTCTGCACTGATGTTTCTGATGGATTCTGCAGAAAGTTACTATAATCATTGCAAATGTTACCAAGCAATTCTCAGAGTGCTTGCTTAATCTGGTTAACCAATGCCTAGTAAAAACTAAAAGCAAATTCTATACAGATACAAATCTGTTTGTGACAGCGAGAAACACACAAAATAAGTATTGTAGTCTATTGGTGTCTTCTTAAAATTTTGGCACAAGAATTCCATCCTATGCTATTCTGTCCCTGACCTTGAGAAATCCTGCAAAATGGCAGGATCCTCTTCATGTGCAGGGAGACTCAGAGGATGCAAAGGAAGGTGGGCGAACAATTTTTCACATAAATAGTAACTTTGAATCTTATCTTAAGGTAATAAAACCACTTTGTGGCTTGGCATTATATCTGAATCAGGTATTATAAATATCCTGGACATAAACTGTTTCAACTTCTTCCCTCAAGACGATGCTACAGGGCATTGCACACCAAAACAACTAGACACAATGACAGTTTTTCCCCCCATGCCATCACTTTGCTAATCCCCACAACATTGTCAAACTACCTAGTAGGGCTGTATTACTATTATCCTTCTCATTTTCTCCATTATCTATTTCCTTTTCTTTTTATGACTATAACTTTGTTGCTTGTATCTTATGATTTATATTGATTGTTTTATTTAGTATCCTAGTATGATTTATGTTGATTGCTTATTTAGTATCCTATGACTATCACTGAGTGTTGTCCTTATGATTTATTATGATTGTATTTTATGATTATGATCATGATTTATCACTTGTTGCTTGTATGTACACCAAGACAAATGCACTGGAGACAAATTCCTTGTGTGTCCAATCACACGGCCAATAAAGAATTCTATTCTATTCTATTCTATTCTATTCTATTCTATTCTATTCTATTCTATTCTATTCTATTCTATTCTATTCTATTCTATCCTATAACTAATCTTTTTTTTAATGTGTCTTACTGCATCGCTGCCTTTTGCAAAGTCCTCTTTAGTGAGAAAAAGCATTTGAAAAAGCCATCACTACACAACATGAGCCAACAGCTTTAAAAATAAACATTTTTTTAATGCCACAGCAAATTCCTCAGACAGCTACGCATCACTGCCTCTTCCTGATGTAGAGTATTTGCCTTTTCCTTAAGTCTACAGGAGCTAATGTCTGTGAACAATCCAGGTGCCGAACACAATAGCAATGAAGAGATCAGCGAAGCAGAGTTCAGTGCCGCAAATGCAAAGAGCGTCCCTGACTTTCCTTCCACTCCTCCCTGGAGTATCACATCTGCAATAAATGAGGAGAATGACATCACCTCCAGAAGGGACTGCCTTCACAGAGATGCTATAAATTATTCATTCAATAAAATGTGAACCAGTAAGAGGGGCAGTTGAAGTCATGCTTTAAGCCTATATATTATTTACTGCATAGTCTCTGGAAGCTTCTCTGGAGCCCTTTCAGTTGCCCAGGTAAGCACAGTAAGTGTTATCTAGGAAAAGAGACACCATAAGGCTTTAGTCGTACCTACACAGAGAGCCAAAGGTGTGTTCCTTTAGTAGGGAATCCAATGTGAGCTTAAGATGCAGGTTTTTATGCTTTAGATGCACTGTTTCCCCCCCCCCCTTTCCCTCCTGAAAGGAGAGATGGATAAATGCTGGTGGCCCATTCTGTCTTTCCTCCCAAGACTTCAAGTGAGATGCCCACTTTGTTGCCCTCCCAACACAACATGCATGTGTGTTGTGCAAATTTGCAAATAAGCCAGCTGGCCATCATTTCAAAAACACCTAGCCCTTTTAACATGCATTTAAAAAAAAAAAGGATCTAAAAGCACTTGAGAAGGTTTCAGAGTTGATGTACTGCCAATGGTACTTACCACAATCTAATGGCTTCCAGATGACCTGGTTGCCCAGCTAAAATAGTCAATTGCCAGAGATTGTGGCTGAAGAAAACGTGGCTTTAAATTCAAGCCAGAGGAGGATATTTTGTTCAGATTAACATGTGTACTTCTACAGAGGATTGAACATTAGAATGAGGCATTTCAATGTTAGAATAATAATGATGTTGAAATAGTTCACATTCACGATTGTGCTTTGCATTAACATGAAAGATTTGAATCTAAGCATGTTTACTCAAAACTGAGTCCCACTGAGATTAAGACTGCAATCTATATTCACTTATCTGGAAATCAATCCCATCGAATTTAACATGGCTTATTTCTGTACATCATTTTGCACACGGCACACTGCTGAATGCTCCAAATCAGCTAAATGGAAGCAATATCAAAGCTCTGCCTCCTGACGAATGAGACTAACGTTTAAGAGTAAACATTATCAAAGCTGGCAGGGCATTCGAAAGCTGTGCCACTCTTGGGTTTCAGTTCAGGAATGGTTTTCAGAAAGTGCAGGAGCACCTGTCTGCACCTTTTTTCCCCAGGATCATGTGGTGGCAATGTGGAGACTTTCCAGGTGACAGGTGGCAGAAAAGATTGGACTGTGTTGCAGAATTATTGTGAGTCAGAATAAACAGGGCTGGCATGGCCGCAGCAAACAGTACCCAGATATATTCTTACTTTGGTAGATTCATGTTTTTGTTCTCACCACCCTACTCTTTGTCTTCCGGTTTGTTCGGAACTTGCTAGGTTTTTATGCAGGGAACTCCACTCCCTATAAAGACATGTGAATGTAACTCTGGTCATTATAATGTTTGATGGAGCCTTCTCATCAGCTTCTGACAACCTTAGATTTTCCCAATCTTACCAGAAGGTGCTAGGGATTTAATCAAATACTATTTTGCATAAAACCATCTTAAGGTAGCGCATCTGTCTTTTTCATCTGTAGCACAATATGCTTGTGCCTCAGGTGGAAAAAAAAAAACCTAGGTAGAGATTAATTTAAGCAGCATTCCTTCAAGTCATTATCATGATCAGTTCACACTAAAAAGATTCCATGGCTTGCAGGTGAAAATGTGAATATATGCTATTCTTCACCAGAAGTCCAGCCCAGTTGGGAATCTGATGAGGCAGACTTAAGTCCATTAAATCTTACGCCACGCTATGTTGCTAGTCTTTAAGATGACTAGAACTAAACTATAGATTTATGCCCGTGAAGGGAAGCTATTAAAAAGAGAAGGAAGAATAAAGCAAGTGAATTCTTAAGCAATTCTCTCTCGTATCCTCCTCTCATGTTCCATCTTCCTCCACCCAAATCTCAGCTATTTAAAACTCCTTCACATATATCACCAGTCATTGTCCTGTAACTGTCCTGTAGGAAATACGCATATTACAAATGGAAGGATGGAAGCTGAGAAAGAAGCTATTGGTCTAGGACTACCTAGAACAGGGACGGGCAACTAAGACCTGTGGACTTCGACTCCCAGAATTCCTGAGCCATCCATGTTCAGGGATTCTGGGAGTTGAAGTCCACAGGTTGTAAAGGGGCCCACCCTTGACCTAGAAGCTCATGGCAGAGTTAAACTCCAAATCAGAGAGGTGTGAATTCTGGGAGTTGTGATTACCAGGCTGAGAAGACTACCTTAGTTTCTCAGTCAGTCAACTATACCTTCTCTCAAAAAGCTTGTTGTATATCATGCTGTGTTGAACTGACAAAAGTAACAGCAATAAAATTATGGTTATTCTAGGAAGTGGGAAGGAGATGATCCAAATGAGTCAATTAATGTGGGCTGAGAACATGGTAATTTCTCATTTCCTTTCTTTCTACAAGAGCTGGTTACTTAAAAAGCTGATTGACATTTAGTTTTGCAAACTGATTCCCCCACCCCACCCCAAATAAAAGTTTGCCTTTTATCCTTAAATGTTTTTATAAGAAGATTCATACATTAGTAGTTTTCATAACCTTAATTTCATAAGCATCAAACCCTATAAAATGAACAATGCTGACTTTAAATCAAAGTAGTGTTTTGTTCTTTGGTAATAGCATCTTTCAAAATGGAACAGCTTGCCAAAAAATTCTAAGTGTCTCATAAAGCACAATGTGTGAAAATGTAACAATAAAAATAAGCCAGCTCCTGTTTTCCCCCAAACGCTGCCATCTTAATCAGGTGAATTTGCATTTTGAAAGCCTACATGCAAGGAAAATAAGCACGCCACCTATCCAAAGCAAACTCACTAGGGCACCATCAATGTTGAGTCATCAAGTGTTTTTCAAGAGCATGCCAGTTACGTACAATATTGATACATTTTGTCATCTGTTTCTATAGGGAGTGGAATTTCCTTGTGCTAAGACTTTTTACATCAAAGCATGACTCATATATCCTAAGCTTTCAAAGGAACAGCATCAGGGAAAACCTTTTAAGGATTTCCATTTAAAGTGAAGGAGGGGAAACCTGAGCCACTAAGTTAATCAAGCCCATCAAGACGGCCTCTACAACCTGCATGTTTTCATTTAAGGCTAGAGCTAAAATTCCTCCCATTGCTAGAAGAAAAGCTGCAATTGCAGGTTCTCTTGTGGAGCACAGTAAGTGTGGTTCTCCTTTGAGCACTGCTCAATGCTCACATACCATTTCCCGCTGGAGCATCTATTAGCCCTCTTGTGCCTCTGCCTCTTCATGCCATTTCTCTTTAGAAAAATTGATAGGCAACAAGAAAAAGTTGGTGGTTTCCTGCAATCCGGCTCTATCCAGTCAGTGCTTTTCTCTGAAGAAGCAGTGGGCTGTGCCTTTCTTTGCCTGTTCTGCAAGAATACAGAATAGGGGATTTGAATCCAGCCCTGAGTCTGGATTCAACTTCTTTCTTTTGATTTGGATCTATAGAAATTGTGGCGCACTTAGCATGAAATGGGGTGGCAGGCACAGGCTCAACTGCACTGACTCCTAATGAATGAACACTTGGTACGACTCCATTCAAGCACAATCCAGATTCCACAAAGTTGTGTTCTGAATTGCTTACAGTGGTTTCTTTATTGATCTCGGGCAATGTAAAAGGCATATAGAGAGACAGAAGAAATAGAACTGCAACTATTTACTATATGTGCTCTTTGGTATACAAGGTTTAGACTATGGAGCCGGTAATTTGGTTATGCATCATAGACATTTATGTGATGTATGTCACTCTAGGACAGGGGTAGGCAACCTTGGCTCTTTTATGACTTGTGGACTTCAACTCCCAGGGCTGGCTCAGGAATTCTGGGAGTTGAAGTCCACGAGTCATAAAAGAGCCAAGGTTGCCTACCCCTGCTCTAGGAACTCCAAAACTATGGTGGAGTAGACAGTTTGTCTTTTATTGACTGTTCATGCCAGTATTGCTGTTTGTGGTCAGAGCAGCATTTCTGTGGTAGCATTTGATGGAAAAGCAGAATGTCTTCAATGTTTATTAATTATTACAGCAAGTAGAGAGGATTGCTATGTCAATGTTTGTATTCTGAATTCCTTAATGTTTTAAAGTGGGTAATGAGGATGAATTGCCTCTATCCTTTCTACTGATCCCTAGAAAGTAGGATCTCATGATGAAACCATGGCTCTTATTGACCTCAATATGCACCAGAAGTGTCATAATATGAATTTGTTTGTAGGTTATTGAACAAATTTTTATGAAAGAGGCTATCAACTCTCCAAAGAAGTTATGTAACTCCAAAAACAGTGCAAAATGCAAATGGTGGAAATGATAGGTCACATCACCATCTTAGGTTCAGTTCATAGAGTATCTGTATAAGTTGGAAAAGGTTCCAGTTTAGAATGTTTGACCTGTCGCCCTATCATATTTGGGATGGGGACCGTAGGACCTTGGGATTAAATGCAGCTCATCAGTCTATCAGGCCATCTAAAGGATATCAATCAAGACTATTTCTTTTTGGTCTCTTTCCTGATCTCCAACATTCTTTTGTTCACCATAGCCAAATGTACCAATAAAGAAGAATATTTGTAGCTCAGGGTTGAAATGAGCGGTCCTTGGCGCTCTCTGAGCTTGGTTGTCCCAAAGGTGCTTTTTCAAGAGGCAACTGGACTTTCTTGTTTTTCTTTGAAGACATTTCGCTTCTCATCTGAAGAAGCTTCTTGGATAAGAAGCGAGACGTCTTCAAGAAAAACAAGAAAAGTCCAGTTGCCTCTTGAAAAAGCACCTTTGGGGCAACCATGACCTGGATGACTGAGAATCTCCATAGACATCTCTCTGAGCTTGGCTGTTTTCTTGCATATGTATCATTACCCAAACTAGGTAACATCGTCAGTGCTCCGGACATCTGTGCATTCCTTTGCCTGAGACTGGGCCTTCCTTTCCACAAGGTGTGGGCAAAGCAGGCATTTCCTAAAATAAAGCTATTTCCATTCTTAGCAGTATCGTAAAGACAGCATCTAGATTCAACTGTCAATAGCAACCTTGCATTTTACCTTCTGTGCTTCATTTTGTGCTTTGCCAGTTTCTCCTTCTGTCTTCTCAGCTGTAAGTTTTTTTTCCCTTTTAATTAGGAAAGTGTTTTGCAAATGAGGATTTAAGAACAAACAATGCTGTCTGAGAATATTATTGATTTTGAGTGTACAGATGCTTTAACAGAAACATGCTGGGAGAGAAATGGAAAGCTTCGTTCCTCCATGAGCTGAAGGTAGACAAGAGGGCCACCTGGTATTTTTTTCCCCCCTGAGTTTTTCCTAGATTTCTCATCAAGGTCACAATAGCTTTCCGCACTTGAGACTTGTGATCTGCATTCTTCAACATCACAATTAGTGTGATAATTCTTTGTTGGCTTCCTCCTATCATTGAAAGTAGAATGACATTTAGGTCAAGTATGAGACAAGTGAAGTAGCTTATATCTATTTTCATGGATTGCCAAAGGCTTTCCTATAGATACTATGGATACAGAAGGGATACACTTGTTTTTGAGCTAGAACATTCCAATAAATGCTCTTGAAAAATGTGGGCTTTGTGGATTTTTAATTATTTATGGGGAGGTTTGCATGCTTTCAAGACAATGGTGAAGGTCTAGCCTCTCAGTGTTGCCTCACACTGTGAGAAATGTGGCATACAGGTAGTCCTTGACTTACAAAAGTTCATTTAGTGACAACACATTACAACGACACTGGGAAAAATGACTTATGACTGTTTTTCACACTTAGGACCGTTGCAGCATCCCCATGGTCACGTGATCAAAATTCAGACGCTTGGCAACTGACTCATATTTATGAGAGTTGCAGTGTCCTAGGGTCAGGTGATCCCCTTTTGCGACCTTCTGACAAGCAAAGTCAATGGGGAAGCCAGATTCATTTAATGACCATGTTACTAACTTAACAACTACAGTGATTCACTTAACCACTGTGGCAAGAAAAGTCGTAAAATGGGGCAAAATTTACTTCACTGTCTTATTCAGCAACATAAATTTTGGGCTCAGTTGTAAGTTGGTAAGTTGAGGACTACCTGTATAAATTTGATGAATGAATGAATGAACGAACGAATGAATGAATGAACGAATGAACGAACGAACGAATGAATGAATGAATGAATGAATGAATGAATGAATGCATGCATAAGTGAATAAACAGACAAACAAGGTCTATATATCCATCTTGACTTGAACTGGCCCCAAATGTTATTTCCTGAGAAATAATTGTACTCATATTGACTCACCAGTATTCACACCTTACTGAGATCACCACTCTCTCCAGTTGGCCAATTGGTCATTCCAGTGCTGGAACACCCCTCCCCCTTTTTCCTGTTGTTGTTGTTGATTTTTGAAGCAAGAGCAGGGATGAGACCATGTACTGTGTAGGGAAGCGGCAAAGCTGGCCCCGAAATTGACTCCAAAGGAGGGGACAGGGTTGTGGCAAAGCACAATATCACTTCTGAATATTTCCAGGTGGGAGGGAGAACTCCGGAGAATGGGATAAAGTGAGAGTTGCCCATCAATCAGACTTCCCATCCAACAGCCCCAAAGCTATAAAAGGAACTTTACAGCTTTTCCTCAGGAGTAGCAGCTGAGGCAGAAGTTAATTGGCTCGGCTTGTGAAAACCTCCGTGAGCTGCATGGGGGCTTGGTGTGAGAAGTCAGTCCTGACATCAGTGCATCTCTTGTAAGTGGAAAAGGCCTTTGCTGAGTAAACATTTAGATGTTCCAAGTCACAACAAACAAGAACAGTTTTTGCAGCAACGCAGAGAAGACTGGAGTTCTTGAAAATAACAAAGAGAGCAATAACTTAATTTTGCCCTTCATCATCAACGGATTTTAGGACTGTGCAGAACAGCTGCAAAATAATGATGCACAGAAGTGAAAGGCACGGGCAATGTAGATTGTTATGTTTTTGCCTGCAGTGTTTTCTTTAAACAGTTTCAGAGAGTATTTGAAGGAATCTAGTTGTCCATCCCTGTCTTCCCGAGTGCAGAAGTATTTCTTAAAGTTGCTCTAAACGGGTGATAAATTTCTTGTTAGAAAAAAAATATCCAAGAAGTAACCCACAGCAGTCATTGAAAAAAAAAATTATTCACTGGGAAGGATGATTCACCCCAAAGACCTTTCACAGCTGTTTAGGGAGGAAAATTTCTCCTTATCAAACAACACGATCTAATCCACCTATTTTGAGATTATTGACCATATAAATTCTACAAACCTAACTTAGAAACTTAGAAATCTTTCAGAGGGACAGGCATATACAAAAGCAACCAAGAATTCTGACACCTTAAAGATTAACACAAAGCAGTGTGGCAGTAGTGCATCCATCCTTGTGCTACTAAGAGCCATGGTGGCACAGTGATTAGAATGCAGTATTGCAGTCTAACTCTGCCCATAGCCATTAGTTCAATCCTGACTAGCTCAAGGTTGACTCGGTCTTCCATTCTTCTGAGGTTGGTAAAATGAGAACCCAGATTGTCAGGGGTAATATGCTGACATTTGTAAACTGTTCAGTGAGTGCTGTGAAGCACTATGGAGTGGTATATAATTCTAAGTGCTACTGCTATTGCTACTTGATCTCTCGGTGGCTTTCAACACCGAGAGGGGGGAAGACCCTCCAAGGACCCTCTTATGTAGCATGCCATTGGGTTGTAATCTCTCTCCTCTCCTCTTCTTTTCAAGACCTGCATTAACCACTGGTTGAGATTTCAAGATTGGTATACAACCTTGCACTTCACTTCCTGCTTGAAGAGCAGGAATCAGCCACAGCTAGGAAGGCCTTTGCCCAACTCCATCTGGGATACCAGTTGCCCTCTTTCCTAGATCAGGGGTGTCTTCAGACAATTACTCGTACCCTAATCACTTCAGAGCTTGATTCCTGCAATGCTTTCTTTGTAGGGTTGCCCTTGAAGATCACCTAGAAGCTTCAACTGGTCAACAAGGTGGCAATGCAAGCAGCCGCAATGATCATGCCTCAATGTGCCCAAGTAACACCTCTGCTTTGTGACTGCAATGGATGCTAGTTTACTTCAAGGTACTATACAAGTGCTGGTCATCACCCATAAAGCCCTACATGACATAGGGCCTGGTGACTTGGGACCCCTGTCTCCCATATTATCTGCCTGGCTGATTTGGTTCAATGGGGTTGACACATTCTGGGTTCCTTTGATCATCTATTGGGACTCCAAAAGCACTCCCTAAAACAGGCATGTCAAACTCGTGATGTCACGTGACATCGGGCGATGTATCGCGACTTTTTCCCCATTGCCGTCAATGGGGTGGGTGCAGTTTCAGCGTGACGCATCCAGCCTGCGGACCGACAGTTTGACATGCCTGCCTTAAAACCTACCCTATTTTCCTGGTCTTTATCAGGGAATTGTTGGGAAATGAAGATGAGGCCTTTTCTATGACAGCAGACATGGCTGTGAAACATGCCCTTCAAAAATTTATACTGGAACCTTCTTTTTTAAGTTTTGGAAAGCTGTTAAAAGATTTTCTTTTTAAGCAATTGCAATATATTGGTCCAGCCATTTAATATTAAAGGATTGCTTTACTCTTGCTTCAGTTCATCTGTCACCACATTTTTTTTAATTTAAAGTTTTAAAGATTTAAATGGTTAGTCAGCCTAGACTTTTATAAACCACTCAAATCATTTTAGAAATCAAATTACATAAAATCCAGTACTGACTTCTTTGGGAATAAGCTGCATCGAGTAATACAGATTTTACTCCTGAGGAATCCTGCTGAGGCTTTTCACTTTGGAGCTTAACCTATTATAACTATATTTTTAATTAAGCTTATATTACTTGTCATCTACAGATTAGTATCTTCATTGTTTAATTATAGGCCTAAAATGCACAGAATGTGGTAATGGTTTAATTGTTCTATGCTACTATCTTAGTTTCTCATCTACACTTATTATTAATATACATATCATCTCAATTCTAGTAAATATGCATACAGTAACATTGCAATGTGTCCTCTATTTTATTTAGCATGTTGGTCAAGTGCAGCAGTGAATGGATTTATACATGTATTATTTAGTAACTGAATACTGTGTCTTTACTGCAAAACCATATCTGTACTTCTGTCCTTAAGATTTATGCAGCATAATAGCAAAAATAAAAAATAAAATAAATCACATGGTTGGATTAAAGCACACCAGTTTTTACCTACAGTTTACAAAAGAGTGAGAAAGATGGGATCACGTTAGAAACTTTTGATCTCACCAATTCAATATCGCATGCCCATGTATAGACAGATTGCTAAATCAGGCTAAAATCTTAGAATCTGCGTACACCATTTCCCCCAAATAGCTAAAATGAACAAATTGCAATATACAACAGAGGAACTGACTAGATCAGGTTATATTTCCCTGGTGGTTCACAAAAAAGCTAAAAATCCAGTGACAACATCAAAAAAATCATTTTCATCATGAGGACATGCCCCCATTTTTAAACCACATTTCAATTTACTTCCCAAAAATAAAATATAAAGCAGGTGTAAGCAGCTGCTTTAGTATATTACTACAGTAATACAGCACAAAATGGAGATATCTGCAGAGAGATCAAGGGAGTGGGGTGGGTGGGGGTGGGTGGCCAGTGATGAAAACAGAGTCACAAGCTTGAATGTCTCATATGAAAGGGGCATAGCTCCCAACATTATGACAAAATCATTTGATGTTGTGGAAAGTTCAGAATGAACCTATATATTGTAATGATAAACTTTTCTGGGATTTTGGGTGGATTTAAAGCATTTATTTTAGGGACTTGCAATCTGAGGAGCTCTGCAAGCTACAAAAATGGAGATGAGGTCTTATCTTTCTTGCAAACCCCCGATGAAAGAAATACAACTATATTAAATACATCTATAGTGAAGCATGGCGTCAGAGTATCAAGACCATTTGAAGAGGAATAGTGGTGAAGATGTTGGACTGGCACTGGAGCGACCAAGGTTCAGGTCCCCTTCAGTCATGGAAACTTACTGGGTGACTTTGGGTCAATCTATCTTGCAGGATTGCTATGGGGAAAAATAGGAGGTGAGTTATACCGCCTTGAGCTCCTGAATGAAAACCAAGTAGTCTTTAAATGAGAAAGAATCAGGAATTGGAGTAACAGGCAGTTGGCTGAGGAAAGTATGACAAAGCTAAACTGAAAGCCAAACAACACACAGAAAGAAAGAAACCACAAAAATACCAACGGTCCTGAAGGAAATTGCTGAGGCAGGAGTGATGCTGGCTGGCTCCAGGCTATCCTGCTGGTTGAAGACAGGCAGGAAGAAGTAAATAGGGCTGATGCCTAAAACCTTTTTCCAATAAACAAAGACATAGTTAAACAAATGAACAAGCAAGCAAGAACCATTCGGTTCATTTCAGCAGGCAAAGGCAAACTGACAAAAGACACAGATTAGTGAAATCAGCTTCTCAAGCTGGTGCTTTCCAGATCTGTTAGGACTACTGTTCCCAGAATCTCAGCCCTCAGGACAGCCTAACTATCTGGAGCAGTGCTTTTTAAAACTTGTTTTCAACTTTTTTTTCCTTTTTATTAGCAGAGTTATCTATCCTCCATGCTGGCATCCTGGGTGTTGAAGTCCACACTTCTTCATGATGCCAAGGGTGAGAAACATTGACTGGAGGATGAATATCTTTGCTATGAAATAAGCTTCTCTATTGTCATTTTCTAGTTTTATTTCCACCAGACATTTGTTCTATTAAAATCCATTGCTGAGGTAAAGGCAACTGTTAAAGGGCGAAATATTAAATAAGGCCCTTGGGCCTAATGGCCACTTAGTTAGCTTCTAAAAGGCCACATAACTAGAACTTGGTCTCCAAAGACCTCAGTGTTTGTCAACATCTCTGGATGCTCACTACTACTAAGCAAAAAGCCATTTTTTTTCAAGATGTATTAATGGGAACCAGCTTTTGAATCTGTCATCTCCGGAAGCAAAGATGCAATTTTATCTCATGAATGGTCCAAATGAGAGATACAGATACATTTTTTAAAAATAAAATAAAATAACAATCATCACAAAGACATTGTGAAGCAGAGATTATAAAATAGAAAACAGATTGAATCTTTGTTTTCACATATGTGTTTGTGGAAAAGCACAGTTTTGGGGACTGTAGGTCCAGCATCCCCATTTTCACGAGTCCTTCAACAGAGCTACAAATTCTGGAAAGGGTTTTCAGGGGTAGACAACCTTGGCTCTTTTATGACTCGTGGACTTCAACTCCCAGAATTCCTGAGCCAGCATAACTATAATTCTGGGAGTTGAAGTCCACGAGTCATAAAAGAGCCAAGGTTGCCTACCCCTGGGTTGGTGATCCCCCAAGATGGAAATACAACAAGCAAATCATGTTGGCTTCCCTTACAGTTGAAATCAACTCTGCAGAAATGTAGCTCCTAGTGATCTTCTGATAGGAAAAAAAAAACCTATTTTGAGTTGCAACAGAATGGTAGAATGGTAAAATTATTGGTGAAATCATCACAGATAATCTGATATGTTTTCAGGATTCCGTTATCCCATGTTGCCATCACCATGAACAAAGCAGTGATTTGTATGAGCAATCTTGTGGCTGCTTGCTGAAATCTTGAAGTAATTACAAATAGATGATCGATAGGCAGCCAACTTGTATGATGTCAACTGATTGTTCTCACATAATCTGTTTTTTTTAAATGTTTTCTTTTTATTTATGTTTGAATGTTCTATGGTTTTTAATTGTTATGCTGTATGCCGCCCAGAGTCATGTTTCATGAGATGGATGGCTATATAAATGTGCTAATAACATGTATTATCATTTCAGGCAGGAAGTTGATTAAATTCCAACTCTAAATTTACACCAAGTTGTACGACTACATTTACCATTAGGAAGACGAAGGTTTATACCCAAATAATTGCCTGTGAATTGAGGTGGTGGTGCTGGCCCTTTTGTGCTGCTGTCTTTGAAGATTAACCTGAAGATTAATTGCTGCTTGGAAGGGGCTGTTTGCCTGAATAATTGAACCCTTTTTATAGTGCCTAAACTGGGCTTCTCTCTGTTTTTCCTTCTCCAGCCTAGTTTTTCCCTGCTTTCTCTCTTATTTTTCGCTGCTTCTGTTGGGAGGACAGAGGAGAATGTGTAATTTTTTCCCCAAGAATCATTGCTTGTATGCAGATTGGAATGTTTAATTTGGTAAATGAATACCTTCTTTTATCTTGAACATCTAGCAGATTTATGCACACATATACAGGCACACCCACATGCAACTATATCACCTGTGCTTACTGAGGTAAGGGGGTTGTTGGCGTCTGCAATGATAGGATGGGAAGTTGGGGATGTTGGACATGGTATAGGAATATTTTTGTGTATTTGTATATGTCTCTGTATTTTTTTTAAGGGAGTGTTTTAAAGTGTGAGTTCTCTATCTTTGGATTGCTGTTCCATGTGTGAAATTGATTCTCTCTCTCTCTCTCTCTCTCTCTCTCTCTCTCATATTATCTATCTATCTATCTATCTATCTATCTATCTATCTATCTATCTATCTATCTATCTATCTATCTATCTATCTATCTATCTATCTATCTATCTAATCTATCTAATCTATATCATCAATATTGTTGAAAGAAATTGCTATGAGACATATTGATTGCAATTGATCCCACTAGCTGTAAATCCTCAAAGGTGTGTGCAAAAAGTGATCTTTGTTGAAATAAAATGACTATTTCAATTACTGCACTGACCAGCCCTAATTAAAATAACTTAACATAGAAATAAGATACACTACAAATAAAATTAAGATATAATAAATGAACACAACCAAGACAGGTTTAATTTTTTTAATCAGACAAACTATTTTAAGCACTGAGGCTGATAACAGTAAAACTTCAGGGAAGAGACCATCAGAAGCAATAGCAACAAACATAAATAGGGTTAAAGGGTTAATAACCACTTTATATTTCCCTCCAAATTTTGCTCCTGTCTTTGTCATTTAGCTGGTGTAGTCAATAAAGAAATAGGCAAATACTGTTCAAGTTCTCTGATTTTAACCAGTGCTGAGTCAAACTGAAGCATGAAAGAGATACTTTGCAATTATTTTCAGTCTCTGCAACAAGCCCTCTTCAGTATTTCACCTATTTTTGTAAAAAGTGTGAAAAAGCCTTAAAGGGGTTCGATATCAAGTAGAAGAGAGAACCAGATCGAAACTCCCTGTTTCTTTCTTGTATAGTTAGAATAAAAGGATGTTTCAAATTGACTTGCCACTGAAAGCACTTACAGATGCTATCTGTGCCTTCATATATATTTATATATGAAACCTGTCCCTTCTCATTAGGGATCATATTGTTTTCCAATGGAATGAATATTCTGTGTTGCATATGAACGTATACTCCATCCTCATTCTGCATCTGACATGTGGATCTAATTGTTTGGAGGATATATTTTGCTCTGATCCCTTGGAAACATTGAAAGTTTTAGTAGAGCACAATAAGAAATAACTTGTTGACTAAAAGAGATACGTGCAATCTTTTCTTCACTCAAACTGAAGGCGATAGAGGGGCTTCATTTTGTCACTGACATCGTCATATAACTCAGTTCTGATTGATTGTGATAATACAGTAGGGTGTTGTCAGTGTTCAGGCTGGGATTCCTAATTGGATAGCAACTGTCATGAAGAAGGAAAATCTTAAAAATGGAATGACTGTAACAACAAAACGTGGCTGGAAAAAAAAAGGCAAGGCTAAAACAAAACAAAAAACAACACAAATGTAAAGACACTTCCCAATCACAACTATTTCCACATCTTCAAAGCAATTTAGACCTGCTCTGCAATCAGCTTAATTTCTACTGGCCCTGGAACAATGATAATATAAAGAGAGAATCACAAACCAATGGGTGTTCCCTCTAGACAGCCAACTGAAGAGCACAAAGAAGCTATTTTATGCTCTGCTCCAGCAATTTTGGAGTGACAAGAATCCCCATAACTCCATTCTACATTAAAAGGGAATTAAATAAGACTTTTCTCTTCGCCTTCCCTATCTACATTTTTAGTGCATAATGTGTCATTTGTCTGGCCATCTGCTGAAAAATCAAAGCCATTAATATGAAGTCATTATCACTATTGTCTATAAAATACAGCATGAGAATACTCATGAAGGAACAGCATATCAGTGTCTTTTGCAAAAAAGATGCTTTCCCCAATGTTTGGAACGGTTTAGAAAAGGGAAATATGTTTCAAACAACAAGCTGGAGCTTTAAGACAGGGGTCTCCCAACTGGGCAACTTTAAGACTTGCGGAGTTCAACTCTCAGCATGGCTGGCTGAGGAATTCTGGGAGTTGAAGTCCACAAGTCTTAAAGTTGCCCAGTTTGGAGACCCTTGTTCTAGGACTAGAAAGGAAAAGCTGAATTGGACCCAAGAGCCAGAATGTGGGAGGAGATCCGAGTTCCCTCCAACCAGGAAACTGTATACAAGTTCTGCAGAGCTGAGCACTTAAAGCAGAACAAAACCTCTGACACCATTTTATCCAATCTGAGATCGACGTTGCAGAGCTCTAAAAAAAAAGTCAGTTCTCAAGCTAGCTGCATCTGAAGTGGTACTAAGCCCTCAGGCACGATGGGGCAAGTTTTAAGGGTCTTTGGTCCTTCTTAAATGCCATTTTTGGTGTCTTAACTCAGGCTTAGAAAAGACATTGTAATAAACAGCCTTGTTTCTTGCACTATGAGTCCTTTCTTCCTTCACTCACGTTCATTATCTGGAGAAAAGTTGTTGCACCGTAGCCTTCAAATCAATGACTGAATGTGTTTATAATTCAAGGCTAATACCTTGCCAGTGATTGCATGTCTGTAATCTACAATGAGCTCAATAGATACCACTTATCCCATGGCAACTGTTTTTTCTAAACTATCCCTGATGATGAGCAGAACTATGACACACAGGTGAACCACCACTTAACACACTTCACTTAAGTGCAGAATCAGATATGAGCTACTTTGCCAGTTTGCTGGATGTCAGACAATATACAAAATATGACAGGAATGGATTCATAATTGCCTTCATCTCTTTCTTTTTCTTTCTTTCTTTCTTTCTTTCTTTCTTTCTTTCTTTCTTTCTTTCTTTCTTTCTTTCTTTCTTTCTTTCTCTCATAAAACAACAGCACAAAGAGATTTAAATTCACTTGTTTGCCCAAAGCATGTTACAAAATATATCTTAAATGGAGCACACGTTTAAAGTGCATTTCAGACATTCCTTGACAGCTTTCAGGAAACTCAGCTAAACCCCAGAGATCAAATATTGATTTAAGGCATAAAATGACTCTAGTCAGAAGACTCTGGATGACCAAAGGTTCTGTGTAAATAGGAAGGCTTGTGTAAAGAGGAAGGCCAGTGACAGTTAGAACAATTAATCAGTGGAAGGATTTGCCTCCAGAAGTTGTGGGTGCTCCAACACTGGAGGTTTTTAAGAAGAGATTGGACAACCATTTGTTGGAAATGGTGCTTCAGCAGGGGATTGGACTAGAAGCCCTCCAAGATCCCTTCCAACTCTGTTATTCTGTTACTCTGGATGTTGGAAGCTGATATATATATGGTCTGCAGCCTAGAAAAGCTCTACCATGGCATTGTGGAGACTAATATAGTGTAATTGCTGAGGAAACAGGCTATTCTCAACAGAAGTTAATTCTTCATTTCACCTCTCACTGTGTTTAATACTCAAAGACTTGGTATATAGCTATGTTTAATACTCAGAGTTAAAAGGAACAGTTATGTAGCGGTGTGTGTGTCTGCCAGTGTCCCAACAGAACAAAATGGGGGAGAGGGTCATCTCTCTGCTCCCTGATATTCCACTCCCTGCCCTTAGAGGAAGAGAAATTACCATTGGAGATGAGGATCCTTTCAGATGTTTCCCTTTATAATAGAAGAGATAATGCTGTAATTAATGCTTAATGTCTATAAGTTGCCTAGTCACCTTGGATGAGGTGGTGGCATATAAGTTTGATAGATAGATGAGATAGATAGATGGATAGAAAAAGAGAGAGAGATGAGATGAGATGAGATGGATAGATAGATAGATAGATAGATAGATAGATAGATAGATAGATAGATAGATAGATAGATAGATAGATAGATAGATAG
This sequence comes from Azemiops feae, assembly GCA_023970755.1. Lineage (NCBI taxonomy): Eukaryota > Metazoa > Chordata > Lepidosauria > Squamata > Viperidae > Azemiops > Azemiops feae. The sequence goes on from JALGBA010004260.1 coordinate 1,344,638, forward strand.
ATAGATAGATAGATAGATAGATAGATAGATAGATAGATAGATAGATAGATAGATAGATAGATAATAGAACTTTTTCTGCTGGAATGGTTGTTTTCAAAATGAATGCTAAGCACTTGCAATATATTGAAGATCCTAGAAGCTGAACTAATCAGGAAGAAAAAGCCCTCAGATAATAGTTTAGCTCCCACAATCTTTGGAAGGGAGGGGAGGACACCATCCCTAGATTGGCAACATGTTTATTATACTAGCATTTGCAGGTTAAGAAGTAAGAGGCCACAGAAGCTGCCTCTCAGGTGTAAGGAAGTTGCCACTATTACTTCTTCCCATAGAGAATGAAACAGATTAGTGGGTTGTAGAGGACAGAAGGCAAGTGGTAATATAAGGGGTCAATCTCTCTTGAGTGCAAGCATATGTTTGTTATTATCTATATCCACCTACAATTGTTTGGGGGGGGGGAATCCTCATCTTATATGGCTGTTTTCTAGCATATGGAGTGTAGATCACACGAGTCACATCCCAGCATTAGCTTTCCTCTTGGCCAAGAGATTATTTCATGGGGAAAAACATTAGACGTTTATTCACATATCTACCATAACTTTGCCATGCGGAAATCCTATAGGAAACTGGGTTCAATATAATTGGAAGTGTAAAAGAAGAGCATCTTGGTTCTAATTAAAGATGGGTAGCACAGGACTGCCAATTAATTCTCAGACAGAATAAGGAAGCAGTTGCATAAAAATGTATTCACAAAGTAATTAATCAAAATGGCACAGTTTCTTATACCTATGAATAACGCAGGCCTACTAATATTCTTTTCCCTCCATCATATACTATTGGACAAAGTAGTATATGATGCTTTGTAAGTAATGCTTAATCAGTTGGCCCCATTACAGCTATGATTTTTGTAGTACACTGCCCAGAGCCCCTCTGCGCAGTTTAGAAATATGAACTATAAATAAATAAATAAATAATAGTAAAGGAAAAGCTGAATTCATCACAAGAATATCTTCCATTATATTTCCATTTCTGGGTCAGGTTTACTGCATCCTTCAGGATGGTGCATATGACTTTAAAATGCAACACTCCCAGAACGCACAAAGACCTGCCAGCTGTGCTTTGCATAAATTAATTAGAGAGGGGGAAAGAGCTTCTGTTGTGTGAACTTTGAACAAGCTGGCCTTTCACCTCTGCATTGTATTGACTTATTTAGGCTCTATTTGGGAAGCCTGTCTTAAGTGACACCATTGCCACCATCCATCATAGCAAGAGTTGGAAAATAAGCCATTTTTAGTCACATGGGCCTCTGTCTTCCCGCTTATCGAGATGCAGAGAGGTGCTGATGTCAGGAAGAAGGATTGGCTTGAATTCCACACTCTGGAATAAAAAGCAGCAGAGTTGGGTTTTTTTTTTTGCTGGCCTGTTATTAACAAATGTAGCTCTGACACTCTGCACTGTATGTATACTTGGGAGCAAGAAAAACATTACAAAGGTGCCTTAAACTTGATCTTCATTATTGTATACTCTAGATCAGGGGTCCCCAACCTCTGGGCCGTGGCCCACTACTTGGCCACAGCCTATTGGCCACCAGGCTGTGTGAGTGGCTGGCCGGTGCGCACGTGTGCCCCGGCCTCAAGCATCGCTGGCATTCATGGCCCCACTCGCTCAAGCATTGCCACAAGCATCGTGGGCATTTGCGGCCCCACGTGTGAGCGCTTGCGTCATCGTGAACATTGCTGGTGCTCATGGCCCCACTCATGCAAGCAATGGGTGTTTGTGTGCATACATGCGTGTGAGCATGCATTCACCCCCTCCCCACAAAACCATCCCTTCTTTCCACCCTTCCCCCCCCTGCTCCAGGCCGCCAACCCTGAAAGTTTGGGGAACTCTGCTCTAGATTGTAACAGGATATTTTACAGAGTTACACCATGACCAGTTTAGTGTTTTGGTTAAGACTCCAGACTAGGAACAAGGAGATGGGGAGTTTTAGTCCCAGTTTAGGCATGAAAGCCGGCTGGGTGATCTTGGGCCAGGCATTCTCTCTCAGCCCCAACCCACCTCACAGGGTTGTTGTTGTGGGGAAAATAGAAGGTAGAAAGAGTACTATGTATGTTCTCCGCCTTGAATTACTTATAAAGTAATAAAGGCAGGATGAAAGCCAAATAAGTAAACAAAAAAATCACCTGATTTCTGCAAAGAAAGCAAAGTAAAATGAAATCGTCCTTCCAGAGTCTTGGTCTTGCTCTTGAACTAAGGAGCTGTAGATACGGCTGTTACACTTCCCAGCAGAATGTGATCAGTAGCAAACAGTCATTTTAATGAAGTAGGCTTATGCAATTCACTTTCAAAAATATTTAGCTAGTCTGAATACACCAATAGCATTGCTGCTTCTGACAGGAAGGCAGTGCAGAGAATGGTGAGGACAGCAGAATAGATTATTGGTAGCTCATTCCTTCTGTCCAGGACATAGCATATAAGCGATGTTTGAGCAAGGTCCACAGGATTGTCTGGGACACTACACGTCCTCTTCACGACTTGTTTCCCTTGTTACCTTCTGGGAGGAGGAGGCTTCATGGTATCCGAAGCAGAACATTCAGATTCAGTCACAGTTTTGTTCCATATATGTGTGTATGTGTGTATATGTGTGTTATGTATGTGTATGGGTAGATATATACTTTCTTTTCAGAGCAGGCAACAGAATTTCATTTTTAAAGGTTATCTTATCTAATATTATTGCTAGGTATTGAGAAAGAGGAGAGTGTGGTTTGCTGCGTGTCACTTCCAGCTTCGCTGTCATTGCACATGGTTTTACAGCTCTGACAAAGGGCTGAGCTGCAATTATGTGCCCTGCCTTCCTCAATCCACCCTGGTATGTGGCCCCATCACTGGTGAAGTGGGGGTGAGATCAGATAAACACTGGTCGTTTGACATCAGATAATCACTTGTTCTTTGACACCTTTCCAAGTTCCCATTCTGTTAATTCAAGGGATGGAAATATAAAGGTTAAATTTCACTTTGACTGCCTTTGGAAACGCCTCCCCATTTTGCAGATTAGCCAACTGTACAGCCTGGGAAGGGAGAAGGTAAAGGGTCAAGTGCCGCCATCATGAGAGAAATAGGAAAATGATATGGCTGCCTCCATCGGCAGATGGTGAATGAAAGCAATGAGAAATCACTGCCTGCCATTCTACAGTATTGACATGCTGTTGGATTAATTTTGAATCCTAGGATTCCTTGCTCTGGAATCCACATGGTTTGTTCAAATATCATGTTTTGATAAAACTTCTGTAATCTTACAGTAGTGCTAACATTTCATTTGGGAAGAGATGTTGTGTTGGAACTTGATCTGGTACCCTCCAGACGAGTAATGGGACAACTGGCCACAGCCAACTCACTGCGGCCAACTAGCCATGGCCAACTTGCCAAAGCCAACTCGCCACAGCCAACTTGCCACAGCCAACCCGCCGCGGGACAACTCGCTGCAGGACAATTTAACAATTCTATTTAATTATTTAAAATAAATTAAAAATTATTTTAATTTTTAGCATTCACATTTCATTCTGTCCTTCCTTTTGCATCCTTTCTTTAATGATTCTTTTTCATCATTTCTTTGATATTAGTGTAACTTTTGTCTTGAAACGAGTTGTCCCACGGCGAGTTGTCCCACGAGTTGTCCCACGGTGAGTTGGCCGTGGCAAGTTGGCTGTGGCGAGCTGGCTGTGGTGAGTTGGTCGCAGTGAGTTGGCTGTGGCAACTTGTCATAGACCCCTCCAGACGTATGTAGCATATGTGATCAAAACAAAGACACAAATAACTCTGCCGCAGCTATCTTACGACTACTTTTTTTCATTATGATAGCGGTGATGATGTTTGAATGAGGGATAAGGAGCAGTGATTAAGGAACCAGGGAGAACAATCCAATCTCAACCACCAGAGCTTCTTAGGTGATGTTAGGTGAAGTGCTCTCTCTTAGCCCAACTTCTCTCACAAGGTTCTTGAGGTGAAAAATGGAGGAGGACGTGCTACATACACTCCCTCCTGGGGAAAAGGAGGGACATAATAAATATATCTAATAAATATATCACTCAATAATAATAAAGTGAATGTTTGGTTTGGTTTGGTTTGGGGCAAGAGGAAAGTCCAGACAGAGAGCAGGATATCGGAATGGGGAAAACAAACAGTAGCCTCAAGTGTTAATTGAGTTTAAGCAACAATTTACTGGCAGTTGTTTCAAAATGACAAAAAGGTGGGGCACAGTCACACTTCACTCATCTATTCCCTTAATAGAAGGAAAGTTATTATCTTGATGCAAGCAGCCACATCCTACATAGTGCTTTCTGCTAGCATTTAGTTTTTGGATATTACTATGCATAGGGTTAATTAATAGTCTCAGAGAAAAGAAATATATCTAGGCTTTGCACCAGTGGTGGGATTCAGTCGGTTCGCACCACTTCGGCAAAACCGGTAGCTAATTTTTTGTTGCCCAGGCCCAGAATGGACTTCCGAAGCGGCATCCACACAGAGAACCGGTTGTTCCCATATTTGAATCCCACCACTGCTTTGCACTCTATGTTCAGTGAATTTATAAGATGTGAGATGCATTCCTATACAACACCCAAATCCACATTCTGAGTTAACACAGTTTCAGGTGGGATCCATGAGAAATATTCTGAACCTTACATTAGCTTTGACTGTACCAGCCATGGTTTTGGTTATGTCTTTAAATCCCTTATACCTTAGAACAGGGCTGTCCAACTTTGGCAACTTCAAGACTTGTGGATTTCAACTCCCAGAATTCCCCAGCCAGCCATGCTGGTTGTTGAAGTCCACAAGTTTTAAAGTGGCCAAGGTTGGACACCCCTGCCTTAGAGCATGGTGATTGCTACTAGTCAGATAGATCAGAATACCTGGCATGCATCTAAATGGGGAGAAAGAAAAAAGTACTCGGATATATCCCCCAAAAAGTAGTTGTCTCTTTTCTGATAAGTTTTGTAGATATGATTTGCTGGTCTAAGATCTGAGAAAAGAAAATGTGTGTGTTAATCAGCAACAACGCTCCCCATATGCAAGAAAATGCAAGAGCCCCATGTCCTTTCATGGGGCATTGAATACCAGCACATACATTTGCCAATAACTATCATCTTCCAAGCACCTCTCAAAGCTGACCTGGCCATGTAGGATGTGCAGAGACTGACAATGTAAAGGTTAACTCCTGACAATGGAAGATGCTGAAGCTATGTTGGAAATGAACATGGAATGAATTCCACTGACAGCAATGAGTAGCGTATAATGTCACTTGGAGATGAAAGGCTACTGAGTCAGAAGGAGCCCCTCTATCTGAGAATCCCTGGGCACCACTTAACAACCTCAATGTTCTTCTGACTAAAAGATGACTAAATAAAAGGCCAAATGCAGCATACATTGACAAATAGTTTCCCCCCCCTCCCCAAGAGACTTCTGTGTTTTGACTCAGCCTCTGCCAATTAGCTGCCATTTTTCTCTAAGAAAAGAAATCATAATTATGGCATTGCTTGAAGCTGAGACAATTAAAACATGATATATAAACAACTATTGCAGGACAGTGAACAGGGATTTCAATGAAATTGGTTGTTACTACCCTGACAGAGATGCGGACACCATCTGTGTAAGTCTATTTATCTATGGCAATATTTTACTGCTGAGTGGAAGAAGGTTTGGATTCTTTGATTAGGTTAACTCTCTCTAAGCATGTTTTGAAATGGGTGGAGAATAGAGCTGTACATACAACCCCCTCCCTCCATTTTGTCCAAACTCTACTCATTCAATTGGCTGGACTGAGGAGAGGTATTTGATGCTTGTTTAAAAACAAGTCCTGGTCTTCATTTGATCTGGCAACCTAATAAAGCAGGATTCTGTTAGTGTGGAGAACTACACTCATATCCAAGTAGACAGAAGTATTGTCATCTTTCAGGCTTCCAGATGAACATATGGCATCTGGGGAGAAGACGGACAGAAATATCCTCTGCTTATTTCAAGCTCTCATACATTCATACCGGTCCTTTACCTGGCATAAAATTACACCGACATACAATATGAGAGATGCTGGACTAGAAACCAAGAGAATGTGAGTCCTAATTCTTCCATAGGCATGAGACCCAGTTGGAAGACTTTGGGGCCTGTCCCCAGGCCTCGGCCCAGCACACCTCAGAGCTGTTATTGTGAGGAAATAGGTGGCAGGAGTATTATGTACACTGCTGTAGAGGAGCACAGGAATAGCCTTGGACAAAATATGCAACATCTCTTTTTTAAAACCTGAGGTTAGCTGGGAAAGCATGAGAAAGAAACTCAGTATCATCTCATCTCAACTCACTTGGTTATAAGAGAGAAGGAAGGAGAAACTTCGTTAGGCTTTCAAGATTCTATTGTTGTCATCTGTATCAATAGCGTTCTACTTCTTCTTGTGGTATCTGTTTCTTGACCTGATTGACCTCAAAGGGCTGACATTGATCTTGAAAGCCTGACAGTATTTCCCCTAACCGAGAGAATTAAGGCAGGGAACTCTTTAGTTTCTTTCTCATGCTTTCTTCTTTTCCCAGTGTAAACTCTTGTTTTATTAAGGCCACGTATTTTCTCCAACATCATTTTTGTCTTGAGGATAGAAAAGGATATAAATCTAATTAAATTGATCACTCCTGATATCGATCCCTATTCTGACCATAGGAACAATGCGAACAAACGATGCTGTCCTTATTTACTGTGTACAAAACCCATTAAGCATGGTGACTGGTGGATTCCCCCTTTGTTTCTCACTCCTCCCACACAATATGGTTAGTCAGTAACAAAAAAAAATGCACCTCATACCATAAGCACCCCTCTAATCATTGGCGATATTTTGACACTAACCTCACAATCAGTACAAAAACTACAAGTGGTGCAATATATGCTTGTCATCACAAGACAAGATAGAAAGACCTCCACGTGGATTAGAGAACAAACAAAAGTATATGGTATCATCACAAGAGTAAAAGAATTGAAATGGAAATGGGCCGGTCACATAGCAAGAAGAACTGATGGCAGCTGGACCAAGGCAGTCATAGAATGGATCCCACTTGACAAAAAGTGTCCACAAGAGAGACCAAAAACAAGATGGATCGATGACATCAGCAAGTATTGTGGGCCCAACTGGCAAAAGAAAGCTGAAGACCATATTGGTTGGAAACATGCAGAAGAGGCCTTCATCCTACAGTGGATAGAACAATAATCTTGATCCAGATCTCTGAGCTGGTGATCAGTTGGAAACCTGGTGACTACAGAGGAAAGCCCAAATTGAAAGAACAGAACTCTCTTGCTACCCAAAGCTGAACAGGTAATGTCCAAGGACCAGAATGGCCAACAGGATCTGGGCTGATCCTGACCCTACAATAGCAATACAATGGTTAGTGGAACACACTGTTGTTTATCCATGGCAAAAGTTGTGTTATGTTCAGCTAACAAGGAAAATGTTCTTTAAACTGGCACATTTAAGGATGGCTTAAGGCTGCCTCTTGTACTGGCAGGGGATCAGATGAAGATTATGTCATGAGAACAGAAAACAGAAAAGGCAGTCTTGGGGCATGGTTACATGCAAAGGAGGGAAAGCTTTATCACATTGATTCCAGATTTCAAGAGGCTGCTTCCTTTCAAATATACATATGTGCTGTTATTCTAAGGTTTATTCCTACTCAGTTTTGACTACTAATAAAGCATTTGCGAGGCAGAGGATGGTGGTCATGGTGATTCCAAGCAGAAAATGAAGATCTTCCAAACACAGACTTCTGAGAAAGGGATAAGATGTTCTTTGTGCCACCCTAGCCATATCATAACCTGAAACACTGGGAGTAGCGTTGACCTATTTCTTTACTAGAGACTCTACGTGTGTAGGCATTTGCAATTTCAAGTTAGTGAATGCTACTTCAGAAATGGCAATGGATCTGTTTTCTGCTGGGGAGGGGTGTCAGTGCGTGCTCCCACTGGAGCACATTCTTGGCTTCTCCACCCCCTCATAAGATATGTTGACAAGTTTAGGAAAAGGGGCCCAAATGCAGAACGACTGATATACCAATATAACAAATATGGATGGCAACTGAGCTTTCCAGTCACGGCCAGTGGAATGGTTTTAAGCCTTTTTCATGAATTTCTTTTCGCAGTCCTCCTCCTCTGATAGTTTACCTTTAAACTGCTTCTGGGGTCTTAATACAAAACAAGGAATTAGTGTCACAAATATATGCGCAGAAACATAAGGTCAACTCAGAGAAAGGGAATAGCAATGTCTCTTCTGCAAGGAGAGGGGAATGATTATTTTTAGGTACAGATACAGTGAAAGCTGAGGTCAGGTGTTGGGATTTGGCTAAGCTAGATAGCAAGAAAGCCAGCTCAGATTTGATATTGTTCTCTCTGCTCAATTATTGGGTACATACTATTTGGCTAGAGTGTGTCCTGGATTAACAAATGTCCTTACAGTACCTTCACTCATACAGAAAGGAAAGACAACAAACTGCTTGCAATCTCCATTCACCTCCCTGCTTTATGTTGTGTGTGTTTGCCTGGTTGCATGGGGGAAAAAAATTAGTGAAGAATTCCTATGAGGAGAAGCTGGCCATAAGTCAAGGACTACCTGTAAATATTGTGGTGTCAAGCCCAAAGAATCAGGACATTTGTAAGGTTGCCACAAAGCTTTATTGAAGCCTATATATAAGAATCTGGTCAACTAAAGTTCAACACTAAATTGGCACTAGATAAAGGTCAACAGAATTCAAGAGGGGATGGAGCTGGAACTTTTGTGGCAACGCAAGGACTCTAAACTAAAGATGCATTTAACTCCACCACCACTCCCAACTCTGCCTGCTGTTCTCCTTACATGGTAGTCACACACATTCACATTTCATGTCAATATTAAGATTTTAATGGAAGTCACATTCTGAATTGGTATAAAGTGTTCCCTTAATTTGGGCTGAAGATACTTTTAGCTTTTTATCAGTCTGTTCCAGTGCTTCATGAAATCCAATGGGCAGCTTTATTTCTAGAAGAAGTGCTCAGCACTCCAGAAGCAAAACGTTGTCCACGCTGAAGTGATGGGAGTATAAAACGTCCATGTTGTGAGGCAAGATGTCTCTCTAAATGCTTGATTGCATCCCAGCTCAAATTTTCTTCTCTCCCTCTCAGCATTTGCCTCACTCAAGAGCCTAGGAAAGATTTGAGAATGACATAATGAGACCCTGTTCACTGAGAACCTGATGCTGCCTTAAAATCTATAGGCTTCTTTGCATTACTAGCAGGTGAATTTACTAAAAGCTGGGAGGGGGGAAGAGGGAGAACGTATGAGCATCTTTTGGTGCCTGGAATTTCTGACCATGGAAGACTTTTTGCTTTTATGTCGCCACCATAAGCTGTTTCACTTGATTGCACCTGTGAAATGTGTGGATTGTGGCTCCCAAGTTCTTTTTCTTGGTTTCTTTTGTCACTACATCTGCTGGTACAAATTGGAAAACATTTGTTGTTGTTATTGTCATTCCAGAAAACACATTATTTTCCCCCCCTATTGAACTTGCCGCACTGAAGCGAGTTTATGTGTATGATTTCTCCTTATCCCTCTTGAGTGAAACAATTTTGTTCGTTAAGTACTTAGGTCACAGATGCTTTGAGAGAAAGAAAATCTACTTGTACTTATTTGCTACTTGCCTGATAGGTGGAGGCAATAATGTTAAGTAGGAAAGAGCCAGGAAATTCTAGGATTGTTGCCAGATAAGAAAACATGTTGTGAAAGCAATTGAAAGGCTTTTAAAAGTTCTTTTAAATAATAAAACATATATTACATCACTATGTTTTGGACTCAGTGTTGTCTTTTTTTAAAATATTATTCCAGAAAAACAAAGAGCATGCATAGAGGCAGTCCTCAAGGTACAGCAATTTATTTAGTGACCGTTCAAACTTACAATGGCACTGAAAACAGTGACTTATGACTGTTGTTCACACTTACAACTGTTGCAACATCCCCACGGTCACCTGATCAAAATTTGGCTGGCAATTGGCTCATATTTACGACAGTTGTAGGATCATATGATCCCCTTTTGCAACCTTCTGACAAACGAAGTCCATGGGAAAGCCAAATCACTTAACAACCATGTTACTAACTTAACAACCGCAGGGATTCACTTAACAACTCAATTGCAAGAAAGGTTATAAAATGGGGCAAAAGTCACTTAACAAATGTCTCACTTAGCAATAGAAATTTTGGGCTCAGTTGTGGTAATACGTTGAGGACTACCTGTACTTAGAAAATGCCCCTGTGACTTTCAGTCAAGGGCTTCAGGAATGGTGTGTGGTCTGAACCGATGTGAAAAAGCCTCTTCTGTAACCACTATGCAAAGTATCAGGACAGTGGACAGGGGATCAATGTTAAATGAGATTTCCCAAAATATAAGTCAAAGGAGAAAATTATTATTGTTTAAGATAAACATTATAAATGGCACAATAGTGAAACTGAGGACTCTTCCAAAACACAAACATCCCATATCCCTAAGAGTCATCTAAAGCTGACTCATGTTTGTCCTCATGGTAGCCAATCGTAAAACATCAGGACCACTTCATCAACTGATGTATCTGAATAATAGGATATTACAGAACCCTAGTATGCAGCTAATACTCTGCTGTTCATCTACATCCAAAGAGTAACAGCTTCATGCATGTACTCCTTTAAGAAGAAAAAGGACTATTATCCTGAGAGAAAGTTGCCCAGCTGCTCCTCCCTTGCTCAGTTTAGAGGTCCCTTCAGCTACCTTTATGAAATCCTGACCCCACCTTCTACAGAAAGGAAGTGAGAGATGGCAACAGTGTTGCCTGTGGAAAACTGGCTTCAGTTTATTTATTTACTTCATTTGTCAAATTTAGAGACTGCCCATTTCACTCATAGAACGACTCAGTTCAGTTCCTCTTGGGCTGCTATGGAACGAAGGGTAGATTGGCTTAACTCTTCCACAAGGTAAAGGAGATGAGATCAAAAGTACACAAAGTGGATCTCCAATAGGACAAATAGCACATGTATCAGGGCCTACATATAGGTAGTCCTCGACTTACAACCACAATTGAGGCCAGAATTTATGTTGCTGAGTGAGAAATTTGCTAAGTGAGTTTTATCCCATTTTATGACTTTTCTTGCCACGTTTGTTAAGTGAATCACTGCAGTTGTTAAATCAGTAACACGGTTGTTAAGTGAATCTGGCTTCCCCATTGACTTTGCTTGTCAGAAGGTCGCAAAAGATGGTCACATGGTCCCGGGACACTGCAACTGTCACAAATATCAATCAATTGCCAAGTATCTGAATTTTGATCATGTGACCATGGTGATGCTGCAATGGTCATAAGTATGAAAAATGGTCACAAGTCATCTTTTTCAGTGCCGTTATAACTTCGATCACTAAACAAACTGCTGTTAAGTCGAGGACTACTTGTATAAATGGTTATGCAGCCCATAGAAAGTGTAGTTATTTTTCAGGAGGGGAATCCTTGTCACAAAAGAAGTTTGAGAAAAAGTAGAATGCTGAGGGAAGAATTAGGTAAAGAAAATGATAGAGAGTATATTGTGCACAGCGTATGTGAGACAAACATTCCATTATCAAGATAAAATCAAATAGATTAAATGCATCAAGAAACGTGCTGGTGGTTATGGTAAGCTATAGCAATTGGAGAAGGTCAAAGAACAAGTGAGAGCTTCCACTATTTCTCCATCCATCCATCCATCCATCTCCATCCATCCATCCATCCATCCATCTATCCATCCACTGCTTTAAGTTCATCAACTGCCTCTCCACCTTCACTCAGTTTGAAATGTCATACATAGTAATTCTGGTGGTTGCTATTCAAGCACTGAAAATTAATTTTGTCTGATTCACTGTCATGTCTTTTATCTTTTGTTGGCATTTCCAATGGACTGCAGAAGAATACAAGATAGCACCTCAGACTCAACTGGTCTGCCAGTTTGCAAAATTAATGAGGCCTCAGAGCTCATTGCCTTTAAAGGCTGGCCTTCTGCCAAGCTACTTTCACCTCTACCATTGCTGAGGGCCCCTCATTCCTTTAACATGTATTGCTAATCTCCTTCACAATATGTCATCCTTACAGATTGTAAGTGAATTTTAAAAGACAGTTTTAATGGGTGTTCGTGAAATAATACTATAGAAGAACAGGGTTTTAGTATTGTTTGTATTTTTAGGTTGGGCAGTTTAAGAACAGTACCATGCCAAATGCCATAGACTGCTTGATACATCAATCTGTCCAAGGTACATGTAACATAAAGTCTTCGGAGGTAAGAAATAATGGACACAGCTTTCCATATAGCGTGGTTGTTTTGTTTTGTTTTTTTAAAAAAAATGAGCAAATTCAAGAGGTTAACCTGATTCCTCGTCAAAGAGTTTGCCCCTGTGATAAATCAACACAGCCCAATGAAGTAAAAAAGTCAAAGCTGGCAGGTTTACAAATGCCACCTATTTGGTCCTCATAAAATCCAACCCACAAATCAAAACCATAACATCAAACTAGATAAAATGGGAGGAGGGGAGGAAGAGGGAGAGAGAGAGAGAGAGAGAATGTCAAATCTTTCTTGCTGACAAAATCTTCCCCAGTCCAGTTTGCTTCCAAGCACTTGTAAAATGGCATATAAGATTACAACTGGCTAAAGCAACAGCCACATAGATTCTGTGCTGGGAGGGCTTCATCCTCAGCTCCTGCTTTCAGGGATAATTTTAATAAGTGGCTTACATGTTGCCAGGTTACTGTTAGAGATAAAGTAGCATTAAGTTTCTGTGCTTAGTGGCAATAGGGGCACACACATAACATTGGCCTGTACTAAATTTTGAAAACTGAGGATTAACACATATGCTTACTTGGGTAACTTTCCCAGTCCATCCTTCACATAGCCCTTCCATTTTTTTATCAGAAATTAACATTTTTAAAAAGAAAATGTTTTTATTTTTTAGATTTAATAAAGCTGTCCATTCCGGTGGAAAAGGAAGAAACAAGTTAGAACTACATCGGAACTTCAGCTACATTGCATGACAGAGAAGAATACTTTAACTATAAAAGTTGGAGAAATATCTAGTCCAGCTTTTCCCAGCTCCATTGAAAGAAGACTGATGACCAGATAGATATGTCAGCTGGCTATCAATATTTGTATGGTACCTGAATACAAGCATAATATCTTATATTCTAAAGGACGAGGCGACCCAACTACAGAAAACAAGGCATCTTCCTGACTTCTATTCTCATTCTTGCAGAATTATGGCAATGACAAGCTGCACTTGACAACTGTAAAATGGCTTCCACCAAACATACATGTTTGCTATCCATTATTTTCCAGAACTGTTGATAGGTTTGATGCAGCATGGAAACATTGAACATATTTCCATTTCCAAGGCAACAGGGATAACACTCCAAGTTATGATAGCTTCATGACAATGCAACATGATAAGACAGGGACTCAACTATCAATTTTTCATCCCTTCATCTTGCTGACAGGGGAGTCAGTATTTTTGGTGGTGGTGGTGATGGGGAATCTTCACCCCATTTAGCCCAATTGTTGTTGGCACCAGCAATTAGTAGTGACATAGAAATTCACACTGTCTTTCCCCTGTGCTCTTTTGCAGTTGCCATCTTACCTTAAATAGTTATTGTAGTAGAAGTTGCAGAAGTTACAGAGGGAGGGAGAGAGAGAGAGAGAGAGAGAGAAAGGAGAGAGTGCATTCATGTCTGCATATTAATATTGAACATCCATCTGGAGAACATTAAGGGAAGACATGTTCCAAGATATTCAAAACATATGCAAGAGCCGAGTCTAGGTTTATTCTGATTAAGTTGGTACCACTCCTTTCAAATTTAGTACTAATATAGCCTTCCAAATATCCACAACACTTAATAAATGTCTTTATTTCAAACCCAAATACCTATTTCTCAGTATATTTCCCAGATCTATGTTGGGAAGGTACGCTCGCTATAAAATAATCCTGTGATGGGATGCTTATTTCCAGAGGTATGAACTACAGATTGCTAGTCAGAAAGTTTCATGACTAAACAGATATCCACATCTTCTCCGCCCTCAGCAGTGTATCTGTAATACATATTTTCCATCATTCCTGACACACCATTTTATTTCCAGGGCAAGAATTTTGGATTCTTATACTCTTATATTCTGAAGTATCAGAGTATAAATGATAGGAAACACCTAATGCACTCTGAACCACTGTCAATCAAATTAAACAGGGCTGAAGTGGAAGAACAAATAGGATATAATATAATGCAGCTGCTTCTGCATCTCACTTCCTTATATTTGTACATGTGAATAATATATGCCTTGTATATTCTACTCCTGGTGCTCATGCAATACATTGGCTTCAGTTGCTTAGCTATCATCTTTTCTATCTTAACTCAGGGAATAAGATACTTTTAATATATTGGCATGCTACTAAAATAAGAATATCTTTCACTTGATCTATTATCCTTGCCAGTTGTATCTGTGTTGAAATAAAGACCTTACTGATGTGGCCAGTCTTCAAATAACTACTTTGATGTTCATTAAAATGTGGCCTGGAGTAAGAAAAATAATGTTTGGAGGCAGAGTATAAAAAAGTCATCAAACTAAAAGAGCATGCAAAGACTTTTTGTTTGAGACAGCTAGCCAGATTTCCAATGTTCCCTTTTTAATCAGTATTTTAATTTTAAAAATAAGACTTTTGATTAAGAATTAAAATGAGGTGGAAATAAATTATATACATCATTTACTCATTAAACTACCTTCTCAGCCAGCAAGCTGCTTATAATAATACTCAGCAAATTTACACTCAATATTTCCAGGAATGTTCCCAAGAAGACTGTATTCCTGAAGGCTAGCATTATTTTTCCTCCCTTATTAGAAGAAGATGACGGGGACTAAACAGCAGTTTACCCGGAGCTACTGGAATAAATTCAAGATTGGAAAAAGGGGAGCACTAGGAATCAGCACATTCTTACATGCATGCAAAAAGAGATTTTCACAGTCTGATGTCCTCCCAGTGCTGGGAATCAGAGTCAGCATAGCTAGACAGCACCAGGTTGAAGAAACAGACCACAGAGTCCCCTAGCTCTTAAACATGCTTAGCTCTGCATTTTTTGAATAGTAAGGGTTGGCCTACTAATGCAAAACAGAAATAATATTTACAATCCTCTTTTTCTCTCATCCAAGAGATTCTGCAATCTCGTGGACAATTTATACCATCTGTTCCATTTCTGAGCTGCTGATGTCTGGCAGGGTGAAGGAGGCAGGGCCAGCTGTGTGACTTTCTCCTTGAGTCTGCCATCTTCTTGGTGCTTACAAAGCTGATTGCAGCCATTGTGTGCCATATCCTACTCCTGTTTACAACCTGAAGGCTTCTGAAGTATTCTAGGAAAACTCCTGCTGGACAAATTTTCTCCAATTATTTTTTTGTTCCTTCCTTTTATCAGTTCATAGAAACATACACAGACACCCCCACCCTCACCCCTTTAAAAGCCTCTTTAAGGTGGTACAATTGAGAGATTCTGATTATGCCATTTAGTTGCCAAGGAAACAGGCTTGTGGATATCCAGGTTTATTCCTTCATTACTGGAAAATACCATTTTGTCTTGATATTCCTCCGATGCTCTTTGTGAATGTACCGCTAAAGAGACAGAATAAAGTAGCTTTTCTGAAAACACTCTCGATAATAAGAATCTGATGCACAGACAGAAAACTAAAGCTTTTGTTATTAATGAATGTTAGGGCATTAAAACTGCAGGCAGTCTTCACAGTCTAAAAATCATATAATTAACATATACATTTTAAGCACAATGGGGCTATTTTAGAGATGACATTTAGAGCCTTTTAAGTTTGATTGTCCCAGATGAAGTTGTCTTCAGATTATTTTCCCAGAAAGCCATTGAGTTCAACATAAGGGGTAGCAAGAAAATGCAGGTCATTTCAATTTTGCCATTTCTTCTACTCCTTGCATGGATCTAACTTAACGTATCACTAAAGTCCACAAAGCTATTTCAGACGGAACTAGAGAAATATATTAGGTTTTTGACCACTTTTGTTTAAAAAAATAGACACACATACAGTCCCACTGCATTACAACAACCTTTTCAATTTTTAAGTCTGTTTCAAAACCATTTGTCATCCACATCAGAGCTTCTGGGTGCTTTAAACCAGGGCTTTTCAACCTTTTCACCGATTGTACCATTTTTAGGATATGGCAATATTCAAGTTCCACCTAGCAAGGTGTCAAAAACTTGATGACCAAAAAAAATCCCGTTCAAAGCTGCAATTGCACTGAAATGACTTATGACCATTTTCACACTTATGACCATTGCAGCATGCCCAGGGTCATGTGATTTATATTTAGATGCTTGGCAACTGATTCATATTTATGATGGTCACAGTGTCCCAGGGTCATGTGATCCCCTTTTGCAATCTTTTGACAAGTAAAGTCAATGGCAGGGCTGCTGGTGGCCAAGTGCTAAGGCAGGACTTCCCTCCCTCCTTGCCTCCCTCTTTCTCATGCCCACCTCCTTCTGAAGGAAGAATTTGAAACCCCCCACCATATTTTTTCTCTTCCATATATTCATCAAACAAGGAAAAGCCTCCAGAAACAGAAAAGACAAACTGCTGAGTGAACTAGCTTAAAAAGGCACATTCCCCTTTAAGAATTAGCTACTGGCTAGAAAGGAAAGTAAGGAAGAAAAAAAAAAGTAGTAAGTATTGGCTGCCAGCTAAGGCAGCCTCCCCAAATGGCTCCATTCATAAATAAAGGAATCTGTAGGCAAAATCCATTCAGGAGAAAAATACTTCAAAATCCCTTGCAGCAAAACTTACAGCTAACAATAGCAGAGCAATAGAAGCTAACACAGACATCAGCCATCGGCCATCAGCCAAATAGAAATTGCCAAACACTCCTTAAAAACACAAAGCCCACATTGCACAAATCCCAGAACTTCAAAGTCACAAAAGCATATAAGAATCCTTCCACTCTCCTATCTCCGCCCCCTCCTCCTCCTTTCTCATGGGGGAGGGTGAGCCAGAAGTGAGCCTGGGGCCTTTGTCTCGCCCCACCCACTCTGCAGCTCCAGAGGACTCTCTCACTGTAAGTCCTTGCCTGCGCTGGCTCTTTCCCTCCCCCACTACACTTGGCTAGGCAGGGCTGTGTACCACTGACCACTTGTTAATGTACCACAAGTGGTACGCGTACCACAGGTTGAAAAGCCCTGCTTTAAACAACTGCGTGGCTCTTGGTTGCTCTTTTCTTGAGGGAAATCAAAGCACGTTAGAGTCTTTGGAAGGGAAACTGAGGCAATAAATTTGCATTACTCATATTATTTGTACATAAGGAAAAATCCTCTGAACAACTTCTGTTAAGTTAAATTCTAGAACTGAAATCTTTTCATAAAATGTTCAAACATTCAAGGCCCAGGAGAAAGATCTATGATGAGAATCAGGGCTTACAGTATTTCTTTTTAAAGTATACCTGTGAAAAAACACCATTTGATAGGAACTTACATTGAGTAAGCTGGTCATTTATGAAGTACCCTGCTTTGTTTTCTGGAAACTTTTCAGGAAATTGAAAATACATTGATTGCTGGTTTTTTTCCTTTTTCTTTTAAAAGGCCTTTTGAATGTGATTGTGCTAAGCAGGCTCAGTTCACAATTTCACATGATTGTGATCAATCTCATGACTTGAATCCAGAACAATGGAATGATCATCCTTTTCCCATCTGCTCACCTGCTTCTGTTCAGAAAGGTCTTCTTTTGCCTTCCAGTAAGGCTTAAAATATGTCAGTCAAGGATATAAAACAGGAAGCAAACATCCTTCTGTAACCAATCTTAACATATAACATTCACCATTTTAGAAGACCTGCTTTTTCTCCCTAAGTTGAGTCTTAGCAGCTTGATCCTTCATGTTTCATCTTCTTTTATCTATGATACCTGATGCTGGAATGGTTTACATGGTTTTCCTCCATTGCTAATGCTAAATTATTTGCACTTTTAAAATTGTCAGAGGCTACTTGGCCACTGGTGCAGCAGGGGAAAGTAGGATACCATAATTAAGTAAATGATGGCATGGGTATTTCTTCTGAATGGAATAAATGCAGTATTTCATTGTCTGATGGAATGGTTATTCTTCTGAATAATGAAACCAGAAAGAAGCAGAGAGACTGGAATAACTATTCAAAAAATTAGTATCGTGAAAAATTCTGCACAGTAAAGATGTCAACATCCAAAATTCCTTGCTTCCAAGAACTTTTAGTCGTAGAAAATGAAGTTAGATCAGCACTCTAGTTTTTACCAAGATGGAAGCTACAGAAATTGATGGAATCTCTCTACAAATATGGCAAACAACAAAAGAGTCTGTAAAGATCCTAATCAACTATGCCAGCAAACAACACAGCAGCCAACAGAATGGAAGAGATCACTCTACATACCAATACTAAAATAACACTTAATAAAATGCTCAAACTATCGTATAATATCCTTAATTTCACCGGCTAGCAAAATAATGCTTAGGAGCATCCAATGCAGATAAGAGCCTTACATGGAAAAGGAGTTGACAGCTGCTCAAACTATCTTTAGAAAAGGCAGAGGAACAACAGACATTATTGCTGGTACATGATGGATAATTGGAAAAAAAACAACCCCAAAAATACCAAAAAGAAGTCAATGTGTGTTATTGGTTAGAAAAGAGCATTCCATTATGTCAACCATATCAAACTGTGGATTGTCCTTAGGGAAATAAGAATCTCAGAATATCTCATTTTGTCCTATGAAATCTCTACATAGGACAGGAAACCACAATCTGGACATAACATGGGGAAACAGACTGGCCCCACATCAACAAGTCATGAGACAAACTTATACACTATATTCTCCATCTATTTATTTATTTATGTAGAATACATATTGAGGAAGCTGAATTGGAAGAAGATGAGTGCAATTTTAAGACTGGAGGATGAAAGATCAATATCCTGCACTATGCTGATAAAACTTCTCTGATGGCTGAAAATGCAAGTGATCAAAAAGCACAGTAAATAGATGGAACTAAGATTAAATATAAAGAATATCAAATTAATAACAACAGCTTTAACAAGCAGCCTTGGAATTGACAATGAAGATATTGAAATGGTGGATAGGTCTTGCCTTTTAGGACTATCAACAATAAATAAAGGAATCAGAAGTCAAGAAATCACTGCAAACTAGCACAAACAACAGCCTAATCAAGGAACCATCAACACTGACAGGGTATTCCACCTGTACTTAAACAGAAAGTAAACCCCATTATCTTCTAGCATGATGATGTTACCTAGCTGGGTAATGAAACATCTGTAAGAAAATGTCCAAGTTCAGATGGTACCAAGGACCTCACAAACTAGCATGTAGCATGGAAGCAAGGAGGATCTTGGAAAAGATATACCTATGTTTGGATGTGTCTATACCTACAAAGATAAAAACTGTGCAATCAATGCTTTTCACTGTGATCTTTTACAGAAATGAGAGTTGGACATAAAGTTGGACATGAAGAACGAGGACAGAAAGAGTGTTGACATTTTTTTAATTTTGGCATTGGAGAAGACTTTTGAGAATAAAATTGGTAGCCAAGAAAATAAATGAATCAATCATAGAAGAAATCAATCCAACGTTCTCACTTGTGACACAAATGACCAGGCTCAAATTATCCTACTTCATTATCTGAAGATTTAGCTCTCTGGAGAAGACTCTAATGCTGGGGAAGATGGAAGAACAGAGGATAATTAGCAGCAAGCTGGATGGAGTTGATTATAGTGGCAGGAACATTAGAAAACCTGAAGCGGCAGCAGGCTCCTAAGCCTCATGAAATTTCTAATTTCAATTTTTTTCTCTTTCCCTTTTGGCTTTGGAAATGAATACCTGTGTGAAATGCAACAGACATCAACAAAGAAGAGCTCATGCTTGTCCTTTTTAGCTTCATCACATTTCACAATCCACGAAAGTGAAGTCCAGTCAGGTTAAACTTTCACAACATCTCCCACATTTTATAATACATTGTCTAACAAAGCAAATAGCCATTGAATTATGCTGCTCCTTGGCTATTCTTGTGTATGTGGCTTTTGTAACAAATTGGGAATAAGAAACAGATGTCCAAGCACACCAACTCATACAATCAAATAAGCATTTTTTACAATAATTAAATAAATAAAACTAACATCTCAACTAAATTGAGAACATGACTGAGAATCATTTATACCAAATAGCTTTTTGGCAACTATACATTTCATGTTTCCTGTTTACTATCATAATTGTGGTTGCTGTATCTATTGAGCTTGAAGGGGGGAAGGTCAGTCCTGGATCTCTTGCGGTTTCACAAGGACTCAAGTCTAATTCCATGCCTCCATCCTGCCTGTTTCCTAACAATACCATTTCAAACACTTTAAGGCTACCCATGGATAGTATGGTTTAAAGATAGATTAAATATATAAGGTTTGGTTAGAGAGGACTCTCTCACTAATGGGCTGGGGTTGAATTGAAGGCAACATCATAGAGATATGGCAGACATAAATGCTGCCAGGGTCAGTATACTCTGTGGCTTATGCAAGGACAAAACAGGCTTTGCTTTTTCACTGAGCCACTAATTTCACCTTCCAAAAGTGTTGGATTTTTAACATTCGCCATTCCGAATCAACATAACCCATCTCCTGTAACGGGTTTTCTATTGCCTTGGAGCTCCATTGAGGAAAGCTACTATCTTTTTTTATTTTCTTTGGGGGGAAAGAAGCAGAATTTTGTAAAAGAATTAGGAGACACCTCTCCTACAGACCGGAGCCCAGTGTTGGCTGTCTAGAGAGATAAGCTTCATTAATTTAATCTCCAGCTTTCTAACTGCATGGATTGCAGTTCCTTGTTTCACTTGTTCTCAAAGTACCAGGGCACTAGGTCCTTCCATCTTCCAAAGGCAAAGAAGCAGACCTGAAGATTTGCAACTTTTCCACGATTTATTTCTGTTCATTACCTCAGTACCAATACCATCCCATATACAGACGCTTAAGACATTTTAAAAATCTGGTAACCTCAATGAATGACACTTCTGCTTTGCCCTTATGGCCACTGTTTCTACCAATGAAGGGAAAAGACAATCCTTCTCTTTTGCCAGCCTCAAAATTTTGAGAGCAAGGAGTGAAAACTGTCATGTAATCATTACATAACTAACTGTCATGTAATCATCCTACTTCACTTGCAGTACTGCAACCCAGGAGACAGGAACTGAGTAAAGGGATGGATTCTCCAGCCTTGCAGTCAAGAGTGAGGAAAGGCTTCTAACTATTTCACTTCTGCATGGCCAACTGCTCTTCAAGGCATCAATGTGATACCATTTTTTTAGTGACTCACTGAGCCTTCTCCAATGCAGGTATTAGATTGCAAGTCTCATACGTCCAGATCAACCAGGGCAAACTTAGGACTTAGGAACTAGCAAGACAGCACAGAATACCCGCTCAGATTGGGCTGATCTACTGTATTGCTTGAAGATAAGGTGTAATCCTTCAATACACATGTGTGCACTCACATCATAGCACGGAGAAGATTTATTTCATCAGCAATTGTCAATTCTTCATCTCTTCATCTCTTAAAAGTACCTGGCTGGCTGAGGAATTCTGGGAGTTGAAGTCCACAAGTCGTAAAGTTGCCCGGTTTGGAGACCCCTGTAATCAGTTCCACCCCCCACCTCTCCATGTGGACATCTGAGAACTAAAAAAGGTAGAGAAATGGATTTGGTCTATGTCTAGCTTAGGGCATTAAGAGGACATCAAGAGGAGGAACTGTTACCCTCCCAATGTATCTGAAGAACAATTCTCATTTTCTGCATTCTAACATATTTCTAGTGAACTCACATTCTTTCTCTCTGTTTCCTTTTACTAAAAGTGATTATTGCAGTTTACAGCTTAAGAATGCTACCTTGCATAAATTTTAAAACAATACTATTTTAGTGGAGAAAAAGCTATACTTGCACCATGTTGAGTACTACAATAAATAGGGGAAAACATTTTAAAAAACAACAACAACTACTTTTCTTTTTCTGCCATTACCATTCAATAATCCATCACAATTACTTAAAGCCAAACAGTTCTCTAAACATCAACCCTTCAATCACTAAGTTTTGAGTAGCATTAACAAGGTCTGCGGGAAAACATGCTTCACCCAAGTTTTAGAATAGCAAGCAACCATCGTTTGAATAAACGGCTTTTTAAGACAGGACTTGGCTTGTCTCTCAACTTCCCTTGATATTAATACAGATCTCTGAATAATAACAGCTGAAATTAAAGCTCCAGTTTTTAAAACTATCTTAAGCTCATAGGAACAGTTCATTCTTCTGTCCCTTGAAACAAAGCATTTAAAAGCACTTTGCTGATTGCCACTGATAATAATTCCTTCTTTGAAGCCAAGGGAAGCGATTAATTCTACCTCTAATTCTTTTCCTTTATTCATTGGGCCCTCCAGGTGATTTAAATATAAGACAGGAAAATCAACATCACTGGAAGAATCTACACCTCCAGCAGCTTTCCCATAGGGCAGGAGTGTCAACGAAAGTTAGAATATTTCGGACATGTGATGCGACACCCAGAAAAATACGGCATACTCCATTTAATCCTCCAAGGAAAGATTGAAGGCAAACGAGGTCCAGGCAGCAGAAGAACATCATGGCTTCAAAATCTACGGGACTGGTTTGGACAAAACTCAGCAGCACTTTTTCGTGCGGCTGCTGATAAAAACAGGATCGCCAACATGATCGCCAACGTCCGATAACGGATATGGCAGAAGAAGAAGAAGAAGAAGGAGTGTCAAACTGGCGGCCCACCAACCAGATGCATCATGTGCAGGCCACATCCACCCCATCTCCACAAAGGCAAAAAAAACATCATGATGCATCACGTGAAGCAATGGAGGTTGACACCTGTGGCATAGGGTTTGTTAGTAGTCATTCTTTTAAAAGGTAACAAGGTACTTTTAAGAGATGAAGAATTGACAATTGCTCATGAAATAAATCTTCTCCGTGCTATGATGTGAGTGCACACATGTGTATTGAAGGATTACATCTTATCTTCAAGCAATACAGTAGATCAGCCCAATCTGAGCGGGTATTCTGTGCTGTCTTGCTAGTTCCTAAGTCCTAGGTTTGCCCTGGTTGACCTGGAAGTATGAGACTTGCAATCTAATACCTGCATTGGAGAAGGCTCAGTGAGTCACTAAAAAAATGGTATCACATTGATGCCTTGAAGAGCAGTTGGCCATGCAGAAGTGAAATAGTTAGAAGCCTTTCCTCACTCTTGACTGCAAGGCTGGAGAATCCATCCCTTTACTCAGTTCCTGTCTCCTGGGTTGCAGTACTGCAAGTGAAGTAGGATGATTACATGACAGTTAGTTATGTAATGATTACATGACAGTTTTCACTCCTTGCTCTCAAAATTTTGAGGCTGGCAAAAGAGAAGGATTGTCTTTTCCCTTCATTGGTAGAAACAGTGGCCATAAGGGCAAAGCAGAAGTGTCATTCATTGAGGTTACCAGATTTTTAAAATGTCTTAAGCGTCTGTATATGGGATGGTATTGGTACTGAGGTAATGAACAGAAATAAATCGTGGAAAAGTTGCAAATCTTCAGGTCTGCTTCTTTGCCTTTGGAAGATGGAAGGACCTAGTGCCCTGGTACTTTGAGAACAAGTGAAACAAGGAACTGCAATCCATGCAGTTAGAAAGCTGGAGATTAAATTAATGAAGCTTATCTCTCTAGACAGCCAACACTGGGCTCCGGTCTGTAGGAGAGGTGTCTCCTAATTCTTTTACAAAATTCTGCTTCTTTCCCCCCAAAGAAAATAAAAAAAGATAGTAGCTTTCCTCAATGGAGCTCCAAGGCAATAGAAAACCCGTTACAGGAGATGGGTTATGTTGATTCGGAATGGCGAATGTTAAAAATCCAACACTTTTGGAAGGTGAAATTAGTGGCTCAGTGAAAAAGTAAAGCCTGTTTTGTCCTTGCATAAGCCACAGAGTATACTGACCCTGGCAGCATTTATGTCTGCCATATCTCTATGATGTTGCCTTCAATTCAACCCCAGCCCATTAGTGAGAGAGTCCTCTCTAACCAAACTTTATATATTTAATCTATCTTTAAACCATACTATCCATGGGTAGCCTTAAAGTGTTTGAAATGGTATTGTTAGGAAACAGGCAGGATGGAGGCATGGAATTAGACTTGAGTCCTTGTGAAACCGCAAGAGATCCAGGACTGACCTTCCCCCCTTCAAGCTCAATAGAGCAGGGGTCTCCAACCCCCAGTCTGTGGACCAGTACCGGGCCATGGCATGCCAGCAACCAGGCCGCACAAACAAGCAGAGCCCCATCTGCAGGATGCAGGCAGCACACAAAACCATGCTCTCTCCGGTCCGTGGAAAAACCTCTCACCATGTAACCGGTCCCTGGTGCCCAAAAGGTTGGGGACCTCTGCAATAGAGCCTTATCTATCTGTTCCCAGGCTGGCAGTCTGGGGAGATTCCTGTGTAATAAGTAGGATATAATAAAGTAGCAAGAATGAATTCTACACATAATACAGAATAACAGAGTCAGAAGGGACATTGGAGGTCTTCTAGTCCAAACCTTTGATCAAGCAGGAGACCCTATATACCATTCCAGACAAATTGTTGTCCAAACTCTTCTTAAAAACCTTCAGTGATGAAGCACCCACAACTTCTGGAGGCAAGCAGTTCCCCTGATTAATTGTTCTCACAATCAGGAAACTTCTCCTTGGTTCTAGTTTGGATCTCTCCTTGATAAGTTTCCATCCATTACTTCTTGTCCTACCCTTGGGTGCTTTGAAGAATAGGTCGACCCCCTCTTCTCCACAACAGCCCCTCAAATATTGGAACACTGCTATCATATCACCCCTAGTGTTTCCTTTCAGTAAACGAGACGTACATAGTTCATATAACCGATCATTGTATGACTTAGCCTCCAGACCGCTAATCATCTTTGTTGTTCTTCTCTGCACTCTTTTTAGAATCTCAGCATCTTTTTTGTATTGTGATGACCAAAACTGGATGCAGTATTCCAAGTGTGGTCTCACCAAGGCAGTATAAAGCTTATAAAAGCATAACAAAGCAGTCACGTGTGAGTCTGGTTGCTTGTGCCTCACAGATATTGGGCTTTACTGCCCATCGCCTTGTAGAAAAACCAGGTGACTTCAATGAGTGGGAATAGAAGCAGGACAAGGATTAGTACTGGGTCAAGCCAATTTCATATTGTACAGTACAGTTTGGATTCAAAGGTGAGTGGAAGTCTTTCCCAACAGCTGGGAAAGGCCTCAAGAGAAGCTAAACTCAGATGCCCACCTAGGCTGATTCCCTCCCCCAATCATCACCACAACAAGAGGGTTTGTGAATCAACAATCCCCAGAGAACAATAATTCAAAAATGAAAGGAAAAAAAATCTACTAGTGTAATCATAGAGTTTTTTGATCAGTCAATGAATAGTTAATGGGTTTGTTTCCTGGTTTATGAGCCTTGAAATGGGTTTCAATTAGTTTAGCTGTGCAGAGGGAGAAGGAGGAGGGGAAGCTTAGTTCTTACAAGCTTTATTTTATTTCTGAAGGAGAATTCTTTCCTGAAATAATTTTCTCAGATTTTTTCTGACGGTGTGATTCAAAATATAGGAAATTGGCTGAAGCTCAGTGACTACAGTACTTACATTGTTAAGTTCTGGGCATCTGTGGGGATGTTCATTATTGAAAGATCATGAAATTCAGCTTGAACAACAGATACCACATATCTGGGAGTAATTGTCACGGTTAGAGTTTAACAAGCTTTATGTTATCTCTACTCTTTTAAGCCAAATAGTTTTCACAGAGATAATGAGGGGAAAAAAGCAGCGGAGCAAAAGCAGCGATCCATTGATTTATGGATGAGATTTGTTCCTGAACTTCCTGCTCCCGTGTAAAATGAGGACATGGCCATGTGCAACTTTATTCCCTCCTTGGAAAGTCACAAGGAACACTGTAAAGGCCTGACAACCCCATCACTGCATTTCTGCTTTGTTATAATTAGAAGCTGCTTGAACCCTATTAACACAATGCTTTGTAATTTGAACATACTTGTCTTTAGACAATTATGGTTATGCGTTCCTTTCCTTCATTCTCTGTTTCCTAGGAGATTATTAAAACATGAATAATAATAATGTGCCATGTATTCCAGACATCTAAAGATACATACCAGCTCCATCGAGGGGAATAAATCAAATTTTTGCAAGCATTTTCCGGCAGCCTATCATTCTGTCATTGCCAGCATATCTGTCACAGCTACAGCCTTCCATTAGAATTTTTGTCGGCCTGGAAACTCCAGCTGACAACTTCAGAAATACAGCTGACACTCTGCATATGCTAATCATCCCTGGGAATGGAAAAACAAAGCCATTGTATTTGACACAGAGAGGGTTGCAAGAGCTTCAGTAGACGACTGATTGCTCCGACCAGCCTTGAACCAGAGAAACTTGCCAGGAATTCTCCTGCAGGCATTCTGTGAAATCACAAGAGGGTTGTCATTCTTGTCATGTAGGCATCTTCACAGCATCTTGCTGAGCCATGACTGTTGTATGGGTTGAACCGTCAGAACTGGGCAAGTAGTTGGATACAGAAAGACCTCAGGTTTCAATAGGGACCCTTATTATTATCTGCCCCACTCTTAGGCAAGAAAAGCTACCGGTGGATATTGTAATCAGGAAAACAGCTTGTGGGGAAAGGATTAAGCCCTCCTTTTCCTTAGAGTAAACTAAAACTGAAAACTGTCACCTGAAAGTCCTCAACATCTCCTCATCATCGTGGGGTACAAAGGACAACTTAGTCAACTTTAATTTTACAATAGGCTACAACAGAGTCAGAAATTATCTCATGATAAAAAAAGAATGCCCATAAAATTAGTTATTTGTTGGACTGATGGGTACAAAGGAGATGCTTATTTTATTTTAGCAAGTATTTGCACCACAATGAGTTTGTCTATATTTTATCAATACAACTCTGTAAGGTAACTTACAGACTTACTTTACACAGTAATCTTTACCTCTGTGTGGGAAGCTGAATCCAAATCCTAAATACTCTATAGCCAACAGTAGGAATAGATGCTGATAAAACAAGTTAAGACTTCTATGAAATCTGGATTCTGTCTGAATTTCTAGATTAAATATATATATCTACATGTCCAAAACTCCATTTACATAAGATTTAGTTAGGGCTAGTTGGGTTTAAGATAATAGGACAGGGCAATTGGTGTTCCATTACTTCCCATTAATTCCATTAATCTTTATATTTATGGATGCTTTTATATGCCGAACATGTTGCTGTAATGAGATGACTTCTGAGAAGACTGGTGGATGTCAAAGCCCAGTTTCTGGCCTCTACAATATTAGGATTCAGAAAGTTTCAGAATACTAAGAATAAATGGAATTATACATCTGAAACCAAGATTATTTATGGAATCTCCAGAATCTTTGTGACATCTTTTCAAACAATCTGCTGATTTGTTTTACCACAGAATATAGGTTTATATTAACCATCCCAAATATAGAAGGAAAGCAATTAATACAGACAGACATAAAGGGACAATTCACAACCAAACATATGTCTTACAAATGTGATTTGAATATACTCCTGATAAATCCATAAGGACTATCACCTCTTACCCCAGTTGAGTTCTATGATCACCTTTGAACATCACTAAGGAGAACTGATTGCTTTAACACTACTACCAAAAGAAATGCACAGACAGGTGCACTGGTATTCATAAATCAGTGGTGCTTATTTTATATTGATTTTCGTTTGACTCTGGGTAGTGTACGTAATGCTCCCACTGCCTCCTTTGAGTCATGGTTGCCATGAACCATAAAAAGAACTTCAACAGTTCATGTATTTCATATAATAAGTAACAAATTCAACATCAGAAGTTCTATTTCACCATCTACTGATTATATTCACAGAGTTTTGAGCTCTTTAAGTTAAAAAAAATGGATTTTACAAAGTACTATAATACATTCAGATTAGAAAAAAGAATATTTATCCAATGTATTTCTTACTACTGTGAATACTTTTGTCCTTAGGGTTTAAAAATATGACTGAAATTAAAATCCCTGATCATAATTCAATTCACTGGGAGATAAAACTTTGGGAGCAAGCAATTACATGGTTGGGATATTTATTTTTTTAATAGTAGTAGAGCAGTTGCAGTATTCTGTTCCAAAAAGGCTGTGGTCTGTAGGATTCTCACATATTTTGATGAATTACAGCTTGCCACTGCTTAGTTTATATACTCTTGGTCTATAGTTCAGTCTGCTTAACTATAGTGCAGCTCATCACTGCTTAGTCAGAAGGCCTAAATAGAGAACTAAATAAGTTTCCTTATGCAGCAAGCAAGGAAGTTACAGCATCATGCTAGTGTAAGTGCCTAGGATGTTTTTACTACCAACATAATTGATTATTTTCAGCAGTGACTGATACTCATGACTGAAATTCCAGGCTTTTTATTGCCACTAGAGAAGATAGAAAATGACTAGGTTTTGAATGATAATTACATGAAGATAAAAAGTTCTATTTATTTACCTCTACGGGGCCCAATTGCATGTCAAAAAGAATCAGAGTGATTCACTGGAAAGAGAGTTAAAGAAGTGTTCTTAACACTGGGTAACATGCCGGCAGTATTTAGTGAGCCAGTTTATCATCCGTAGTTTTTTTCCAGGTGTGAAGAGAAGTTTACTACTTTGCATTTTCAATTGGAAAATACTTCAAGCATCTGGCAGTATGCTTTAGGAGTCTCTAAGCAGACCAATGGTAGTAAATTATCACACAGTCGCTAACAAGCTAAACTGTATTGACACACTGAAAAGCTCACCTGAGTCCTGAAGAATGGGGTAAGGCAGTTGTCTCAAAGAGTATCCAGATCCACAGCTGGAATACTCTTAGTTCTGAAGTTTAGTTCACACCACAGATGTGGAATCTGGAATGAGGTAGCTCTTAGAATGCTAATCCACAGCCAGGAGACCTTGAGACTGTAAAAAAGAGCTATTTAAAAGGAATAATATACCGGAGCTGAGGATAATACAGAATAAAAGACAGATACTTAAAGAGAACAAGGGTGCAAGGTATTGCAGTACAACAGCCTCTTAATTCCCTTTAGGAATACAGTTCTACTCTCATGGTATATGTCAAGAGCTGGGAGGTTTAGTGAGGGAAATTTATATGGAAAAGTTCAGTTCAGATAAAGGCCTGATCACTTGATTTGTAATTTGTTGCCACAGGACATAGCAATAGATGGGGCAGGTGTGTGGTTTGGCTTATTTTTTAAAAGGCCAAATAGAAAGAATGTAGTAATGTTAGTGAATGCAACATCAGAAAAAGGAATCCATGTTCAGAACTTATCTATCTCTTATTTTTTAAAATAAAATCAGTGGACAATGAACAGGGAATTTTTATTTTCATAGTCTTCTGATTCTAAAGATTTTGACCAGCTGCAGGGAGAGAGGAGAGGAATGATGGACCAGCTAGCACAATATTCTTGCTTGATAAATTCCATCTTCCAGCAGAGTTGTAACTGTGTATTATGGGAGCTGCAATCTGGAAAGCATCTGAACTATATGAATTCTTTAGTATGCTTCAGAAAAACTATGCTCAGATCCATCCTGGGATCAAGGCATTTCTGTTTTGGAGATGAGAGTTTGAAGCACTACCGCTTGGATGTTGGGAGTGACTGTTTCTGACTAACAAAGTACCTAGGTGAGGAAGATACCATTTAAAGTTAGGTATAGGGTCAAAGCAGGAAGTGGTTAAGTCTAAAATCCTCCGAATTGCTGACAGAATCAATATGGAAATATTTCCCCTTCATTTTCACAAAGCTTTTCAGCATCTCCACTGCCTATAATGTTTCATACAAAAGATGATGCTTCAAGGTTGATGCCTGTTAGAATTTAGGAATGTATGAATATACAGTTTGTGCAATATAAAATATCAAGAATAGGCTACAAAAAAATGGAATGAAGGTCTTCACATCTGTTATATGCCACTGGAGCGTTTTGAAGGAATCATGCCTAGAAGAATTCCTTTCCTGATACTAGAAATATTTCATTTTAGTTATAAAGGATTAATCTGTTACTAATCTGTAACATTTTTTTTTCTACTGCAACTTTGACTGAAATGTCAAGAGTTGCTTGTTGTATAGTTATTTTCAGCATTTTTATCCTGCTTATTTATGCAAATATATACGATAGATAGATAGATAGATAGATAGATAGATAGATAGATAGATAGATAGATAGATAGATAGATAGATAGATTGACAGACAGACAGACAGACAGACAGACAGACAGATAGATATAGACAGACGGACAGACAGACAGCAATGGCAATAGCAATAGCGATAGCAAAAGCACTTAGACTTATATACCGCTTCATAGTGCTTTACAGCCCTCTCTAAGCGGTTTACAGAGTTAGCCTATTGCCCCCAATGATCTGGATCCTCATTTTACCGACCTCGGAAGGATGGAAGGCTTGAGTCAACATTGAGCTGGTCAGGATCGAACTCCTGGCAGTGAGCAGTGAGTTAGCCTGCAATACTGGATTCTAATCACTACACCACCATGGCTCCTGATAGATGATGACTTGTGTCATAATTTCAAATTAAAACTGTATTTTATATTTCCAGAATTACATTTAAAATTCAAACAGAAGCAGTTGGTTATTTTTTATTGTACCATACCTAATATGACAGTTTAAAAAGAGGGGCCTACATGTGACATAAATTTAGGCATGTTTAAACACACTGTGATCATTTATTTAAGGATTTTTTTTTAAATGGGAGTTCGTTTCTAGGACTTGGCTGCCCATCAAACAGTGAGTTATAATAGCAGATGCTGTGCTTCTTTTCTAGAGCTTTCCACCATCTCACCATCACTCATCAAATCAAGGCCCTGTCTCTCATGGCTTACTATGGCAACAAAAACTGAAGAACTTGTGAAGAAGGCCTCAGGGGACTGGCAGATACACAAAGGGGGGGGGGAGGGGAATGCTTCTCTAGATATTCAAATCCTAGTCAATGTAAGTCAGAAGGAACTCTGAGAATTATGAAAGCCCCCAAAACTCTTGCCAATCATATTTTAATAGATGTAAGCATTAAGCCTTGTTTGTAGTGTAAAGTCTGTCACTATTCCCCAATGCGCAGGAAAATATTAAGATTGTGTGAAACTGCTATATTTTCACATATCACAAAATATATTTCTCTCACTCTGTAGGGTTTATTTAAAAAAAAAAAAACTGATTTGAAGGCATCTCTGCCTGTTTCCCTCCCTCCCTTCCTTTCTATGGCATAAGAAAAATCCTCCATATGAACAGTGAAGCAAACCTAAGAGGACCCACAAAGGATTTCAGAGTCTTTCAGCTTCCACAAGAAGGCTAGAATTGGACTGTCTATTAGCAAACAAGAAGGGAGACAAGAAGCATCTGCGCCAGGGTGTAATTTGAACTCTTTGATGGCACAGCAGACATATCGGCCCCTCCCTTCTTTATGGGCCTCTTTCAATACATGGTGCAGCATGATATAACATGTCACATAGCTCCAACTCCTAGCACAGGGGCTGCTGCTACCCAACAAAAGCTGGTGTGCTGAGAAATACTTCAGATGCATAGCTCAATTCAACACTTGCTAAAAGTGAAGTGCTTATAGTAAAAAGGCATACTCCACAGCTCCAAGTGATAAGAATCCTTTCATCTTTAGGAGTAAAGGAACCCCGAGAAGTCTCCTTTCAAAGAATGGCCATTCACTACTATGTAGAATTCTGTCTGCCACATTTTAACCAGGAAAAAAGTTACCTGGCACCCTGTAGAATTAATGGGTGTAGAATGGCACCCATTAAGCTAGACCGTTGGCTGCAATAGCTGAGAGATGCAGATGGTGCAATCTATGCATCAGAATTTGATGGATTTCTATGCATTATTTATTTATTTTTATTTATCAAATTTATATAGATGCCCATTTCACAAAAAGTGATTCTGAGTGGGGTACAATAATCCCATTGTATGTTACCTAACCTACCTCAGATAACCTGGACTTGTCTTACCATTATCCTTTCAGAAAGCAGAAGAAAAGAAAACTTTCACAGTCTTATCCTTTCCAAATATTTTGGGGCAATAACTCCCCAAATTACCAGTCACCACTTTGGAAATTAAGTTAGGAGCACCATCACTTCCAGGTAGGAAACATACCTATGACCAGAAGCCACCTGACAGAAGTGGTCATGAACCATTGGTTTCAATGTTCCATAGCGTGTTCAGATGTGATTTTACAACCATGTGCTGTTAATAACCTCAGGAATATTTTAAAGAGGCTGCATTAAGAAGTCTCTAAAATCTGTGTCCTCAACAGCTTTTCCACAGTACTGGCTGCTAAAGCCAGAACTGATTAAATATGAAAACATGTATTAGGAGAAAATAGATACAATTCATTATAAAAGACACAAAGGTTTTTGGACTGTTGGGATAGGGCTTCCCCTCCCCCATTGTTCAGGACCTGCTGCTGCATACTTAGAATTGGTGAGACTGAGTTCAAATTTCTCCTCAGCCTAACCCTAACCCTCAGCCCTGAAGCAGTCTAAATGATTTTAAGGTCAGTCCTTATCTCTCAGCCTAACCTATCTCACAGAATTGTTGTCAGGATAAAATAGAACTTTATTATACATTGTATGTAGCCTTGAACTTGTGTGAAAAATTCAAAATATAGACATAACCAATAAGGAAGCAGAACTGATTTTATAAATTACATCCAGGGGAAGAGGGATGGTGTCTATTTTCCCCTTAATGTTGAGAGGTACATTTCACCACCCTCCCCCACAGTCCAACTGCACCTACTAGTAATTCCTCCTTTAAGAAAATGCTAAAGGACTCCGTTTGTCTTCTCCTTGGGACAGATTGCCTTCTGCCACTCCTTCTGGCCCCAGAGCCACCATGGAAATGCACAGAGCATCTGGAAGCTGAAAGTCAATTTACCCAGTCTAAATAAAGAGATGTCACTCCAGCACAGCTGCCAGGGCACGTCCTGACACTTCCTTCTCAGAGGAATGAAGTGGGCCTGGTGCTGGAGAGTAGGTGATCAGCTGTGGGGATTGGAAGACAACTACATCCCTGGATTATAATAAAAAGCAGTTTTTTTTGGGGGGGGGGGGAAATCTTCTGCTTAGGTTAGTATTAAAGAGGAGCAGTGATGATGAGAGTAAGGTTTGTGGTATTCATATTAAATAATAGTCATTTAATGGTGTTCCAGCCTTTTCCTTCCAAGTGGCTGGCTGCAATTGTGACTTGCCTGGCATCATCCTGAAACATACCTTGTGTGTCCATCTAGGAAGAGGCAAAGCTGGTTGATTCAGAGGCAGCTCACAGAAACCGCCTGCCGCAGGGGGGCTGGGGACACACCTGGTGGCTGGTCTACAAAAGTGAGGGGGTGGGCAGCAGGGAGGGGAGCAGAGCAATGCAGCTCAGCTTGCCTCTTTCAAACTTGCTGCTCCAGAAAGACTAGCGATTAACCGGGGAGAACTGTGCTTTTATGGGTTTTGCTTCTGGAAGTCCAAGGGCATCAGTTACATCGCCTTGTGCTGGGAGTGGAGAAATCCAACAAGAGGGCCAGATCAGTTTGCAATGAAAGACAAGGATCCTCATAACAAGGACAGGTAGGGCAGCAGAACGCAGACTGTCAACAAAGGGCACACAAAGTCTTCATCTTGGGCAAACTTAATGCTTTGTTATAAGTGTAACAAACTCGCTGTCTGGGAAGAGTTCACAGCCCGAATGCACAATTGGTACCTGGTAGGAAATTTGTTTTCTACAACTGAAGTCTAATCACATGGAAAGTGAGTCATAGGATTTGAAATCTTAAGAGATTGCGGGACCAATAGCTTGCCTCAGGCTGGATAGGCAACACTGCAGAGAAACAGATAACAGAAATACACTTTCATAAATCT
The DNA here is from genome assembly GCA_023970755.1 of Azemiops feae. Lineage (NCBI taxonomy): Eukaryota > Metazoa > Chordata > Lepidosauria > Squamata > Viperidae > Azemiops > Azemiops feae. Next base: position 1,378,686 of record JALGBA010004260.1, read on the forward strand.
TTAATATTTTAGGAAGATGAGAACCGAATGGCTTCGTTTCATTATGTGTGCATGAGTATATACCAACACGTGCATCTATGTGTACATACTGCTGTACTGCAGAAGCAGAAACACTATTCACAAGACCACAAAGAAGAAGGAAAAGTATTCCAACGGGACTACTTGTGATAGAAAAATATGATAAACCTATTTTAAATCAATCAATAATTCCTTGAGTCAAATTTGCAGCATAGTGAACAGGCCACAGAATAGCATGTAGGATAGAATTTCCTTATCAGATCATTTGTTTTTATGAGGACAGAATTTCTAGCTCCAGCTTGAAAAATCCAAGGGCAGGGGTGCCATTTGGACTGTCACTGGTTTGTGGCAATAGTGGCAATAGTCTCAAAGGCAGGCCACACCATGTACTATTGTACTGTTTTAAATTGTACCTATTTCTCTAGCCTAGTGTTTTTTGACCTTAGCCACTTTAAGATGCATGGACTTCAACTCCCAGAATTCCCTAGCCAGTATGCTAATAGGAAGCTGCTGCTTTGGGAATCCACAGCCAGTCAGGCCCTAAAAAAGCAAAAGACCCCACCCCTTTACCTTTTCAATTAATTAGAATTCTTGTACTTACATACAAGCCATGAATTTGAGTCTGGGATAAGGGCTTTAAATAATTCTCAGGTTGTGACTGGATTCACAGAAAGGCTTGATTTTTGTTTTAGCCCCATCACAATCCTTTGCTAATGAGGCACACTTCATACTTCGATGGGTAAACCTAGTCAACTATGATATATTTGACAAGCCATTGCTTAGTGCAACATTGTAAAATAGTAGTACAGAACTGAAGGTTATATTGATGATGAAGAGTCTAGCAACTCTTCTCCATGTCTTCTATTCTTGTAGCATCATGTCAGAAGTTTCCAATGCTTCACTGTTTTCTAATCCACCTGACCCATTCCTAATGTCTCTATGTTTTCTGAAATTTGCAAAACAAACGCTTTACAATCATTGTTAGTGGATTGTTCTTTCAGACACAAAGTAGATTATTATAATGAATCTCATTTTAGAATAGAAAAAGAAGTTGAAGATGGGGATTGCTGGCTCATTTCCTCAAACAGTTTTGTAAATTTTGAAAGACATTCACATACACACACACACACACAAATCACAGAAAAATCCATTCATGGAAAAATCCACATTCATTTTCATGCATGTTTCTTCTAAATACATATTTTGTGCTTCACTTTTCTTAATTACTTATTTTGAAGGACTTTCACATACACTTTTTCTCACATATCTATCTGTGAATAATATTTGTAAATCCTTTTTTTATTACAAACTAGATCATATAACCTTTCAGGTCAACTGTCATTTCAGAGTCAGCAATACAGTAAGCAAAAACTATATATACATAATTTTTAATTACATATAGAAGAACAGAGATGGTGTGCATTTATTTTTTACACTGAGGTGAACATTTGGGAAGGAGCAGCTCGGCTTTTATTGTGTCATAAAAAATTTGGATGGAATGAATTTCTCCTACATTCCTTTGGTGATGAAGGATGGTGGTTTCCCCAGAATCACACATACAATCCCTTCCAAAGAAACCTCTTTCTTCTTGGCCAAAGTGCTCTTAGTAATGGTTTCCTAAATTATATTGGAAAAAATATTTTTCAATGGGAAACATAGCAGAAAATACTACTCTAGCTAAATGAACCAAATCCCACATTTTGATTACATGGCAACTTTTGTACCTTTACAATTTCATCAGCTAATAGGGAAGAAAAATTAACTATAAAGAAATCATGAAAACGTTTTTCCTTTTAGCTATCACTTCAGAAAATTGCTCTGTAGCTCTCTTCTGCTAATTAATGGTGTAAGGCTCAATTAGGAGCATTAAACATATATTTAACTCTACCACTGAAATCAATGGTTATTAAAAAGATTTAACCAGTTAGACTTTATTTGCCTTTAGATGTTCATTCTCTATACTAGATAGATAGATAGATAGATAGATAGATAGATAGATAGATAGATAGATAGATAGATAGATAGATAGATAGATAGATAGATAACCATTTCTTGCATACGCTTCACAGATATCTCTCTCCCACTAAATAAAACAAAAGCTGTTTTCCTTCTAAAAGCAGAATGTCTTATATATTTAACCTGATGCCTGAAATAAACAAAGAACAGAGTGTATTTATGGCTTTCACAGTTACCTTTGGAAGAACAGGTGCTGTTCCCAAGATAAGTCAGTGGAATAAAAATGAATTCATAGACTATAAATACCTCTGTAATTTTAGTGCAAACAGCATCAACCCTGAGCCTGAAACAGAAACAATTATTCTGGATTGTTTGGTTATGAAATGTTAATTCTTTAATCAAGGAGCCAAAAAATGACTTATGGAGAGAGATTTGCCAATCCCACAGTTTATGCCTTGCTGAAGACTTGGCAGGGGAAGGAAATTATGGCTCACTAAGGATTGCATTTTATGTTTTTTTCTTCTGGATGTTGTGGTTTTGGGGGGTCTTGTGTGGTTTTTCAAATGCAGTGAAACAGAATACTGTTTCAAGCATGCTGTTTGCTACAGTTGGGTCCATGGAACAAAAGCAGAATTTCAATTCTCTGAGGATTCCCTTGGCAGCTGAAGAACCGTATCCTGGAGGAGCTTTCAACAGATTTTAGTTGCATCTCCATCCATTCCAGATGGAATGAAGTGGAAAGTTAGTAGTATATTATTAGCTACTACATGCAAATAATTCCCCAACTCCATAATTCTTTACAACTGAGTTAATTATCTATTTTTGTTTTCAGGTATGATGAAATTTATTGTCCCTAACCATCCAAATATGTATGTTGGCAAAAAAGAAATTGCATGTTCCTGTGTCTTCAAAAGAGTGAATGTTCTCTAGAACAGAGGTCCCCAACCTTTTGGGCACCAGGGACCGGTTCCGTGGAGAGACGTTTTTCCACGGACTGGAGGGTGCGTGGTTTTGTGTGTTGCCTGCATCCTGCAGATGGGGCTTTGCTTGTTTGTGCGGACCGGTTGCTGGCATGCTGCGGCCCAGTACTGATCCATGGACAAGGGGTTGGGGACCCCTGCTGTAGAAGCTTGGGGACATATGGAAGAATGCAGAGGGAGAAGGACAAACACACTTGGTCATACAGTGCTTCATGTTTGGACTCTCTTTTTTCTTTGAGAAAGTGATATGGTCCTGCATGTATTTTTCCCAATGAGGAAAAGCAAGTCTTTATCCAGTCCATTTCTGAGTTGTCTCACTTCAGACTGTAGCTAAGGGTTTGCAAGACTGAAAGCTGATCCATAAAATATGAGTAACACAGAACCCTGATAGTTAATTAAAAGGCATTCAGAAACAGAAGCATTCAGTCTGATAACTAGATACTGGTGTGATGGGAGCTTAATGTCACATCTGCAAGAAGGAGGTCATAGAACAGTGACCCCTTTAAAGGACAATCGGTAGTAAGTTTTCCTAACAGCACCACTCCATCCTTACATTAAATCTTCAGTTATTTCTACATTGTTTGCACTGGCTGTCAGCTATCAGTTGAATCAATGAAAATATTCCTCCCTCATCAGCCAGTTTTCTTCCACAAAAGTACTCAGCCTTTCTTGGTGTTAACATTAACTTGGGATTGAAAGCTCTGCTGCTGTTGTATTTTGAAAAACAGTGAGGCAAAGGGAGATATTCTAAATTTCCAAACCGATGTGCTTCAAATCAGCCTTTTATTATTTGATGGCAATCTGCAGTTACAAAAACTAATTTGCTTACTTCTTGCAATTATTTGTACAACACCCCAATTCCAACTACTGGGCAGTTTAAAGCATACAAAGAAAAACATAAATCAGCCCACAAACACAAACAAAAATATCCCAAGTCCTTGGGAATGCCACAGAGAAAGCCTGCCTCTAGATCCAGTTCTACCCTTGTTGGGAGACTGGGACCCTGAGCAGTACCCTACTGAATGGGAAGAATAATTTTAAAAGACACAGTCCCTTAAATAGCCTAGTTCCATGCTCTGTAGGGCTTTATAGGTAGGTCTCTGGATGTTTAGAGGTACCCAGTGCAGCAAAACAACTCAGCTGTTACAGAGGACAAATGGCCAATCTTAGGTAATGTGGAACAGCGGATGAACAACAGAACCACAAAAGTATTTTCCAGATACACTACCTGGCATCCTTTACACTCTTGCAATTTATTCACTGAATTGTATTCTATTGTGGAAGGATACTGTAAGAGCAGTCAGCACAAGCCTTCAATTCCTTTTCCTTCCCCCCTCCCCCCTGGAAGAGTAAACAAGGATAATTTGAAGCACATCTGCACTTCAGGTCCAAAATAGGTCTTCCAGATCTGGATAGCAATAGCAGTAGCACTTAGACTTATACACCTTTTTATAGTGCTTTAGAGCAGGGCTTTTCAACCCGTGGTATGCGTACCACCAGTGGTACTTTAGCACCTGGCTGATGGTACATGAGCCATAGCTAATTGTAGTGGGGGAGAGAACCAGTTAAAGTGGAGCCGCACAGACCTGGAGGAGATCAGCTGGAGCTGCAGAGCTTGGCAGGATCCCCAGGATTTGCCACGTGGTGACATGCTAATTGGAGCTTCCGATGCACCCGGAAGAGAAGAGGAGGAGGGCGGAGAGAAGAGAAGGTATAAAAGACCAAGAAGAGAAGGCGCTTTTCTTACTGAAGCAGTGAAGAGAGACAGAGCAAGTGGCCTGTTTTCGGAGGAAGGGTGAGTGAGCGAGCGGCATGTTTTGGGGGGAAGGGCAAGCAAGCGAGCGGTGTGTTTATCAAGCACGTGTTTTCAGGCAAAGGTTGAGTTAGTGAGTGAGTGAGCTGGGCAGGAGCCCAGGAGAGCAGCTACAGCTGATCCATGCTTCTGCGGATCAGCTGGAGCCCGGCGCTGATCCTGGCGCTTCTGCTAAATTAGCAAGCAGCATGTTTTCTGGCAAAGCGCAAGCAAGTGAGCTGGGCAGGAGCCCTGGGCAGGAGCCCAGGATCGGCGCGCGCAGCTACAACTGATCCGCGCTTCTGCAGAGCCGCCCAGAAGCACGGATCAGCTGGAGCCCAGCACTGATCCTGGTGTTTCCACTGAGCCCCAAAGTGTGGATCAACTGTCAGGGTTCAGCAGAAGCACCAGGATCAGGGAAGCAAGGAAGCAAGGAAGGAAGCAAGGAAGGAGATGGGAATGAGAAGGAGGGAAAGAAGGAGGGGAGGAAGGAAGGAAGGAAGGAAGGAAGGAAGGAAGGAAGGAAGGAAGGAAGGAAGGAAGGAAGGAAGGAAGGAAGGAAGGAAGGAAGGAAGGAAGGAGATGGGAATGAGGAGGGAGGCAGGGTGGGAGGGAAAAAGGAAGGAAGCCCCCCACAGTAACCACAATGCTAATGCGGCCCTCAATGAAATTGAGTTTGACACCCCTGATATAAAAGGTTGTTGAGTGAATCTGGTTTACCCATTGACTTTGCTTGTCAAAAGGTTGCAAAAGGGGATCACATGACCTTGAGACACTGCAGCCATCATAAATATGAATCAGTTGCCACACATCCGAATGTAAATCACATGACCCTGGGAATGCTGAAACGGTCATAAGTGTGAAAAATGGTCATAAGTCATTTTTTCAGTGCTGTTGTAACTTTGAACAGTCACTAAGCGAAATGTTGTAAGTCGAGGACTATCTGTACTTTATCACTTTTTTCCTTTTTTGACACCTTGCTATGTAACTGGTGGTACTCGGATATTGCCATATCCTAAAAGTGGTACAATGGGTGAAAAGGTTGAAAAGCCCTGCTTTAGAGCATTCTCTAAGCAGTTTACAGATTCAGCATATTGCCCCCAATAATCTGGCTCCTCATTTTACTGACCTGGGATGGATGGAATCAACCATCCAGTCAGAATCAAACTCCTGGCAATGGGCAGAGTCAGCCTACAATACTGGATTCCAACCACTGCATCACCACTGATGTGGGTACATTGGGAGGCAATGTATAGAAGAAGAGAAGAAAAGATAATTCTGCAGATGAGAAATAATTTTATACCCATTTCTGAGCCTTTCTTATAAAGCCATATACAAATCTGATTTTATAACCTTTACTTAGACATGAGGTTGTATCAGAACTTCACACGTCTGCTTTCATCTTATGGATATTACTAAGTTCTTGACCACACCACACATGGAAGAAACACTATATGTTCCTTCTCTGTTAGTTCACATTCCAGTTTTCTCAATCATCCCTATTTTATGTCTCAGTTTTTTTGTGGGGAAAAGAATGCCAGGCTTTTGATAAACACGCACACACCATAGAACAAAATGATTCTATGTCCTTCAAATTCAAGTCTGACAACTTCCCTTCAGTATTTAACATCTTCATTCTTCTTTCTGTCAGTTTTACAATGTTCTTTCTCTACTTCTCAGCCAACATACATCTTGTTCATTCACTCACAGAAATACAGTTGCTTTCAGATCTCTTGGAGCAAATGATTTTAGAAGTCATCCTATATTTAGTCTTTGTCAATCCTATCAAAATCTAGCTTCTCCTTAATCTTCTCTTGGTTTTTCAGTGTGTATTGCTTTACATCTCCTAGGCCACAATTCATCCAAAAGATACCTAACACAAATAGTCACACGTGTGAAACAGAAATGATTATCCTGTCAGACTGAAGGAACTAATGTCCTTAAAATACAAACATACAAACATCCCAAACCCCTTAAATTTGGGACTGACAGGAAATTCTTATGTTCTTTTACACATAATTTGATTGCATTTTATGAGCTGACAGACTGATCCCTAAGTACCCAAGAGATGGGAGATGCATTGTTACTAATAAAATCACTGTTTGTTTTTTAAGGAAGCCCTTTTTATGCAAAGAACTTTTTTTCAGAGGAACTTTGAAATGGGAAGCTGTTTCACACATTAAGACAGAAGGCAAGCCCAGATTTGCTCTGAAATGTTTGGTCAACAGGGAGCCATCCTCCATCCTGTCTCCCTAATGAGTATGTTTGTATGAAACTCATGTTTGCCATATTTGCCTTTCAATTTATGTAGAAAGGGCTATCTCTTAGAGGCAGAACATATGCCATGCCTGGAGAAAATTACCGCCCATTCTCTTAAAGCTAGAACAATTCTTGATGGAAAGTTTGTGAGTGCTATTGCTAGGACTATCAGATCTTGGTTGCAAGTATCTGAATAATCACCAGATAGCAGCAAAGAGCTAATGAAACCTCTAGCACTTTGCTGCAAACTAATGGCCACACAGATTTCTGCAGCCCAGATCCAGTAGCTATTGGTCATCACAGTAATAGTAAGTTTAAATATATTTTATGTTCCTAGAAAATTGTTCCTAAGTCTGTCTGTCTGTCTGTCTATCGTGCGTGTGTGTAATTTTTATTAAATACAAGTGAAAATACACATAACGCAAAAATGGGGGATGTAGAAAAGCAGAACAGAGACGTATAGGGTAAAAGGGGAAAAAGAAAAAAATCCAACTTTTTTTGGTACAGTAGAATAAATGCAGTAATATTGCAGCCTCAACTTTTTACTTTTGTATACTTAATATATATACTAGCTATTTCTGTAACAAACCTATCTATTCATCAAATCCCATAGTCAGAATTTTATTTTATGTTATGTGTGTGTTTGGGGGGGGGGGTGAGCATAAAATCTAGAGTTTTGTTCCTAAATTTCTATTGCGTTCACTATCCAAGCAAAAACTGATACTGCCAGATGTCTCCCTCTCCAGTTATTTGTTCCATCATGTGCAATTTCAATGAGATTATCAATATTTATATAATCCTATATGGTTTAAGTAGATACTTTATATGCTGCTAAAATAAATTCCAGTAGATGAAATACCTAGTCAAATTTTACCAATTGGCATAATACAGGACACACAGTTTAGGCAAGAAAGCACACGTAAATCCTAAAGTGAACTGATATTGTCTAAGAATAATAAAATACATATTATTGGTAATAATTGCAGGCTGTTTCATTTGGAGAACAGCCATGGGCTTCTCTTTGTTTTGGCTTTGCTTTAACGGGAGCCCCTTTAAATAGGGAAAACATCCCCTCTGCATCTGTAAAGGTATGAAAAGCAAGTCTGATTTCACCAGCCCATTGATTTGCTTAACAACTCCAAGTATCCTGGCTCTTGCTGCTGGCAATGAATACTTAGCGCCATTTGAAGATGCATTTCCTGCCAATTAAAGCTTTCCAGAAGTAGTTCAGCTGCTCTGAAGAATACCCATAAAACAATCTATATTTATAGTTGCCTTCCATCTAATAAGTGCATTTAGTTCCCTTAATATTTTCACATTTTTCATTGCAGGGAATATGGATGACTTGGCAATTCAATAATACCTGCATTGATATGGCACATTTGAGTGCACTAAATACTCTTGCATGCATTATCTTAATAATCATCCTCTTGACCTTTTCTATCTTGGTCCCCTCTGCCCATGTTGAGGCTCCAACTCATCTCATTCCCCAACAAGAGAGCCAATGGGCATGAGAGCTGAGAATTCTGGCAATTATCGTCCTATATGTGAAAGGAATCAGGCTGGTGAAGATACTGCATTACAATACACTGGGTGACGATGATGTGAAAGGCATATTGTCAGGCAAAGGAGAAGCTTGAAAGAGCTGGCTTTTCAGTAAGATTCATGGGTTGTCCCTACTTTCTCTCTCATTGTCTTCTGCTGGTTCTTGATACAGTGGCTACTGCCGCTGAATGAGAATTAAGGAAGAAGCTTGTTGGTGTAACATTTGAGGACCATTTCTACAGGACAGATGATTTTCTCAAGGTTTAAACAAGGAGTTGAGTAATATGTAATAGGTAAGGTGTGTAGACAATGGCAGGATACAATCAGAAAGCCCTGGTCCATTCCATAATGCTATCAGTTGAAAAGAATAGGCAGCAGGGAAACAATGGTGGAGTGGAAGAGAATGAGCCCTTGCTTTCCTCCACAACGAGCGCTATCCTTGTAAATTTGGGGCTGGAAACTTAACAGCATGGTTACTCAGCACAACAGACCTGGTAATGTGGCAAAGCCTTTCAGGGGTCTACCAGATGGCTCTATACATCCATCAAGGGAGTGAAATGATGCACCCCTGGCTCCATGACATTGCCACTAAGTGCAGGAAATCTCAAGCCAGTTGCAGGCTTATCAGTTTTTTCTCCAAATAGGAAAAAACAGACATTGCAGGGAAGCAGAAGTATTTTGTGCCTTGTGTGCCTTGGAAACTACTATGTAGAGGGACACCTGACTCATCCTATTTCCATGCTGCTTTGGACTGTCCTGGAGTGCTAGCTCAGAAAGTGCTAGAATGGCTGAACGTAAAGCATGAAAAGCATGTTCTATCACCATCTAGCACAGTGAAGCCCAACACAGTACACATGTATCCTATTTACTTACATTTAGGAGAAGAGGTTTGTGATTTGGTACAATGCCGGTATGGTGAGACAAGGTGGTAAGTTTTCTGCCCAGCAATTGAGTACTGATCAGCTGGCATTCCCAATATTTGGTTTTTGGCTAAGAAAGACAAGGATTCATTGCCTGGTGGGCCCCAGCATGTAAATATGCACTGTTTTCATAAATTTCCAATTTGCAAAATGGTCTGCAGTGGTCCATATAGTCCAGAAGTGTTAAAACCACTTTATAATGCCTTGGTAAGACCACATTTGGAATACTGCATCCAGTTTTGGTTGTCACATTGTAAAAAAGATGTTGAGACTCTAGAAAGAGTGCAGAGAAGAGCAACAAAGATGAAAAGGGGACTGGAGACTAAAACATATAAAGAACAGTTGCTGGAATTGGGTATGTCTAGTTTAATGAAAAGAAGGACTAGGGGTGACATGATAACATTGCTCCAATATCTAAGGGGCTGCCACAGAGAAGAAGGAGCTATTCTCCAGAGCACCTGAAGGCAGGACAAGAAGGAATGGATGGAAAGTAATCATTGAGAGAGGCAACCTAGAACTGAGGAAAAATTTCCTGGCAGTTAGAACAATTAATCAGTGGAACAACCTGCCTCCAGAAGTTGTGAATGCTCCAACATTGGAAGTTTTTAAGAAGAGATTGGACAACCATTTGTCTGAAATGGTATAGGTTCTCCTGCTTGAGCAGAGGGCTGGACTAGAAGACCTCCAAGTCCTTTTCAACTCTGTTATTCTGTATTCAATTCTGTATTTCTGAGTGGACAATAAATAAATAGTGTAAGGTTTTTGGGATGAGGTGGTCACCTAAAAGCCTCCTCAGAGGTTTAACTAATTTAGATGATAAAGCAATCACATCATTAGTGCCTATAAGCCAATTAGGCATGCCCATTTATCAGGTTTGATAAGATTCTGGATTGACAAGTTTATTTTAGATGCAGCAGCTGCTGCGCTTAATTGAGCTTCAGGTTGAAACATTTTCTGTTCAAAACAGAAAGCCATACCAAGCCATACCAATTGGGCATGGTCAGGGTTAATACAGCAATGCCTTGCATCCTAGATTTTTTTTTTCATGTCCAAATGTTTAATTGATAGTGAATTGATTTTCATTATGGCAGATGATGACTAATTTAACTGTTATACTGGCTTCATGGGGAAATACAGTGCAGATATTGGAATCTCTTCAGGAGAACTTTCAACCACATTCTCAACAGCGCTAATTGTGAAGGTCTCCTGTACCCAGAAATGTTCAGAGGCAAAGCTGCAACACTTATGTCAACAAGAGGCAGCATAGTTCACATTCACTGGAGCCAGATCAAAGGGCCTGGTAGAATTCCATTCAAAATTCTGCCAGCAAAACTCCTGACAACTGCGAGATCACTTCTGATAAACAATCAAATATGCATTTGTGTCAGACATTACTGTCATTTGAGTATAAAAATATCTTATGTATTTTGTCAATGTGAGTTGGGAGAGAGGGGAAAGGGCCAGGCATACCTCTGACCTTCAGAAGGGAGACACAATCCATTGTGGCTAAAGCAGACTACTCAAGTGCTTCCTCAGGAAACACTATGGTCTGACCGTTCTTCAATCAATTACCCTTCAGATATAGTGGATTATAGTTCTTGTAATCCCTAATTAATATATCCAGTGGCTGTGTTGGCTAGCCATTATCCTCAATATTCTTCTTATGTTTTTCTGTGGCCCACTTGCCTACAATCGTGTCTGTCAACACTGCTATTAGAAAGATGCTTTCTAGCTATTTTTCACCAGTGGCTTTATTTCTCCAGCCTTTGCTACTCCAGGGTGACCTTTATTAACTTTTCACTTTGATACACATTGAAGAGTGTATGTACTGCAATCATTTCCTGCTATTTCATCACCCTTAATTGATGCATGGGAATGTCTTCTCACATGCTTGGTCAGTCTTTGGCAAAGCTCAGGGCAATCCCGGAAGGAAGGAAGGAAGGAAGGAAGGAAGGAAGGAAGGAAGGAAGGAAGGAAGGAAGGAAGGAAGGAAGGAAGGAAGGAAGGAAGGAAGGAAGGAAGGAAGGAAGGAAAATAATAAGAATGGCTTAAGAATAATAACCTTCCAGTTCAGGTAAACGTTCCCTCATTAAAACAGTTCATGTTTATTTCAGTGACAATTTGACGATTTGAACCAGTTGTTAAGGCATCAGGATAGAAACTAGGATGCCTTGAATTCTAGTCTCACTTTAGGCATGAAGCCAGCTGGTTGACCTTAAGCCAGTCACTCTCCCTCAGCCTTGGGAAGCAAGCAATGGCAAGCCACTTCTGAAATCTTGCCCAGAACACTGCAGGGACTACCAACTCTGACTCAAAGGCACTCCTCTTCCTCAAAACTAATGATCGAACAAATTAAATAATCACGTCTGTTTCCAGGATGCCCTGTCTCTCTTTGGGTATGAGTGTTCATTCATTTATGTTTCCTGAGCCACACCGTTTCTTCTTCAATTCCTCTAAATGATACATATTCAGTAATAAAGCACTGCACCTAGCTGGCTCAACTTCAGTGATTTTGGGACTTTTCAAGGGAGCCTCAGAAGGGTTAGATCATTGCAGAAGCTACTTTTGAAGTGCACTAAATGTTTGGAAGGAAAGCAGGTAAGTCCACTGAAGTAGTCCATTTAGTTTATGCAAGTTTGGAAGGTATGAAGGTCTCACTAAGTAAGTTTTGGGTCAGTTTTACGAGGGACAACAGTTGGTATGGAAGAGCTCCCACATGTGAATAGGGGGGGGGAATCATCAGATCAAGAGTGAGCCTTTGAAAGCCAGCTCCAACCACAACATTCACTTAATTCAGTTGCAAAAGTGGCCTCTACTACTTCCTTTCATCCTCCTGAATGAGCACATTAATCTTTTCCCGCTTTAAGCCTTTCCATTTACTGCATGTAATCTTGGCCCAACTTCATGCATCTGAGATCATAGTCAGATTTCTACTGGGTTCCCTTTTATTGTGATGCTGAAAAACAAAGGGACCCAGTTACTGGTGCACGGTGCTGGGTTCTAAATTAACTGTAACTACACAAGCGGGGATGGCCGGGGGTGGGGGGAAGAGACTTTCCTGTCACTGGAGACAGCTTAATGAAAACCTCCTGCCTTGTGGGATAGGAAAAGAAAGCAAACAAAATGAGAAGATGCTGAGGAAAAGAACTGGGAAAAATGGTTAGGAACAGAAAGAAGACATGCAGATTTTAAGTGCTCTCCACCTGGAACTGAACCCTCCCTTCCATGTGGACAGGCCGTTTAATTGAGATTGTAGAAAAAAAGAGGTGATGAAATAAGAAAAGAAAAAGTGAAGGGTGGTTAGAAAGGTTAAGTCTGTTTAGAAAGGAAACAAACAACAGAGGACTTTCTAAGAGAGAGAGAGAGAGAGAGAGAGAGAATGAGAAAATAAATCACAGCATATTGATGAACCTGATCTCACCTAAGCGGGCTCTGTTTTCAAATCCTATTTTCTTCACAAAGAAATATTTAAGTTTATGGCTTTCCCCGAGATCTCTGAAAAAGACCATTGGCTAATTTGGGCTTGATTGTGGTTCTCCACACACATATTGACAAAGAAGCGTAGGGAATTTGGAAACTACTAATCATAAGTTTTATTGATGAGTATTTCAGTTATCGTACTTCTGAGTAGTTTAGTTATCATACACAGTATTCCAAATATAATCTCTCTTCATAAGAAATATGTATAGCAGGGGTGGAAATAATCTCTTGCTATTCTCAGATCTTCTCTGATATTAAAGTCTGAGGAGGGTTGGCTTGATGTCCCTCAGGTAGCTTTATGACCAAACTGGATTGGACCTGAGGATTCAATGGTTCAGATCTGTCACTTACTTCATTTGCTTTCAGTCCTCTCCATTCATTATACTAAGCCAGGGGTCTTCAAACCTGGCCCTTTTATGACTTGTGGACTTCAACTCCCAGAATTCCAGTGTGGCTGGCTGAGGAATTCTGGGAGTTGAAGTCCACAAGTCATAAAAGGGCCAAGTTTGAAGACCCCTGTCTTAAGCCCTCACAACTCTAGCTGACTAACAAATTGTAAGAGAACATTTTTTTTTAGTCCAAGTGTTTTTGTAAAGCAAGTCGAGCCGAAGAATTGCCAAATTTGTTTATTTTATTTTTATTTTTAAAAAGTGCTTTGGTCCCCATGTCGGGAAATTGCAACATATCAAGTTCTGATTGCTTGCAGTTGGGCTTTTGTTTGTTTGCCTTCCTCACTGTGAAGGTGGCACTGAGGTTTTGTTGGGCTGCATTTTTCACACTGGGCCAGCTAAAGTAGTGGTCAGCTCAGTGGGAGGGCTGAGCATAGCAAGAAGGGCAGCAGGGTGGATCCTCACAAGCTGTAGTATAACAAACCTGCAGAGAGAACGAGGGAAGAAAGGAAGTAAACTATCATATTATCTTCACATCTCTTCCAGCTGTGGTTTCCTGCATTGTCCTTCTATCACATCTTACAAGAGCATAGTGAAGATAATATCACAACCTCATGGAACAATGGATATGGACCCCATTTATACCTAATCGGACATCATTAAACTCTTATCATTCCAGTTTTCTTAGAGTCCAAAATAAGAGTACTCTTTTCTTACAAATACAAGCTAAATGACTCAGAGTAAAGCAGAAATGTAAATTAATACATTTACAACAGCTCAAGTTCAGAAGAGAAGACCAGTGAAAAGATACCAAAATGGTAAGGAATAATAATAATAAAAAAATGACAAGCAATGAGGAAAGAGAAAAAAGTTGTGCCTTAAAAAATTGTGCAGGCAGTTGTTGATCTTTGATGACCACAACTCAGTGATAGCGGATCCCAAGAGCTCTTGATTTTGGGAAGCATTTTAGGATCCTGATGTGGAAACTGTAGAAAAAGTGCAGAGAAGAACAACAAAGGTAGTTAGGGGACTGGAGGTTAACGCATATGATGGATGATTGAGGGAACTGGGTATGTCTAGTCCAGTGATGGCGAACCTTTTAGAGACTGAGTGCCCCAAAACTGGCCCTGCACCCACTTCGCCCCGCCCCTCCTGCCCTGGCCACCCCCATTCTGCCCCTGCCTGCCCGCAGGGCCACTCACTGCCTCCACGGCCTGCCACAGATTGCCCAGGCAGCACAGCAGCACCATGGTGGCCATGCCCTCCACCCACACCCCGAAGCATTAACTGCGTGCGATGGGGCGCGAGGGTGGAGTCTTGTCCCCACTGCCCGTCTGCCATGTCCTTGGCTGCGGTGCTCCACGTGGGCCATGCTCAGGGGCAACTCTCCTCCGGGGGAGCTGCTGGTGAGGAGGGGGCTATGGGGGGAGGCGGGGCTGGGGCGATGGTGTGCGTGTCCACAGAGAGGGCTCTGAGTGCCACCTCTGGCACGCGTGCCATAGGTTCGCCACCACTGGTCTAGTCTAACAAAGAGTTACGGTGACATGATAGCAATCTTCCAATATTTGAAAGGCTGTCACAAGAAGAGGGGATCCAAAGCCCCTGAGGGCAGGACAAGAAGTAAGGGACAGAAGCGTAACAGAGAGAGAGCCAACCTAGAATTAAGGAGAATTTCCTGTCAGCGAGAACAATTAGTCAGTAGAACATCTTGCCTCCAGAAGTTGTGGTTGATCCAGCATTGGAGCTTTTTAAGAAGGGATAGGTCAGCCATTTGTCCAGAATGGCATAGGGTCTTCTGCTTGAGCGGGGTGGGGTGTTGGACTAGAAGATCTCCAAGGTCCCTACCAACTTTGTTATTCTGTATCTCTTTGCAGCAAATTTCATTCAGACCTAGCTATGATTCCCTGAACTCAATAATTTCCTGCCAGGACCTGCTGGCCGGTGGGATATAAATGTCCCTATATGCTCAAATCATCCTTTCCCTTTTGCATTCAATATGCTGCACAGACATAGAATGAAGTGCCATTGGATTGGAGCACCACAAAGAAGTTTCTATCTTTTGCACATACAGTATCACTAAGTACAAGGAAATCTTAATAGTGGATGGAAAGCCTAGTAGTATTAATGGTTAAGAAGAAATGGGGGAAGGCATTGTTATTCCAATATAAGATCAGAATTACTTCCCTCTTGGGTTGTGATTTAAGCTGCAAGTGAAAGTGGACTTCTCTTAAGAGAGTTTCAAGAGAGATGATTAGGGGACTGGAGGCTAAAACATATAAAGAATGGTTGCTGGAATTGGGTATGTCTAGTTTAATGAAAAGAAGGAATATCTAAGGGGTTGCCACAAAGAAGAGGGAGTCAAGCTATTCTCCAAAGCACCTGAGGGCAGGACAAGAAGGAATGGATGGAAACTAATCAAGGAGAGAAGCAGCCTAGAACTAAGTAAAAAATATCCTGACAGTTAGAACAATTAATTAGTGGACCAACTTGCTTCCAGAAGTTGTGAATGCTCCAACACTGAAAGTTTTTAAGAAGAGATTGGACAACCATTTGTCTGAAATGGTATAGGGTTTCCTGCCCAAGCAGGGGGTTGGACTAGAAGACCTCTAAGGTCCCTTCCAACGTTTCTATTCTATTCTATTCTATTCTATTCTATTCTATTCTATTCTATTCTATTCTATTCTATTCCATCCTGAAATACTTAATTTTCAGTTATGTGGACAAAGTCAATATGTCCAATTCTGATGAAGCACCAGTGACAGACTGTTTCCCATTTAATAACTCAGCATCTAGGTATTAGCATTATCTTCAGAGTCTAAAGATTGCAGATAAACACTAGTATTATAAAAGATGGAGCACAAAAAGAAAAGGGCAGTAGTGTATATAATTTTAAGTCATCCTCCCATACCTGTAAATCCTATAATTGTGCTATTACAGTGCCATGAATATATACATTTCTCCCTTTACAGTCCTTAGCTGCATGAAGATCACACTAGGCCAAATCAAAATGACCCCACATTTAAGACAATTAAGCACCAAAACAATTCAGTCAAATTCAGTATGATTTCAACATAACCAATTTGGATGATTTAGCTGCTGCAACAGTTTTGGAATATTACTATTAATATGATATTTTGTGGAAATATTGTATAACGGCTAAAACATGCTTTCTATGACCTACATTCAAAAACTGATATAGTCCAGTAAAGGTGGACAAATTTACAGGAGAGTTTTCTCAGTGTTTAACATTTGCTGGAGTGGATATTTCAATTGTTTGGTATATATTTTTGGTTTTCTGCATGTCCTTTAACTCAGGAATGCTACCAGGATTTGTTAGCTTGCTTCCACGATGAAAATATCTGTAGTAATGTTATTTCATTCATGATCTTTGATGAGTATCAAATTCTTCATAGCTCCTTGAATGGGATGCTCTGAGTCAATATACATTTGATGGAAGCATTATGTATTTAGAATCAAGACGGAATAGGTTTTGCATAAAATTACATCATGGGTTGATGAAATTCTGCATAGGATTAACAAACAGTCTAAACATTAACTCTTCAGAGAAAAGTAAACCGATTGCCTTACTTTGACTTTTTTCTTCAATACAGAGATCTGTTCTTACGTGTATCCACATTTGTAATCTACATTCAGCAGTCTTTTTGGCACCAGGAATGCTGTCTTGCAATTATGCAAAGCCTTGAAAGGAGATTGGTCTTTATAGCAGAATTCAAAACACTGAAAACAATAACAACAACAACAAGAAGAAAGGTTTAGCCCAAATTATTGGCTGCAACAAACTTTCTACAACATAGATGTCTGATCTGTTAGAATTTAGAAGAATTCTGCTCAGAGATCTAGCAGACTTCTCTGCATACACAAATGACCACTTTGTGAAAGGTTTTTGCACATTAAAATGCACAGTAGCCAAAGGCCATTCCTCACCTACAGCAAATGGTGTCTGTGTACGCCTGTGAATGTGTGAGCATGGTTATGATGAATAACTCTCCTTACTTTTATCTCACATTCAGTGATAGACAAATTGAACTTTCATCATACTGAATTATTTTGTGACGTTATTTATAGGGAAATCCTATGTATCAGAGGTACAAAATCTTTTATCAGTTTGTAACCTTCAGATTGATACAAGATTTTGTATCTCTGATCGGATTCAATGGTGCCAATGGGCTCACACTCCTCCCTCCCTAAACTGCTCCCCTTAACATCTTGCCCCTCAAAGTCAGATTATTCTATTCCTTTTAGTGCCCAAAGCAATGTGCATCTGAAGGGTGGAGGGAGATCCAGATTTTAGCAGGACAAATAGGAGTCTTTCCTCTGCCAGACATATCTACTAAGAACTATCTAAGTTAAATTCAACAGTGCTACTTCCGGGCGAATAGGTGTAGGAATGTAGTTTAAGGGCAAGAGAACTATACTATTGCTAGACTTTATCATTTTGCACCCATTATATAAAATGATACTGCCAAGTTGTTTCACAACTTCTTTTTCTTGCTTTCTTTCTGTATATGACATTGCAATAAAGTGACTTTTCTGGAGCCTCTAAGTAGAATAAAATCTTAGGCAAGTGGATTTTAAACAGACCTTATTAAAATCTCTGAAAAGTGCTACTTTGATGTTAAATTAAGTCATAGGGAAAAGAAAATGAAATCAAGATTTGTGCCCTTTTTTTCCAATTTGGAGATTCAGCTCTGGTGAACTGCACCTAGTATGGTCAAGTAGCTGCACCCAGCAAGGTCCTAACTTGATCCTAATGAGTGGGCATTAGTTCTCCAAATTCCCCATGCTAAGAACTTGGAAGTTATAATTACACATGTGGAAGGCATCCAGATTGAGAAGGCTGACTATAGAAGGGTCTATTAAATAATGTCTATCTGATGTTCATTTCGTCAGACACTAGGAAATAACAAAAATGATCAGACAATAGCCCTATCTGGAATCTAAATGGTTCAAACCTTGGAATGCTTTAGTTAAACATTTCAGAATAATGGCATGCAGCAAGACAAGGGCAAGTCTACACAAATGGCCAACACACTGGTTGTGGATAAGGGCTACGTTGAAAATATTGTCCCATCCCTACTTTAAAACAAGGATGGCCCCTTCAGATTAAATGCCAATCAGCTGAACAACTGAACGAAGGCTAGAGAGGAAAGTGGAGTTTCCAGAGACAGAGGCAAATTATATCTGATCTTGGACATGTTTGCAAAGTTGTTTCTGATTCAATCGCTTCATTGGCAAAAAAACAACAATTTATCATTATCACCTTAGCTTGAAAAGATGGTTTGCCTTGGAGAGGATATTCACTTCCACCGCACAGCAAGAAAGAGTTACTGCCTTGTTTTTCCATAAACTTTTGATTCTTATGTCTGACAAATGTTTTAGCAGTTTTGCCTTCTTTCCATTAATGTGGTTTCCTTGGTGAGTGGTGCGATGGCAATCAATTTTGTTTGCATTTTCCAGTTCTTGTCTTTTGATGCAGAAATCCTGGCTGCCTTACCTTGGGTGTGTTAAGGAGCAGTGGTCTCTACTGTCTCCTCTTCCCTTCCTTTGTGGTTGCACAAAATCACATCCCTTTCCCAACCCCAGACATTTTACTCTCCTATGCTGAGCAAGCACCATCAATTATAAGCAGTGCCTTCCACTCTGTCCCCTTTGGCTGAAGTCAGGGACCAGCTGCCAGGCTGGTCAAACTACCTCTTTCTAGGATGAAGGGCAGAACAAGATGTTTGCTATTCCATATTCCTCCTCTCCCATAAGACACATTAAGGAAAATAATTTACTCTTCCTTCTTTCTCGGGCTCCCTGGAGATTGCCTCTTTGAAGAGTGTGCATCTACATAGAAAGCTGCCCTTGTTTCCTTTGGGATCACCCAACCTGACACACAGTTTCCTGCTATTGCTGGATGGAAGAAAAGAGAGAAAGATGTTTCCTTTTTCATTCTGTCAGTTGGATCTTAATTTATCTTAAGAGTCCAAAGGAAAAGCGACCTTACTTTTCCTCCTCTGGAGCTGAATTTGTGCCCAAGCTATCTTTTTGCCCTGTAATATTCTTCCATCTTCATGACTGTGGTAAGAGAGATTGGACGGCTGCAAGGATATGAATTACAATTTCCATCCACACTGATTAATTTTGGTTGCATAGCCTTGGTCATCAAAGCTCTGCAGGCTTTATAAGAAAAAGGGGGTGCTCTCTTAGGATGGCTCTTAGGTATGTGTGTGTATGTGCATGAAGACAGAGAGCATTTTGTGTACAACTACTTAGTATTTATATTGTATATAAAATTAGTAGATGTACTGTAGTCTATATTTTAATACTAACCCATCCATTTTTGGAGCATAGACCCTGACCTTTCTTTAAAATATTGGTGCAGCCTGAGCAAAGCTATACTCCTGCTAAAGACAGTGTCAACCTTCCCTTCCAGGTCATGCACTGGGGCCTCAGCAGCATATGGCAAAGTAAACTTCTGAATCAAATTTCAATCATGGATCAACCAGAGCTTATTTTGGGACAACCTGGTAGCAACAAACCACCAACAGAAGACAACAATATTTTTTTTTCATTCAGGGAAGATCCAGAAAGAGAACTATGTACGAGAAATCTAATGGCTCTTCTTCATTCATGATCTTCCAATGCTAATCTTTCTCCTATCCATATTTGTACTAGTATTTAACAGAGACAAATGCAAACATATACAAGCATTGATGTGGATCAAATCCTATCTTGAGTATTATATCCAGTTCCAGGTTCCATACTTAGAGAAGGATTCAAACAGGTTTAAAGAAGGATGACATCAGAGGACTACAAACTAAGCCCTGTGAAGAGAAACCAAAGGAGTTGAGAAAACTTGAGGCCAATGAGGAAATATTGTAACACTCTTCAAATTCCTAAAGCTGCATCACACAGAAGAAGGACATGACTAGCTTCTATCAACCCAAGACAAGGAATAGTAGTCTTATTTTAAAGAAAGGCGATTTCTGTTATAAATGCTGGGAAGAACATCCTAACAGTATGAACAGTTGGATAGTGGAACCCATCATGCAGAGAAGTGGTGAGCATCTGTGTGTGTGTGTGGGGGGGAGAGATTTTCATCTGGAATCCTGCACTGAACCAGGCATCGGGCCAGGTGACTTATACAGCTTCCCAGCTTGCTCTATCCATTTCCCAGAGTCATATTAAAAACTTCAGTGATTCCTATCCCAACAGAAAACTATGGTATTACCCTGGCTGATAAACTGTCAACTAGCGGTTAATTCATTCTCCCAGTCTTTCCAGGCTGATGCCCAAACTGCTATAAAAAGAAGAGCTACTGCAATTGGTTGAAGAGTTAGAATCTGCAATGCTGCTCACGGGGAGGGAAGGCCTGAGGCCTGGGATTGTGCCAGCCAACGAAGTGGCAAGGAGTATTGCTTTCTTGACTACCCAAGCAGTCATATAAAAGGCCCCATCTTTTCAATAGGGAAAGAGAGTTTGCTGTATAACCTCTGTAAATTCCTCCTCAGTCATACGTGCCTCGCCTAGGATTATACACCCAGATACCCTGTTATAGAGAAACACTACAGGCCACTGCTTTAGTTTTTTGACCCATAGCAGCTTTAATTTTCTTAAAGTGGAATTACCTTTTCATGCTAACTCTCTTTAGCATCATACTCTAACAAGGCGTAGAAATTTATTCTTTTGCAATTCCACAGCAGGCAGAAACTGGACAAGGTACAGCAGTTACCTTTTTGCATCTCCAAGCCATAATTTACTCTCTGCCTGCTAGGCCAATACAGAAAGCTATGGAGATTTCTGGGTAAAATCCCTTGTTGGAATTAAATGCATTCAGTCTTTCTGCTGTTACAAGTAAAAGGTAAACACCGCTGAGGGAAATATTGGGCATCACTTTACTAAAACACTGCACTTAGTTCACCAGGGGAAAAAAAAAGCAACATTGAGATGGCACACAGCTAAAGAAAAGTTACTTTTTAAAAAGGCAAACAAACAAATTGATATTACAAGGAATTAAAGGGCAAATAATACATTCGGAAGTTTACAAGAATTTTCCGGCTTCTTTCAAGTAAGATTTTTAAGGCCTGTCTAGACTATGGAAATCTGCAAGTATTCTAATATACAATTAAATTAGTATCCTCTAAATCCCAAATAAATACCTGAACTAGCTGTCTTTTCTCTAATTTATTCCTAGTTAGGTATTAATAGTATAAGACATTTTTATGTTATAGTAGAGCTATACAAAAATGAAAACTGGGCCAGATAAAAACTGCATTATCACACCGTTGTATTATCTCCTTAATCATTTAAGCCAAATTCTTTTCTTGGCTTGGAAGGAATTGATTGCCACAATTTCAGTGCTAAACGTGCAGAAGCAGTAAATGAAAAGTGAGATAGAGGGAGGTGACAACTTAAGCATAAGCAGAACAAGCAATCCTTTCAGACTTTTATATGTGTGTTCATTTCCCAAGTCAACAAGAACAAGACTGCAGCAGCCAATCCAGAAATTAGAAGACCATAAAACCAAAAAGGGTTCATGAAAACACTTAAAGCCTTTTTCTTCGAAAGGCAACTGGGCTGTTTTTTCTTTGAGGAAGAAGAAGAAAATGTTTTGCTTCTCATCCAAGGAGCTTCATCAGTTCTGATGGCAGGAGAATGGAAGGATAGGTGCTGGCAGTTGAGACTGGATGGCGGGGGGGGATGGAAGGATAGGTTCTGATAGGATTGGGAGGGAATGGAGGGAATGTATTTCTTTGCAGTCACTGGTCTTTCACACGCTCTCTGAGAGCTGCTAAGGCCACTTGTGGGTATATCTGCGCCCTCAGAGTCCCCTGAATCAGAATGCAACTGGTTATGGAATCTTCTTGCAACTGCTGCAAGGGCTGCGTTGTAGACTGAAGATCCGTAGTGTCTTATTCCTCTCCCTCTGTTGAGGGAGGGGTGTTCAATTCTAACATAGATGGATTCTTTTGCCTCTTTTAAACCAATGGTCCTCTCTATCCAAAATGTGGACTTTGCTGTCTTCAAAAGACTGACCTTTGTCTTTCAAATGCAGATGGACCGCTGAATTTTGTCCTGATGGGTTTCATCTCCTATGTTGTGCCATACGCTTCCATCCCCCCCCCCCTACCATCAGAACTGATGAAGCTTCTTGGATGAGAAGTGAAGTGTTTTCTTCTTCCTCCTCAACCCCCCCCCCCACAAAAAAAAACCCAGTCCAGTTGTCTTTTGAAGAAAAAAAAGCACCTTTGAGACAACTATGACCTGGATGACTGAGAATCTCTATAGACATTTTTCATCGTATGTTTGCAAGAAAGAGTCTGGAGGGGAAAAAAAAGAGAGTTAGGATCATTGGGAACAGCCTTCTCTGGGATCAGACCATTCACTTGTCTAGTTTAGTACTGGCAATAGCAATCCCAGAATTGCTACCTGAAGAATGAAATGGATCTTCTGCTTGCCAAGCCTTTGCCCCTCGGCTCTCCCTCATTTCTGCCCATCTCTGCTGACTTTGTTCAATACTGATGGGGAAGAACTCTTCTTGCTTCATCTGGGCAGCAAATATAACAGGGCCAGATGAAAAACACTCAGGCCTCTGTGGCAGTTTAGCAGCATCCTGCACTATGGATCACCTCTCCTGCACTCTCAGTGTTAGGATCTCTAACTCTTGACTTGGTTCTGGGTACCCCAACTCATTCAGCTCATTTCCCGTTGCACAGAAATGCATGGATTATCTCCTGCCACTTTCCTGTGACCCCCATCGAGAAACCACTCACCAACAATTTAATTGTGAAACCTAGCCCATTAGAAAAGCAGAACACTGGACTTCTCTCCAAATGCCCTAATGCTGAGATTTTTATCCCTCTCTGCCTCTAAAGATTTCAGTTGCTTTTTACGATTGCATGGAGCAGAGCTAGCTCAGGCACTCTTGGACTTGTCCCGATTCCTTAACATTTATTAAGAAAGATCCCAAGTAAGCATCAAGACACGGAAGGCGGTTCCAAAAATGCCAAAGAACCTCAAGACAGGCAGAACCTGACAGCCTATTGGAGGCTTGCAAGGGTGACAGTGAAAACGGCCTCTGATTGGCTTAGTGACAGTGAGGGCTGGGAATATCCAGGGCCACATAGGGAACATGGTGTGGCCTCTCAGTGAGGGAAAAGGAGCTCATGGATCGACAAGAGATGGAATCAATTAACTGAAGGGCTTTTTCAGTTAATGTGCATCTGCTAGATTCAACTTCTGCTTCACTGGGTGACCTGGCAAACTGAGGGAGCAAGAGATGGCTGAAACAAATTTTTGCATTGATTGCAATCTCCTGGTTGCTGGCATCAAAACCTTGTTAACAAGTCGGTTATTCTCTTGACACTGAGTTGAGGCTAAAAAATACCCTTCCATTTTGAGTCGAGCTAGAGTAACTGGCCTTCCTATCAATCACAGGAACTCTATCCAGGGGCTAAACTGCCCCTTCGAACACTTATCCTCTGTCACAGAGCTATGCTTTGACAGAGAGAGAGAGTTCAGCAGCTTGCAGAGATGTCTTGGTAGCCAGCCCACATTTTTCAAATTCATGCTTGTCAGGAGTGCAATTACGTTTCCTGGTTGTCTTGGGGGGAAAAAAGGGGTTGCCAAATAGATCTCTTCACTAAGATTAAATTATGACTTATTAATAGTATAATGTAACAAATTTATTTGCTAACCTCACCCCCTTGGAGGGCTCCCCATGAAAGGGCAAAGATTAATCAGGGGAAGTTTTTTGAACAAGCGCATCTTCATCCTTAGAAAAGCTAATCTGCTGAGGTTCCGCCATCTAGCAGCATTCTGGTTTTCTTACTATTTTAAGGCTAAGCAAAACTGTTGAAGATCTGAAGTCTCCATTGGAACTCCTTTCTTCCTCAGGATCAAGGACCGTGAATTTCAATTAATAATTTTCATTTATGGAAAAGACTTAAATGCAGATTACTGTACCCCTCCAGAAATTGTTTGGGTCACTCTCTTTCCCAGGAAAGCAAATTCCAGCTTCTGTTTATGTCTGCTAACTCATTGAAATGCATGCCAGTTTAGGATGGCTCATCGCCTACACTGTGTGAGTGTGTGGGTGTGTGTGTGTAAATCAGCTGAGTGGAAGAGAGACTGATTAAAACAACAGCACCAGTTGTCATGTGGCAGGGATCACAATACATAGGACTTAAAGCCGGCTCTCAGAAAACCGTATCAGATATATTGTTGATGATCCAGTAGAATGCCATTTTATTCTGAAACGGCCATGGAAAAACACATTAGAGTTTTGCATAGTGGATCTAGAAGATTTCTGACACATGGCAGAAGTACAAGCAACTTCCTAGCCAAAAGCAACATACATGTGATATTTCCCTGAAGCTCTTGTATGTATTGGCAGGGATGCCACTGTGAGGAAGTATGTAGAACAGATGCCATCCTTTCTCCATCCTTTTTTTTTTTTTTAACCTAAAATCCAGACTCAGTTAAGGGAGAATGTGCAGCAAGGAGTCAAGGGGTGTCCTGTGTTCTTAAATGTTGTGTCAGGAGGTGGCATTTCATCAAGGCAGGGATTGGGAAGTCAACGGAATCAAAAAACGGCTTCTGTTACCCACCCCCACTTTTAAGAAATTAATAATAGGCTGTTTTTCTAATCCCTTGTTAACTTATAAATTACAACTAGGCAAGAGGGAGAATAAGAAGCAAGTTCGTGGACAAAAAAGCCCATCCCAAAGTATATCAGTCCCTCACTGAAATCTTGAGCCATTTTCTCTAAAGTCACATCTTAAAACTGACTTGAAGTTGCACAACTCACCAGGTCATAGTGTGGTTTGTTTCATTTCCTCTTACTGCAATACAGGTAGTCCTCGACTTATGACTATAATTGTAATTGAATCCGGAACTATGGTCATCAGTTACGCTGATCTTTAAAGAGGGTCACCATGTGACTGTGCTCAGTTTTATGACCTTTTCTGCAGCAGTCACTAAGCAAACGTCATAGCTGTTACTAAGCAAAACACAGTTGTTAAGCAAACCCATTGCACCCAATGGGCGTTTATTGCCAGAAAGTATATACTGGTTTCCTGCAAAAAAAAAAAGTAATAAATTGTAGTTAAGTGACTAAGGGATGCCACAAAAGGACATAAATATGGTCCAGCTGCCAAGCCCCCAAACTTCATCATGTGACATGTGACAAGGGGGGGGGGGCATTGGAACTTTGAAACTGAGTCCTAAGTAGCTCTAGGAAGGTCTGTCATAACTTTGAACAGTTGCTAAGTGATCAGTAGCAAATTGAGGGCTACCTATATATGGCTTAGCAAAATGGGTGAGCCAAGCTTATTCAATAAACTATGGTTGAGTAGGTATACTTTGGACAGAAATATGATACTAGTCACTTTGGACAATTCTAATTTTATGAGCAAATGTGTGGAGCCCAATGTCCAAAACCAGGTTACGTTAAACCCAAAGGGGAACTTTGCCCAATTGCATTATAGCACAATACTAGAGAAGACAGCAGAGAGACAGAAAGGAATCCCCTCACAAGTGCCAACTTGCACAGAGGCATTTCTAACCCTCAACCCACAGACTTCCATTAAGACACTGTCAAGAATCTTTTTCATGCCTTCCATAAACAGCAAGAAGGCCTGGTGGGTGTGCAGCATCTCATGTTGCTAAATAGATTTGGATGCTACACATTCTTCTTGAAATGCATGGAGGGGAAATAGTTGGAAAGAGCAACTAGCTTACTTCTGCAAATAGCCTGCTCCAATTTTGAAAGTTAACCCAGTCCCCGATCAAACCTTTTCTTTCCAAGCCCTACCAATCAGAAAGCATGATCATGCTGCTACAAGTTGCCTTGCTTCCAATTAGCCAGATGTTTTCTTCCTGTATATCTAAAGCATATAGATGCAACTTTGCAACTCAGATGCAGCCGTAGTTCTCCCCTTCATAACTTTCTGAGACTGACAGATTCTCTAATCCTTGCCCCCGAGTGTTTTCCCTTCGTGGCCTCCTCCTGAAATTCAGCCAACGATAATTTGTTGCTGCGAATGGCTTATTACGACGATGAAGGGGTGAACTTATTTACTAGTCTGCAAGTGCTTGCACCTATGAGCAGGTTTATTCAGAGGCCAGCCCCACTGGGTTCGGCAGGAGGTACCTGCGAGAAAGGGCACACTGGATGGCAGCTTTTATTAAAGGTGGGTCAGACACAAGGGGTATTTAATAATGTATTTTATTTTATTTTAATCCCACTTTTAATACTTTATAGGTAACTCAAGGGGGGGGGGAACATACATAGTACTTCCTCCTTGTATTTTCTCCACAAGAACAACCTTGTGAGGTGGGTTGGGGTGAGAATGACTGGCCCAAAGTCATCCAACTGGGTTTCATGCCTAAGGTGGGACTAGAACTCCCAGTTTCCCATTTTCTAGCCTGGTGCTTTAACCTCTAGGCCAAATGGCTCTCTGCTAAGCTGATAGCATTGCATTTCAACAGCTTGTTCCTCATCCCTGGCTAGTTGAGTCTGGCTGCAGGTATTTGCTAATGAATGAAGGGGATTTGGGGCATGATCAGAAGCACTAATCTTTCATGGTTCAATGTATGTAAAAACCCAAATATAGCCTTCCTGGTCCATAAGGGAGAAAAATCCACATACCTTTAAAACGTCACAAGTATTATCTGAGTAAGTATTTGATTTCTTCAGGACTTCACTTAGCATGGGAAAGTTCTAAAGAATTCAACAATTTGTATCCTCTTTTTATGGTGCTTTGGTTCTGGCTCAGATGTGAATCTATGGCATTCCATTATGTATTTATTTTATATTTCATCCTTGGAGTAAGAGAAGATCCTTCTCCCTGTCTCTCTCTGCATAAATAAGCTTGCTCAGCCATGGTGGCGCAGCGGTTAGAATGCAATATTGCAGGCTAATTCTGCCAACTGCCAGAATTTCAATCCTGACAGGCTCAAGGTTGACTCCGCCTTCCATCCTTCCGAAGTGGGTAAAATTAGGACCCAGATTGTTGGGGGCAATTATGCTGACTCTGTAAACAGCTTAGAGAGGGCTGCAAAGCACCAGGAAGCAGTATATAAGTCTAAGTGCTCTTGCTCTTGCTCATTACACTTTGCTTCTGTTCAGCTATTCTACAAATCAAGGTGAAAAATAAGCAGAGCCAGCAGTGATGCTTACTACATATATATATATATATATATATATATATATATGTTTTCTGAGGTTTTCACGGGTGTTTGTATGTAGGTCTTTGGTAATTCGGGTTTTCTCCCGCGTAAAATTGAAAGTGTCTTGGCGACGTTTCGACGAAGTCTCATTCGTCATCTTCAGGCTGGTGTCTCTTCGGCCTCGTGCTTATTATTGCTCCTAGAAGCACGAGGCCGAAGAGACACCAGCCCGAAGACGACGAACGAGACCTCGTCGAAACGTCGCCAAGACACTTCCAACTCTACGCGGGAGAAAACCCGAATTACCAAAGACCTACATATATATATATATATATATATATTTGTTTGTTTTCTGAGGTTTTCACGGGTGTTTGTATGTAGGTCTTTGGTAATTCGGGTTTTCTCCCGCGCAAAATTGAAAGTGTCCCGGCGACGCCCCGACGAAGTCTCACTCGTCATCCCCAGGCCGGTGTCTCTTCGGCCTCGTGCCTCTAGAAGCAATGTGTGATCGCAGCTGTTTCTTCCTTTTAACTGCCAGTGGAGGTATGAACTGATTGGATGGGAGCTTGGCTGTGTTCTGATTGGGTGGAGGTGTGTTCTGATTGGTTAGGGGCTTGGCTGTGCTCTGATTGGATGGGGGGTTGGCTGTGCTCTGATTGGCGGGGTGTGTGCTCTGCTTGGGTGGGGGCCCTGTTGTGCTCAGATTAGTCTGAGTTGCAGGGGGATTTGAGATGGAGAGCTGCATTGCTGTTGTTTGGCTTCGCGTTCGTGGTCGTGCCACATCTTCAAGGTGGGTGTCAGTTTGCTTCACGTGTGAAATGGAGGGGTTTAAAATGGCCAATGATGCAGCTGTGGTCTGGTTTCTGGTCCGCGGTCGTGCCTCATCATCGGTGCGGGTTTGAGTCTGCTTTTTGCGTGGATGTGTGGTGGTGACATCATGTGTGGTCTTCGTGAGTGTGGGTCCAGTGTCGCTCCTTGTGCTAGGGATTCGTCTGTCAATAAGGCTGGGTTTCCAAATGTCTGGTAGGCGGGAGGTATCATCTCGTTTATTCATGCTGTGTGGGCGTTTTTCTATCTCGATGGCTTCTCTGATTATTCTGTTGTTAAAGTGTTCAGTTTGGGCAATAGTTCTGGTATTTTTAAAGTCAATTTTATGTCCTGTGGCTTTGAGGTGTTGGACCAGGGAGGAAGTTGGTTCCTCTTTTCTGACTGAGTTCTTGTGTTCTTCAATGCGTGCACTTATTCTTCTGTTGGTTTGTCCGATGTATGTGGTGGGGCAGGCGGTGCATGGGATTTCATATACTCCTTGATTTTCTAACTCAATTTTGTCCTTGGGGTTTCTTAGGATGGTGGATATTTTTCGGTTTGTGCAGAATGCTGTCTTGATGTTGTGTTGGTGGAGGATCTTGCTGATTTTGTCTGTGGTGCCTTTTATGTATGGGAGGAGGGCTTTGCCGTTTTCTTGTTCTATGTCTTGGATTTTAGTGGGGGTTTCTTTTTGGATTAAGTTGGTAATCTTATTTCTTTGGAATCCGTTGGATGTTAGTACATTAGTGAGAGTGTGTAGTTCGGTTTTTAGGTGTTGTTCGTCAGCTAAGCATTTTGTTCTCGAGATGAGTGTCTTGGCTACGGAGTTGATCTGTGCTGGGTGGTGGTGTGAGAGATATATATATATATCTCTTTGATAACTGCAAAAATACGAATCCCGGGCATATCTGTTCAATAACACAGTCCTCGATCTCCGGGAGAAATATAAACCAGCTGTTTATTGTTAAAAAGTTTAAAACAATAAAAACAACTATTTACAATATTAAAACAACTTAGCTTTCGCTGGTCCTCTGCCAGCGTCCTCAGAGTAAAGTTTTTGGGGTGGAAATTACTTTTATAAACCTTGCTAGCCTAACTGCTTACTCATTGACCGTGTGATAGGGCCATCCGTCCTGGCTGACCGTAATTGCCTTAATTGTCCCGCCTCCTCTTTTTTGCACTCCAGTTCTCCAACCTTCCTCCCTCCCATCTTTGTCAATCCCCTCCTTCCTGGCGTTGCCGCCGTTGGCTTGCTTTCCAGCTGCTCCCCCGTACTCGTTCTGGGCCTTACACCCAGATCCGGTGTCTTAGATGCCTTCCCATTGCCGCTCCCCTCCTTTCCATCCCGTTTGTCTGCCCGTTGTTCCTGTCTTCCACTATCTATCCCTATTAGTGCTATTTCCTCCGATTTCCTTCCGCGCTTGGATGTGCGTGCGCACAGCCGTATCCTGTCCCTCTGCCTCGTCTGCCTACGATCAGCTGGGCTATCTGCCGGCTCACTCATGAATTCACCTCCTCTCATCCTTGCAGATCCTATCCTTCCTAATGTTGCTGCCATTGGTGCGTTAGCCAACTGCCTCACCTTCCCCCCTCCTTCTTATCCCTTTGAACCATCCGCTGTACCTGCCTTCCATTATCTATCCCCCTGGGTCCTATTCCTTCCAATCTTTCTGCATGCCTGGGTGTGCGCATGCACAGCCGCATCCTATCCTTCTGCCTCATCTGCCTAAGCTCAGCTGAGCCACCTGCTGCCTCGCCCTCAGTTCCACCCTCTCCCTTCCTTACCGATCTTATCCTTCCTGGTGTCATCGCTCCTGATGCACCTTCCACCCCCACCCCCACACGCGTTTTGGGTCGCACGGCTAGGTCCGGCATTCTCGATGCCCCCCCATTGGCCATTCCGGGCCGCACGTCCAGATATGCTTTTATTGTCTGATATGCCGGGGGCAACTCTACGTGTCGATTAATCGAGCCCGCATCTGAGAACCAGGCCTCCTTCAGTAGGCGCCCTCCTTTGGAGGCATCCTGGGCGATGGCTTTTGCCCCCATGAAGTCAAATGAGTGTCCATTATTCACCATATGTGTCCATATTTGGGAATACTGCTCCTGCCTTTTGACGGCCAATTTGTGTTCATGTACCCTGGTTTTTATCCGTTTGGCCGTCTCTCCCGTGTAATTACAATTCCCAAATATGGACACATATGGTGAACAGATATGCCCGGGATTCGTACGAATCCCGGGCATATCTGTTCAATGACACAGTCCTCGATCTCCGGGAGAAATATAAATCAGCTGTTTATTGTTAAAAAGTTTAAAACAATAAAAACAACTATTTACAATATTAAAAAAGTTTTAATATTGTAAATAGTTGTTTTTATTGTTTTAAACTTTTTAACAATAAACAGCTGGTTTATATTTCTCCCGGAGATCGAGGACTGTGTCATTGAACATATATATATATATATGTGCAACATTTTAGGTTTGTACAGGTTTCAAGACTTGGGGTCCCATTCTCCCTTCTGGGTGGGAAAGGTGTTCTGTTCAATATTGTCATAGTTGCTTCTAGCTCACCTACCTGAAACAAAATACATTATCATTATCAGCCTCAAACAACTTTAACTATTGTACGGAAGTGGATTACAGGTAGTCTGAAAGGTCATAAAATGGGGCAAAACTCACTTAACAACTGTCTTGCTAAGCATTGGAAATTTTGAGCTTAATTGTGGTCGTAAGGCGAGGATTACCTGTATATTTTCATAAGATAATGATTGCAAGAAGAGAAATTAATGAAGAAAGCCTTACAAAACCTTACAAAGCCAAAAGAAAGGCTTACTATAATTTTCTACCTGGAAAATGTTATCTATCTATCTATCTATCTATCTATCTATCTATCTATCTATCTATCTATCTATCTATCTATCTATCTATCTATCTGTCTGTCTGTCTGTCTGTCTGTCTGTCTGTCTGTCTGTCCGTCCGTCCGTCCGTCCGTCCGTCCGTCCGTCCGTCCGTCCATCCATCCATCCAATCCAGAGAAGCTGGATAGTGGTTAGAGTATTGCCTATCCTGGCTTAGAGTATCGCTATCCTACCTTACCAGTAGAGATCCTTGGGTAAAGTCCCACCTGATACTTCACCTACCTACATAAAATATGCGAATAACATGAACTAGGAGAGTCATGCCGGCTCAGACCTCACGCAATTAACAAGGTCCATGTCAGATGCTGAGAAACCATGACAACAACATCAGAAAAGAGTATGAGAAGCTGAAGAAGTACCAAGACCTGAAGGAGAAATTAGAGAGGATATGGAAAGTAAAGGCCAAATTGGGGGTAGGAGCACTGGGGAGCTGTGACTCCTAAACTGAGAAAGTGGCTTCAACAGTTCCCAGGAATGACATCAGAGCTCTCTGTCCAGTATATATATATAAAAAAGAGCCAATTTGGTGTAGTCCTTAAAGGCACTAGAGAGACCATGAGTTCTAAGACCTGCCTGAAGCACAAAGCCAGCTGGGTGACTTGGGCCAGTTGCTTTCTCTCAGTCCTAGGAAGGAGGCAATAACAAATTATCTCAAAAAAATTCCCAAAAAAGCTGTAGGGACTTGTCCAGGCAGTCGTCAGGAGACAAAACTATATCATCCATGTCTATATCATGTATATTCCTCTCTCAGAGAACAATAAAAATGAAGGTTCAAACATTTTAAAGGTCAGTTTGGTGTAGCAGTTAAGGAAGACCAGGACAGATGAAACTCTGTCTAACTACCTCAGCTATGGAAGTGCAGTGAGTGATTTGGGGCCATTAATTCTTTCCCCTTGCAGCCTAACTCGCAGGGTTGGTTGCTATGGGGTAAAATACAACGCATTTCCAATCTAAGCTACCTTCAGTTCTGAAAGAAAAGTGC
Organism: Azemiops feae; assembly: GCA_023970755.1. Taxonomy (NCBI): domain Eukaryota; kingdom Metazoa; phylum Chordata; class Lepidosauria; order Squamata; family Viperidae; genus Azemiops; species Azemiops feae. The sequence goes on from JALGBA010004260.1 coordinate 1,410,910, forward strand.
AATATAATTCTAACGTTAATAGCATCAAATTTACAATTCTGACTACTCCAGATTCTGGAAGAGGATTTGAAAGGGGCCACGTGGTTGCTAGCAAGCTTATTCTTAATTTGAATGTCTTTTTCTTTTTTTTAAATGGAGTTTCTTGGGTTACTGAATCCAAGACCTCCTACATGCCTTTTATTCTCTTCACTGATTAGCATCTCATTTGGCTGTATGGGCTCAGGGAGCCCCAACGTGTCAGTAAATTTACGAAGGAGTCTCATCCTGAAAACTAGTTTCTCTTTCCCCAAGGAAGAAAAATCCAAGAAGGCCTTCTCAATTTCCCCTTGCCCAGAGGTGGGGGAGGAGAGTTATAGTGGCTGCAAGGAAAGGCAAGTGTACACATGTATAATAAAAGCCATTTGTAATCCAAGCAGCACGCATTCACACACACACGCACACACATGCCAGTTTGCAGGCACAAACCTTCTTTGCAATTGCACCTGTGTTCTATAAAAAGAGAAACAGAGAGTCTGCAGACCCCAAATAAATAAATAAAGGCATAACATGCTATTTATTGTTCCTCTGTAATGAAATATAATTAATGTTTCCATTTGAGAAGAATTAAGAGGAGGAAAGGGCGAGGAAGCAATTCCAAGGAGAGATCACATATCTGCCTGGTTGAAACAATTAGTTTATGCTTTGCTTGAGATCTAAAACATAAAAGGCTTCAGATCGTTGTTGACTGGCTGTGTCAATCTACAAGATTGCTTTGATCCATTCTGGCACAGAAAATGACTAACAGAGTCTGAAAAAGTGACCTCACAGCACTGCAGAACCTCTCTCCCCCTGGCCTAGACAAGCAAGTCCAGTCATAAGGCATTATTGATCTGAGGCAGCTGAATGAAGATCACAAGACCGAAGGCCTGCTGCATGATTCAGCAAGCAACTTTAGAGCCTCAGATTCAAGTCCTCCTCTGTGATCCTTTGCTGCTGTGATCCTTTGATAGAAAATTTACATATTGTTTCCTTTATCCCATATCACCCATAGTTAGAGACATCTTGAATAGCATACAGGTAATTCTCAGCTTACAACTATTTCTTTAGTGACCGTTCCAAGTTAGAATGGCTCTGAAAAAGATGACTTAAAACTGGTCCTCATACTTATGACTGTTGCTGCATCCCCATGGCACATGGTCAAAATTTGGGCACTTGGACTTCCGGTTTGACGTCGCGGCATGACGGGCGCAGGAAGACGGGGTTCCGCGTTCGGTTTCTCCCCATTGGGGACCCTAAACAGGATCAAACGTTGCCCCGAAGAGGCGACGGAGAAGGAGGGGACCCTCGTTGGTTGTGGGAGGGCAGCAGCCCTTCCGTTTGATCTGAGGAAGCCCTCCAAACCAGCGGGGGAGAAAGACTGGCTACATTCGTGTGGCCAGTCAGAAGCTGCTGACAACCGAAGAAAATAAGCATTAACCCGCAACGTTTGAGCAACATGGATGGAACTGGGTGAGACCCTATCCTCTCTTTATGACTTTAAGACTTTTTCCTGGGAAAACAACACCCAAAGCAAAGAATCCTCCCCGATGAGAGAGGAAAGAGGAATTTCCACCCCATTCCCTCAGGAAAAGAAAAGCAGCAAATTAATGGCTTGGGGGGAAATAGATAACACTACAAGATTAATTTGAAAGCAACACACATATATGACTTTGAAACTTGGGGACTAAAAGTGCTTTTGAGATTATTATTTTTTTTAAAGAGACTTAAAAAGCTTGTAATATAAGTTTGGGTGTAAAAAGCAGGAAGACGGCATCAACGACATCTAGTGGTGAACTACAGCACTACAATTTATTATGCCTAAAGGAAACTTGGCTGGAAGCCCAGACTCAGATAAGACTCTTGTTTTCAGAAACTTTCACTTTTGAAGACTGCAGTTGGGAAAAGGGGGGGGGGCTCTTGGGCTGCTTATCTGTGTGGCAGAGACAATAAACTATTTTGAAACTGGCCTGCCTGACTATGAATATAAATACTAACTGACTTTTAGAGCTGTGTCATGGAGCTATTTCCCTACAGAACAGGGGTCCCCAATCCCCGGTCTGTGGACCAGTACCTGGCCATGGCATGCCAGCAACTGGTCCACAAGCAAAGCCCCATCCGTGGGATGCAGGAAGCACACAAAACCACACCTCCTCTGGTCCGCGGAAAAACCTCTCTCCACAGAACCAGTCCCTGGTGCCCAAAAGGTTGGAGACCTCTGCTATAGAAGAAACATTATTGATTGAGATGATGGAATACTTTGGACTATAAACCTTTGATTGATGAACAATTTTTAATTGCTCTTTTCTCTCTGGACAGAAAAGATGTGTTTTTCATTGGACAGAAAAAATTGAAACATTCGAACTTTACTTATATTTGCTGAGGGGAGACTTAAGGACAGACTGATAGGCTAACTGGATAATTAAGAGTTCAAATGACAATTGACTGAAACTTTTTAAATTCCTAAATAGATTGGACTATAAAGGCTACATACAAAAGCAAAATGGATGTTCCATACTTAGCTTCAAATGGTAAAAAACCATCCCTAACACCTGTCCCAAAAGTCCCCAACTTGACATACCAACAAGAAAATGTTGATGAATTTCAGAAAGAAATTCTTTCTATGTTAAAATTAATACAAGAGACGATTGCCTTAGCTCATGATGAGACTAAAAATAACACAAAGGAGATAAAAGAACAATTCTTTAATCTAAATCTACAAACTCAGAAAATGACTACAAAGAAGGAACTAGAAACCCAGAAAATAGAAGGAAAATCAGAGGAAGCCGATCCAAAGATGGAGGACCTAAAGAAAGGAACTAACAGACAGACTCAGACAAACGAAGAATTAGAAGACGTAGTGATAATATCGGAAATGGAAAATATATCTTACCTGTCAAGATCTCAGAACACACTTGAGGATAAGAAAGAAGAGCTGATTGAATGGAAGATAGAGCTGTTAGGAGAATTGTGGGAAATTGGAGAAGGAGGGAGGGTGTTTAATGAATATCAATGGGCTGAGCGTCCTTCCAAAAATACTTTAATCAAATTGTCTTTCTTATTCCAAACAATATACACAAAAATAGAGGATGATTCAAATGCATTGACTTGGAAAGTTAGCTGGCAAAGGAAGAAAGCTAGAGTAAGACTGAAGAAAATAGAGGTTTTGACCCATTAGATGGGATATTATACTATTAACCAGATGTTTGAACATGGCTGAGAATAGATAATTGTTAGAAATAGAAGTATTATTATAACTAGAAAGATAAGATTTATAACTAGAATATTATATTTTGGTATGAGAAGGGAAATATGAAAATGCTAAGAGGATTTGAATAAGGAAAGCTTTTGGTTACCCAAATATAACTTATTATGAGAAATTATAAGCAATAGAGACATTTTGAACACTGATGGGAAATTAAAAAAAATTTTAAAAGCAGGAAAAACAGGATATTAATTGAACAAATGGATATTAAGTGCAAATGCAATTAAGATATATTTTGATTAGAAAAGATATTTTATACCGATAAAAAGAAGAGCTGGAAAATACAATAGGTTGATATATTGATAAATAACCTCAAGATAGTGAAGTATCTGTGCATTATCCCACGGAAAGGGGAGGGGGGAATTGTAGTCTAGATTTGCCCAGGCAGAAACTATTCCCCACTGATGGTGCCAGAGGTGCCTATAAGATGCCTATAAGATTGGCTGGTATGTATTCCAGGTAAATACGGTAATGCCTGGAAGGATATTTGCTAAACAATAATGCCACAACAAAAACAAGTCCCTGCTTTCTGCTGTAAGTTATTACATCTGGTCTAAACTGTGCTTTAATTAAATCTCTTTATGACAGTTTATGCTTCATTTTGAAAGTAACAATGATACTTCTGATTTTCATCATACCAAGCATTTCCCTGAGAGGAAAAAAAACCAAAACCCTGATTTACTAGGCATTATATCCAGAAGCTTTGTTATTGATTGCCATTATTAATATTTATGTGTTATTGACAGTTTTGTTATTGCATTCATTTTGTTTATATTTGTGATTAAGTTTTATACCTCAAATGAGTCTATTTGTATTCAACTTAGTGCCATCAAATTAACCTAGGCCTTCTTCTTCTTCTTCTTCTTGTGCCATATCCGTTATCGGACGTTGGCGATCATGTTGGCGATCCTGTTTTTGTCAGCAGCCGCACGAAAAAGTGCTGCTGAGTTTTGTCCAAACCAGTCCCTTAGATTTTGAAGCCATGATGTTCTTCTTCTGCCTGGACCTCGTTTGCCTTCAATCTTTCCCTGGATGATTAAATGGAGTATGCCGTATTTTTCTGGGTGTCGCATCACATGTCTGAAATATTCTAACTTTCGTTTTTTAATTGTTTTGATGATTTCCCTTGACTTTCCCAGGTGGCTTAAAACCTCCTCATTTCTGATCTTGTCCACCCAGCTTATACGTAACAGCCGCCTGTAAATCCACATTTCAAATGCTTCTAGTCTCTTCAGGTGGCCTTCTGTCAGAGACCAACTCTCTACTCCATAGAGCAGGATAGAAAAAATATAGCATCTGACAAGCCTGATTTTCAGTCTTAGGCCTACTGTATCATAATATAAACAAGTTTTTAAAGTGAGCTGTGATTGCACACTTTAAAGGAAGGAATTTGAGATGCAAAAATACTAGCACTGCTTTATAACCCAGAGGGCAATGACATAGCTTTTTCCTCTGGGCCAGGGGTAGGCAACCGTGGCTCTTTTATGATTCGTGGACTTCAACTCCCAGAATTCCTGAGCCAGCATGGCTGGCTCAGGAATTCTGGGAGTTGAAGTCCACGAGTCATATAAGAGCCAAGGTTGCCTACCCCAGCTCTGGGCTCATCCACACCTACTACTTGCTATAGTGGGAAAATGCATTTGGTGAGGACAAGAATACCCAAAACTAACCTCAGTCTGATTTCACAAAGAAAGAAATCCTACAAAGACCAGAAGGAAACCCTAGTTTGCTCTACTTCAATGGTGTATTTCTTTATTTCTGCTGGAACAAACTTTGCCAAGTGGAAATTGAGCCTTGGACTTTGAAAAAGTAGGACGGGAAGAGTATTAATGCTTTTGAACTTGGTGTTGGAGAATACTCCAGAGAATCCCTGGGACAGCCAAGAAAATAAACCAATAGATCATCAAACAAATCAACCCAGATATCTCATTTGAAGCACAAACAACCAGGCTCAAATTATCCTACTTCAGAAACATCAGGTGAAGACCTAGCTTTATGGAGAAGGTTCTAATGCTGGTAGAAGTGGAAGGAAAGAAAGAAGAGGATGACCAGCAGCAAGATAGATACTTGCATTGTTGAAAGACCTGAAAGATCAGGTTAAGGATTGATTGATTGTTAAGAAGAAAATCTATCTATGTAGTCAATTGATTATGGCACATAATCAATCAATCAAGTTACTTTAATAATGCTTGTAAATAACTCTTTGTCCTGATTTTCCCAGTTCATCAATGAAGCTTAATCTTAATCCTACTAATATATTTCTTCAAACATGAATGTTTCTGCTTATAGAAACACCATGCACCAATCTATGCATCTTCCTGCTTCTAAGCATCTGGGCTCAAATGAGCCATTTTCTTTCTCCTCTCCCCAATGTAGAAAAATTTACCCATTATTTCAACCCAGAGTTATGCTCCAGATGTGTACAAAAGGCTATGTCTAATCCTTGATGCCCCCCACCACCACCACTGGTACAAGACGAGCACTGGTAATATTATGTCCAGCTTCTCACAATGCCCTTCTTCTCAAAATGTCCCACAGCAATAAAGTAATGAACACTTAGTAAAATGCTTCCATTGCACATTAACTCTTTGTCATTTTGTGAAAGCTCCCTAAAATGGGAACCATGAATCCAGGGTCTTACTAGATTGGTGGTGTGAAATAGAAGAGATAGAGATGCTCTGCCAGTTTTGAAACTCAGTCAAATGTGAAGAATGAATTTATTCTCATCTATAAACTGATAATACTGGCCGAAAGCATGTAGATATGCATACAAAATGCTGAGCATGTCAACACACGGCTTCCTAGTCATCATTCCGAATTATGGTCAATGAACTGGGAAAGTATACAATATAGACACAGATTCCCCCCCCCCCAAACTAATTATCAGTTCTATGCTGAGCTACGCATCCATGGTCCTTATTTCCTTTCTGCATTTGGAATGCAACTTTAACTTCATATTTCCATTATATTTAGAGTTATATCTCTCCTTTTCTTGTTCTTCCCTGCCATTTTCTTTCTTTTGTTCTTTGTACTTTGTGAGACCTACCTTGGACTTTTTCTATAGTCATTGAATGCAGACATATATATATATATTAAGTTCCAATCTCGCCTTATCCATGAAAGCCGGCTGACTTTGGGCCAGTCTCTCTCGCTCAGACCAACCCACCTTACAGGATTGTTTTTGTGGAGAAAATAGAAGGAGAAAATTGTGCTGGATATTTCATTGCCCTGAGTTATCTGGAAAATGTGGAATATAAATAAATAAAAAATAAAAATAAATAAAAATAAAAGCTTAGGGCATCCAGCTGAGGATTATGGTGGACTGGACATCTTTAAAAGACAGTGTTGCAGTGGTGAATAGTGGTCAGCAGAGTCCCTCTAGATAAAGGAGAGACCAAGAGATCGCGCGCCAGCACCCCAGACATCTGCTCCTTGTGAGGAGACTGCACAAATTGAAGTCTTACACAGTATTCTCAGGAGTGGAACGGCTGGTTGCCAGAGACACTATTCACACCCACAGTGCAGCCTTTTGAAGGATATTAAGTTCACTCAAATCCTCATTTTCTTAAATACTTTAGGATATAACTAATTTACAGCTAAAGAGAGGTCTTTGGAACACTGGGATAAAGGAAACAACCAATTGGCTGTTCTATAAAGGTACTTTAAATCTATGCTGGAAGTTTGGAACACATGAAGGGTCATTTTATCATGTCTGGTGGACTTGTCAAAATGCCAGAAAATTCTGGGTTCAAATACATCCAGTAAATCCAAAGAATTCTAAAGACTAATTTTCAACTAAAACCAGAGCTTTTCTTGCTGGGACTAATTGTCCAACAGCTAGAAAAGACTCCTGGATGATTCTTTTTGTATACACTAACCACAGCAAAATTACTGTATATGCAAAGATGGAACGACTATGAAATACCTACAACGGAGGAACGGTTGGTGAAGATGATAGAATTTGCAGAGATGGAAAAATTGACTTGTTTAATTAGAGAAAAGTCAGTAACTACATTTTGTGACTAGAAACCATTTATGGACTTTTTGCTGAAACTGGAAAAAGTGTACTGTGATTTATGGCTTTGGCAGTTAGAAAGGGTCAATTATGGAAAAAAGGGAGTTATGATGTAATCTTAGAGAGAGGAAATTTGAATGAAATGTACAACTGCTTTAAAGAAGATTGGTAGGAATTTCTTTATGTTTTGTCCTTTTCTTTTTCTTTTTTCTACTTCTCTCCTTTCTTTTTCATTTATTTTTTATCATCACTTTTTTTAGACTTGTATCCCCCTTTTTACATATACAATTAAATGTGGCAAACATATCAATACTCCTTCCTTCTTCTATTTTCCCCTCAACCACAGCCTTGTGAGGTGAGTTGGGCTGAGAGACAGACAGACTGGCCCAAAGTCACCCAGCTAGTTTTTCATTCCTAACTCATGGTCTCTGGTTTCTCGACCAGCATATTCACCACTACACCAAACTGGCTCTTTTCTTTTCTTTTCCTTTATTTTCTTTGTTTAAAAAAATGTTTTTATTCTGTAAACATTTCGTTAATAAAAAATAATTTTAAAAATATTAAGTTTTACACCTGGATGCACATGGCTACATGAATATACTGTATACATAGAATCGTGTCCTGTGTAAACTTTTCCCCTTCTGTGTCCCTGGTTCTTCTCAAATAAATTGAAGGAAGAAAAAGACTGACAGCACCACTGCTGTGATTAAGAGATAATAAAATAATATTCTGGTTGATGATTAATTAGAACATGATTCTGTTATGGCGGCACCTGACCAACTACATCAGTTTCTAGTTTGTTTCCAAGGATGATGCAAACTGCTGGTCTTATGGTCTTGATCTATACAATCATCCACAGTTTTGGATCAAGGGTCAGCTCTCCCTGGCATATTTCCCTGCTTATACATTGAGATCATCTCTAGTTTTTCTCACCATCTGAGATTTTGTGAGAAATCAGGGCAAAAGTGCTTTTTAATAGAAAGTATTCTCAGTTTAGAAAATTCCAGAGATTCACTTACACCATCTTGGCTTCTTTCAAGCTGATGAGACTTTAGAATGTTCAAGCACTAGTTGTGATACCTTTCTGACCACAGGCAGATATTTGGCTTTTCTAGACTTCTGTTTATAGCCTTTTCCCGTCGTTTATTACTTTTCCGCCACTCAGCATTTTCTGCCTTTAGCTTATTTTTATGTCTTGGTTATTGTGACTTCTTCAGATTTTATTATGATAATAAATTGTTTGAAAGATATGCTATAAATAAATCTGAAGGATAAATAAATACATCACTCAAGTGAGAAACATTCTTTTCTAAACTTTCTAAGAGACTGAGAGAAAAATGCACGCATACAATGGGGTTTTGAATATAGGTATCTTGTCTAAATTCCTATACGGCTGTCAGGATTAATGTGACCCAAACACTAGAATACATTCAGCACTAATGTAGAATAAGAGTGGAATGCTGCAAACTTTTGTATCAGTCTCAAAGTCAAATCTGTTGCACTTTTAACAGTATTAGATCAGCATTTTGAGCTTAATGTTAAACTAAGACTTACAGCACCAGGCACAATTTTAATGAAACGAATATCTATTTTTAGTCAATTTGAACAGCTGAAGAGTATACTACTTACCAACAGCAATTTCTTACCTAACTTTGCTTGATTCTGCTTTACTAAAAAGTAAACCAAATATACACCAAAAAATAATGGTGTTTCACTAAAATGCTATACATGTTATTTAGTTTAACAACTTAACCTCCATCCACTCCATCCACAGGCTGACTGTAGTCTATCATTCAACCATGGTTGTCCACTGGATGATCAATAAACCTTCTGCTTGGCTGCTTGCCTAGGGCTACAAAAACAAAGAAATTGTCAAGAATGTCATACTGATGGGTTACAGTAGGCTACATTTTGATTTACAGGGTATGTACATTGTGTCAATTGAGCATGTGTTCTGTGTGTTTAGACCAAATTGGCAACTTGTCCACGTACCTTTTAAACTTGTTTTCTGCAGCTTTTCAAACCCCTTTTATAGAGCCATTAAATTTCAGTGGTATAATTGTAGAAGATCAGCAGTGAGTTTTCTGCCATGAGGAAACTAGAACTTGGAAGCTGTAATCTAAGTTCTAAATTAAGTTTGGCATTAGGAAGAAGAGAGCCAGTTTGGCCTAGTGATAAGGCACCAGATTAGAAACCAAGAGTTCTACTCTCACCTTAGGTACATAGCCAACTAAGTGACCTTGGGCCAGTCACTCTCTGTCAGTTCTAGGAAGAAAGCAATGGCAAACCACTTCTGAAGTACTGCCAGGGACTGCAGTCATCAGGAGCCAACATTGATTCAAAGGCATTCTCCCCAAAAGAAAAACAGAAGGAAAAAGAAGCCAAGCTTCTGCCAAATTGTGGGAGGAAGAAGTTACCTCTGCCCAGGCATACCCTAGAAATGTGAACTGTAATCTCAGCAATCAAAAGATAGTTCTTCTTGAGCCAGAATTTCTTCAACCAGAACCCTGCCCTGCCCTAATGGAAGAAGTCCTTTCTTTTCTTCCATGTTGAGTTGATCTGCACATATTTTGACTCACACAGTCCCTATCTGCAAGCCATGATGGCTGCATTGTCACTATTCCAATGATTTATAATTAGCCACTGAATGATATCATTTTTAAAATTAATCTGACACACGAGAGCAACTCATTTCACACATGTGAGGCTAAATTTTAATGGAAAAGTAAATGCTTTCCACGCAGAAGCTCCCCGGTGAAATTGGATTGGCAAAACCCCTGCCTGAAACCATTGATAACATGTCAACATCCAAGACAAGACAAATGGACACTCTGTCTATTTAACACACACTCTGCAAGAGAGAAGTTCCCCGAGGATGGACTCTAACACAAGCCTGAAAGCTCGTAAGACTAAACCTCTGGTCCCAGTGATTGACCCAGATTGGATCCTGCAACATTATCCTGGGACATGTATATTCACCTTCATTTGTACAGGATAAATAGGGCTACAATAATCTACATGGCCCCTGGATGGAAGCAAAGAGTTACAATTTTCCATATCACATTGCTGCCCACTAGCGGCCTCACAGAAGCAGCTCCCAATGATCCTGTCCTTTCTAAGGAGGACCCTCATGCACACATTGATCCCAAATAAATCACCATCAGAATCACATAGTAAAGATGTTAAAAGGAAGGGGCTGAACAGATTGTACTCTGCATAATGACTGTTGCCCCAAACATGCCTACTTTTTCCCCTCTACTTGTATCTGTTCTTACTTGGTGACATGTTTCCTGCATCTCCATCAATATGCTCAGTGGAACATATCTAGAAAGGATGAAGACAAGATATAATGCTATAAGGAACGTATAAAGTGAGAATATTTGTCCATAAAGTCCAATATTCCTGACACCTTCAAAGCAGTTTGGAGCCAATTGCACTAATTCTGATCATTGTGAATGATGGCAGGAGCTTACAGAAATTGTAGTCCAAAACTACCATGAGCACTAGGTTGTCTCTCCTGACTGAATAAGAGTGATTCCCAAAGTCTTGCTTGATATCATTCTTCATTTTTAAAATTAAAAATGCCAGAGATTGCATGCAATCAATAGAGCTTGTGCTCTACCATTGACTTATGGCCCTTTTCTTAACTGTTCATTACTCCCTTACAAGTCTTCACGGTATATTCCCAAGTGTTTAGAATATTGGTGGTTGCAACTGCCTCAGCAAAATGTACACTGTTGCTATCTTGCATTTAACAATGTGTATAACAGATTTAAAACATGTTAATAATTTTTCAAAACTTTTGTGGAAAGGCCATCATGAGTTTCTGAGAGTTGTTATTTAAAAGCAGTATTAATGTATAAGCCAAAAGTTCTCCTACTTTGTGAACATTTATTTTGCTCACCATCTGGAGCTGTGAAATTCACATCACTGTAGGTTCTGCAGTGGAAACGGAATAACTCTTCATCCCCAAATGAAGGGTTCCAGAGGGATCCTCTGCCAGGAAAAGACATCCTAATGTACTATCAGGTATTAACGTTATAGATGGAATAACTACAAGAAAAGGTAACCATTTCTGATGAAGATCCTGGTGGAAAAATGCAGAAATTACGCAAAAGTATATTAATAATACCAATGATTGCAAAATGAATGTTGCTTTTCAAAGCTATTATGTGTTCGGACATAGATTGGTGAGGAGGGTAGGGATGGTTATAGGTAAAGTCAGATTTTGTAACAGAAAATTATGATATGTACAAAAGAATTCATTATACAAGAATGAATAGCTGCTTTGCTCTCTATAGGACAGGGGTGTCAAACTCACAACGTCACGTGACGTGTTGCGATGTATAGCGACTTTTTTGCCATTGCTGGTAATGGGGTGGGCGCGGTTTCGCTATGATGCATCCGGCCCGCGGGTTGGCAGTTTGATACCCCTGCTATAGGACATCGGGAAAGATGGAGGGAATATCAGAGGCAATATAGTTCAGAGATTTCTTTCATTTTTCTGAACTTTTTGGTTCACTTAAAAAGAGCTAAACTTTAGCAAGAGAAAAATCTTGTGATGATGATGATACGTTATTATCAAAGCAACATTGATTACCTATATCAGCTCATATATATTGCTTCAGTCAATGCATAATATTCTTAGTAGGGATTTTTTACTTTGTGACTATTGAGTTTCGTCTTTGGGCATTGAACTAAAACTAAACGGATGTGCATTCATTGCCATATTTTAATGAATGGCCCTGCAAATTACAGGAAAGACTTAATGTTTCAGGAATTATTTCTCAAACTATTACCCTCTAGATCAGGGGTGTCAAACTTGCAACATCACGTGACGTGTCGCGACATAGCGTGACTTTTTTTTCCATTGCTGGCAATGGGGTGGGCGAGGTTTCGCCATAACTCATCCGGCCCACGGGCCGGCAGTTTGACACCCCTGCTCTAGATATATAATCTGGAGAAGATATGTAGCTTGGAGAACACTTTTTAAAAAAGCTATTTGCCTTCCACATCCATTTCTGGTCTAATTGTATAGGTTACCTTTATTTATGTATTATGCATTTATTTATTTATGTATTCAGTTAGTTATGTCTAATTAATCAGCATAGTCCAACTGTCACCTTTTTATTTCCAGCCTGCTTCTGAGGCAGCCTGAAATCAATCTAAGGCAGTGTTTCTCAACCTTAGTCTTTTAAGATGTGTGGATTTCAATTGCACAATCTCCAGCACACTGGCTGGAGAATTCTGGGAGTTGAGGTCCGTGTATCTTAAAATGCCCAAGGCTGAGAAACACTGGTCTAAAGTGTTGTGATGTGGAAGTGTTTTTATTTGACACAAAATCTTTCACGTTGACATTCTAGGGTACATGATGGAGGAGGAGTCTTCAGAGGATGTTTGATACTTGTAGGCCTGCTGTCACAACGTTGACACCTGCTATGGAACCACCTCCTCCCATCCAATCTCCAGGGCCTGCTTTTCCATGATTTTTTGGGCTGTGGTTGTAAGATTGAACACCTCATTGGTGTAGCCTATTTCTTTTTCTTTTGGAGAAGTTTGGCCGTTAGACTATCCACCTTATGAAAGACAGAATGCAAGTCTCTCAGGAGACTGATATTCCCAGTGGTAAGTCAAAGCAAACGTTTATGTGAACTTTGACATTAATCAGACTTATGAACTAAAAATGATTTGTATCATTTTGGGCAAATGATCTAGCTGATCTTATATAAGATCTAGCTGATCTTATATAAGAACTGTGGCTGGTGTTTTTGCATGTAGCTCAAAAGAAGGACTGTGCAGCAGGTGGAACAGGAAAGAAAACAAGAGAAACACCAGGCAGAATGTCTTCCCCCCCTCCTCCTGTTGGCAGATGAACTGAGAGAGTGAATGGAGGGGAACATCTGTAACAATAGCAATAGCACTTAGACTTATATACCACTTCACAGTGCTTTACAGCCCTCTCTATGCAGTTTACAGAGTCAGCCTATTGCTCCCAACAATCTGGGTCCTCATTTTACCGACCTCGGAAGGATGGAAGGCTAAGTCAACCTTGAGCCTGTCAGAATCGAACTGCCGAACTGCTGGCAATCAGCCGAAGTAGCCTGCAGTACTGTATTCTAACCACTGCGCCACCAGGGTTCTTAGAAGGGTTTTTCTCTGGGATGGTTTCATCTTGTAGTCAACCAACTCATTCCCTGTTGCTATTGGCCACTCCCAAAAAAAAGAATCTGGATTCAGTTAGGGTTTCCCTGATGTACTTTCCAAATGGGTTGGACTATAAAGCCAACTTTTTAGATAGTGGAAATTGTAGTCCAATACAGTTCAAATTCACCAGATTACAGGTAATGTAAAAGCTCAGTAATTAACCAGAGTACAAAAAAATGCACATGCCTATTTGGTATGTTCTGTTCCAAAGAAATGCATTATCCCAAAATATTGCCACAAAAGACACCCTGGGTGTCACTGCTATAATGATTTGTTATATTGCAAAGGGAATTGAGTAAAGCAGAGTCATTTTGATGTAGTGATTAAGGGGGTGGTTTAGAAACTAGGAGACTGAGTTCTGGTCCCACCTGAGGTATGAAAGCCAGCTGGGTGACTTTGAGCCAGTCATTCTTTCAGCTCAACTCACATCACAGAGTTGTTGTTGTGAGGAAAATAGGTGAAGGAAGGAACATTAAATATGTTTGCCATTTTGAGTTACTAATAAAATAATAAAAAAAATAGCCATTGCAATTCTGAAGTCCATCGTGTCAGAAATAGAGGTCCAAAACAAGGAGAATGTATGGGTAAAGGATGTTCTGATTCTGGGCACATGTTGAGGTTAAGAATTTGTTTTTGCACACATAAAATCCTGTTTTTCCTAAAACATTTCTCTATTTTAACAATCTAATGCTGGGATTGGTAGGGTAAAGAGTAGGAAGATGAATCATAGTTTTTTTAACTGTAAACTATCCATAATCACTCTGACAGTAAGTTAGGACAGAGGTCCCCAACCTGTGGGCCATGGCCCACTACCGGGACCACAGGACAGGCTGGCCAGTGTGCGCACTCACTCCCCACTCGCGCTAGTGCTGCGGCTGCACGGTGAAAACAGGGCACCGCGCAGTGAAAACGGGGCACTCTGTGGCAAAACCGGGAAGGGCTAGCGAGTGTCATGTAGGCCCTAGCGCCGCCCCGTTTGTGTCATGCACATGCTTATGGGCCTGTTTGCACGCGAGAGTGTAAAATGCTTTCCCCTCCCTTTCCCTCTGGTCCGCAAACCGAGAAAGGTTGGGAACCTCTGAGATAGGAGATATCTAAATTTGATAAATAAATAAATATTTTTATTGTAAAACAATAGGAAATCTAGTCCTTTTGACAATCCATTACAATCCCACAAAATGAATACATTCACACATCCTACTAAATAAGTAAGAAAATACTTCTAGGTGCAGTATTTCAAACTTCTGACTTTAAAAGCCCTTCCCTTGTTGTAGACATCTTAGCTTAAGTCCAGAATAATGGTAATAATTCCTGCTGAATCTTGAAAGCAGTGCAGGCAGCTGGAAACCTTCCAATAGCAATGAAGTTTCTGGAACAAAAATAACCTTGCGTTCTGTGAATGGAAGCTCTTTGGAAAAAGTTGTGTCGTGTCCAGATTCTCATATTTTGACAATTATCATGGAAAAGCAAAGTGATCGCTTGGCACAACTCCAAATGCCTGGGAACTGATAAGAAGATTAGCTATACATGTAATGGGTAGATTTTTTTTTTTTTTTTACCAGTGCAAATTGGATATTCAATTTTTCACTAACCTTAAGTTGCCTGTTCCAAAAATGTAACTTTAGCACTGGTGGGGGGGGGGCACTCCGCTACAAGACAAAATGTGGTATGCAGGGCTGAAGTAGGCAGAAAAGATCTGTGAAAATTAGAAACGAAAGCATTTTCCATCGACTCTTAGGCATTTCCAGTGTGCACAAAGGATCCTTTTGTGAAAACATGTGCAGAAGAATCCTATGTAGGTCCTTCCAGTAGATCAAAGAAGCATGTCTGCTCCCTTTGAACTCATAGTGGACTACCTGCCAAGAAGAGATGATTTAGTTGTGCAAAATTCCTATAGTGTACGGAAGCTGAGTTGGACTGACTCAGGGCCTTTATCCGCTACTGAGTTAATTCTTGAATCAGCAAAAAGCTATAGCAGCATGACATTTTTTAACCCACATTGAAAATCCCTATTCTGCCTCTTTCACGTCAATAAGCTAAGAACGGCTTAGGCCTGTTTCACTCACGGGACAATCATGGGGACGTGATGCTAAAAAAATAATAATAATGCTGTAGGTTGTTTCGTGAAGAGGAGCCAGTAGGGAAAGGTCCTCAAACAGCCCTCTGATCATTATAGCTTACTCTGTCAATCCCCTCCCCAACTATGGGTATCTTTAAAACATTTAAAACAAATTTGACTTAAAATTGACTTTACCAATCGTCCTCGACTTTCAACCATTCGTTTAGTGACCGTTCAAAGTTACAACGGCACTGAAAAAAGTGACTTGTGACCGTTTTTCACACTTATGACCATTGCAGCATCTCCACGGTCACGTGATCGAAGTGATGCTTGGCAACTGGCATGTATTTATGACAGTTGCAGTGTCCTGGGGTCACGCGATCACCTTTTGAGACCTTCTGACAAACAAAAGTCAGTGGGGAAGCCACTAAACAACCGCGTTAGAGCTTAACGACTGCAATGATTCACATGGCAATGGTAGCAAGAAAGGTTGTAAAATGGGGCAAAACTCACTTAACTATCTTGCTTAGCAATGGAAACTTTGGGTTTAATTGTGGTCATAAGTCGAGGAGTACCTATATAGCATTCTTCCCACTCCAGGCTACAGCCCTGGAATTCCCAGATGGACTTCACAATCCAAATACTAAACTAGAGCTGACTCTGTTTTGCTTCTGTGACCAACTCCTACGCCCACTGTTTCCCCCCCACCCCCGCCCATGGTCATTCTATTTACCTGTTTAACCATTGAGGTTTATTACTGAAGTTTGTTTACCACTACAATCATTTTTCTATGTAGGGTACATATTCTTCTTAGAGGATCACAAGACCACCCAATAGTAGGATAAAAATAATATGATCAGCCTAAAATGTTAACGTTCATTCTGATCACATCACACTGCACCCCCTTTCTCTCAAAGGATGACCCAACAGGCCACGGGGTTGTCTAGTTATGTATTAAAAATAGAGATGAAAATTCTGACCTTGTTACTGTATTTTAAAGCAAAGCACAAGGCATAAATACAATGCATTCTAAAGGGAAAAACTGATTGACTGCCTGCTCAGCCTGCCATCCAGATGCCAGATGCCAACAGATTAAGGGCGCTACTTCTCCTTTCCTCCCCTTAGGGTAGTTCTTAATGATTGGATAGCACTTCAGCTAGAGAATGCCTGAAAGCAGAGGACTGCCCTCTCTAAATTAAAAAAAACACACACCCCACAGTCACTATATTCTGATAGTTTCCAAAAATTCATCTTGGTCCTGAAAGAGATACAAATATGTACATGTTTCCAAACATGGATACCGAAACCTAACCGCAGCCCCCAAAGTTTTATTGGTGAATGGTGGTATCCTTATTCCTGAATTAAGATAATGTCCAGAAAACTCTTTGTCACCGTTCTGTCTGCTACATTCCTCTTTCTGTACATTGTATAATTTAATTTGGAACTGGAAGCCTGGGTTATTCCAAAACTGGAAAGATTGTGTACTAATTGACAATAGGCAATAACAAAAGGAGTGCTTAGCGTGTAAGCCTTTGTTTAAGGGCTCCCTTGGAGGGGAACTTTAAGAATACCATGAAAAGACTCCAAACAAATCTTTAATCCTCTTCAGGTCACAGTTGGCAGAGTGAATAATAGCAAGGGGGCTTTTGCACCTTTTAGTTCTGCTAAACCAGTGATGTAATTTGAAATGAGCTAAACACAAAGGCCAAGGGATGGGGGGGGGGAGAGAGAGGGAGGGAGGATTTCTTCTTCCCCCATCTTGTCAATCCTGCTCAGATGAACAGATGAATTTCTGTTTTGCATTTATATATAATTCTGTTTGTGTAATTCCTATAAACCAATGGAAGGGGGGGGGGGAAACACTGGGTATTTTTGTTGTTTTAATCCTGACCACATTCCAAGCAAATTGTTTGATTTGTACACGTTTTACTCCAGATTCCCCACCTCACCCCTGTAAAAGAATTTGTCCCTCTCACAAACAGCCCATCTCACTTTTATCCCATCCCCTAATAGCCCTATTCCTTTGTGGGTATCAGTGTGAAAATCTTTCTATCCTTCTACAGCCCCTTTTTTCCCTATTCAACACTAGACTGCACACGATAATTAAACCTTGGGGGCTTAGAGATCCTGGGCAAAAGTGTAAAAGAAATGCAACATGCAGGCCTCTTTAACTCACACCTCTCACCGAAGGGGTTCTCTTTCGTTACATATGGCTTCGTAGGTAAATATGCTTAAAAAAAAAATACTGGAGGGACTGGAATTAACACCTTCTAACAGGGAGGTTTGCCTAATAAGAGGTGGGTTATTAAGCAAAAAGGGCTGTAATAGCCGGCTTGCTTGACTAAGGGAGAGAAGCAAGATTACTCTGGAATTCAGAAACCATGTACCTCATAATTCCCAAAGGTGGAAAAGGTTTCACTTTGGATAATGGTTTTTCAACTCAAGGCTCTTTGAAAGGGCTTTAGATCTCAATCTAAAGTGGGTCAAACGTTGCTTCTAAATAAATGTTTTTGTTCATGATGCGATCTCAATTTTAAAATGGAGAAGCCAGAGGGATTATTTTCCACTGGGATCCCTCTCTGGTCCAAAGTGGTACTGCCCCATATCGGATCTTAATTCATGGGCTACCCCACAGATAAGTACAGGTAATCCTCAACTTCCAACAGTTCATTTAATGACTGTTCAAAGTTACAACGGCACTGAAAAAAAGGGACTTAATGACCATTTTTCACACTTAACAACTGCATTGATTCATTTAACAACTGTGGCAAGAAAGGTCGTAAAATGGGGCACCACTGTAACTTTAAATAATCTAAATAATTTAATTTAAATAATTTAAATAATCACTAAAATAATGGTCATTAAGTCGAAGATAACCTGTATTAGTCTCTAGCTCCTTTGAATGTCAAACCTTCAAGGTCCTATTATCATGTTTCCCCTTAAATAAAACCCAATCATCATTTACCACACAGAGAAATCTTCTAATTAATTCAAAATTATAATTCCAAGTCCCTCTGGATTCTTAATCGGTTAGCTTTTCAAAATCTATATTTGAAGCATCCTTTTTAATCATCCTGTTTAATCCTGAAGCATCCTGAAGCATCCTGTTTAATCAGAAAAGTCATATTTTTAAAAAAATATTTCCCCAAGACAACTTTCTAAAGCAGGAAAAAAAAATGCTGCAGTCTGCTCAGTGGCTGTCCAGTCATGTGGGTTATCTCAACGATCTCTCCTTCCTCCGGAGAGATATCGCCAGTCTGGATCCAGCATCCAGTCATGATTTTCCTTGTAAACATTGTCCCACTATTGGCAGGGCATTGCCATGGTGCTCACAGGAAGTCTTGAGTGAGTTACAGTTTTTTTTTATTTTATTTTATGAGGGTTCTATTGTTTTTATGTGGATTGCCCAGGATTGTCATTACAACATGAGCAGCGATGTAAATTTTTTGAAAGAAAGAAAGAAAGAAAGAAAGAAAGAAAGAAAGAAAGAAAGAAAGAAAGAAAGAAAGAAAGAAAGAAAGAAAGAAAGAAAGAAAGAAAGAAAGAAAGAAAGAAAGAAAGAATCTCCTGGATGGAATCCAGGCCTCACTATTCACAGCACATTGCCTCTAGTATGTAACTCTAACATAGGCAGATCATTACACAAATTGCATCTAAGAGTTAGACTAAGGTACATGCATAGACAAGCTGCCATCATTTCTTTACAACACAGGAAACCAAGAAGGAATCCTGGTAAGGGATAGGATCAGTAGGAGAAGACATGTTCTATCCATTCCCCAACTACTATATGGGTAGTGATTATGGATTACAATACATTAACATTATTAATAGAATAATTTTTTTCTTTCAGTAGCCTTGGTGCTTTTTCTATAGGCCAAATGCAGGACGTCCTTTACTGAGGCCAATAGCTGACCCAGCTGCCTCTTGTATTATTAGGACTTATGAAACCTATTCAGGTTGCCTCTTTTCCCCATAAAATGAATCCCATAGAATCCCTGCTTAAGTCTGAAGAAACAGACTCTGCCCATGCTTGCAGCACATACATTGCAGCTTCAATAGGCTGTGCTTGCTGTTTTCTTTCTCTCCCACTTCCCTATTGTTATAGTTAACATATTTTTGTATTAAAGGGAAGACTTGGCTTATGGGTTTACATGTCATGGACACCAAGAGACCCTACTCTTGCTCAGATGTAGCTATTGAACACTTTGTTCCATTGTATCCCAATACTGTTGTAGTCCCTGTGGCAGAGACAAGGCATCATCCAAGTACAGCTGTGGGGAAGACATGAAGACTATCATTTATTTATGCAGAGAAAATATTTGGCTTCATATTGCTCAGTAAGACCAATGGCATTTGAGTTGGTCTCAATGGACTGCATGTGCTTTTCCTCTGCATACCAAGCCTAGCTAGCAAGAGATCCCTTTGGACAGCTTCCATCTCCATTTCACTGTTTATATAATGTCCACTATATTGATGATCTTCATTACAACTAAGCAACTCTCACAGGAGCCAAGAGTAGATGCTTTCCCTAGTCTCAGAGTATGTGAAACATCTGGGACCCAAGGTCTGTCCTGTCAAGGTAATAAAAAATAATGGGTAATCAGAGAAGCTCCAGAAATTCATCTATTCATACCAGGAATTATGGGCTCCAGTTGAGAACTAATGTACATATAAAATGCTTTGTTTAGATCTCACTGAATTCTTGTGACTTGTATGCTTTATTTGTGAAATAAATTCAACAGGCATCTGAAATCAGTTAAAGTAAACAAACAAAAAACAAAATACGGAAGCTCTCAGAGAAGCAACTATTTTGGATTAGATCCAAAGACTCCTTTCACTGATAGGAGATATTCAGTTAAGTGAAATCTTTTTCCAGGATGGCAATGGAAACTTGGATCTCACCAATGTGTGCACTATAAAAGAACATTCAATCTCTGGTACTACCAGTTAAATCTTAGGTCCCAAATAGCTGGGATACAAAAAACCTTCTTTCTGAAGTTTGGGAGAGAGCCTGCCAGTTAAAGCTAGAAAATCTAATATTTCAAACAGTTATACAGACGTTTCTTTTTTTCTTTTTTATAAAGGCATCTACAAAGATCCGTAGGAAAATTTATTCCTCTGAATCTCTCCTTTCCAAAGAAATTCCACATCTCATTTCAGGGAGCTACCACAACTGAACTCCTGTACTTCTAGGGAATTAGTGTACTGTGAAACCAGGTAATTGTTTTATTCCTTTTTAAAAAGATACTGCATGTATAACTATGACTTAGTATGATGTATGACTCATATCATGATTTATTCACCTGGTAGCACAGATTTACATTCACCTTCAGCCACGGAAATGGACTGGAGGCCTTAGGGCCTGTCCTTTTATTAGGCCAACACACCTCATAGGTTTGTTGTGTGGGGGAAAATTAGAGAAATGAGGAAGATTGCATATCCTGAAGGAAGGGTGGGATAGCTCTGATTTTAATACTCTTCAATTAGGTGATGTGTAAACACCCTTTGCCCATATTTGCACTACCTGCTAAAAGTTAAAGATTTTGCATGTTGTTCGGTCACAGTTCTTGCTACTGGTATAAATACCTTGCCTTATAAATGAAAAGAAATGACAACTTAATGTCTTTGTGTATGTTTATTTATTCATTCAATTTTTATAGCCACCAAACTCAACCAAGTGGTTCTAAGCAGCTTACATTTCTAAAATTATTAAAACAATTACAACAATTTATAAAACAAAACATTCACAAAATAAATTAATGTAAATAGCAGCCGTGGTAGTAATTATAGTTAACTATGATCTATGTTTAGAGCACATAATGCAGGGGTGTCAAACTGCCGGCCCGCGGACCGGATGCGTCATGCTGAAACCGTACTCACCCCATTGCCGGCAATGGAAAAAAAGTCACGATATGTCATGACACGTTGCGAGTTTGACACCCCTGACATAATGCTATCAACCATGGTTTACAAACCTCCGTCTGGATGCATCAATCTTTCTAAGCCACAAACAAGGAAACCCTTCAGTATCTCGCCTTAGTCCATTGCATGAAATCAGTCATTATGTGGAAAGCACTTTGAGGACTTGAAACCATTAAGTTATTATGAAATAGTATATAACATTACCTCAACCGCTATTTGGTAGAAAGCATGAGATTCCTGCCTCCTACAATTCTTTTTACTGTAATGTGAGATCGGTATACAAACACACACTCTCCCAGGGAGAAATAACTTCATGAATACTCTAATCAAATTTTAAACCAGAATAACTGACTTGACTCTACAGTCTTTGATGCGATCAGAGAGCATCCATTGTACCAAGACAGCCAGAAAGTCTTTCATGCTGGCTTCATCAAAGGCACTCCTAGTTGTGGATCCAGCAACAAAGCACTAATGAATGTATTCGCGTTAACAACACAACCACAACCATTTTTGCTTGAAATAATCCTTGATAAACTCCCTCACCAATGGCTTTAGCCTTGCAGCTTCAGGGCAGACCTATTCACTCCGAAGCCTCAACTGATTTGAATATGACTTGCTTCCACATAACAGCCTGAAGGAATAAAGCTCCCTCCACTTATCAAAAGATGAATGCCCCGCAATCAGTGGCGCATCCCAATAAACATGGATAGGGTAACGACACAAGCCCCATTAGGTTGGGGAGGGAAGAAGAAATCTGCCTTTTTCTTCCGTTGAAATGCCTCCCACTTGCAGGGATGTATGGAGACGAGCAGGGATGGCTGCACTCACCGTTGCAATTCTACACAAAGCGAGCCCAGGCTACAATCCTTTGCATGCTTGCACTTTGTAATGAAGGGTCGTGTGTGTGTGTGTATGTGTGTGGTGCCACTTCACAAAAATCAGATCTTCGATTTTGCCGGGCCATATTCTTAGGCTGCTAAAATCCTATTCCCTTTCCTTGAACCTGGACCTTTTGAAGGGGCCCTGGCGTATCTTTAAGGAGATTCGTATTTCCATGGGTTAATTCCAGAATGCCAAATGGCGGCTTTTACGGGGTGTCGAAGCCGGCTGCTGATTGGCTGACGGTCTGTCAGTTTGACGAAGAAGAGGTTGAGGCGGCGCAATTGGGTGGGTTTTCCTTTTCGCCCCTTTAAGAAAGAAAGAAAGGGGGAAAAGCACCTGAAGCCCGCCACTAATTTTCCCCTCGCCCTCTTTCCTTTCACCCAAGTCCTTTCTTATCTCGGGTAATCAGGTTGCAGGAATTCCTCCCTCGATTCTGCTTGGCAGCCTTTTTACAGGAGCGTTACTATTTGGAATACATTCCTGCTTAGATAAAAGGGCTGCTCTGGCAGCCTCAGGAAGTAGCTTTAAGTATGAAGCAAACATCCTAGTTACTTAACAGCCCGTAAATGAGCTCAATTACATCCTTCGCCTCTTCAGATATGAATTAAAGAAGGCTTGGCTTTGATCTGGAATTAAGCAAACCTTGCTTTAAATCAGCCTAGCATAGGATTTTATTAGGAACAGTAGTTAGTGGTTAACGTATCCAGGAATATGATGCTGGGAAGCTTTAAAATGTAGTGCTAGGTTGGAATGTGTACTTGACAATGAATTTTAAAGCAGTTTTGGATACAGAAGGTGTGCAGAAAGTGTTACTTTTAAATACTGGGGGTAGTGGGTGATAGGATGTATCGTACACACCTTCCTTCTCTGTTAAATTAACTGTAACCCTTTTCATGTAATGGATCCTCAAGACAAATTAGAACTAAAGTTACAGGGAAGTTGTGTGTTACAAATATTAAAACAGATGTGTGTTCAGCTAAAAGAAAAAAATATCCAAGAAATACAAGTAGGCACCAAAAGATCTTTTTTAGTATAAATGTTCATTTGTTGCCATGCCGAATGTAACGTTAGTATAACAACTTCTCAAATGTCCAAATTTCCCTGTATGCTGTGGAACAGATGTCCTGCTTTCTATTACTTTAATTTATGAACCTTACATATGTGGAGTTTTCAAACCAAAGCTATGAGAGTTTGAGTCATATAATTGTATATCGTTCCCCTGCTGCCACCCATTTCTGTGAGGAATTATTTGGGGTAATTTTGTTTGCCATGTCTCAGCGGTAAAGTTTGAATTTCTTATGAGTAGGTTAAAATATACCTGCTCTAAAAGAGTTCAACTTTCAAAAAAGCCAATCTTAGCACAATTACAGGAATATTCAAAGATCCATATTAGGAAGGGGGTTTCTTGTTTTAGATGATCTAATGAAACAAAATGCAATTAAAACTAACAAGGCAACAAAGTACCTCCTCTTGGGGTTCGTAAACACACCGGTGGGAGTGCTGAATTAAAGAGACCAGTATGTATGTAATTGTTCCTTATTTAACTTGACCATTTAAACAGCCATTTCCCCCCTTGTTTTTCAGAGCAAATTAATTCAGGGGCCAACTGCTGCTTAACTTACATATACGTGGTTATATCATTTCCCTGGAACAGAACAAGATGTGTGGACTCTGTCATCAAGTTTACATTGCTTTGAATTTATGCTTTTAAAATTATCAGCCAAATTCTTTGGCCTTCTCTCCAAAATGTTATTCTCAGCCAACCTAATTGACCTATACCACTCTAAATGAAAAATAAAAACCATCTTCATTCTGTAGTTGTAAGTAATTTATGTCTCATTTATGAATAGTATTTATACCCTTCACCCACAGTGGTTATTCAGTGATATTAATGTTACTATTAGTATTATATTTATATCATATATGATGCCATTATTATTGTTCAGTAATTACTAGCTATTAATCAGTAGTATTGTTCAGAGTGAAGCTGCATTTAACTGTTATTGTAAGTTAACAGTTATTTTATCAGTAGGCACTGTCATTCTTTCAGTGGCAGAAGCATTACAGTACTTTATTTTGCTCAGTGATGAGCCTTAAATAACATAAAACTTAGAAATGAAATAAAATTGCCTGCCTGCCTTCCTTCCTTCCTTCCTGCCTATCTATATCTATCTGTCCAGTGCTTTTTTTGTAAAATAAAAAGGTGCCGGAACTCACACACGTCATACAACCCGCCTTGCCTATCCTACAAGGTTCCATCCAAAAAAGGTGCCGGAACTCCGTTCTGGGCGTTCTATGAGAAAAAAAGCCCTGTGTCTGTCTGTCTGTCTGTCTGTCTCACCTATTGTGTGCCTCCTGGAGTCACTGTGTGTGAGTTGGGTGGGTATATAAAACTGTTAAATAAAATTAAATAAATAAAATCTACAGGCAAAGTACCATGCATTAAACAAAATTCAGACAAATTAATCCATACACTGGTCTCAATTTCAAGTAGTCCTGCTTCCACAGCACTAGTCATGTACAGAGGCAGGTGAATATTTCTGACAAACATGAACAGAGTCAACCTTTGATAAGTTGGAATAAACATTGAGTTGTGTTCCATAAAGGAGCTGTGCAGGAGCCTTTGCTAAAAAGCGTATTATTGCAGCAGAAACAAATGGGGCACCCTGAGAGCAGTAAAAGTCCTGGATAGCTGATGCAGATTTAGTGATGTATGAAGATTTTCTTAACAATAAGGTAAGGCTGGGTGAAGAGGAAGCATCTTACTCCAAATTAGCCATTAGTTTTTATGGATCATCAGAGACTGAAGCCCAGATCTTTCCACTCCATGTATGCCATCCTGCCCACTGAATTCAGGAAGGAAAAAAAAAATCCATTTCAAGAAATCTTGAATTTCGATTTGCTATGGCTTCATTATGTGGTTTCTCTCAGCTGTAGTACTTCCATCTGTAAAATGGGCCATAGAGAATTTAGAATTATTTTGTACAGGCTGTTATTTTGGGGGCTGGAAGGGGGGCTGGCACGAGGTGCTCCTAATATTATAAAGCCTGAAGAGTATTTTCCAGTAGTAAAGGTCTCACATAAATGTTGTGTAGTTGCACTGACTAACGAAGCATCTTTGAATGCAAACGTGTGAACTGCTGTCATTACCCTTTTTTTTTACGTGCATTCTCTTTAGAGAAATACTCACATGTTTGTGTCAATGCCATGGCCATATATCTATGATAGAGCAGATTGAAAACTTTGCAGTGCAGATGTTGCATTTAGCATATCAAGTAACATATCTGTTTAAGATAGTCCCATCATACCATCCTGCTTATTACTTCTGCTTTGCCTGGGGATTATGCAGCAGGCAGCCCTTCCTCTTCCCCCTTTTGTGTATCAGCTGCTGAATCAGCCCCTCTCAGCCAGTTTTTTCCCCTAAAAAAAATATCTTTGTGATTAAACTTTCTTAGGTTTGGTGGAAGAAGAAACCCCATCATGATGTTGAAAGACTAGTGAATTACAATCCAGTCTATTTTGATATCGGGGAATGAGGCTGTTTTTGCCAAATATTTTGGACCATCCTTGTCAACAGACATTTCCTGCAGCAAAGGGTAGAAATCTGCTGTACTATAATTTATTTAGATTAGCCTCCCCATTGGCCTGTCTAGCTGGAAAATCTGGAATTCTATATCACTTTGGCTTTTAGTAAACTAATACATTCCAACAATTTAGTCATCAATGTTTAATATTTATCATAAGCAAGAAAGGATATACCATAAAATCCCCAATAAATACAAATATGCTAAGTATGCTATGCATTACGGGAGAATTGGCAGATGTAGAAAATCTAGGCCAAGATTTGCATTCAAAAAATTAACATTACACTGCTACAATCTCTGTGTTACAGTGCATGATGTGCTGTGTAGGAGTCTACATTTACCAAAGCCTCAGCCAGAAAGGGCAATAAACTTTGGTTTTGGGAGCTGAAGTCCAAAATACCCAGAAAGCTCCATAGTTTTTATCCCTTGTGTGGGGATTGGAGGCCACTGAAAAATAAATGATGTCAGATGGCCATTTTCCCATGGTGCTTTCTTGATATTTTGTCTTTGGTCTAACCTTCATTATTTCAACATTAGCAACAGAAATAAGAATTGAAGGAAAGAAGTGAGGATAAGTTAGAGTCTATACCCGTGGTGGCGAACCTATGGCACGGGTGCCAGAGGCGGCACTCAGAGCCCTCTCTGTGGGCACTCGTGCTGTCGCCCCAATCTTAGGCCTTCAGCTGGGTTTTATAAAACCTTTTCGCTTTAGGCCTCCACCGCCGTGTGCAAAAAAAAAAAGTTTCAATCAGTCGATTTCAACTTCTCACGGGAAAAAAAAAAGATCTTGCAAAGTTGGAATTGATTGATTGAACTTTTTAGTCCCACCCAGTCTGCCGTTACCACCGCAGCCACGCCCACCCAATGGGCCACGCCCACCCAATGGGCCACGCCCACCCAATGGGCCACACCCAGCCAATAGGCCACACCCACCCGGCACTCGACGATGCATAAGTGGGTTTTGGGTTGCAGTTTGGGCACTCAGTCTCTAAAAGGTTCGCCATCACTGGTCTATACCATGTCTCCTATACACTTATGTCATGTTTCAAGCATTTCCATTCAACAGTTAACAGAAATTTGCAGCAACTCATTTGTATGTATAGATTTCCAACAATTGCTTATGGTTTGCGGAAGATAAATAATATAGATGAAAGCCAATATAGCATAGTGATTAAGATGTTGGAAGTCGACTAAAGAATCTCAGATGCTAGTCCATTCGTAGTCATGTAAATTAGCTGAGTGAGTTTTTTGAGGATAAAAGAAAGTCAGAGCTCCATATAAACTGTCTTAAGCTCCTGGAGAACATGTAATTCTGAGAACGAGTATTATATACACACACACACACACAATCACACAGAGCCAGTTTGATGGCTGTGCTTTAGAGCAACAAATGTCAGCCAGAAAAAAAAATGCAAGGGTAAGGAGCTACAAGAAATAGGAAACAAGCTGCAGAATGATCAGAAATAATCCCCAGTAGAAATCTGAACTGTGTGTGTGTGTGTGTGTGTGTGTGTAATAAATAAAGTACAAAATTTGGAGAAAGACAAAGTGGTTTAAAGTGGTTTAAAACAGAGGTCCCCAACCTTTTGGGCACCAGGCACTGGTTCCATGGAGAGAGGTTTTTCCGTGGACCAGAGGGTGCGTGGTTTTGTGTGCTGCCTGCAGCCCACGAATGGGGCTTTGCTTGTTTGTGCGGACCGGTTGCTGGCATGCCGCAGCCCAGTACTGGTCCACGGACCAGGGGTTGGGGACCCCTGGTTTAAAACACCAGGCTAGAAACCAGGAGACCATGAGTTCTAGTCCCTGTCTTAAGTACAAAGCCAAGTGGGTGATCTTGGGCCAATCATTCTCTCTACCAACCTGGGAAGGGCAAGTGCATATCACTTCTGAATATCTGGCCAAGAGAACTATGTAAATTTGTCTAATTAGATGTCAGGAATCTAGACTAACTCAATATACACACACACACACACACACACACACACACAGAGAGAGAGAGAGAGAGAGACAAAGGGAAGAATGGAGAGAGAATGTTAAAATATTTGAATATAAAACACATCCGCCAAATCTCATCATCATGTTAAATCTTAATACTGACATTGCTATCAATACTGACATAGCCATGGGGAACATGATAAAGTTCTTGCATGCCAAAACATGCTTTAACATTTTAAAGAATAACTATACTTAAAACAGTTAGGCGTATTTATTGCGGGGGGGAGACATTATCCAAGGCTATATGATATTAGCTACTTTTTCATGTATTTTCCCCACACACTTTAAATCATTTTAAATGCAAAGGAGTCATTTGTATAAATATAGAAGAACAATAATCCAAGAAGAGCAGTGTTGAAATTAAAACTACAGCAAGTTAAACAGTTTTTCACTTTTCTACCTGCACAGCTTTTAATGGGAGGACAACAGACTTGAATTGTTCCATTTCAATGGAATGCAGGCAAAATGAATTTTACAGACCCTGTGTTGCATTGAAAAGTGGTAATTTGAAGTCTCTCCTCCCCAAAGAATTAGAAACCTTCAATAGGATAGTTTGAGAAGAAAGCCAAACTGCTCAGAGAAAAAACAGCAACTAAAACTTCATTTAGTAACTGCATTAATAGGTAAGCTAATATTCTTCCAGCCATCTGTCATTTCTCTTATCACATATCCCAGGGGCTCCCAACCTTTTCTATACCCCGCATCCCTAGAACGCTTCTGATATATTCTTGCACCTCTTACAAAAGTTCAAAATAATGGCAATGAATTATGCATATACATTATAATTTTGAAAACCCAATATCATCTCGCACCCCGGGTTGGGAACCCCTGACATATCCAATGAGCTACATTAAACATAACCAGTGTTAAGTCTACGGGATCATCATAACGCAAACTCTCTAGGATGGTTGTCTTTCTCCAAATTTTGTACTTTATTTATTACACACAGACACACACACACACACACACACAGAGTTCAGATTTCCACTGGGGATTATTTCTGATCATTCTGCAGCTTGTTTCCTATTTCTTGTAGCTCCTTACCCTTGCATCTTTTTTTTTCTGGCTGACATTTGTTGCTCTAAAGCACAGCCATTTGTTTGGTGCAGCTCACTTATCTGGCACAGGTCTTTGAAATGTTCTTGCTGGAAGATTTTGTCACGTTTGTTTAGAAGCATCCACCGTTTCTTTTCTTCTCACTTTTCCTTTTAGAATATCTACTGTGTGTCACGCAGCTCTTGTGAAGTCCCCATCGCTACGGGAAATTGTGTGAAGTCTGTTTGAAGTTTGTTTTCTCCTGCTGATTTCTCTAAGGGACTTGAGCGCAGACTAGCAGGCACATGGAGAGGAACTTTGCTTTGTTTTGGTAAGAATTCTGCTCCTTAAAAGACCTTGGTTGGAATTTTTAAAGGCTCCATCCATGGCTGGAATCCATAAAATGTGCATTGCTTCATATGTTTAGTTTTGAAAAGAAATAAATTATTCTAGCGCCCGGCATACCATTAGATAAAGCATCAAGAAGCCACAAGAAGAGCATGTGTATGATGTGTGGAGAGGATGAAGAAGACATTGCTATTTATGCCTTCTTAATTCCCTTCCACCTTTTCTGAATAATTTGCTTCCGATAAAAATGAATGCTCTTTGTTATAATGACAGTTTGGATATGTCAGGCAGCAACACTAAGCAATGGATGTTAGCAGATCATGGTGTCAGTCATGTCTTTAGTCTTCTTCTATGCGCAGCCCCACACATGATCATCCTTGAAGTACAGCATTTATCTGAGCAGTAAATAAATTTAAAGTTTCCCCCCCCCCAATAAAATAAGCTGAAAATTACATTCAGTAAACTTATCAAAATATATAATAGCAATAGCACATAGACTTAGATACCGCTTCACATTCTTTACAGCCCTCTCTAAGCGGTTTACAGAGCCAGCATAATTGTCCCCAACAATCTGGGTCCTCATTTTACTGACCTCGGAAGGATGGAAAGCTGAGTCAGTCTTGAGCTGGTGAAAACTGAACTGCTGGCAGTCAGCAGAATTAGCCAGCAATACAACATTCTAACCACTGCACCACCACAGCACTTCGGGGAAACTGGGGAATGGGGAACAGTTCCAAAATAGCAATTTAACAAACTCAGATTAAGTTGAGCGGGTTTTTCTTTGTTTACCATTTCCTAGTTTCCTGGTTTCTAGCTTGATGCCTTAACCACCCTACCAAACTGCTCTAAACTTTCTGCTTACAAAGAAAGTATCAAGACCATCGTGCAGTTATTGCAACCATGGTACCAAGCAGCTCTCAGATACTCGAGAGCATAAGCTCTGACTCAATTAAAAGAGCGTTTCTCAGCTGAAGAGGTGAGATAGCCAATGAACATTTTATCCAAAAAGGGTGGGAACCTTGAGGTAATGTAGCATGGAAAGTGTATTTCAGAAATGGAGCAGAAAGTTACATCCTCAGGTTGTTCTGATGGCAGTGATGGGGAATTAACGAAAGGCAGTTTCTGTTTCTGCCCTCCAGAAGTGGATGCTGACCTGTTTTGGTGATGGGTCAACCAATCAATGTGGCTAAATCCAAAGATGACCAAACCTGTCACAAAAGGAAGCACAGATTAACATTGATTCTGATTCCTATTCTCAACATAATGGAAACTAGGCTGCCAAATCGAGAGAGGCATATTACTGACATTTTTCTTTCTGTTTATAATTTACTTTCACAAAACTGAAGATGGACTTTTTGCGATAAAATGCCCAAAGCCATCAAAATGAAATACATAGCAAATCTTTTGGGGCAATAAGGAATGGCACATTGTTAAGATAGTAAATGTTGTGTCCTGGGCCTTGCTGAGTCATTCAGCAAGGCTCAGGAACTCTGCAGATGGTTGCAGAGACCCGGGCAGACCACGTGTTTGCCCGGGACCGGTTGTAGAGACCCGGGCAGACCACGTGTCTGCCCAGGACCCAGACAGTCTGTCTCCAGCCTCGTGCACATGCACGAGGCGGGAGAATAGCCTGCATTCATTGGTTGAGCATCCCCTTTGCAAGAGGAGTATAAAAGGGCCTGTTGCCATTGTTCACTTGCTCTGTTCAGTGAATGTGTCAATAAAGAACATCTTTTGCACAACTGCCTCGCCTCCATGTCTGCGGTGCGAACAGAACAGTAAACATCATAAAGAAATGACATTCGTTGAGCAGAAACATAGTTGACCTGACATATAGTGTACATAAGGAGGAAAGGGTTTGGAGCAATTTCCCTTTATTTGGCATCTGTAGAATTAACATTTCTGTCATAATAAGGTATTTCTTTTTCTATGTTCTGTGAGAGAACTGACAACAAGTAATCAGTATATGGATGAAATTTTGGTCAAATGAAAAAGAGAGAAAGAATTGTGTGGAAAATAGAATGTGTAGCTAAAGGTTTTATATACACAACCTGGGCTTTGAAAATATATCCCTTTCAGCTGGTAAGAATTTGAAAACTAAGACTTGCTGAACATTAGTAACTTTAAGGGCCTGTAAAATGGCTGGCCTAAGAGCCAGTTAAACAACTGAGTCACTAGGCTGGTCTATTGATCAGATGAGAGTGGGTGCGAAGGGAAATTGAATAAAAAAAAGTACCAGCTGAGAGAGTCAACACTGCATCAGGGAGAGATTATCAGAGTGTGTGGTGAAAAGGAAACTCTGAAACAAAAAAGAGCAATTCTTGAGAAAACTGGAGCAAAAGTAATTGCTTGTATCGAGAGGCCTGTTGAAGCAATGTGTAGTATAGAGGAATCTTTTCTCTAGCAATTGGGACACAAGAAGGAAATTTCTGTGTCGTACAGCAATCTCAAAATATCAGTTCTATCATGAAGTCAATCTTCACTTGGAGTGTGTGAGCATTAAACTCGGGTAATGGAAAGTCATGCACAATTGTTTCTAAACTAAAGATTGCCTTTGTCTTTCAGTGAATCATCATGATGATGATCATCATTATTACCATCATTCTCCAGTAAGGCACTAGCTCGATGTGGTTGTGGGCCTTGTATGCTTGGAGGAAGATGAGAGCTATGCCAGAGGTTCAACCATACTGGACAGTCTCACCAGAAGAGCCTGACAAAGTGTATCTCCCATAAACAATATGGTGAGATGTAATTTACATTTCAAATTTTATTAGTGTATCAAAATATAAAATACAAAGAAAAATGAAAATAATGGGAAAGTAGGGGAGGAAAAAAGAAAGAGAAAAAATATAGGGTAAAAAGGGAAAGAAAAAGAAAAGCATTGACTTTTGACTCTTTTTAGAGCAGTAGGATAAGGTGATATCATAAAAACTCAATTTTTTACTTTTACATAGTAACATGTACTAATCATTTCTATAACAACAAACCTATCTGATCAACAAAATCCAAAATCAAAGTTTCATTTTCCCCCCACCTCAAGCATAAAGTCCAGAAGCGGTTTCCAAGTAAAAAAAAAAAAAAAGACAGTTGTATTCTTTTCTTTAATTAAAACAGTCGATTTAGCCATCTAAATTGAGGTCAATAAAAGTAGTGTTGATACTCATGGGTATGGTTTCCCGTCTGGGCTATTGAAGGATTGATACCACCTTCCCCTCAACAACTCTGGGTGGCTAACGACAGTCAAACAAACAAATTGCAATAAAACCAACAAAAGATAAAAGAGGGCAACTGCAATGAAATGAATAATCCCACTCCACATCACAGAAGGCCTGAATGAAGATCCAGGTGTTCACAACTTTTCTAAACAACAGCAGAGTGGGGACCATTTGTATCTTGGGGAAAATATTGCTTCAGGGGGGTCAATTCAAGACATAATGGGTAGCCCCAGAACAAAAATTAAGTGATTTTTGTTATTTTCATTATATTAAAATCCAGAAGAGTTGGTAAGATTGCTCTGTTGTCATAATATTCCCTTCCCTTCCATCATGCTATATTAAAAAACACACACACACACCCCGCACTTGGTAATTTCTTCAAAGTTTCTTGGGAGTGCTTTATGACTGTCGAGCTATACGTCTCTGGATTAGAAGGAAAGCAATTGGCTTTGGGAAACAGTGGGAGGAATAAGGAATCAAGCTAAACAGTCTGGATTCAGTCTGTGTTGAATTGGGCTTTTTGCCAAAATTCTGAACACAAGAATCTAATCGAGCGTTTGATTCAGATTTATTCATTTATAATAGCATCTACACTTTGTTTCCTTTCCAAACAGCAGTGGGCTATCTCAACTTTTATGGATTTTTTTTTAAAAGAGCTATTTTGATATTTATGGCCTTACTATATAGCTTATGGCTTTTATTTCTTTGCTATGGGTCTGACTTGAAAACAGCAAGGAGGTGCATTCATAGTGGTGGTTGTAGACATTCTGGAAAGTAGGTAAAGGTAAAGGTAGAGATTTGTTGTGTCTGACTCTAAGGGGTGATACTCATCTCTTTTTCTTAGCTTAGCATTGTCCGAACCCAATTTCTGTGATCATGTGACCGGCATGGCTATATGCCAAAGGTGCACGGAATGCTGTTACCTTCCCATCAAAGTGGTACCTATTAATCTACTCACATTTGCATGCTTTCAAACTGCTATGTGGGCAGGAAAGTAGTAAAGAAATAAAAATAACATCCAATGGTTTTAACCCAGAGGTCCCCAACCCCGGGCTGTGGACCGGCACCGGGCCGTGTCATATCAGCAACCGGGCTGTACAAACAAGTAAAGCCCCATCCGCTGGATGCAGGCAGTACACAGAACTGCAGAAAAATCTTTCTCCACAGAACCGGTCCCTGGGGCCCAAAAGGTTGGGGGCCTCTGTTTCAACCTACATGCTTCTGTAGGCAGGGCCTGATTTTTAGCTTATTATGTTGGTTAATGATGTTGGAGGGACAAATAGAAGCTTCCAGAGAAAGCAGGCCATGCTCCAAGCCATGGTTCCAAAAGAAACTGAGTTAACTACACTTCTCCTGCACTGAATTCAAAGATGCATTTAAAATAATTGTTACCCTTTCTAATAATTATCCAGTGTTTCAAATTGCCTCTGCTCTTTATGGCTAATGTTTGTATCTTAAACTTTCTTTTTCTGCTAGTCTACCATCTGCTTTCAACAACCCTGTCCCCCCCCCCATTTGTCCTTTCCAAGCAGCACTTTGCCATGTTAGTTTTCCCTGCAAATGGGGATGAGGGGCAGGATGGGGGGAAGGGGTGTAGAGAGAGTGAAAGCTCACCGTAAAGTAATGTTAAAGCAGAGTTCAAAGAAATGCAGCTGCTTCCTGAAACTGTGAGCAGGGAGAAGCAGTGGTTTTCTTTTGAAGTCCTGCTGCTGAAATCTTGCTGCAAGATGGATGCTGATTGTTTCATATTACTGTATCATTAGACTTAAAATAACCTGTGTATGTGGGCCCCTGCACTTTTGAAATATACGGAGGAGATTGGAAAATCAAGCTTGGTTAGAAAATCATCTCCCCCCCCGCTCTTTCTCTCCCCTGGCTCACTTCCTGTTATTTTAAAACTGGTTTGAGGATGAGTGGAAGCACAAACTAAGGAGGAAAATCAAAAGTATGTTGTGACCAAAGGAGGAAATATTGCTAATTTCTAATCCCTTTGAAGGCTGGTTGAAAACTCCTTAACTTTAATTTAAAGGGCTTATTCCCCATCCACCCACTTTCTGGGTTGTTTCTCTGACACCAAGTGGTGAACTCTAAGTGCTTCGCAATAGGTGTCTGTCTCCTTGTCCTTTGTAAAGTACATATAAGTGACACACAACTTTGCATATACTTTCACAGACAAGGCCTCGTTATTGTTTTAATCTTGTCTTTTCACTTTATTGAGCTTTTTGATGGACATGCTATTCCCTCTTAGAATGGAAGATTATACATGCACTTCCATATTCATTTGTAGAACTATGGAATGATGCTATGTATTTCAATATTGTGTGTCTTGCACAGAAGGAATTCACACATAACTCCCATTTTGTATGTTACCTTCCTTTTGTTTCCTCATGAGGTTGTCTAGGAAACAAATACCTAGAACAGGGGTTTTCCTATATTTTTTTCAGTCTATGGCAGGGATGTCCAACCATGGCAACATTAGA
Organism: Azemiops feae; assembly: GCA_023970755.1. Taxonomy (NCBI): domain Eukaryota; kingdom Metazoa; phylum Chordata; class Lepidosauria; order Squamata; family Viperidae; genus Azemiops; species Azemiops feae. The sequence goes on from JALGBA010004260.1 coordinate 1,445,929, forward strand.
ATTTGTGGGCTGATTCCCCAGCCATGCTGCCTGGGGAATTGTGGGAAATGAAGTCCACAAATCATAAAGTTGCCACGGTTGGAGATCCCTGGTCTATGGAATCTGTTACTTAAAAAAGGAAAAAAAAACAGGATTAGCTCTCTTGGAAGACACCTATGCTGCATAGAAGATCAAGTGAAACTGAAACAGACAAATGTGTTCTGCCAGTTGCATATTGTGGGGCTGTGGATTAGGAGTGGAGAATTCCAGGTGTTAATCTTCTCTTTGGCATGGAAGCCAGCTAGGTCTCCTTGGGGCCACATACTACCTCTCAGCTTTAATCAGTGTCAGATTCTGCAATAAACTGGCTGAAAAAAACAACACAAAAATCCTTACACATCATCCTTTGACAACCCAATTATGTGAACTAAAGCAAGTGCAAAACGTGGATCCTGCAGCCAAAGTGGGACAAAAAGTGGAAGCAACAATTCCTTCCTTTCTTAACAACAAACCAAACTAATGAGAATCGTTGTGAATCCCTTTTTCTAGATTGCATTGTGCAGTTACGGGATTGACAACTCTTTCTGCTATGTTGGGATGCACCATTCTGCCCACTCACAGGCTGTTAATGCCCATTCCATGATCATCCTGATCATAATCAGCACTGCCATTCTCTTGTAGCAATCTTTTTACATTTCTTATAGCAGCTCAGCTATCCCCACTCCTTCCTGCTCCTGCTAATCCAGCTGACAGGTCACCAGTGCAGAAAACTCTTTAGTATCTTATTACACTGACTAGGGTTGAGAGGCTGTTAAGCGCTTGGCAGGATGGGGAGAAGGAGTTCAGATTAACTCCAACCAAGATGGAACTTCTGTTCTTAGATTAGTATCTGTCTGTCCAGGACCATCAATGCCAGGAATTGCCCTAGATGGGGCTGATTCCCCCAAAGAAACTGGTCTGGGATTTGCAGATACTCCAGATATCTCACTGACAACTTATTCTCTGGAACTCCCTTCCTCTGGCCCTATCATTGTCCTGATTTCAAAAAATCCTCAAGAGAATTCTGTCCTCAAGAGAACACTTAAGGATCTTTCAGGCCTTAGTAGGATTTCAGGGAGCCACTGATGATTTATGATCTGTTATATGTTGTGCTACTTTTTTGGGCTTGGTAATGCTTTGATTTTTACTACGCAATCACTGAGCCTATAAATATTACATCAGTATACAAAATTGTTAATAAATAGCTTAATGTGTTTAAGTTTTTAAAAAACTAAAGTACTATTAGAAATCTATAACGTGGCAACAGTAAAGATAGTGCTTTGGCTTTTATTACTCTGGCTATTATTAAATGGGCAAAAATAATGCTTTATTTAGTGCTAGTGTATAGAATATGATGTTTAGCTGAACTAAGCTAATTTTAATTAAAAAATAGTAGAAAGATTCCTAACCAATAATAAAACATCTTAATTTTTTATTATTCATCTGCCAAACATCTCTTATGCAAGAATTGCTGGATAAGAGTGATGGTTCCCTAATCTAGGACATTCACACTGAGATCCTACAACATGCCCAATTCATTTCAGTGTCATCAGTATCTGCTTCTTTTGCATTAATGAATCCATTTTCTGCTTTTAAAAAGAGAAAACCAGAGTTATGTTATGCACAAGAGGGATGTAGAACACTCTATGTTATGTTCATTGGACGTAACTTATGCTGGGAATGTAGAATTTTAGACTTCTAGAATGCAAAAGGAGCTAGATCAGGTGATAAGCCATAGAAGGAGCTAAAGAGAATCTATTTTCTAATAAATAGTATTGCAGTAATATTCTATAGAAAAGAGGTAAGAGAGCACCCTTAAAGTCTGCATAAGTTTAAGATCTGCCACATCCATCGATTTCACTCCTGATCATGATAGGTTGGCTGCACAAACTGTCCTTTCCACTTAGAATGGAGGGATATGGATTCTGTAGGCCATTCTTTTGATTCATATTGATTTTTTTTGCCATTAAGGGAAATCAATCTAGCCCCAAACTAGAAACACATTATGTAACAGTATTAAGGTTACTGTAGAAATTAGATTTATTTGTTAAAGATTTATTTTAAAGAAACCAAACAAAAGCTCATATGGCTGCCATTTCACTTGCTTGTTTGCAATCCTGGCCCCCTCACAGCAGAAGAAACTGTCTTGACTATATGAGCCCATTTACAAGATATACCGGGCAGCATTAAAATAAGAGACATCATAAACTGTGCACTGCAGCATTTGCAAGCAGACATTTGCCTCTCCCATGAACCTAGCAGTATTTTAATTGCTGAAGCTCTTCTGTTATCACAGTCTCATTCTTGGAAAGCAAAGCCAAGTTCACCCACAGGTTATGAACAGAGCCAAACATTTCTCAGCACACTGCTGTTATTAGATTAGATAGTGCACTACTGTATGACTTCCCACTGAAATGGCAGTGAGGGCAAATTAAATTAATGTATTCATTTATCCAATCATTTCTTTTGCTCAGATACTAGACGGGTAGCATTTGATAGTGCTCGTTAGGTAGACACATGGTGATTGGTACAAATGATCAATTAATCATTGTTATTGAACTTTTAATTTATACAGTGTTTGAAGGAACTTAGAATCCTGCGTTTCTTAACGCTCATTAAAATATCAGATTTCACTACACAAATTTGAGTAATACTAATTCAAATATTCTCTCTACCAGGATGATTGGAAAGGGTGACTTTAGACCGATCACTGTCTCTCAGCCTAATCTACTTTAAAGAGTGGTTGTGATAATAACCATGTGGTAAGAAAGTTATTTATGCGCTCTTCTAGTCCTTTTGATAAACAAAGAGCATCAGTGAAGATGACGAAAGATAACAGGAATAGAAAATAACTAATACAATTATAATCTACAGTTGCAAACACACTTGCAGCCTGCTACTTAATCATGTAAACTAACATGGATTTAGCTAAAAGAGAATGACTGAGAAATTATTAGGAGGACCCAGAAACATTGAATGGAACAGTCTGAACATGGTTACAATCTCCAAAACAATCAAATGAGGAAAGCACATGTTCAGTGGCACAGAAAAATTGTTGAGAGGAAAGCATAAAACTTTGTTGAAAGATAGAGTATCTGGAAAGAATTTATAGCAATGAAGTCTGCATTATGATATTGTGTGTAAAAGCCATTCATAATGGAGCATTTTAATTAAGGCTATGCATAAACCACAGAATTTGAGTTGGAAATCCATGCTGAGTAGGTGACTAAGGCTTGAGTGCCAATGAGCAACGCTAATTTGATCTAGGACTGGGTGCAGCTGGTACACAACATATAACTGTGCAGAGTCTCTATGCCACAACTGCCGCAACTCTATGCCACAACAACTCTTGAGCATGAAACAAGATTTCAGGGCAGTTCTCAAACTTTGCACTAACTCTACCTGTGAAAATGTGACCTCACCCAGAATTAATTATGAGATATCAGCAAACTGGAAGGTCATAAAACCCATAGACACTTAGTCTTCTCAGGGTTGACCAAAGCCAGTTTTTCTCCATCCAGACCTGCAGAACCTCCAGGCAGTGAGAAGACACTCAGTGTCATCCCTTGGATAATAACAATAATAACAATAATAATAATAACAACAACAATAGTAACAATAGTAACAATAATAACAATAACAACAACAACGAGGATGATGATGATGATGATGTTGGAAGGGACCTTGGAGGTCTTCTAGTCCAAGCCCCTGCTCAGGCAGGAAACCCTGGCCTATATCATTTCAGACAAATGGTTGTCCAGTCTCTTTTTAAAAACTTTCAGTGTTGCAGCATCCACAACTTCTGGAGGCAGGTTGTTCCACTGATTAATTGTTCTAAAATGTCAGAAAATTTCTCCTTAGTTCTAGGTTGCTTCTCTCTTTGATGATCTTTCAGGACAGATATATAACTGAATCAGCATAGTAATGATAATTAACTGAATGTGGATAGATGACCTCACCTAGCAGTTTCATATAGGCATTAAATATAAACAGGAAGAGAGCTAAAACCTGTTGCACTCTACAAAGCATAGACCCAAGACTAACTTTCTCTCCCCACCCCCCCCATACCAACTGGAATTGATTTTAGAAAAAGGGGGGAAAAAGACCAAAAAAACTCTGTCCTTCCCCCAACCTCCCACCCTCTCAGCCAGTTCAGAAGGTTATCATAACCAATGTTATTGAAAGCCACTGAGAAATCAAGGAGCGGCAGGATAAATACACTATGTCCATCTTGGGTCTACCAAAGGTCAACCATAAGTTGATCAACATCATCTTGGCAATATATTTTAGCCTTAAAGCTGACTTCCATGGGGTGCAGATAATCCTCTTCCTCAGAAATGCAGGACTACCATCTTCTAAACAGCCTTCTCCATAAAGGGCAGATTGCAACTTGGACAAAAAATGTCCAGTACTTCTGGATCAAGGGATGAACACTTGAGGTGGTGGAAATATGCCTCCTGCAAGGAAGAATTTGTCATCTTTGACCCAGGTGCATGTCATTTTTCAGGAGGCCTTGACCAGCCAGATTGGGCATCACCAGATTGAATTCATTCTAGATGACCAGAAAAAGATAAAATGTGGGGTCTTTGGTGCTCCCTGAGCTTGGTGGTTTTCCTCACTGATGATGTTACAGTACTTAGTTTGGTAATGAAACATCTGCAAGAAAACCACCAAGCTCAGAGAGCACCAAGGACCCCACAGTACAGCCCTGAGCTACAAACATTCTCTTCTATTGGAAAGACAAAATGATCAGGGATTATTTTTCTACCTCCCTCAAAACACTATGACCCCTCCAATAAAAAGGGATTGAAAAGAGATACAGAATGGACAAAGTATTTCATCACACATTGCATAATTAACCTATGGTTAAGATCACAAGATGTGGTGATAGCTACTAAACTGGAAGGCCTTAAGAAGAAATTGGATAAATTCAAAGAGGACAGATCCAGCGAAAGCTATTAGTAAACAATCTACATGTTTCCACCATGGGCTTATATCAGGATCCAGAGTCCCAGAAGAAAAACGAATAGGCTATGGTGTTGAGGATAAAATGAATCCTAACTCCTGCTTGCTATCTTGCCACATAGACGCCAATGAGATTAATATTACAGCACAGTTAATATTTTATCTGCATATCCTTTAGTAGAAGACTTTTCCTGTCCTTAACCTACAATATTAAAATATTTCATTTTTTGGGGGGGAAAAACCTGGGATATTGTGCAACTTTTAGGCAAAATGATCTAGACATTATCTAGTAATCTTCCAGCAGCATTGGGCATTCTGCCAAGGGAAGTGCAGCAAACTTACAGTACTGTCTTCATCCATCAAAATCTACAGGCATTTTTCTAGTGAGGTGCCAGTTTGCATTTCTGTAAGGAAGGAAGTACTTTCAGCAAAAGGCCAAGGGCCAATTCTCTTTGAAAGACAGCAGAGAAAAAACAGATGGGCATGACTGTCTTTTCTATTTCTTTTAGAAAAAAAATGTAAGAAATAACCACAGGTTTGAGAAAGTATTGGATACGAGCCTTCCGTCATCATGGACAATAATAATGGAGTAAGACGACCACTGCAGAAAAAACAAATCCTGGCTATATTTACTTGGTATTCCTAACTTATTTCATCCAAATGAGGAAGGAAGAGGAAAAAACCAATTAGAATGTACATATTTCTGAGTAATACATGAATAAATAGGGAAAAGCAAAAAAAAAAAATCCAAAACCTGCTCAGTCATACCATCAGGTATGCCATAAATGTCTGAACTTTAAAAACCTCAAATAATTATTTCAAGCATTTTTGAATCCTATTGATTTCAGAGCAAATCTTACCTGTGTGTGAAATTTCCTTCTAATGAAGTTTACATTTTATTTTTGCCATAGTTTTGAAGAATGTGCAATTATTCACTGTTGTATATTAGTTGTTTTATGATAAAATACGAGAATGTATCAATTCAGGATTCAGCTCTTTTAAGTTACACTGATTTTTGTAGGAGAGTTGAACTTCGTGTATATAAATCACTTTAACTGAATACTTAAAAGTATACTGGTTAAGTAGAATACAATCGTATATGGTCAAATGGTTAGGATGTTAATAATAAAAAAAATACTTATCCCTCACCCTCTTTTCCTCCCAGGAATGTTTAAATGTTAATGCTTACTGCATTTTCCATTGTCTTAATAGATCCCGTGACACTTTGCAATTGTTAATGTACTCGGCATTTCTCTACATGTACTTATGATAAAAAAAAACTACATTTAAGCAAAGCCACAAAATTGCATGGTGTACATTGCAAATGAATGCAAAGTATTTTGGTTCAACAAGAAACGTATTTTCCCTCATGTTGTGGTGCAATAAACAGGCATTTTAATTGCTCAACAAGAGGAAAACAACCTTCTATAAACAAACAAACAAACAAACAATTCTGCTCGGTTAGCAAAACTGTTGCTAAAAAAAGAAGAGAACATTATCAATGTTCCAAATTAAATTACAATCATTTTCTCATTTTATATAATCAACTTCCAATATGTTGATTCAATCGTAAGCTAATGTAATGTTATAAGGAAGTAACAGTCAAATTTTCTCCCAGGGGGAAAAAAGAATCATGTATATAAAAACCCACTACTATGGAATGCTGTGAGATTCTATATGGATTGCCTTAGGCCTAGGGGATGTCGTGATAGATTTGATACTTTTTACTAGAGGTAAGGAAATAAATAAATCTAGATCTATAATATAATGTCAAATAATATAATATAACATCATGCCTATAAAGCAAAGCCATCCCTGGGTTTCCCATATGTTTATAAGACTTCTTAACTATACTGCTCAATCTATGAAGTGTGACATGAAGGTTTATTGAAAATAATTTTGTATACAGATAACACTGTCAGATCCTGCTGAATACATAACCTGTTGAGTAGCAAACCTACTATTTGCTGCACTACGTGAGAAACAGTCTACTCAATGTTGAAAGAAGAGATTGACTGGGAGTCCTCCATAAGCATACTAAATCCTGGCGCAAAATAGCTGCAAGTGAAATCAAAATAGATGTAAGTTCAGAAATTCTAGAATAAGTAAACAAAAAAGTACTCACTTTTTCTGACGTTTTTCCTTTGGCGTGGTTCACATTCAATGGCTATGCTTTCCAAATTGCACCTTGGTTATGATTTTAGAAACTAATTTACAGTGCTCTGAATGTTGATGATCATTTGATTGTCTCTATAAAATGAATAGATGTATTTTGCCCAAGTTTTTAATTGTTGTTTTGTTTTGTTTCAAACTGCAATGTGTTTTATTAGGCAATGAATTTGTTCATATCAACATAAAATTATCTTCTTTTTTTTTTTTTTTACAAAAATGGCATTTGTTTATGAATTAGGTTATAATTGTGTAATTATCAGTATGAATCTAATGGGAAAAAACAAACACTGAACTTCATGCACTTCAATCTATTCTAAGCATGAAAACACACACACACACACACACACAAATAGAAAAAAGTTGTAATGTTCAATATGGCTTACACTTTCAGCGAAATCAAAGAGCATATAGGATTGCACTGTCAGTTACTAAAGCTTTTAATAAACCATTTCCTTGTCTTTCAGCTCTGTCTAATTTTTAATGAAGTTTACAGTTTTAAACTCCTACAATAACATCTCTTTAGACCAGACATGTCAAACTCGCGATGTCATGTGACGTCGCGCAACGTATCGGGCTGGTTTTGCCATTGCCGGCAATGGGGTGGGTGCGGCTTCCACGTGACGCATCCAGCCCGCAGGCCGGCAGTTTGACACCCCTGCTTTAGACCAACAGACCTCAACCTTTTGGGCACCGGTGGCCGGTTCCATGGAGAGAGGTTTTTCCACGGACTGGAGGGGAATGGTTTCGCACACTTCCTGCATCCCGCAAATGTGAGGATGGGGCTTTGCTTGCTTGCACAGTTTCTGACACGTCGTGGACCGGTGCTGGTCCATGGCCCTGCATCCTGCTTTAGACAATGAAATATGGCATACATTTGGCAATTATTTTAAAAACTAATATCACACACTTAACTTTTAAACAAACAAAATTATTCCATGGTTCAAATGCAAGAAGAAGAACACAAAGCAGGATTTCCCCACAATTTGAAAGACAATGTAGATAATCCAATAACTCTACATGGAGCTTTTATTTGGAGAGAATCTGAAGTTTGTCCCTGATAATTGTCTTAATGGGTGGCTTTGTATACAAGTAGATATCAATTAGTGCAGATAATGAATCCCACAAAATGGTCACATTATTCAAATTCACTCTATTCAAAGTGATATTTCTATGGAATATGGTAACTGGTTCCAGGTCTAGAGAAACAGGCAATACAAATTTTTCAACATAATTTTTAAATGCATATTAATGAAATATTACATTAAAGGATAAAAAGAATGTACTTAGAATTAAAATTTATTGTTAACAAAGATGCAGAGTAATTATAGAAAGCAAAATAAAAAAAATCTAAATATCCTTTCTAAAAGTAAGCTTATGCTGGCAAAAAAACATTTTTATTGTCTCAAAATGTTTTAGCAGCATAGACTGAACTATTTTCCTTTTCTTTAAATCTTCATATATAGGCTGATACATATAGACTGCTTTATCAATGTCTTGGCAAAGTTGTATGTTTCAATCAATGTTAGGATCAGCACCCATTATTTTTTGTTTCATGATTTCTACAGATAAGATAACACACTGGCACACATTAAAAATGAAATTCTGTTGCCTGCTCTCTCTCTCTCTCTCTCTCTCTCTTTCTCTCTCTCTTTCTCTCTCTCTCTCTCCACACACACACACACACACATCTACACATATATATTAATCATTGTGCATTTTGAATACATAACAGAAGGAGGAAGCTTTAGAGTTCACAAGGTTAATACTGTATGGAACAAAACTGTGACTGAATCTGGATGTTCTGCTTCAGATACCACGGAGCCTCCTCCCAGAAGGTAACAAAAACAGGTCGTGAAGAGGATGTGTAGCGTCCCAGACCATATTGTGGACCACATGATCCCAGCTCAAAAGATACCATCATATTCCTAGAGAGTGAACTCCTTCACTTGCACATTATTGTTTTCCTCTGATGAAATCTTCCTTTTCTCCATCTTGCACACACAAATAGTAGCAGCATCCAAAAACCCCATGGCAACTTGCATGCGTAAGCCTCAACTACGCACACAGCATTAACTTTTTAATGTCAATCGGCATTAAACCTGACCTGTTATCAATTTGCAATCAAATATTGTATTATTCAAATTTCCACTAGTTGCAACCAAGCAGTATTAAGAGGAATCTATTAGACGTTGATGCATCATAAATATAGCATAAATTCATCATTCTAAGTAGGACCAACAGAAGGAAAATACATTAATTTTGCAAGAAATGGAAAGCAAAGTAGTTCTAGAAATGGAGAGGGAGACGGAAAGGTTATCTCTTTCCCTGGAAGAATTTCTGAGGCTGAAAATATTCAGATATTGATCTAACCTGCTCCAATAAAATATACTTTTTCCGCTTGGCGCATTTTTGGGAGCCAGCACACTAACTCCATGCTGAACTTACCTAAGATGTTGGGTTTTTTCTTCTTCACAATTCTGTATTCCAGATGCTCTTCCAGTGCCTTGACTTGTGTTTTCAGCCAATCTCACTGTATACATGTTATACTTTGATAATAAAGCTTTATTCATTTATTCATTAATTTCATAAACTTAATAGGAGTTCTCAAACTGTCATTGGAAGCCTCTGCACCAAGCACAAAACAGATACAGGTAGTCCTCGGCTTACAACCAATTGTTTAGTAACCATTCAAAGTTACAATGACATTGAAAAAAGTGACTTATGACTGTTTTTCATACTTAACGACCATTGCAGCATCTCCATGGTCACATGATCAAAATTCAGATACTTTGCAAGTGGCGTGTATTTATGACAATTGCAATGTCCCGGGGTCATGGGATCACCATTTGAGAACCTCTGACAAGAAAAGTCAAGGGGGGAGCCAGATTCACTTAACAACCATGTTACTAACTTAACAACTTCAGTGATTCACTTAAGAACTGTGGCAAAGAAGATTGTAAAACAGGGCAAAACTCCCTTAACAAATGTCTTGCTTAGCAATGGAAATTTTGGGCTCAATTGTGGCCTTAAGTTGAGGACTTCCTGTAGATTGAGCCTGAATAAATTTTCTGTTTTTAAATAATCTACTGCATCCATCCATCCACCTACCTTATTCCTTTTCTAACCTGAAATTATTACATAGCTATTAAGTCAGAACAGTAAATTATTACTGGGCTAAGAAATCAAAAAATATACCAACAACAAATAATTCCTTTTAAATGAAGAACCTTGGAAAGCCTTCCCCTTTCAAAAAAAATTCCTGGGAGCTGAATACACATTAGGTGATGCCCAAGTGGGCCTCCCTTTCCACCAGGTGAGTTTTAATACTGGGGGAAAAAAATCCTCTCCAGTCATTACTTGCCTTCATGTCCCACAGCGACAAGACTGACATAAGACACCACTAAACCCTGTTGCTTTTGCAGTCTCCTTTACAAAGCCTTGGGATTTAAGAAAATCTTAAATTTTGCATGTCTATTCTTTCATTATATAAATAAAAATACAGTAAGACTCTATAATGAGCAATTAAACCAACAAACACAAATCAGATGCAAAACCCAAATAAAAATGAAAGGATCATTTTCTAAAAGTTCTTTATGCTCTATTGTTTTTCTGCTGGTTCAAATACTTTGGGACAAATCAGGAATGAAATGTAAAGTTCTTTCTTTTCCAGTCTCTTTTCATCCCCTTTTCCTTTTTCTTTTTCATCCAGAGGCCAACCTGCCCCTCCAGTCTCCTAGCAACCAGGCTTATGTCTTTTTCTGGAAAGAAAGCTTCATGTTATGGTTAATAGGTCTCAAGTAGTCTTGAAACGTGGGGCTCAATTAACATAATAACCCAGTGTTTCTCCACTTTGGCTGCTTTTAATATGGGTGGACTTCAACTCCCAGAATTCTCCAGCCAGCATGCTAGCTGGGGAATTCTGGGACCTGAAGTCCACTTATCTTAAAGCTGCCAAGTTGAGAAACACTGCAATAAGCTATGAAAGAAAGAGAGAGGAAGAAGAAAGAATTAATTAGCTATGAATTTTTCTGCCTCTTATGCTGACTTCTTTGAAGCAACATGGTAATCATTGATGAAATCCACAAATGTTCCTCTCCTCTAAGAGTAAATCCATGTTTCCAGGAAATCCTGCCACAACTGATTTAAACCCTATATGGATTCAATCTAAGTTAAAATCCTATCTCTGAAAGATGAGAAGACCATTTCTTGTCAGCTTGTGTCAAACGTCTGAATCAAAAAATGTGACCAAGTCATTATGAAAAATGACTTCAGTATTTCTGATTTTTTTTTTCCCAGGAAGACCAGGGAAGCAGTAGCTGCTCCTTAAAGAGTTCAGGGATTCTCACTTGGCTTTCCAACCAATCTAGAAAGTTCATTCCATACCCAGCTCTCTTTGTCTCCTTCCAAGTTCTTTGCCAATCCCAAGACATTTCATTGACTCAGGAAAACAGCAATGAATCTCAAAGTCAATCTTGTGGAAATCACACAAATACGGTTTCCTATCTATATACTCCAATTTCATATCCTTCAGTGATCATTCCATATGTAATTTCTTCTTCATCATCTTCTTCTGACACTTTCTCAGAATACTGTCAGCCATGGGAGGAAAAGCTGTGATAGATTTCCATACCCAATCCTGCTGATTCTACCACCATCTAAGTGGTTTGCTGTCAAAGAAAGAAAAATAAGGCACTTCTACATACTCTCTTGCACCACTCGGAACCAGAGTGGTCCTCTCTAAATCAGTGGAGCTAATTTATTGCCCCTATAGTGCAAGAGAGAGAGAGAGAGAGAGAGAGAGAGAGAGAGAGAGAGAGAGAGAGAGAGACTCCAAATGTGTGTGCAATCAGTTTTCCCATTGAGAGGAATACCTGTCATAACCTTGCAGCGTTGTGCAAGGTTGCACAGATTCTTGGAGGGGAAAGATGTCTTGACAGGTCAACCTTCACATCAATCAATAAGTTTTTATTTTATAATTTTTGTTGCATACAGCCAAGCATCCATTATCCTGCTGATCCTGCTTTAAAATACAGTACTCTTTTTTGCATGATTCGTAGGCAACGAAGTTGCTGAGAAAGTGGAATTGGGAGATATTAATACAAAATACTCTTCCCTCCCCCCCCCCTTTTTTTTTTTTTTAGCATCATAGCTATAATTTGCAAAGCACTAGATTGCTTGGATTAGAGCATTTGGGAGCAAATAGCAATGGTGACCTTTGGAAATGCTTTATAATGCAATGTTTCAGTTGTGGGCTAAAAAATAAAAGTATTTACAAAATTGGGAGGTCATTTTAAGTTTGGATTGAAATAAGTTAGGGAGAACATGAAGAATATAGTTTCTGGAATTCTTTCCAAATGTTCCACCAGCATTTTTTTTTTTTAACTTCCATTTAACGAATTAATATTGGTGTCTGTGTTTGGGCTCCTCCCTCATGTTGCATGTGTGTATGTGTGCCCCCACCACACAAGTGAGTATAGGGCAGGGTCCAGATGCTCAGATCAGAGTCATGTGATCTAAGAAGGAGAAGAAAGAGAACTTAGAAAGAGTGTCAGCATATTCCAAGCCATTGCATAACTGTCTGTTCCAGGGAATTTTTTTTCCTGCATTTTCTCCTCTGCAGTCCCCAGTTGGATTGAGCCTATTTTTCTACTTGGTTTTTCTTTTGCTGCCTCTCTCCTTTCTACACAAAATTTGGTGCTCTTATGTTCAGTCTTGGAGAAGATATCCTAGACAGGGGAGACAGAGTTCTGAGCATCTTTAAATAACAATAAATATTTTAATAATAAGTAAAACACTAAATATTTTACATTTATTTACATTGGATCGGGAAGAATAATAAGGTAGCGAAAGCACATGGAGCATTATCTAGAATTCTTTCCAAGCCTTTACAAATAGTTGTGTAGGAGATAACGAGGCTGACCCCGAGGTAGGGGTCAAACACGTCATCAGTCACGAGTCTAAGTGCAAATCTAACTGCAACCCACCTTGAATTCCATTGATTCTTATCTACTGCCAATTTGCTTGGACTGTTATAGTTCAGATTCTTGTAGAGAGCTTAACCTTGCAATAAACCTTTACACCCATTTGAACAGCTTGGATCTTCTGATTTCCCTGGCACTTGACAAGTTGTGCTCTAGGTCACATGACCAGGAAGAAAGTAGAGATTTAGACTAGCTACATTGAAGTGATTTTCTCAAAGAAGAAATTCTTTTCTGTTCCCCAGGGCTGAATCCATTACATTTTTTTGAACTTCCACCCCAAACTTGGTCCTGGTTTGGCAGAGTTATACTGCCAACCGATAGAAATACTGCTACAATTACTGACAGATATAAATCCTAGCCTCTGTACATTATTTCCTTCAATACTATCTTGTTTGGATGGGTTTGTTTTATTGAAAAGAATCATGATTGATCAGTGTCTATGGAGATTTTCAGTCATCCAGGTCATGGTTGCCCCAAAGGTGCTTTCTTTCAAAAGGCAACTGGACTTTCCTGATTGATTAATACAACTCTGTAACACACTTAGCAATTTGAATAATATTAAAAGGCTGGTTATAAGTCTGCTAGAAGTAAATGTTTTTGCCTACATGGAATCTTTCCTTATTGCAGTGGTGGCGAACCTATGGCATGCATGCCAGAGGTGGCACTCAGAGCCCTCTCTGTGGGCAGGCACGCCCTCACTCCAGCCCCCATGACCCCCTCCTCACCAGCAGCTCCCCCGGGGGAGAGTCGCCCGCCTGGGCGTAGCCCGCACAGAGCAGCACAGCCAAGGACATGGCAGCTGGGCAGCAGGGACAAGACTCTGCGCTCGGGCCCCATCATGTGCAGTTGATGCTGTGGGAGGTGGGTGGAAGGCATGGCCGCCATGGTGCTGCTGGGCTGCCTGGGCGATCTGCGGCAGCCTGTGGAGACAGTGGTGGCCCTGCGGGCGGGTGGGGCGGGGCAGAGCAGGGGGCGGGGTGGGGTGGGGGCGGAGCAGGGGCAGAGGCGGAGATAGTTTTTGGACACTCGATCTCTAAAAGGTTCGCCATCACTGCCTTATTGCCTTTACTTTTTTAGATCTATGTTGAATGATTAACATTTATGAAGTCTCTAGTACAGTGGTGGCAAACCTATGGCACGAGTGCCAGAGGCGGCACTCGGAGCCCTCTCTGTGGGCATGCACGCCGTTGCCCCAGCCCTGCATCCCCCCGCAGTCCCCTCCTCACCAGCAGCCCCCCAGAGGAGAGTCACCCTGGGTGCGGCCCACACGGAGCAGCGCAGCCAAGCACATGGCAGTTGGGCAGCAGATGATGCTGCAGGGCAGAGGGTGTGGCCACCATGGTGCTGCAGGGCCGCCTGGGCAATCTGAGGGCGGGCGGGATGAGGGCGGAGCAGGGCAGGGGTGGGCAGGCGGAGTGGGGGCAGGCCGGTTTTTGGGCACTCGGTATCTAAAAGGTTCACCATCACTGCTCTAGTATGAGCCTTTGGTGACTATCAGAGGTTGCTATCCCATAGCTGAATGTCCATGGCATTTATTGTTTGTTACATTCCTGATTGCATATATCTTCCTTCATGGCTTCTGAAATAACAAATTATTGTTCTCTCCTGAATTAAAAAAAAATCCTGCTAATAACCACCTCCCTCAAAGTCCACCCTAAACATTTCATATATTTGTTTACATTTACGTATCAGCTTGCCAAACAAACACCCACCCCCAAAATCAAAAACACCCTTCTGAAAAATTATTCTATGAAGGATGGCAGAAAGAAAAGATCAACTACAAGTTTCTTGAGCAAAATCCCCAGAATACAGCAGCCTATAACTGTGGTCGTGTTACAATAAACCTACACTCTACTTCAGCCATCTCAGACTGAAGGCATGATGGTGAACCTTCTGCCAGAAGCTCTTTCAGACTGCCAGCTGGCACTTAGAACAGCCAGAGCAAATCTGAAAAGTGCCATAAAAGGTGCAAAGCAAGCCCATTGCCAGAAAATTCAGAACTTTTTTCAGGACCCAACAAACACCAGGTGAATGTGGAAAGGAATCCAGGCCATTATGGATTACAAGGTGACTCCATCAAGATGCAAGGACGACACAGACTTCCTAAACAAACTGAATACATTTTTTGGTAGATTTGAGGCATCAAATAGCACTCATGCTAGGAAAGCTGTGCCCCATCCTGATGAGCAAATACTAAGCTTTGATGTCACCTCTGTCTGGAAAATACTGCAGAAAGTTAACATTCGGAAAGCAGCAGGCCCAGATAACATCCCTGGACGTGTCCTTAGGGAATGCGCAGAAGAGCTGGCTTGTGTTCTCACAGATATTTTCAACCTCTCATTGCAGCAGGCAGTGGTCCCATTGTGTTTTAAGATGGCCATCATCTTGCCAGTGCCAAAAAAGTCCACAATTACAGGCCTCAATGATTACCGTCTGGTTGCACTGACATCCACCATTATGAAATGCTTTGAGAAGCTGATAAAGGACATTATTGTATCTAGCCCCCCACCAGCATTAGACCCGCTTCAGTTTGCCTACCGACCAAATTGCTCTACAGAGGATGCTATTTCTTCCATTCTCCATCTGAGCTTAAAGCACTTAGAGGAAAGAAATACTCATGTATGTTTGTTGTTTGTCGACTTCAGTTCGGTGTTTAACACAATCATTCCCCAGCATCTAGTAGACAAATTGGGCCCTTTAGGCTTAAACACCCCTTTGTGCAACTGGATTCTTGTTTTTCTTACCAACAGGCCCCAATATGTGCGAGTTAGAACAAATACCTCTAATACCATTTTCTTGAGCACAGATTCTCCTCAGGGCTGCGTCCTAAGTCTGCTGCTGTTCACCCTGTTGACCCATGACTGTTGTGCTAGGTTTGCCACCATATTGTGAAGTTCGTAGATGATACAACAGTAGTGGGCCTTATTCATGATGACAATGTAGAAGCTTACCGCAAGGAGGTTGAGGGGTTGGTGAATTGGTGTAAGGTAAACAGCCTAGTTTTAAATACCAGAAAAACCAAAGGGATCATTGTCGATTTCAGAAAAGGCAGGCAAAGCCACACTTCTCTGTGCATTAATGATTCACCTGTGGAGATGGTTACCAGGATCAAATACCTGGGTGTGCAGCTAATGAGTAGGCTGGTTTGGTCACTCAATAGCGAGACATTGGTGAAGTGGGCACAGCAGCACCTGCATTTTCTGCGCCGCATGAGAAAAGCACATCTTCCTTCCCCTGTCCTGACCACTTTCTACAGGGGGACGATCGAGAGCATCCTGTCATACAGCATCACAGTCTGGTTTGGAGGCATCACTGCTTCAGACAGGAAGGCGGTGCAGAGAGTGGTGAGAATGGCTGAAAAGATCATTGGCAGTTCCCTCCCTCCCATCCAGGACATAGCACAGAAGCGTTGCTTGAGCAGGGTCCGTAAGATTATCTGGGACACTACACATCCTCTTCACGACCTGTTTTCCTTGTTAACTTATGGGAGGAGGCTTCATGGTATCCGTAGCAGAACATCCAGATTCAGCCATAGTTTCATTCCATACAGCATTAACCTTGTGAACTCTCTAGCTTCCTCCTTCCGTTATATATTCAAGATGGACAGTATTTAATATTTATTTGTTATGTATATGTAGGGGTGTGGGTCTATACATATGTTGTATATAGTATGTTTAGGTGTGCATCATGTATGTGTTTCACTTTGAGAGAGGGCAACTAAATTTCATTTTTGATGTGTGCCATTGTACCCACAGTAAAAAAATGACAATAAAGGTTATCTTATCTTATCTTATCTTATCTTATCTTATCTTATCTTATCTTATCTTATCTTATCTTATCTTATCTTATCTTATCTTATCTTATCTTATGGCATTAAACAGTGTGGAGCAGTGCAGCAGTTATGGCAGTGCTGGAGGCAGGAAATAAAAGGACAAACAGCTGTAAACAATGCATCAGGAAATGGCTGCTAACCTTTATTGAGAATAAGGAAGGAGAGAAAGCTGATTACAGATCCTGTTGTGGCTTAGGCTCAGATAGAAAAGGAGTGCTGAAACTATACACGGGCACAGAGTGAAGGCATAATGTACAGTGGCAAACCTCTCTCTTTGAAAATAGACCAGGGGTCTTCAAACGTGGCCCTTTTATGACTTGTGGACTTCAACTCCCAGAATTCCTCAGCCACCATGCCTGGCTGAGGAATTCTGGAAGTTGAAGTCCACAAGTCATAAAAGGGCCAAGTTTGAAGACCCCTGAAGACCCCCATCTCTATTGACTGCAGAAAGGCAGATGAGCTCTCTGATGTTCACACTCTGCCTATAGTGGCACATTTCAAAGGAAAAAGGAGACTTCTTCAATAGGTAAATAGGAAGGAAGGAAGATACATGGAGGTGGTAAATTATGGAACAAAATTGACATTTTGAAACTAGCTACAGGTGGACAAAACAAGCTTGAAATATTCCAGCAGTTAGCTACCCAATTTGATCTAATGTAATATAAGATCTAATATATAAGATCTCTCACTCTCACTCTTACTCTCACTCTCACTCTCACTCTCACTCTCACTCTCACTCTTACTATAGGAATGAATACTATATTTAAATTAATTATGATGCGGCCGATGTGTTTAATGTTGTTTGCAGGATTTTGTTAATAACTGATATATACCTTAATGTGTACTTAAGGTTATATGTCTATGTGTATGTAATTAAAATGAAGAAATGTAAATAGGAAGTTTTCAACCACTTGTGTGACTATTCCTCATCTTAACATGTTGGTCATATTCCTAGAAAACATTTTTATTGATTATGTGACATCAAATCAGTGTTGATTCTTAGTAACCACGTAGATACATTTTCTCCATGATGATCTGTCCTCAACCTAGTCTTTCAGATCTTACATTGGTACACCCACTGCTGGTGCAATTGAATCCATCCACCATGCTCTGGTTAGTACAATTAAAGGTCTTAGAAGTAAAGAAATTATTGGATTGGCAGAAATTATCCTGCTTCATTTTGATTTCCTAGGCTGTGCGGTGCAGCTATATTTTCCTCCTTAATTTTTCCTATTTTAACATTCTAGTCTCCAATCACAAATAGCACATCCTTCTTACATGTTCTATCCATTTCAAACTGAACTTGACCATAAAATTCATCAATCTCCTCTTCTTCTGCATCTGTGGTTTATCATACATTTGGATAATTTTCATACAAATTTCATACATAATTGATCACAAAGTCTATTATCATTTGATCACTGTATTGTAGCCAAGTACTGTTTTTACTACACCCTTCAAGGCATGCTGTTCCTTCTTTGTTTTTCATGCCCTTCACACTCAGATCTTCTGAGTGAATGTGTTCATTTTCAGTCCATCTCAATTTGCTGATCCCCAAAATACCAACTTAGAGTTGATTTATTTCATGTTTCACTGAGTTGAGCATTACCATGATCATGCTTCTTATGTTCCCTGTTCTCATTCTAATTCTATCTTTGCAGTTTCAGATTTTCTATTTTTGCATGGCAATCTCAGCAACTGTATGTTCCAAAGTCTTTAATCCTACCATGTCATAAACACAGATAGAAGATCTCCAAAAGATCCTCAGCAATTCTTCAGCAGCATGTTGAGTGCCATCCAATCGAGGTCCATAATCTTGCACTATATTATTTTATATTTTCAATCCATGTAATTTTCTTGATAAAATACAGGAGTAGGTTAGTATTCCTTCTCCTAATCAGTATTAAACGATGCCTTTGCCATTGTGCCTAAAGTGACCATTCACCTTCAAGATCTTCCTATGGCACGGGTGTCAAACTCAATCGCGTCACGTGATGTATCGCGACGTTTCGTGATGTTTTTTTGTCTTTGCGGAGCAAGGGTGGGCGTGACTTGCATGTGACTCATCCGGCCCGTGGGCCACCAGTTTGACAGCCCTGTCCTATAGCATTACTGCGAAACAAAGATATCTACCTGCTTTAGCCAGGCACCTGGATAACCCTGCTGGAACGATAGATTCTTGGCATATCTTCCCAGAATTCCTTGCTCATCCTGGCATTCTTCAGTTATCCCTCCCAGGAGACACCCCCCTCCCCCAATGAGACAGCAGTGCAGGACAATGGAACATGAAGAATACATAGCAATAACCAAATCACTTTTATATAATTGATTTACAATCAATCAAACCAATATCAATAAACTTGTTAATATATCAGAAGAAACTTTTTTTAATTATCCTTGATTTCTGTTGCACGTCTTTGTTTGTTCTGAGCCTTTGCTTTCCTGACTTCAACTTTGCATGTTCTGGCTGTCTGCTGATATTCGGCCTTAGTTATGTGCCCCTCTTTCCATTTTTTGTATTTGTCCTTTTTGTCTTTCAGTTTGTCAGAGAGCTCTTTGTGCAGCCATGCCGGTTTATATATAGAAGCAGGAGCAGACGCATCTATGATTTAATTCTTAACTTTGCACCATAATTTATTTCTAGAAATAAGGTTAAATGTGAGTATAAAATCAATTAAAGCCGTGCACCGGATAGATTCTGGCCTAACACAACTATTTTTCAACTAGAGGCTGCAAAACTAAGGCCCCAATTCTCAAGCCTGCTTACTCTTTGTCTGGAACATTTCTTGATTCAGCCTAACAGTTGATTACACAAATGCCTAACATAAAATTTGTTTATTTTGCTAAGGAGCTAATGGGCTGATAATTATCAGACAAATCTTGGCTGCCTTTTTTACAGATAGGAATTAAATCCCATTGCTTTGGAATCAGTGCCTTACTATCTATAATGTCAACAAGGAATCCAAAGCAGGATTACACCAATCTGGCAGGCATGAGACCATTGTCTGGGGCTTTACCACTCTTGAGTTGCTCAGGTGTACTGTTTCTCAATCTGTAAGAAGGATCTACTACTAATATAGAGTAGGGGGTCTCCAAACTTAGCAACTTTAAGATTTGTGGACTTCAACTCCCAGAATTCCCCAGCCAGCATGAGAAAGTCGCCAAATTTGGAGATTCTGATATAGAGAATTCTGTTTTATTTGTTGGAAGTGGGGTAAGTAGGCCAATCATGGATGCTTCTTATGCTATCCCAGGGAGATAGAACACTTCCACCACATTTCCATCTCTTCTTGTCTTTGTTTATCTAATTTATATAGCTGCCCATGTCAAAAGCAAGTGACTTTAGGTGCCAAACAACAAGACTAAAGCAATAAATATCTAAAATTATTTCCAATAACAAAAATTAAAATGTTAAAAAAAAACCCTATAAAACAGCTAAAACAAAATTAATAGCCCAAGAGATGGTTGGAAGGGGTAAAAGTTTCCACAGTTTCTGCCACAGCAGAAAAGGCCCGTCCGGGTCCTGCCAAAATGTAGCTTCCTGTTTAATGGGACCTGTCGCATACTTATTATTTCGATCTAGTGGGCAGGTGGATGAAACTGGGAAAGACAGGCCCACAACTAACTCGATCACATACCATCTAGGGCTTTCAACTTAATCCTAGTAACAACATGGTTCTTCTCTTAACTTCAGTTGTGGTGATACTGGATACTGACGCTGCATGAAGTCTATTCCAACCAACAGCAGTCAGGCTGATCCCACATTTTTGGGTGGACCAGGAAGCTTCAGTGATAAAAAATGTTCTTTTTACATAGCAGGCCAACACTGTGGAATAACCTTCCAGTTGAGATTGGACTAATCCTTCCTTGTTAAGGTTTTGGAAACGTTTAAATATTGAGTTGTAAGCTCCAAGAGACTTAGATTGTGGCAGGTAGAAATGTTTAATATCCAGGATTACATGTAGACACTGCCCTTCATTGCATGAGTCCAGACTACCTGAGGGACCATCTCATCCCATGGAGTTGGCCTGTCCCACCCGTGCTGGCAGAGCAGGCATGCTGCGGGCCCCATCTGCCAGGATATTTAGGCTGGCAGAGTCCAGGAGAAGGACCTTCTCTGCCATCACTCCTGCCCTTTGGAACATCTTGCCCTCACCCACAGTCAGGTTGGCTCCTACCCTCCTGACCTTCCTCAAGAGCTTAAAGACCTGGCTCTGCCAGTTGGCTTGGGGCGCCAATGGAGGGATTTCACATTGGGGGTGGATTATAGATTAATAACAGATCCAACCTCCCCCCTGCTTACCCTACTCCCTCCCTCCCCATCTTTTAACCAGGGTTGTGCATTGTATTTTTGTAGTATTTTATTTGTATAATTTTATCATTTTAATATTGTAAACTACCCAGAGTTACCCTGTGATAAAATAGGTGGCCGATAAATTTAATAAACAAATAAATAAAATGATGAGATTCTGTATTTGTAATGGAACGAGCTTATTATACACATGTATGTGGGTGTGAATATGAAATAGTAGACATAAAAAGTGTATTTTAAAAAATGTTCCTGCCTATTTTGAATCCTGTCCAAAATTTTGAATTACGGGTCTTGATAAACCACACAAAAACATATATGGCCCTCAAGGTGATGGAAGCTATGCACCCCTGTTCTAAATACAACAATCCTGATTAATTGTCATTAATGGAAGAGTAGATTTGTGGAAACTGTCTAAGGTACAAGACAGAAGAATGTAATCTGGCCATATCTTTTTTTAAGGGGACAGATATAATTGGGTATATCATTTTCTTGAAGATAAATTTAAAACAACAGACGTTAGGCTACAACCTCAACTTTCTCTCTAAAATCTGAAGAGAAATTTATATGAATTAATTATATCTAAAAACGTTGCTGACCATACCAATATAATATTTATCACCCATCTCTTGTAGACTTAGAAGTTGTCTCCAATCATAGTCATAACAGTTAACACATTTTTGATGAATTATTTGAAGAAGAAACCCCATAATACACGTTCAGCCTAAAAGCAAGGGCTTATCTGAAGACTTTGATAAGGCTACTTCAACAAGTATGTGAATTACAAACAAGGGAAAAAAAATCTCAACCGATGTCTGTCTTTCTTAACATTCTCTTACACTGGGGTGGGGAACGATGGCCCCTTTACGACTTGTAGACTTCAACACCCAGAAGACTGTCTCAGGAATTCTGGGAGTTGAAGTCCACAAGTCATAAAAGAGCCATTGTTCCCCACCCCTATCTTACATTAAAAACCCCGGTATTACTTGTACTTATCTAACCCTATGTAAACAACATTAGGGAGCTAATTCTTACTGATTTCAGTGGAATGCACTCAGCGATCTTTTTCTTTTTGAAAAATTGTCTCGTTTTAAGCGTCAGACCAATGGGTCCTTAGCAGGTGAAAACAGTCACCTTTTTCTTATTAAATTATTTCTAAAATATGATAGTTGATATCCGCATATGTTTTCCTATCTAACCATTTGAAAGCTGGCTGCAAAAAGCCTTGAAAGCCTGCAGGAAAGAGATTCCCCTGCAGAAAGATACAAGTGAACATGAGAGAAGGAAAATTTTATACCAATTCGCTTGAGGACCACAGAGGAACGTGGAAGTACTATAGTTTCATGCCTATTTGTATACCTCCCAGTCACTCTATGAAGGAGATGGCCAGTTATGTGATATATAAATAAAATAATTCATACTGATGCCCACCTGGAAAATCCTTGTGGTTCTTCCTTTCTCCTTTACACAGAGATGCAGAAAAAGAAAATTAAATCAACCAGAGATTGCTTTGAAGAATGACTCAATTATCTTTCTTCTAAATATTTTAAATATTATATTCCTTCTAAAAATGAGGCACTATTTTCACTTGTCTGTAGGGGAGAAATTTTAACATGGAAAGTAATAAGTAAAAGGTGAGACAGTTAGGGTGTGAATATTGATATTTACATACTGGTACAGGTGGTCATCAAGTTACGACCGCAATTGAGCCCAAAATTTATGTTGCTAAGTGAAAAATTTGTTAAGTGAGTTTTGCCCCATTTTACGACCTTTCTTGCCAAAGCTGTTAAGTGAATCACTGCAGTTGTTAAGTTAGTAACACGGCTGTTAAGTGAATCTGGCTTCCCCATTGACTTTGCTTGTCAGAAGTTCGCAAAAGCTGATCACATGATCCCAGGACACCTCAACCATCATTAATACAAGTCGGTTGCCAAGCATCTTAATTTTTATCATGTGATCATCAGGATGCTTCAACGGTCATAAGTGTGAAAAACAGTCGTAAGTCACTTTTTTCAGCACTGTTGTAACTTTGAACGATCACTAAATGAACTGTTGTAAGTCAAGGACTACCTTTATTGATACAGATATTTACATACTGGTACACACACACACACACACACACACACACACACAGAGTAACATATAAATCAAAATAAATCGGTATAAATCAAAAATAAATTACACATTTTATAATGTATATATATCTGGTATTGACAGTCGTTCTACTTACCATCCATACTATGAGTAGTAAAATAGGAAATACTCGAAGTAGTCATTATTTGCCATTGGCTAACTTTTTTTCTCAGATTATTTGGGAGCTACTGAAAAATAAGTGAAAAATACTGATATGGACCCCAATAAAACGATCCATATATTTATTGCAGAATTTGTATTCTGCTCCCATCCACAGACTCTGGAAAGCTCATAATAGGATTATGTGGATGAAATATACAACTCCTTTCCTCAAAGAAAAAGTAGCAAAAGAGAGAGAGAGAGAAAGAAAATAAAGACTTTCAGTTCTATCCAAGCCATGTTTACGTGGGTGAAAATGTCACTGATTTGAGATTGAATTCCAACAAAGCCTGCTTAAGGTTTTAGCCTTTGTTTGCTCTATATGCACTCACACAATGCCAAAGAGAAGTAATAGGAATAATCTTCAAACAATTTCTTTAGGAGGCATCAGAGATACCCTGAAGATATCCAAACCTCTATGTTCCATCTGAAGTGTTAAACAGATGCAAATTACCATACATTGTTAAACCCACTTCTTTTCTTTCTAAAATTGACTACAGCCAAGCAGTTTTGACATTTTACTGGGTCAATAGCGATAAACATTTTCTGATGATTAACCCAATTAAAATATCTGTGCATCACAATTCCAATTAGCAGCCTTTGGTCTTGCTAACAAACCTGTTTACCAAAACAGGTTTGGCTAATCTGGATTCACTGGCTGGAGTAGAGCTGGGGAGCTGGACATCCATCTGCTTGTGCTACACTGCCCTCTCTGGTTTTCTTTATAAAAAGGAATTCACATTGTGTGTAAATTTAATCAGATATGGATCATCTGGAATTGTGGACCCATCAGAACAATCAGTCCATGCAGATCCAAAAAGAGAATCTTGCAAAATACAAATTATCTTTTTTTTAAAAATCCATAGGCATTCATTGCTGGCCTAAATGAATAACCTGGAACTAGTCCTAAAATATAAATGGCCAAATGGTTCAAAATTGATATTAATGGAAGTCTTGTGAAAAAGAAAATGATTATCAAAATGTTGGGTCATTCCAAAAGAGATAAATTAATATGTTGGCAAAAATTCAGGAAGTAGAAAGCCTTGCGTATACTGTAAAGTGTAGCCCACTTGCTAATTATTGGAATAATTTCATTAGATTTTAAGGAACTTCCTTGAGATGTTTTCCCATTCTTTGTTAGTAGTTTTTTTCTTGCTGGCTTGCTCCCTTCTACCATTTTTAATCAATGTGTATAACTATACATTACAGTTACACTAAAAGATCCTAAAGGATTTGACTAATAAACAAGGAATCATATGTTATGGTTTCCAATATTAATACAACTAAATAGGGAGACTGGAATGTGTAACGTTTGTAACACAACCTTCCTGTGAATTCACATTAGCTGAAGTCGATAGCAACACTTGTTTAAATGCACATACTCCAAATTTACAACAGTGTTTCTGAATCTAGTATATAACTCTTGGATTTTTATGGGATTTGCTTTATGCGCTAAGCAAATCAGCAATCTCCTTGGCCTAAAACATGCCCATTCATAATTCACTGCTGGCTGGGGTAATTTACATCCAAATTATTTTCCTGCTAATCTGCATTAGAGTACATGGACATAAAAGTGAACGAGCAAGACAGATGTAATCATGGAAGAGACGTAGAGCTCTTTGGATTCATTTATGACATTAAAAAAAAAATCTAGCATACCTTTAAGTCTTCTAGAGCAGGTGCTGCTTGGAATGGAATTTTTCAGCTTAAAATTAAAGCTTTATTTAAATATTATCCAAGAAGATAGAAAAGAAGGATCTATTTGTTAAACAGTAGCTGTCATTTTAACTAAATATATAGTTCAGTGCATTATACATAGTACTTGACATACGACCAGTCGCTTAGCAAGCATTCAAAGTTAAGACCGATTTTCACAGGGGTACTTATGGCCTAGTACCAAAGTTACAACAGCTGACCCCCTCCCCCCATGGTCACATGACTGCATTTCAGGTGCTTGGCAATCGGCTTGCGTTTAGGCCATTTGTAGCATCCCGTAGTCAAGTGACAGCATTTTATGATGTTTTTACCAAAACCCAACATTGATTTCTGATTTAAGAGCCCTGGTGGCCCAGTGGTTAGAATGCAGTACTTCAGGCTAACTCACTGCTCACTCCAAGAATTCAGTCCTGACCTGCTCAAGATTGACTCAACCTTCCATCCTTCCGAGGTCGGTAAAATGAGGACCCAGATTGTTGGGGGCAATAGGCTGACTCTGTAAACCGCTTAGAGAGGGCTGTAAAGCACTATGAAGCGGTATATAAGTCTAAGTTCTATTGCTAGTGCTATTTTCGGGAAAACTGGCCCATAGCAACAATTCATTCACTTTATGACCGCACCGTTCATTTAATGATTGCCACAAAAAAGGTTGTAAAAATCAGTCGGTCACATGGGTGACTGCTTTACAACAACCATCATGACTTAGGGCTGTAAAGGGCAGCCTCCATTATGGTGGTAAATCGAGGAGTACATATGCAACCATAACCAAAGGCATAGAAGAATCAAGATATCAGTCTTACAGGTTAAAAATGCAATTTGAGCTGGGTTCCTGTGCGTAAACCAGTTCAGAGCAATATTTTATTCACCTGTGTTTTGCAACTGTCACAAAGATTTCTCAAACTCATGCCTCCAGGCTCTTGCACCAATAGACAATATTGAACTTCTTCAGACTTCAGTACAATCCACACTAGGTCATTATGGTGCTTAACAAAGGAATGGTTATATTGTAAGATGTGGGGCTTATGCCAGTGAAGTCATAGGTGTCTGAGATGAATGGAGCTCTAGGAAACCATTTACATATTTAATAGATGGAAATGCTGAAGCTGAGAATAGTGCCAAAGGAAATCACAGCAGGGAACTCAGCAAAGTTGCAGGGCTCCAGGAAGTGAGCTAATCTACAGCCAAGAGGTCAAATCACACAGATGCAGTATATCATTCCCTAATTAAGAACAAGGTAGAAAGCTTAGAAAGAATGAAGCAGGTAAGGGGGAGAACTATAAAAATGGATTGCAGACCTAGACATACAGATTCTTCCTCCTACCCACGCACACACAAACATATACATATATATATACATATACATACACATACATCAGTTTTACTCATAAGAAGAGAAGCCATTTTTGCTTCTACTGTCTTCAGTTTTGCTATTGCTAATCAACTGATCAGGGATCTCTGCGAGTGGTCGTTGAATAGGACAGAGGTCCCCAACCTTTTGGGCATCAGGGACCGGTTACGTGGAGAGAGGTTTTTCCGTGGACCGGAGAGGGCGTGGTTTTGTGTGCTGCCTGCATCCTATGGATGGGGCTTTGCTTGTTTGTGCGGATCAGTTGCTGGCATGCTGCGGCCCAGTACTGGTCCATGGACCGGGGATTGGGGACTCCTGGAATAGGACATAGGATTGCCAAGTTCACTTGATGTGGGCAAACCTTACTCAGACAAATTCATGTGGGCATATTCAAGGGTAGTTTCTGCAATGAACCAAAGGAATTACTCAATTTCAATAACAATTGAAATTTTCTGTTGCTAAGCAAGACCATTGTTAAGGGAATTTAGCCCCATTTTACGACCTTTGTTGCCACACTTGTGAAATGAATCACTGCAGTTGCTAAGTTCGTAACATGTTTGTTAAGTGAATCTGGCTTCCCCATTGACTTTGCTTGTCATAAGTTTGCAAAAGGTGATCAGAGGACCCCGGGACACTGCAACCATCATAAATATGAGTCAGTTGCCAAGCATCTGAATTTTGATCATGTGACCATGGGAATGTTGCAACGGTCGTAAGTGTGAAAAACGGTCATAAGTCACTTTTTTTCAATTCCGTTGTAACTTCAAATGGTCACTGTTGTAAGTTGAGGACTACTTGTAATTATTTGGAAGGACAAACAGTAGGCTCCCTCATATCCCCCATCTCAGAATTCATAGAAAGGTCTGAAGGGATATTTATAGATCTGCAGAAGTTCTGTCTCTGTTATCCTGTCATTTATGGACCTGCAGGGTTTTATGTCTCTGTTATCCTTGCATTTGCAGTTTCTCATGGATGCATGGATAGACTTTCTTCTGAAGGGATCAGGGTTATCTGCTCTTCTATGTACTCATAACTCTTTTCTGAATTCAGTTCATTTGATCCATTGAAAAATTAGCTTCTAGGTGTTAATTGTATACATGAACGTTCTTTTACAAAAGAAGTCTGCAAATAGATACATGGGCCATATGTATTCCAAATTCTCATTTCGGGCACTGATTACAAACAGGCTGCCAGGAAGCAAAATGATTCATCTTAGCTGGGATTCTACATATTGAAATCTAGAAAAAGAAACTAATTAAAATTGGTAAGAATTATTTTCCATATTCTTTTTTTTAAAAGCCATGTAATTGTTATTCATTGCTTGTATCAATAGATGCATAATGTTATTCTGTGCAAAACAACGGAGGCTGGATGTGGTATTATTTCTGACAATGTCTCCAAGATTAGTAAGATAGGCTTTCTGTGTTGCTTTCGCTGTCTTCCCCAGGAAAGCAGCAGTCAGAAAAGCAGTTGTCAAGGAAAAAGATTGTGTCAGAGATTTTCCCTCCATTCACATCCAGGACTGCCATTCCTTCCAGCATGGTTAAGAGTGATAATGAATAGATGACACCAGGTTTGCCTGAGTTGCAGGATGAAATAATTGGTTGTACAGCCTTCCAGTTACATCTCTCAGAATCCTGTAGGATGAAACCCTTGATATCATGACATACCCAATTCAGCTGGGTAGGACCTTGATTCAAGAAAAATCTGCCTTACTGTACCGCAAAAATAGATGGTAGGTGTGCACGTGCCTGAGTGTATGCATGTGAAAAAGAAAGCAGTGAAAAGAACCATCTGTCCATTTTCCCCTTTTAATTCCAAACCTATAATTATTTGATTTCTTCGCAGTTTCTTCCAAAAACCAGGAAGCCATATGAAATAATAGGGATGAATATAAAGGTTTTACTGTTGTAAGCGAAGATAATTAAGGCTTTTTATTTGTACTTTCTAGGCCACCCTGTGACCTTGTTTCTTCGGCTGAAAAGACATTCTTTTTTGCTTATTGTAGTCCCGAGGTGGGCAATGAAAGGGTTAATTGTTGTAGCAGCAGCAACAGCAGCAGCAGCAGCCTGGCCTGCTGGATCAAATTCTTCCAGGAGGTCACTTACCATCATTTGTTTCTTTAGCATTAGGACGCTTCCTGCAAAGGAAGATGAGAATGTCTACTATTCTATGGCCTGGGATCATATTTTCCATGCCAAGATTCTCTCTTCTTGCTGCTTTAAGGGACTATGTGGCATCGCTGTTTCTTTGAAGGAGACACACATAATTTTCACCCTTCGATTCTCACCACCCCCCTCAGCCCACCGCCCCAAGTGCATCACAGCAACCTGAAGGCAGAAGACTTTGCCCCTTCCTGGCCCCTCGGCTTATGGACAGCATCAGCTTTTCTTCAGTGTGTGTGTGTATGTGTGTGTGTGTGTGTGTGTGCATGTGCTTGCGCCTGCGCACGCTGCACTTGCTTTCATGCATTGTGATCTCACAAGGGGAAAAGCCATAGTGCAGATACCAAGCAGATGCCACAGAGCAGGTTCAGAAAGTTTTCTACATCTACTTTCTAAACCTCTTGTGATTCAGAGGATCTTTTTTTTCAAACTTGTTCAAACAAACACTTCTTGACTGACAACCATCCCAATAAAATAGCAGGAGAACAAACCACAAGAAGATGGAAAGAATATGAAACCAGAATACATGGAATCTTTTATTTAGATATGCAATAAGATTTCTTTTATTTACACATCTGTTTAAATAGGATGGGGTTAGAGATACGTACACATAATGACTCGTCCTGGCATAGGGATCATTTGATTTCCTTTTTATCAGATTTTGTTTTCTTCCAATCAATTATGTCAGATTCTCAGAGGCTGTCTGGACAAGTCCCTGCAGTTTTCTTGGCAAGGTTTTTCAGAAGTAGATTGCCATTGCCTCTTTCCTAAGTCTAGGAGAACTGGAGACTGGCCCAAGATCATCCAGCGGGTTTTGTGCCCAAGGCAGGAATAGAACTTACAGTCTCCTGGTTTCTAGCCTGATGCCTTAACCACTACACCAAAGTGGTTTTCTTTCTGCTAAATCTATGAACAGCCCCTCTCAAACATTAACTGGGTTTGGGGTAGTATGCCAGTATCATAGGATGCTATGTCTATGCTTATCAATTCACCCAGTTAAGCTTTGCTTAGTTGATGAATATGCATGTGCAAATTCAACAACATTTGCATTCACAAGAGAAGGTTCCCCTCTCTAGTGTTTACATTTACCCCAGGAGTAACACACCTTTTTCCTGCTCTTGCTCTTCCAGCAGGAGGAATATCAATAGCAGTGGCTCATCATAAATCTGTCCCTTGATCAGGCATTCCAACTTTCCCTTCCTGAATTGGTTTGGAGTCTTTGCAGGCTTTTATGACTTCTGGGACAACTGTGAGTCAGTCTGAGGTGTACCTGGCCTCATAAATTCAGAAGACTGAACATTGAATTTATTTTCCATTTCAGGGGGATTATTATGATTTGAATATGGAGGAGCCTTCCATAGTTTTATTGGTTCAGCCAGATTACTCCTTCATAGGGTTTAAATTTACTGGGATCAGAACTCTGCAAGGATTAGAAACTAGAACATCTTTTACCAGGAAGCCAATTCTGAACATTTTCTGCAGCGAATAGGTAATTCTGTCGATGCTCTGATTGGCCTCGAGAATGGAGAATTGGCCTATTAAAAACAGTGTTCCTGCAGGGTCCAAGAGTATTTTTGCCTGCTTCTCCCCTTGAGTGGGGCAAACAAGCTTTTCAGTTTTCAAGGAAGTCTGAAGTGATTAAGTAAGTGAGATTAGCCTAATGCAGTGTTCACTTTAGGCTAAAAACAAAAACAAAAACAAAAAACAAAAAACCAGAACTGAATGTCTGTCAAACTACAGGTAGATTTTGCTTGAAGGCTATTTTATGAGGATGTTAGTGAACAGATTATTTTTCTGTCTCCACCACATAGTCATCACAGGCCTATGGTATTACATTCTGTCTCAGAGGGTGGATCACCCAATCCCCTGTGTTGTGACCATTTTCAGTAGATAAAATCATTCAAATCTGTACAAACCTGGATGCCAGGGCAGATTTATCTACCGTAGATCTGACAGATAATAATGGTCTCTGCCAATTCAGTGACCATTGATACTTTGCAAGTTGTCCTGACTAATGTTCTAGAGAGGAGTCTCCAAGTTAAAACTTTTTTTGATCTCTATCTTTTCAGATTTCTGAAAGAACCTGGGGAAGACTGGCCAAGTGGAATGTCCTTTTGCAACAGGTTTCGTTCTCATTAAAAATCTCGGAAAAGGTGGGGAATCTTTGCCCTTTATCCATTCTGTAAGATAATTTCAGTTTATCTTGAGTATTCCAACACTGGGTAAAAGGCTAGAACGTGTGGGGAATTTGAGAAGCAAGGATGTTGCGGGGTGAGGTGAATTAATTTGCTATTTTTCAATCTACTTTGAGCTCTAGTGATGCGGTTGAAATTGCTATCAGTTCCCTGATCATCTTTGCTGCTTTTCTCTATTCAGATATGTGTAAATTCTTCTTAAAGTTTGATGCTTGGAACTTTACATACTATTTTATATTGGGTCTGTCTAGCACAGAGTACAGGTAGTCCTTGACTTACAACCATTTGTTTAGTGACCGTATGAAGTCGCAACAGCACTGTAAAAAGTGACTTTGTGACCATGTTTTACACTTACGACCATTGCAGCATCCCCATGATCACGTGATCAAAATTTGAATGCTTGGCAACTGGTTCTGATTGATGACGGTTGCAGTGTCCCCTGGATCATGTGATCACCTTTTATGACGTTCTGACAAGCAAAGTCAATGAGAAAGTCAGATTCACTTAAAAACTGCCGTAGTTCAGTAATTACGGTGACAAGAAAGGTTGTAAAACAAAACAAAACAAAAATCAGTTAAGAACTGTCTCACTTAGCAACAGAAATACTGGGCTCAGTTCTGGCTGTATGTCGAGAACTACCTGTGATATGTAATCCTTACTTCCTCTAATCTGAAAAACTATATTTTTGCTTGTGCAGCCCATCAGTGCATTTTTGTTTTTATTGCTACATCACATCAGTGTACAATCACCTACCATTATCTTTTATGCAGGAACTATGGCCCAACCAGGTATTTCCCCATATTTATCTATATTCACTGTTTCCTAGTGAAAAAAATTGTATGCAGTAAAAGAAAAGACTTTCTCAGTGACTTCCATTGACATAGAGAGACTAGTTTCCAGCTCTGTTCTCCTTTTTGGCAGACAAAAGCATTTTTCTTTGGACAGGCTTTTGACATTTGAGATTATTTACTGCTGGATTAGGCTTTAATCTCATGGGGGCTTCAAGTGATTTATTTTTTTATGTATTTTATATATGATTTAAAAAAAATAATGTTTTACTTGCAACTTTATTGTTTTCTTTCTGTTTTATTGTTTGCCACCTTAAGTAAAATTATTTTTTGAGTGAAAAGGCAGTATGTAAATTTAATATATACACTAAAATAGAATCCCTCTGAAAACAGTAAGAGTGTGATATGGTCATCTCTTATTCTATGAGCTTCCAGATAATAACTATGACTGCTACTGTATATACAGCTGTATGATGATGATGATGATGATGATGATGATGATGATGATGATGATGATGTTACACCTTGTACAAAAAATAACAATACCAAATTTCATTCTGATTATTTTTCTCAAATGCAAGCATTTGGGACTGAAGCTGAGATCGAATGAATGTAAAGCTTGTAATCTATCACTGGCCTGCATCTTCTTTCTATTATTCCATTTTATTGTCACATTCTGAGATATTCTATTTCCTCTTCATAATAGCCCAAAGGAACAGGTCATGATCTACCATTAGAAAGAGCGAAATGGTTGCTTGAAGTGGCAGATTTCATTTGTAATGAAAAGAAAACATATTGCTCCTAATTATTTTTGTATTTCTTGTAACTTCAGGGGATGGATAGAACGCTAGGTAGATTGTCACTTTCCTGTTCCCAAGTAATTTGCTTGGTTTGGGATACTACGCAGCTTGACTTGAGTTGGGGCATGCAATATTTGTTACAAATGTTTAGGCCAGCCTTGCTAAACCACCTGGCTAAGCTGAGGGATAACATTTAGCCCAAATATATCCAGTTTAAGTCCAGCTTTTGAGCTTCCAAATTAGCTCTTGAGATAAAACAAAATTAAGATTTCTTACACAGTGTCTTTTTGTAAGTTTTGTAAAAACATGAAAGCAACAAACCTGAAATTCACCCAGGAATTTGCTACTATCTTGGCTCAGATCACTGATTAGCAGCCAGAATCACCTTGGATAGTATTTGCAGCACTTTGCCAACCCACCATTTTTGGTTTCAGTTAGAAGTGACATCTGGAAGTCCTCTTGCAGAAGACATCAGCAGTTGGCAGCCCCTGGACTAAAAATGGCTTCTTTTATGATGCCATCTTGTTTTTCCATTAATAACTCCCTCAAGTGAAAGGGGATTTTCGATGAGTAAAATTCCAATCTTCAAGAGTAACTGCTCTAAGCTTTAATGCAGTCCAGATGTCTTGATACTGCAACTCTTTGCCCTGCTCTGAAATGCTTATTTTAATAATTTTGCCTTTATCCCCAAAATATTATAAATATTCATTTATAACCTAGATGACTCAACCCAAAGAAAAGGAGCTGAACAGAAAACAAGAAAATCCAGGCATTAGTTCTTAAAGTTATGTTTTGTAGTAGCTCTTCAATAACTAGCAAATGAAAGCAATATCTAAAGAGGGCCCAAGAGGAGTTGATGGAATTCTTTGATTTATGTTCCCCTCTCTCTTCTGGAGTCCATAAACTGGCACTTCAGCAAAAAAGTCCTTGTTTATTCTCTTACTTTATGAAATTTGTAACAAAGAAGAGCAATTATACAGTGCCGAAGGTATTGTGACATGTACTGTAAATAAGATAAGGAAGAAGTAGTGAACTACAGCAGCAGACTGAAACCAGGAAACATCCCATTTTATAGTACTTCGATTTTCTTTATAATAGTGGAAATAATATGATGATGAAAGGGAAATAATACCTAGTGGTTATGCTGTGTTAAGTCCTATGGAACTCAGTTGTATGTTCCAATAACTGCATTTCTAGGGTTCTACTAAATCAATTGTGAAACATACGGCAATTGTTTGCAAAACATGTTTACAAAGAATAGAAAAGAAAGAAATTGGTATTTATTTCATTTATGACTTTTCTGCTTAATTTGTATGAAAGAGTTCAGAAGAAGACATTACTATAATAAAGAAAAATGTAAAGCCAATTTTAATTTCTAAAAAAAAATACAGGAATGCTCAGTCAACCAAAGGATTTGCATTGCATATAGGTATACTATTTCTCTGGTCACAGAAAGGGATTTGTATCAGGCAAAACATATGTATGAGCAAAGCAGCATGAATTGCAAATGTTTTACGGTTACAAACCAACGGCTTCTGAAGATCACCAAGAAATATTTGTGGAATTACCTTCTGGCACATCACTTTACAGGAGGAATAAATCTCCAAAGATTTATTTTTTTTTTGCTCCCAGTGAAGTAGCATTCCTATTCAAATTGTAATGTTCATGCAGTCCACATTTGAGAAAGGACTATTTAGTCATATTTTTTCCTTAACATTTTGAAGATTTAGCCCATTCATAAGCTCTTGCAGATGAATGCATCTTGCAGCCTCACAGATGATCAATTATCCTGGGCAAAAGCATGTATAAGAAGCTGCAAATCAATATGCACCGTGCACTCCCTCAGCTTTGTTATATATTCCCCACCCTCCCTTAATCTGGCACTAGGGGTCTAACATCCTGGCAGAATTTTCAACACCTTTTTCATCAGAGGCTCTTGATGAATTTCAGATAAGCTATCTTGCATTCTACAGATTTGGAGCAAATGCCTCTTTCCTATAGTTCATACCGACAGCATCGCTAAAACTCTGTAGCAGTTTATGACTTTCGGGATATAGCCTGCAATGACAGACAATAGACATGTACCCTCCTGCTATTCAAGGCCCAGTATATGAGGCACACCAGGGAAGGAGGTGTGTTATTCTGCCTCATTCTTGGATGAAAATACTTCAGTGGTCTCGGTTCCTTTCGAAGCATGGTACTCTAACTGCACTGTGTCTATCAGCCACCACACCGTGAAAAAAATGTATGAAATATCAAAAGGGAGTCTTCATGACATGTCTATGCAGGATATGTGTATTAAGCTTATTCTGTGCAGAAGATGGCCTGAGAGGTAGTGCTTTCTAGCATTTTTCCTATGATGTTTCTTTGCATTAAGACAACTATTATCTTGACTTCTAGAACATTTCTCTCTCCCTCCCCCCTCTCCCTCCCCCCCTCTCTTTCTCCTTTTATTCTGCTGTAATCTAGAGTAAGGGAAAGGGGTATGGAAGACAAGCCATGCTTTCTTGGCAAGGGAGACTGATTAAAAAAAAAAACATACACACAATGGAACTTCAGGAACTGTGAAAGGCACAGAATCAACCAATTTTGATTCTAAAATGTGATGAAAAATAAAAACAAACCCCATGTACTTTTATGTTGCACCTGCTGCCAGAGCAGTGTTGTATGATGGAAGGAGGATTTCTGCCATGCAATCTGCATATCAACTAGCTGATTTAGAGATGAGATCATCCATTTTGTGGTCATCTGTTTGCTGTAGTGGGGATGGTTGGTTGCCTAGCAGTAGGCCACAAAGTCCCAGCAGGTTTCTTGAGTCAGCACTCCTCTTTTGGGTCCCTTCCAAAGCCTTACATTTGGGATTCAGATCCGGCGTTTGACTTCAATTTAAAATAAAATAGAACCAATCCTCAGTCAGATTCAAATCATCATCGCAAACTTAAAAATCAAAAGGGCCTGTTAAGAAGCAAGCTGTTTTCAGGTAGCTATGTTTCCCCCTCTGTGGACAAAACATGACTTCAGCAGCGATAGAAATATCTATTTCTTGCTTTTAAAATTCACAAGGTGGATGACAATATAATTGATCAATAACCAATTCCACTGGAAAAAGTGAAATTATTTTGAAGTGTCTAATTTAAGAGGTATGGTGTAACTGAATGCTAATCAGGGATTTCAGCATGGGGAAAGAGAGTTATATTACATAAATAAAAGACTATTTTTAAAAAAGATGCTAATGACTGTCATCTTATTCATAACGTGCAAAGGAAAGAAAATAGTACAGTAATCCTATGATAGTCCTTTACGTTTATTATATTTATTTTTCTGATTTTAATGAGATATTCCTAACATAAAAGGCAAGAGGACCACCTAAATTACTTGAAAACAAAGGAACAGAAATCAAAGTAATCCAGATCCAAAGTAATCTTTACCTCCGGATGATGTCACCAGTATGTAAGCTCTGTAACTGTTTTAATTATTTTTAATCATATTTGTATTTACATTTTAGCTGTTTTATTATGTCACCCTGAGAACTGCTTTTATATTGGCAAGGAACACATTTCAGATGCAAATAAATAAATAATGTGATAGGGATGGAAAGCGTGGTCATACATTTAACATTCTCATTAGAGAAGAACAGTCTGAAATAAAATGGTCCCAGCGCAAGACAAACTAGCTGTACTTAAATCTCATTAACTTTAACAGGACTCACATTCATTACAAATTGCCCCAATAATTTCGGGAGAAATTCTGCATGTGTTCGACAGGAATGACATGTTCAGTAACATATAAGTCATGTTTCTGCCCAGTTAAGCATTTTCTACAGAGTAATACAGGCAAGTCTTAACCCTCTGCTTCTCTTTCCAGTCCATCTTCAACCCCTCTTCTATTTCCACACATATTGGAACCTGCACCATAGCTTCAGAGGAAAAACAAATTGCAAACAACTATTAGAAGCAGGAAACATCTAATGGAAAGCTTGTGAACATCTGATAGATGAAAGGGAAAGCGCAGATCGGGAAAGCAAACAGAGGAATGTACAGCTAATTGAGCAAATTCTACACAGCTCTTGCTTAAACACAGCAGGACACACCATTGAATCCAAGCACATATTAACCAGCAGGAATATAAAGCAGGAGGAACTGTCTGTGGGTGATTTCTTTAAAAATAAAAAACGAAAACACTGAACTTAACCTAAATCAGTGGAAAATTTCTTCCTGTGACTAAGATAAGAGTTAGGTGGCAGCTTCAGGGCCTCTGATCCAAGCCGGTCTGTATTATCCATCTGCCTTGGCAGAATGATTTAAGTATGCGTGCATAATGTACTTAAATGATTTCCAGGTCTGATTTTTAAAAAACAACAACAACACCAGTTTCCTGAAAAGGTGTATTTTGTAACTGAAAAATCTGCTTACACCACTTTTCTAAAGCACCATACCTGGATTATTATGCATATATAAATGGATGGGCTTGGTAAGGGCACAGTTCAATGGATGTGTTCCATTGAGTATACTCTGCTAAGAATAGCCATCAACTTGACAGAATAGTTGGACTCGAACGACAGAAACGGCAATGCAACTAGCATATTTTTCTTATCAATGTTTAAGAGAATCCTATCCTATAAGAAAACTATTGCCTCTTGAGCTGCAATCATGAGGCACCAATTTGCACCACTCCAAGCTTTTCTGCTGAGGCTTACAGCAGCTTCAGAGGAGAAAGGTTTAACTCCCCCACCCCACCACACACAGACAAGCTATATTTCCTGGCAACACACACACACACACACACAGAGAGAGAGAGAGAGAGAGAGAGAGAGAGAGAGAGAGAGAGAGAGAGAGAGAGAGAGAGAGAACCCCAAACACATCTGCCACTGAAAATAGAAGCCTCATGCTTAATTCCCCATCTTTGCCTAATCGTGGCTATTAATAATTTTTTTGCTGTGATATCACTCTGTGGCTTTCCCTACCCTGCTCCACCTCTTAAGCTGCCACATGGTGGGGGGAATCTGGTGGAATTCACCCTGTAATGACATAATGTCATGCATTTTACTATTAAATGGTACCGAGGAGGGAGAACCAGACGAGGGGGTGCTGTTTTTGGCAGCAGCCCTGGGGTTTGATAAAATCTGTTTCCATTTCCAATAGTTATCATACCAGAGCAAAAGCTAGATTTTAAGTATTTTGTCTTATATGGTAATTTTAAAGGGGCTGTTTTAAATAAACGTCATACTATAAACATTGTCTGACAACTTGACAATACGGTCTTTTTTTTTTCTTTTTACATGTACGAATGCTAATTTAGTCTCCCTAAGCTAGAGTTTTACTTCTATAACTATTGCACAAGTCACATGC
The DNA here is from genome assembly GCA_023970755.1 of Azemiops feae. Taxonomy (NCBI): domain Eukaryota; kingdom Metazoa; phylum Chordata; class Lepidosauria; order Squamata; family Viperidae; genus Azemiops; species Azemiops feae. The sequence goes on from JALGBA010004260.1 coordinate 1,483,858, forward strand.
AAGTAACCTGCAGCCAGGGATGATACGTGAATCTCTGAGTCTTCCAATGCAGCCTGCTATGAATGTCCCTATCAGCTTCACAGCCATGAATGTGCTTGATCAGAGAGCTTGTAAGCAATGGCGCTCCTTGTACATCTTTTCTCAGCAAGACACTATTCCTGGCACTCTGATACCCAGCTGTTGGGGAGAGGGTAATGTGAGGAAGAAGAGAGCCATGTCATCTACCCCAGCACATTCTGCACCAATGTGAGTACGGGAAGTGTGGTGAAACCTATTGCTCCCATGTTCTATCTATTTTTAACCTGCTTCCCTTGTCAATCCTGATCAAGATTGTTGATATTTATCAGAATGTTATCATGGAGCAGAGTAAGCGATTCTCTGTTGCTGATGCGTATTTCATGGTCATTCTAGGAAGTTCCAGAGAAAAAGGAAGGCAGCTCCATGTAGCAGACTGGCACAGCCTTTTTTTTTTTAATTAAAAAAGTTACAGGAAATTCTTGATCACTTCATAGACTGAAAAAAGACTAGACTTACTAGCCTAGTTCTGCTCATCTATTTCTGTGGGGAACAGGACTTTGCTGGTCCTCTGTGGTCCACCACAGTCTTTAGGGGACAAAACAATTCTTTTTGGTAGAACTATTTTACTCCATGGTGCAGCAGATTTCAAAATATTATGTTAGATTAAAAGTAATACTTGTACACCAGATTGAAAATAGGCTTCCCAGAAGAGATACAAGTTTCTACTAGTGAAATAACACAGTTGAAACATAGGCACAAGTTTACCTTGGATTTTGGGACCAAGCAGACAGTAGCTAGTGCCTAGCTAGTGGCAGCACCATTTGTTGATTTAGCTGCCATTTGTTGATTTAGAAGGCTAAACAGAATCATCCATGGTCAATACTTGGATAGGGGAACATCTGGGAAGCTCATGATATAGACTAGAATGAATAATCAAAAAAGAAAAGAAAGTCCAGAAGAAGGGACTAGTAAATTAGTTCTGTACCCTATTAACAAAACTGCATAGAGGAGTCCATATCAGCAACCACACTTTCTACTCCCAAATTCCACCTTGGAAACAAATCAGTGAAGCCCATCATTACAATGGTAGCAAAGTGAAAAGAGCTAATTACAAAATGGCAGCCAGGCACTAACAAACTATTGGTCATCTAATCTAGTATTGGATTGTCTGAGTCACAAGGGCTTTTGTCTTTCCTGGATCTCTTTCTATTCATAAAAAAAATGTATCAGGAGCTAGAAGGTTTTATTGATTGGAAGGAGATTTTGGCAAAAGAAAGCACATCATTCATTGGCACAGAATGTGGAAACGTCTACATCTGGTTGGCATTAAAATGAGATTGGATAAAAATATGGAGGCTAATTCTATCAAGGGCTATTGGTCTTTAAAGCTCTATATATATCTAGGTTGTGGGCAGCACAATTTGGATACCAGTCATAGAAGTATGTCCAGTGGTGGGATTCAAATATGTGAACAACCGGTTCTCTGTGTGAATGCTACTTCCGGAAGTCCATTCTGGGCCTGGGCAACAAAAAATTAGCTACCGGTTCTGCCGAAGTGGTGCGAACCAGCTGAATCCCACCACCAAGTATGTCTCATCTCCTGCTTGCAAACAGTCCAAAGAGAAGCAGAAAATGCTGACCTAAAATGGGCCTTGTGTGATCCAGCAGGGCTATCCATAGGTACTTGTGTTTCCTATGTTCTGCTAGTGAAGCATATGTTTTTCTCATCTTCGACATCTGCTTTTTTAATTGACAATGACAAGGCTTAATTGGGGTGAGGGAATGGATCCTGTCCCATGTAAATAAAATTCATATATAAGAAATATATTAAAGTTTGCAGTGCTCGTAGAAATTTAAAGGGCATTTTCCATCCATTAAGGATGGTGGTGGAGCTCTGGCTGAAAGACACTATAAGTAGCTTGAACCAGCTGGCACAACTATCATAATGCAAGAACCTTAACACCCCTATAAGCCAAGGAAGATTACAGCAAAAAACTCTAGCTGATGTCATTGACAAAACTCTTCATTGTACCCATGATTTATTCCTAAAAGTTTAACCTATGAACTTACATCATATACATGCAAAGTAACTGAAGGGTAATTTGAAACATATGTTAAGCAGAATCAGTCTCAAGTCTGGTCCAGTGTTTCATTACATTTCTACAATTTACTTGGATGAAACAAATAATTCAAATAATATTAGCTGTTTTTTTCTATGTTTATGCCATATTTACCTGGGTTTAGTTATTTCCAGTGAGGAGTATTTTGAACTAATATTTCTTTTAAAACAGGAACCTTAATTATATTTCAAACTATATCGGATGTTTTTAGCATTTTATTGGTTTTCCTGTTTTAAAATGTTTTAAATATTTTAATTGTAATATATTTTTTATGAAGTGTAAGCTACCAAGAATCATTGACTGAGATGGGTGGCCATAGAAATAGGACAAATAAATAAATGTCAACATGTAGCAAACACTGAGGCTTAACAACTTTGTGCATCTCCTTTGGCAATCATATACTATTGAAAAAAAGAAAAATGGAAATATTGTTTCTATCCATGAATTTCTATCCTAACTTTAATCACATAATATACTATTCTTAAACAATTTTGTACAAGCTTCACTCTGTATGTTTAGGGCTATTTGAATGCCATTGTGCAATAAAAGTATATTTTAGGATAATTATTGTTACTTTAAAAACACATATATTTATATTTTGTCTGACTAAAGCTTAAAATACAGTTATAATTTCCTGAAAATAGTATATTTCTTAAAACATGTTCAGACCATTTAAAATAGCATTAAAATTATTCCAGTTGTTGGATTATAAATTTTACACTACACTTTCCTATATGCTTATTATTGCCATTTCTTGTATCTCATTTTGCTTTCTTTATGGAAAAAAAATCATTCTGTTATCTTTCTTAAAGAAGCACCAAGCTTTCAAAATTCATCCATTCCATGCACTTTTTAAAAAAGCAGATCCATACAAAATCTGAGAGAGGGTAAAAAGTGCTAATTACATTATTTTCTCATTTAGCAAGAACTAATGCTATATGCTGTCATTTTCCAAATTTTAAAAAGGATGTGGGGAAAAAAAAGAACCGCAAGAGCTGCAAATTTAAGGTCTCCCTCCCTCCCGCCCTCTCTTTCTTTCTTTCACAGGAGAGGTGGGCCATGCATCATTTAACATTGTAAAATCCACCCATCTTCACTTCCATGCATTCACAAGGGTGTCAGCCATTTTGAAGCACATACAGTACATCTGAAGCACGGGCTGGAGCTGAGGTCCACCATGACAGTCAGAGGGATTCCTTCCTCCTCCTTTTCTCTTCCCTTCTGATTTGCCACTGTGCCTTGGGTAAAACTGGGGCGAGTGAATCAGATCAGAGGCCTGGTTTAAAAGGTGATTTATCTTTAAAAACTGGAGAGACACCATCTCATTTCACCAAGGAGATGGCGGGGAAGGAGGGGGCGAAGGGGTGATTTTCTATGCATCTCTTTAGACAGCGTCTCTGCATTCAGGCATGGGGTATGGATGCTGTTGTCACACAAAGGACTCGTGTTGAGCTGAATCTTTGATTGCAGGACAAGGGCCTCCATTAGGCCCCCTCAGAAGCCTGGCATTCTGCACATGGGATTTGTGCAACATTTTTTAGAAGCCCTTTTATCAGGATGGACCCGGTTCTGTCAAAGCCACCCTGAAAAAAAGCCAAGCCTAACCAATACCTCTTCTTGCAACCATTTTGCCTTGCTCTCTTCCCTTGGTCTCCCCATCCCTGTCTAATCTAAGAGGAGCTAAACTGCACATCATCTAAAGAACTCATCTAAGGAATGCAGACCCCTGTAAAAAGAGAACACTTTTTATTACTTTTTAAAGAAAAGCCGGTGATACGGCTGCCACAAATGGCATGTGGGCTTGGTTGTTTGTTATTTGTTTGGTGGTGTGGTTTTTTGACCCCGCTTAGCTGGAATTATCCTTGCCTGTTTTCTGGATGGGCTGCCACATGAATACAAAGAATGACCCTATTGTAATGTGGTCACTCTGAACCATCAATTCTTGTGGTATGAAAGACATAGATCAGAAGGGAAACTGGGGGATTCCCAAAGGATGGTAGCTTTGCCTCTCTTTAACTAATATCACAAATAACTTCATCCTGACACACACAATCTGCCCATTTTCTCTAGCAGGTTCCAGTGAAGAGTTTAAGTAGAGTGGGAGATGATGGAGTTTTTTTAACATAAGAAATGCCAAGTTTGTTTGTTCATTGGAAGGAAAACAATGCAATATCTTATTGGTCTCTAACCCTCTGTGTTTTTTCTCAGAAGGTTTGCATAAAGGATTTGGCTTTCTTTCTTTCTTTCTTTCTTTCTTTCTTTCTTTCTTTCTTTCTTTCTTTCTTTCTTTCTTTCTTTCTTTCTTTCTTTCTTTCTTTCTTTCTTTCTTTCTTTCTTTCTTTCTTTCTCTTTCCTTCTTTCCTTCCTTTCCCTCCTTCCCTCCTTCCCTCTTTCTTTCTTTCTTTCTTTCTTTCTTTCTTTCTTTCTTTCTTTCTTTCTTTCTTTCTTTCTTTCTTTCTTTCTTTCTTTCTTTCTTTCTTTCTTTCTTTCTTTCTTTCTTTCTTTCTTTCTTTCCCCATCTCCATTTATGGAAAGGCAGCAGGGAGGGGGAGCCCTCTTCAATGAAATCTCCCAGACCGAAGCTTCTCTGACTTACCTCTGAACACAGACCCCTTTATGCATCTCCCCCTCCCTCCCCATTGACAAGGTTATTTTTGCTGGCTTGAAAAGATGCCTCTTGAGCTGATGGCCCAGCCAAGGGGGTTGGGGTGTCCTAAAAGAAGAGGAGGGTTCAGGTTGCTAGGAGATAAGTCCAAGATTTCAGAGAAGCATTGCTGGGAGTTATCTCTAATTGACAGCTGGTTACCCTAAGGGTCTCTGGCTAACCTTGAGACCTAAACTATAATGAGAGGGCAGCTTCGCCTCACCCCAGTTTTCTGGGCGAGGGCAAGGGGATTACTGCACGCCTTGTCCTCTGGCAGGTATTTTAGCAGGGGTGAAAGTTTGCTTTCGTGAGCCTACTCTGATTCATAGCACCTGAATAAACTTTCAGCTACAGTTAAGAGGGTCTTAGATTCTCTTTGCTCCTTTTTTACAGGAAGGGAGGGTGGGAAGAGAAGAACAGAAAAGAACAGAGAAAACTTTTATAAACCCAAACATGATTAAAAGGACCCTGGTTTTTCTCTTTTCTTTTTTCCTTTAAACAAAACAAAATAGAGCCAATATTTTATATGACTTCATCTTCTGCTTGTCTTTTTCCTGTTTTAAATTCAGGCCAAGTTGTTAGCACATTACTATTGCTTGAGAATTTAAGGCCAAGAAAAAGGGACTTTCAAAAGCAAGAGATAACTAAAGCCTAGTAAATAAAGTGTTTCTGTGGGTCCAGACTTACTGCTGTGTTGATTTATGTAGAAAGTTGCTTGCAAAAGTTCAGATTCTATTTTAAACAGAAGGTCACCATAAACATTTCAACAGTCTAATATAAACTTAACCTGATGGAATTTGACTTCCTTTCTTTTTAAATGCCAAAGAACCAATGGGACTCCCTCAAAGAAAATTATTTGTATATAAAGAGAATTAGAAAAATTAGCACAGTCAGATATTAACTTTTTTTATTCTTAACATCTTCCAGATTTAAGATTTAAAAAATATTAAATGATCATTCATTGAGAAATGTATTTTCCTGAAGCATTAATTGTCTGCATATATGAACACATTGTATCAGAATAAAATATAGCAATGTATTTTTAAAGCAATGTCTATACATGATGTGCATATAGAAAACTATGACTGACAAAAGCCAATCTTCCTAAAGACGGGGATAATAAAAGTGGATTATGATATAATCCATTATCTTATTTCAGGCCAAATGAGTTGCATTCCAAGGAGATAGGCTATTATTAATTCTTTTAACTATTTTCAATGTTCTCAGTATTAAATCTTTTATCTTTCAAACCATATAGTGATTCAAATCCTTCAAATTTCTAAAATAGATGTCCAATTTTTATTACATGCAAGCAGACTGATAGGAAGCAGACTGATATGAATTAATAAAATACGATTAAGGAAAAGTGGTACTTGAAATGAGAAATGAGTGGTAGGATGTAACATAAGTGAGTAGTTAACGGAAACCAGCCCCTCAATTCTCTTTCTATCTCAGTGTACAACCCAAATACAAATATATAAAAGGGAGTACTCCTAGCTTAATGTACAAATGTACAAAGTGCATTTATCTTACTAGTTCGTATATATAGCTACCCCTACAATTTTAGAAGGTAAATTGCAGCAAATTGCTTACAGTCTAATCTTGATCATGTTACCTGGCAATAAATATAAGTGATTCACTCTGATTCAAGTATTCAGGTTATATCCCACTTTTACACTAAAAAGAAATGCTGCAGGCAGCCCACAAGGCAGCTATATAGATAAAAGACAACATGAAATGTATCAATTACAAGACATTAGTTAAAGCATATTCTTTGGAATACAGCTATAAGTCGATCTTAAGAGCTTTCAACCCATCTGGGCCTCTGGTTCCCTTTAAATGCTTCCTTTTCATTTCCAGAAACCAATCCTAGGACAGATTGTACCCCAAGCCGCTTTTATGTCTGAATTCCCACTCTTTCAGTAACCTGATTTTCTAGAATAGCCAATCCTCACATAAGTAGTAACATTGTCAGAGTCATATTTCCCTATTCTGCCACTCTCCAAATTTATTTTTTATTTAAGAACATTTATATAGCTGCCCAACTCACTCACTATGATCCCTTGGAGCTTACAAGGATAAAAACCCAATACAAAAACAATAAAAAAACCAAGAATGCCCCAGCCCCCTGCCAACAACAATCAAATGAGCCATTTGATGGTCTCCATCCCATTCTGGGGTCCCCAGACCTGTTGGCAAAACCACGCTTTAAGGCCTTGTGAAAGAGTGTCAAGCTGGGGGCCAATCTTATCTCCACAGGAATGATGTTCCCCTGGGAGGGAGCCACCATAGAGAAGACCTTTCTTCTTGGCCCCATTAATGGACCTCCTTAGGAGAGGGGACCCATAGCATTCCCTCCCTGGTGAGTCAGGTAGATGTAACCAGGAAAAGACAATCCTTCAATTAACCAGATCCCAAGCCATGGGGGGGGGGGCTTTGAAGGGGACAGCCAGCATCTTGAATTGGACCCAGAAGCAAATCGGCAGCCAATGTGGCTCCCACAAGAGAGAGGAAACATGTGTACATCTAGGCCTGCATAAATGTACTGCAACTATTGTACAATTCCCAGCATTCCCAGTCAGCATAGCCATTTAAAATCTAACCCCGCTTCATTATCTTCCCAAGAATTTCTCCTCCCTTTGTTATCTGGACATGTTTTGCATTCAAATCAAGTCCAGTTCCTGATGACTAGACATGCAATTTTCTGGGCATGATTTCAAAAGTGGTTTTTCTGTTGCCTTCAAGGATTTGTTTTAATCTCCCTTTCTAGCCTATAGACCTGGAGTTGCCACACAGTCTCCCATCCAAGTACCATAACTTTATGACAGAATTTACCCTTCTCATTTTAGCTACTATTTAGTACTATGGCGCTAGCCAAACCACACCTAAATCTCTCGAACAAACCAAGCCCCAAGCAATCAATTTTACCATTTGAACAGTTACTCTATGAAGCTCTGGATCCAGTTGGGTTTACGGTTACCAAGTCACACTCTGACATATTCATGATCCTTCGTGGCTGATCCTCAGAAATGCAAACATTTTCTTTGCATCATTTCTCTGGATCTTATGGCAATTAATGGCTATGGGAGGTTCAGCTCTTCTGTTCACAGTCTGCCTGTGAAAACATCCAGTCATTATCCCCCAGAGCTAGCTAGCTGGCCTCAAAACATATACTTTTTAAATAGGGGAAAGGGAGCACACTGACTTGATCTCAGTCTGTCCTATAGTCTTAGCGATGAATAGGGGGGTCCATTCAGATCCGTCCTTTTCTTGCAATAAGAGGCCTTCACAATTAGGAATGAGCACAGATTCTGGATTGTTTGCGAGCAGCTGCTTAGTAGGTAACAACGTGTTTGAATTCAATTGAACAGTGTTTTTAGAAGCAGTTACTGACCTCTGACCCTTCCTACAGACTGGGTTGATGGGATTAGGGAAAGCTAAAGTTGGTTTACACTTGGCTATAATGAGCTGGCAAGAGATAACATACTTTTTCATTATCAAGCTGCACCACTGCCAAAATTAGCCAATAGCAAATTTACAAAATGGTTCAATGATCTATAAGATATATGTATGTGTGTGTATGTGTATCTCCAGGCAAACGTGGCCATAAAATAATGGTGACACATCGCAAGAGATTTAAACAAAGTATAAGGCTTAAAAGCTGACTTCAAGTTTGCCAAATTCTAAATTTCATTGTCTCTCTCTATATAAAACGCCAAAGTGCAAATATTAATTCATCTCTATAATACAGGATGTTTTCTAAGATGTAAAGAAGATAATTAAAGTTGAAAAAAATAGGACTGACTAGCTACTGCTTACAGCCAGTTCAAAACCATTATTGACCGATTCAAGGAAAGACTACTGCTGTATGGCATTTGGAAAAGTGTTTTACGGATCAGAAGTGATAAATTTGCGAAGTTATATAAAACAGAATGTTCTGCAGGGAGCTCACATTTGCAACTAGAGATGATGTCTTTATTTTGGCAGAGATCCTCTGACTTTAAAATATTCTGTGCCTGGCAGAAATTTGATAGATGTAATGAATCCATGTTATCTGTTCCTAAGTGCTAGACTACGGGGGTGCAACTCATAATCTACCTCATTTTACAGTCCCGGGAGTACCACAAGATTTTACCACCAAAATACCCAAACCAGGCAGCACAATATGCTCTGTTTATTAAAAGAAATAGTTTAATATACTGTTTTCACTTTTAAAAACTCATGAGGGACTGAAAATTCTGGACCTTCCTCCTTCAAATACATTAATGTCTTACTACTATGCTTTTGTAATTCTTAGAGGCTTAAAATAATGAGAGAGAGAGAGAGAGAGAGAGAGAGAGAGAGAGAGAGAGAGAGAGAGAGAGAGAGAGAGAGAGAGAGAGAGAGAGAGAACAGCAGCCCCCATTGTACCACAGAGATTTTGTGGGGAATGTTTTTTTTTTCTCCACCAATTTCTTCCTTACAACCCAGATTTATTATTCCTTATAGTTTCCTATTGTAATAACCATGACCACAATTTCTGTTGATGGAAGATAGGGAGCTATTTCATGCACAGGCTGGCACTCTAATCCCAACATGCAGCAACTCTCAAATGAGTATCTCCTCTCTAGATCTGAGGCAGCTCTTACTATTTCTGTTTTGTCCCCCATTGCTGTACATTTATGTTAGATCCAGCACTAAACATTAGCAGTAGTGACAGCTCTCATTCCCATTTTGAACAGCTGTAATATGATAAAGGCTAATAGGGTCAGGGTCATCAGCTCTGAAGGGACAATATTTCAGAGGGCAGGGGCTTCAGCACAGAAAACACAGCTGGTCCTTGCTATCTGACATCTCTTGGCTGATGGGACCCATACCACGCCCAACCTGCCAGACCGAATTGGATGGGTAAAAAAACAACTGGAAGAAGACACACTCTCAGGTAACGCAGCCTCAAGTCATGAAGGGCTTTAAAGGTGATAGCCAGCACCCTGAACTGCATCCAGAAGCATGATGACAACCGGTACAGCTCATGTAGCAGGGGTGTCATATGTGTCAATTATCTAACACATTTTTACTGCCCATGCAATCATATTCTGCAACAGTTGGAGTTTCGAAGTACTCTTCATGCAAGTTGAAGTAATCCAAACAAAATGGCATGAGTGACTATGAGCAAAGCCTCCCAACAGTGGTGGGATTCAAATATGTGAACAACCGGTTCTCTGTGTGGATGCCACTTCCGGAAGTCCATTCTGGGCCTGGGCAACAAAAAATTTAGCTACCGGTTCTGCTGAACTGGTGCGAACCGGCTGAATCCCACCACCGCCTCCCAATCAAGGAACAGGCACAACTGGAACACAACCCTAAGATATGCGAAGGCCCTCCTGACCACAGATTGTGCACCAGATTCATCTGGTCACTGTGACCCTGCCCAGAGTAGCAGTGGAAAAACTTTGTCACCGGAAGGCTCAAATACCCATAGGAACTCTGTCTTGCTTGGATTGATCTGAAGACTATTACAGCCCATCTAGACCCTTATAGTCTCTAGGGACTAGGACAGGACATCCACAGTATCGCTCAGACAGCCTGGATTGCAGATATAAAGCTGGGTACCATCAGTCTCACTCCAAGTTGTTGGATCAACTCACCCTCTGCCTCATGTAAATGTTCAATGAGTGAAAAGAGAAAATTGAGCTCTGGGGCACCTCATAAAGTAACAACAGCAGATTGGATCTCTGCCACCCAATCTACACTGACTGGAATTGACCGCAAAAGAAGGAGGAGAACCAGCATCCACCCTAACATCCACCTGAAGCCAGCCAAGAGGCCACTAACAGGTCAAGAAGAGTGAGGATAGTTGCACTACTCCCATCCTGCTCCCATCAGAGGTCATCTAAGATCCTTTCCTCAAGGAATTATTAACCAGTTTGAGTAGAGCCCCTCTATGTAGAGACAGATTGTGAACAGACCTTTAACAATAAGGGAAGTTTCTGAAGCTATAAAAAAGATTAAGCTAAGAAAAGTACCTGAACCAGATGAATTATCAGGTTCTTATTGTAAATATTTTGAGGATGAACTTTTACAATTTTTACAAAGACAATGAACACTATCCTACAGGAAGCAAAAATGCCAGGGAGTTGGAAAGAGACCAATGTAGCGTTTATACCCAAAGAGGGATAACATTTGACTTTTACAACAACAACAACAAAAATAGGCCAATATTATTATTGAATAATGATTACAGGTTGTTTACAATGATTTTCAGTGAAAATCATTTTGCAAGAATTTATTCATGAGGATCAATGTGGTTACCTAAATAAGATAGTTAAAAGACAATGTTACAAATAGGTTGGGCATTTTGGAATATTTGAAGCTACATAATGAAAATTAAGGCACAGATTTTCTTAGATGTAGAGACCTTTGGCATTTAAACTGGGTTTTCTTCTTCAAAGTTTTGGAACATACAAATTTGGAGAGAACTTCATAAAATGTATAAGTTCGAATTACACTTCACAGAAAGCATAAATAATTGTTAATGGAGGTCTAATAAAATCCTCTGAGATACCAAAAGAAGCAAGACAGGGATGCCCACTGTCTGCTTTCTTATCTATTTTGGTTCTAGAAATACTGTACAGAGACTTAAAGCAAGAAGAGAGGATTGTGAGAGTAAAGATTAAAACAGAAACTTACAAGTTAAGAGCTTTTGCAGATGAGTTGGTGTTGGTTCTGGAAGATCCTTTAAAGGGAATTGAAGTATTAACGGAAGACTAAAAATTGTTACATAAACAGTTCTGTGGAATAATAAACAGAAGACAAAGATGTTAACAAAAATGTGAAAATAGACTATCAAACAGAATTAATTAATAAAACAGGTTTAAAGACTGAGAAGAAGTTAAATATCTGGGTATCACTATGACAAATACTATATAGGTATATATATATATATATATATATATATATATATATATATATATATATATATATATATATATATATATATATATATATATATATATATATATATATATATATATATATATATATATATATTGTATGTTATTTCAAAATAACTATGTTAAGACATGGAATGAAGTTTTAAAAAAATATACTAAAATGGGAGAACTTATAACTGTCATTGCTGGAGAGAATTTCTGTGATAAAAATGAATGTGTTGCCTAGAATGATGTTTTTGTATCAGACAATACCTATTTTGACAACTGATGCACCACTTAAACAGTGGCAGAAGAATATATCTAAATTTGTATAGCAGGGGGAAGACACAAGTTAAACAGAAGGCATTACAAGATACAAAGGAAAGAAGGAGGTTGGGTTTACCTGATTTGAAATTATAATTTGCACCTTGCTGTTTGGTTTGGATGAAAGAGTGGGCACTGCTGAGAAATAGAAGGGTTTTGGAATTAGAAGGACACAACCTTAGATTTGGGTGGCATGGATATCTGTAGTATTGACTGATCCACTACGGATTTCTATAAATTACTTCTCACTATATTGTTTATGGGAGAGGCACACGTTGTCTAGCTCCTCTGTATTTAATACCCCTCTATCCAATATTGTTGAACTTCTGGCATAGCTCTCATCTTCTTCAGCACACATAATCTCCACAACCACATCAAGGTAATGCCTCTCACTGGAGGTTATTATTATTAATAAATTATTCTCTCCATTCTAGGTCAATACTGGGGGTTTTTTCTCTTGTTTTGTTTTGTTTTTACTAAGAAAATCCTGTACTTTTCCGGACTCTCTTTTCATACTTTGCCTCAACAGTTCTTGTCATTCTGCATAATGCCTAGGCTAGGTATTATATACAATGCCTAGAGAAAATATATAGCACAATAAAATAACTCAGACATTTAGTACTTTGACTAAAAATGTCATGCATTCTATAGATTTCCTAGGCATTCTATACAATGCCAACTTTTTATACATTGTAGGTAACGTATCTATTTCATTTTGTCCCAGGCCAAGCACACACAAGAATACAAAGACTTAGTTGCACTAGATGAGGTTTCCATGAAAGCAAGCTGACTGCTCAGTGTCTGTCAGTCCATCTGGTAATTCTAGAGCTGGCTATTCATTGTTGGTCTCCTCCCCTCAATCTGAGCCCACCTTGACATATATCTGTCTATATTATTTATATCATCTATCTGTATCAGTCCTTTATATTGGTAACTAGCAAATCTTTCTTCTTTACCTCCCCATGCTAGATTTTAAAATACCTGGATATGCATTTTTTAAAAAAAAAACAAAAAACGAATAGGGGAACATTGAAACATGCAATCTCTGAAAGGTAGCTCTAAAATTAACCGTTATATTAATGACCACTAGGAGTATCAAAAATATTTATAACAAGCAAATAACTCTCTCTGTACTTCTCTTTGCATCTACTCTGCTTTTCCGAACTGAAAAACTTAGGCTTTTTTCTTCAACCCTCATCCTACAAAATTGAATGCTTCCTCCTCTCTCTAGATAGTCTGAATGTGCTTGCTTCTCTTCGTGAATGTATATTTGGTTAAATATGGGTTCCCACCATACTTCTTTTATTGCAAATTGTTGATGCAATCTAATCATACCAGATGGTATGATTCTATTTGCAATATAGAAAAGAAGCACATACATCAAAGTCAATGAGATTTACTTCCAAATAAATATATAATACGGAGTGTTCCTTTTTAGTGCAGAATTTTAAAAGTACCTTCAATATTGCTATAATGGAGGCTTCCTATTGGAAAATCTGGATTGAATTTCTGAATAAAATCCTCTAAGCCTTCAAATAAAGCCCTATCTAGGTTTCTTAAATCTCATGAAAGCAGTGATTGGAATTTAAGCAGGCTAATAGTATATGGGGTGCCACTAAGATCTATGATAGACAAATAGTAATGTTATTATATATTTATGTTCCAGAGAATCTATCACTAATTTTATATTTTTAAAATATTTGCACGTGCTATTCATGAGTAAAAGGTACCTTTTTTTAAAATAGAATTACATTTCAATCAAACCTGTGCAGGTGTGAAAAATAAAATAAAAACAGCATGAGAACATTTGAATTTTATCTGTCATACATACACAAGGCCTAAGGAGGGCAATGGAGTTTCATATCACAAAGCAGCAAAGATAGTTAACTTGTAAACAGTGGAAAAGCAGACCAGCAAAAAGAGTTAAGATAGTTTTTTTTTCTCACAAGTCAGTTCAGTTTTACCTTCAAAATCAAAATCTTGCTTCATACAGACTGAAGATTAATCCATTATGTTTGGAAGCACTAAGAATATAAACTGGCCATATATGTTGGACAATTTTATTCTACTGCATTTTAAATATTGTAAGTAGGAAGGCTTTTTGTTTTAAACCTGAACTAGGCCTTTCCCACTGAGATAAGAGGTTTGGCTGCTGGCTCCAATTTTTCTCAAAATTTCTTTTCATGCTAAATCACTTCCCAGAATATTACAACAGAAGTAAATGCTGACAATTATAGGCATATAGTGAATTATATTCAATTTATATTTTTGAACTACATTTGATCCTAGCCCAAAGGCTGAGAAGCCCACAGATGATTGCTAACATTCTTTTGTTAGGGAATAGTTTTGTGTTGTTCGTGTTATTGAACATACTTTTATTGGCCAATGACTGAAATAAAATATCTTGTCTGTCTGTCTGTTTTTGAAATAGACAAACAGACATCATGGCCCAATAGTAGAGGCTCTTGTCTAATTGACTTAGTTCTCTATGACAAACTTTAGTTTTCTTATGGTCTGTAGAAAAATATTTTTTCATGGTTTCAAGAAGATTAGGAACAAATAGGAGGAATTCCTTTTAGAGTGAGCTCCATATAGAGACAAGTTTTCTATTACAGCCTATCCTTAGTTACAGAGTTTCATCTTTGTTCTTCTGTCAATCTTGTATTGCTTTCAACTACAGCACCTAACAACATCCTGTTGGGACAGGAATTAGTAACTTAATAAATGTTTTATCTAGTTGACATCAACCCAATATACAAAAATGTGATTTGGGAATAGTAACTTCCCTAGGAGCAATGCTAACATATAGCTGCCTAAAGTTAAGCACAAAACTGTACTTCTCTTCCCTATAGGAAGACCATACAAAGCTTTTCAGGTCCAATGAGATATCAGTTCCTGCCTTACTCTATTCTCCTTAACTTGGTCACTGAATTCTGCTATCAAAAGCAACCTGCTTCTCTTTGTTGCATGATAGGAGCTCTTAGTCTACCTAGTTGTTAACGTAGTTTCAGATGAGTTTATCCAAAACAATGCCTAAACCGTGTTCTATTCTTTTCTCTTGCTTCTATATTCCTTATTCCTCAGCCTACATCTGCCACAGCCAAGAAAAGGAGGCATTTGAAGGAGCTGAAAGGTTCTCATTTTCTCAGAATCACTGAAATGAAAGGCCGTAACCTCATCTGACTCTAATGCCATCTTCTGATAACATACAAGTAGTCCATGGCTTACAACAAAGGTCTTCAAACTTGGTCCTTTTATGACTTGTGGACTTCAACTCCCAGAATTCCTCAGCCAGGCCTGCTGGCTGAGGAATTCTGGGAGTTGAAGTCCACAAGTCATAAAAGGGCCAAGTTTGAAGACCCCTGGCTGACAACAATTCATTTATTGACTGTTCAAAGTTAAAGAGCACTGAAGAAAGTGACCAGTTTTCATACTAAGAGACATTTATATACACTTACACACTTATAACCGTTGCAGCATCCACTGGTCACGTAATCAAAATTTGGGCACTTGGCAACTGGCACATATTTATGACACTTGTACTGTCCCAGGTTCATGTGATTACCATTTGTAACCTTCCCAGACACCTTTCGACCAACAAATTCAATGGGGGGGGGGGGAGAGCCAGATTCACTTAACAACTTCAGTGATTTGCTGTGGCAAAAAAAAAAGGTTGCAAAATGGGGCGAAACTCACTTAACAACTGCTTTGCTTAGCAACAGATATTTGGCGGCTCAGTTGAGGACAACCTGAACAGGATGATCTCTTTAACACTGTTCAAACCACCTAACAGCAGATTTGATAACACCTCTTCCCTTGGAAGTTGTGAAACTAAGATCAAAACTATCTCCAAGGCCACAGTCAAGACCCGACTGATTCTTCCTGCTGGGCTTGCTGAATTATAAGGGGTGGGGGGAATCAAACCTGAAACCATGTCGATGTCATACTTATTATACTTACTTCCACTCTGCTATTTTGGTCTTTTCCTTGACTCCTAAAAAGGATCATCCTAACAGCAATTGAAGGAGACATTTTCATAGTCTAAAGACTCATTCAGCTAGCTTCACATGAATAGGACTTTTGCCATTAAGCATGAGAGAGAGAGAGAGAGAGAGAGAGAGGGAGGAGAGAGAGTCCCTGGGGATTTTACTCTGCTAGTCATTGCCAACTATATTATCAATATTATTATTATTATTTAGAAAATTTATATTGCCGCCTACTAGCACATCATGACTCAAGGTGGCTTACAGGACATAAAAACATAATATAAAAGAAATAAAAATAATAAAAAAATAAAAAATAAACCCCCACACCCCCGTCCTGGTGATAACACACATTCATACCCGCCATTTCATGGGCTTAATCCCACTCTGGGTTCCCCCAGCCCACTGGCAGAAGCACATCTTCAAGGTCTTCCAAAAGAATGTCCGGGGGAGCAGTCTAATTTCTGGGAGCCACCATGGAGAAGGCCCTTCTTCTGAGTCCCGCCAAATGTATCTCCTTAGGGGATGGGATCTGCAACATTCCTTGCCTCCCCGCTTTAGTGGGTTGCATAGATATGACTGGCAAGAGACAGTCCCTCAGATAACCTGGTCCCAAGCCATGAAGGGCTTTAAAGGTGACAACAAGTATCTCGAATTGCACCCAGAAGCAAATTGGCAACCAATGCAGCTCCCATAGGAGAGGTGATACATGTGCACACCGAGGTCTGCACAAAACCTTGTGGGCATTTTGCACCAACTGGACCTTCCGGACGCTTTTCAAGGGCAGTCCCATATAGAGTGTGTTGCAATAGTCAAGCCGGGAGGCGACTAGGACGTGAGTGACCATAAGTAGGGATTGTTGGTCCAGGAAAGGGCGTAACTGGCGCACAACCCACAGTTGTGCAAAGACCCTCCTGACCACAACTGCCACCTGCTCTTTGAGCAGGAGTCGCGAGTCCAGGAGAACCCCCAGATTACGCACTGGGTCTGTTTGGGGCAGTGCTCGTCTCCGTTTCAAGGCCATTGAGCCAGTGCTGCCCAAAGACATTTCCATGATGATGTGGCCTACATGTTGTTGCAGAGCACTATTACCTTCCCACCAAAGTGGTACCTATTTATCTACTTGCATTGTATGCTTTCAAGCTGCTAGGTGGGCAGGAGCTAGTATGAGGATGGAGCTCACCCCATCACATGGTGCTTGGATCTCAAACCTGGGATGCTGACTTTCCAGCTGACAAGCCCAGGGTCTTAACTGCTGAGCCACAGTGCTACCTAGATAAATAATAGGTAGATGATAAGGAAGGAAGGAAGGAAGGAAGGAAGGAAGGAAGGAAGGAAGGAAGGAAGGAAGGAAGGAAGGAAGGAAGGAAGGAATAAGGAAGGAAGGAAGGAAGGAAGAAAGAAAGAAAGGAAGGAAGAAAGAAAGAAAGAAAGAAAGAAAGAAGGAAGAAAGAAAGAAAGAAAGAAAGAAAGAAAGAAAGAAAGAAAGAAAGAAAGAAAGAAAGAAAGAAAGAAAGAAAGAAAGAAAGAAAGAAAGGTAAAACTAACACATCATCATCTTATTGTCAGCTGACCTGTTTTTAATAGTAGTGGAGGTTTTAGTTCTCCATACAGATGACCAAATCCACCTTGCTCAAGCTCATAGAATTTTCATGCTAACAAGTGGAAGATATAAATATTATCTGGTTTTGCTTAACTGACAATATTTTATGAGCAGAGTTCATGTGTTATGCAAATATCCAATGACTATGCTTGGAAAATAAAATTAAGGAGCACATTTATCATGCTTCTAATTGCTTACAAATGGCTTATTCAAAAGTGTCTCAAATTTTAGAGAATATTAACTGGAATTGAGGAGAGTAATAGCATAAAGCACTAAGGAAAGATATACTGTCTAAGAATATGCTTCGATGCATAAAACGTACATGATACTGGGACCTCCTACGTGACTTGATTAAAAAAGAAAAAAATCATTGGTTGTTTTTTTGTTTGTTTGTTTATCTATCATGTTTTTAGACCGCCCATCTCCCTCAAGGATATATGTTCTGATCTATAGGGCATCTCATATAAGGGAATCAGCAGATAACAATTTACCTAAGCTATCAAACTGGGATAGTAGAGAACTGGGTGATAGAATTATTAGGGGGATTGAAACAAAAGTTATTTAAAAAAACTATTTTATGGGAATTGGATCTTAGATTACTTCAATTTTCCAGTCTGAAATGGAGTTCTCATCTTTATAAGAGGCAAATGGCCATATTTCACTCTTTGCTAATATATAGTAGAATCCTACATTTCCTCAAAGAAATATGCTATTTCTCAGCTTTCTGTGAGGATACACTTCCCTGATAGAAACTTTCCGCAACCCCATATTTTTCATTATACCCTTTGGAAATGAATGGTGATGATCATTTTGCCATACAATGTATCACCTTTTTTTATTATAGAGTACTATGATTTACACAAGCAATATACTTTTGAGCAAGAATGTTCTTCACAGTATTTGATGTATGTATGTTGTTGCAACACATTTTATGTTTTGCAAGATGCACACAGACATACAAAGAAACTCGTGGGCATAAACTATGGTTACAAGGAAACTGGGGAAAAATAAAAGAGCAAAAGTTATAAACAGATTCTAGATCCTGTAAAGTGGTTATTTTATACAGAATGGAGGTTAAACCATACAGTATGCTCACAATGACTATTTGCTTACAGAGGCAACAAAGCATTGGACCACCCACCCACCTGTAATTTTATAATCAGTATGATGAAAGTCACCATCTGTGATTCTGAAAGTTGATAAAATGTCTTCACCTCAGGATAGTTGCCTCTTTCCCCCTCTATATAGATTTCCCTCCAGTTATTAGGGAGACAGGGGCAGTTAAGAAATATGACATAGAAATGAATAAATAGTTCTTTATTTATCAAATTTTGAAACTGCTGAGGGACTTTGGGCAGCGTACAGTAAAATATTAAAACACAAAAACAGTATAAAAAATTTAAAAAGAGGTAAGGATAATTAAGAACAATGTTAAAAGTTAATTAAAAGGCAAAGGGAGGGTTTTCAGGGTGCTAACCAGCTCCATGGCTGTATTCTCCCCAAGCAAGGCCATAGAGCCATGTTTCCACCCCTTTCCAGAAGGCCAGGAGAGTGGTGCCCTACCTTATTTCTGGGGGGGGGGGGAGAGAGAATGTTTCCTTTGTGTTAATAGTCAGCCACAAACCTCCTCACAGTTTTTACTAAGCAAGTTGGAATATAGATAAGAGCAATGAACAAATATCTCTCTTGTTTTCCATTGTTGGCAATGCTATTTGGTTGCCTTTTTAGGTTTCTTTTTCTTTGAAGCATCTAAACCTTTGCAAACCAAGCCTGTTGCATAAATGTTAAATCTGAAACACCAGACTAGGAAATACATCTCTCTTTTTAACAATTACTAAATTGAGCGTTTATCTTAATTGCTACACTAGGGTATACAGAACGTCCAGTTTAAGGGCCCAGCCCAGAGGTCCTATTCTGATTGACTCTGGAGATATTCCTCACAACTTGATGGTGATCGATCCATGAATTAGATTTGGAAAAATTGACTCCCTTTCACCTATTATCTAGCCTAGAATAAAACAAATCTGCAACTTTTTTGTTTCTCAGCAGAACGGGAACAGGCAGGCTGGTCCATTAGATGAGAAAGGGCATGCCCAATTTATAGAAATCTGTAAAGTGTGTTCAGTCTATTATCTTTTAATTTTTTTAACTATCTGTCATTTTATTGTACTGAGACAAAATGTGATGACATTTGCAGTGTTAATCATCTTTATAGTATATAATACGTGTGCCTGATTTCAGTTGTATTGGTAAGGAATGATGTGGCTTCTTCCTGAAAATGTGGAACTGATTGCTGAGACTGAAGCATGAAGAATTAACTCATTTTCATTTTCTTTTTTATTCCTATAAAATAGAATAAATCAGTTTCTTATATATCCATTACACTAACTAATGCAACTGGTTACTGCTCAGATACGGAGACCAGGCTACCAAGAGGTGAAGTGAATAATAAAGCTGAGGAGTTCTCTCACCCCACCCCCTCAAGCTATCTCTAACTCTCAAGATTGAATTGGCCTGTGGTAACTTAAGTACAAGGATCATTTTGATCTGGGGGCAGACTTGTCAATCACCAGGTTTGATTTAAGGGAGTCACAGGGTATGCTGCTCCATTGGGCTCCAAAAAAGTTGGGGTTGGGAGGTTGCCGAACCCAGTTTGAGCCAGTTTATGGGAACCAGATATTGTTTTACTTTCTATTTTTATTGGATTCTTCCTGAAGGACATCATGCTAGGTCTTGGCACTCAGCCAGTGCCTATGGCAGGAAGGATGAAATACCCCTTTTTTCCCTCCTCCCTAGGAAGCCTCCATACTTGCCAAATAGGAGAAAAATCTAGGGGGTCTATAGAGAGCATAGGGAATGGCCTTGGAGGACAAGAGAAAGAGACACTTCCAAGGTAATGGTCAGATAAGGGCCCTAGGCCAACAAATCCAGATTAAATAGCATCTCAGATAGGCCCCTCCCTAGTTCTCATGAAGATCAAAGAAAGGAGGGGAAGCACATACAGACATTCTAGATTCTGTTACTATAGTTGTTGCAATGAAAGTAATCCTGACTCACATGGCATTGGTTTCTTAGTCTGGACTACTGAATTGGACTGACAGGGACACAGGAAATGTATGGTAGGTAGTATGATTATTGGTAGAATAGCAACCTCCTAGAGTACTTACTAGGATAGGTTGCTTTCCTATGGGGTCTAAAAAGAAGAATGCTTTAATGGCTAAGGTGGTTCACTTCTCTCTGGCAACCAAAGCAAAAATAGCCAGAGAGACACAGAGTCCCAAGGCTGGGTGGAAAAGGGTGTTCCTGTAGAGGGCTAAGTGGAGTTCGGCAGATGGGTGACTTCCTCCAGGCTTTTCTCTCACCACATGGATCAAAATGTTCAATTAAGAAGTTATATTACATAGGATGGTGGTCAACTCCTCTTTCCTTCCAGATCACTTCAATCCAGCTTCATCCTGCCTCGTGACAGGCTGGCACCAAGATGGAGATTTCATTGTGAGGACGTGTCTTTGACATTAAGTCCAATGAGCCATTTCAGCCTGGGGGCAAGTAAGATGTATGAAGCCTATGATATTTAACCTAAATGAGAGAGTCTGGAAGTTGAGTCATGGCAACTGGACTTATTTTCTTGTTGGTTTGAGAGAAGTTTTGCTGCTTATTCAAGTAGCTTCTTCAGCTTCTTCAGTCTGAAAAAAATGGTTAGGGGAATCTGAGTAGGCAGAGACTCATTGGAATGCACCAACTTCTAAAATTCATCAAATTCAGCACCAACCTCAGGGTTTCTTCCCCAAAGTGCCTGGCAATATGCCAATGAAGATAAACGAGAGAACTTGCACACATGTCTCAATGCCAGCCTTCATAGCATGACAAAGCATTCAAGAAACAGATTAGCAATAGTGGCTTTATGAAGAGCCAGAATCTGAACAATGATAATAAATAGATGATGTAATTCAAGTAAAATAGACATGGGCTTGCATTTTATGTCTACATGTGTTTTCAGCTTCAAGAGGAGTTTTGCTGAAATCTAAAGAATGACTTTTCTATCCATTTACAGACATACATTTTAAGATGTCCTCCTAAATACAGATCAAAATAAACAGTTCATATGTTATGTCAATCCATAGGAACAAAGGGGTGTCTTCATCCTCCCTTTGGTTTTTCCAGCCATTGATAAAATAAGTTCCATGTTTGGAAGTATTCTGTGTCTTCTTTTTCTTTGATTCTCAATTCGAGTCTATCCATTTCAGCACAGTCCAGTATTTTCTTAATTATTGCTTCCTTCAATGGTGTTATTTTATTTTCCCAGTGCCATGCAAATACAATCCTCGCTGCTGTTAATACGTGTAATGTTAAATATACATTTTGTTTATCAATTTTTTCTGGAATTATACCTAATAAAAAAAAATCAGGTTTAAAGTCTACGTGTTTCCCTAACAACTTTTCTAACCAAGTCTGTATTTTTGTCCAAAGGTTTTTTGCTTTAACACATGTCCACCACAAGTGATAATATGTACCAGAATTTTGATTACATTTCCAACATTTACTAGACATATTTTTAAACATTTTTGCTAATCTAACAGGTGGAAGGTGCCATCCATAGAACATTTTATATAAGTTTTCTTTATACGAAGGAGCCATTGCCACAGTTGTTAAGTGAATTACTGCAGTTGTTAGTAACCTGGTTGTTAAGTGAATCTGGCTTCCCCATTGACTTTCCTTGTCAAAAGGTTGCAAAAGGTGATCACATGACCCCGGGACACTGGAACCGTCATAAATAGGAGTCAGTTACGAAGTATCTAAATTTTGTTCATATAACCATGGGGATGCTGCAATGGTCATAAGTGTGAAAAATGGTCATAAGTCACTTTTTCAGTGCTGTTGTAACTTTGAATAGTCAGTAAATGAACTAAGTCAAGGACTACTTATACACTCCTGAAACAAGTCAAGATCAGAAATGACAATTTCCATTTAGTTGTTTAAATCAGTTATCCCTTGGGCAGATTTCAGACTTGCAAAATGGGTCTTGGTTTTTTTTATCAGAGATGAAAGCAGCTCTTCCAGGCAAAACTTTATTCTTCTCCTCTCTGATTTCCTTCCAGTGGGATAGCTGAAAGGGGAAGTAACGTTGTTGTTGCTTTTGTTCAACAATCAAATCTAGCTATCATCAAGGAGATCTAAATATTTCCTCACTTTAATCAGTTTTGCTTGCTTCAGATAAAACAACAAACTGTAGTCAACTGAAATTTGGAAGCAGATGCTCTTACTCATAGCCATGTGGAGAAACAGGTAATGTCCATGGCTTAAGCAAATCCATTCCTGCAATTTTAAATCCTAATTCTTAGGATTTCAACTGTACAAGCTATTTTGTTGATGTTTACAAAAGTCATTATTTTGATCCACATCCATGCTATGAAAGATTACAATTTATTTACTGGCATGATGTTATGTGTTATAAAACCCATAATTACAAAATTATTATTATCCCTCTCCCCCAAGTACTACTTCAAAAGGCATATTTTGATTAGAACTCGCTCGAAAGATTCAAACATTGATTCATTTTTTAAAAAAAACCAAACATTTTATCTCTACTTGTAAGAATAGGATCTAACATAATTAGAGTATCAGCATATTTCTTTGCGAAATTCTCCGCAGGGAATGAATAATAAAGAAATAGTTATTTGTTAGGAACAAGATACCAGAAAATATCACACACAGGGAATCGAGTGAACCATACACAGTTACTTTGTTTGCATCTTTTGAATCCAAATATTGTTCTGCTTTATGTTATTCTGTGTGTCTCTGGACAGTGTCCAATATTTAAAAATATATTAGCTAACATTAAAATATAGACATGTTAATAATGATAATGAGAAATGGAATAGGATCTTCATGAGCTATCAAAGGCCAAGATGAATAAAAATTTTATTGGAAAGTACCTGACTTGAAACCTTGAAGGCCATCTAGTAATACCTCTTCCCAGAACAGGGATCTTTGTCCCACCCTAGAAAAAAAGGTTTGGTAGTCATTTGATTGGGGTGATCAGAAGAGTTATATCCTGGAGTTATACCCAGAGTTATACCCTGGAGATTTCTGCTAGAAAACCTCCAAAATTCCACCCTACACTGTAAGTCTATGAGTTAAGATTAATATGTGCTTTATCTATATACAGAAGAGAAGCACACAACAGAAGGGACCTCTTCCAAACTGAAAACACATTAATATCCACTGATGTGGAACAGGCAGCGTCTGCTGATCACCACAGCAATCATGCTTATCTGAATGGCATTTTCTCAGCTCTTTGTTTGGGATCTTACTATTGTTGTTGTTCAATTGCTAAGTTGAGCCCAACTCTTCATGACCCCCATGGATCATAACACATCAGGCCCCCTCATCCTCCATTGTCTCCTGGAGTTTGCCCAGAATAATGTTCATTGCATCTCATCCTCTGCCATCCCCTTCTTTTGAGTCATCTCTTCTCATTAGGTGGCCAAAGTATTTGAGCTTTAACTTCTGAATCTGTCCTTCCAAAGAACAGTCAGGGTTGATTGACTGATTTGATCTCCTTGTACTCCAAGGGGATTCTAAAGATTAAATCTGGTCCAGCATCAACTTGGCAACTATTGTAATTGTTTCAACAAGGGCATTATTGGGCTGCATGCATGGCAGAAGAACCCAGCTGCTATATTTTTCAGTGCAGTCAATTTCTGAATCACTCAAAGGAACACAGAGGTGTTTCCCAATCTTGGCCATTTCCAGATGCATAGACTCCAACACCCAGAATTGTTATCAAAGACTATGCTGATGGTGGCATTCTGGGATTTGAAGTCCGCACACCTGGAAATAGCCAGTGTTGGGAAATACTGATATAAGCATATGCAGATAGGCAAGGTCATAAGCTGTTTACCAACTGAAAGAAGTAAAACATCTCCATGACAGTAGGGCCACTTGTACCACTAGTGACAATGATGCATTTATGAATGCCCTACACTACACCTATGTACCTGATCCTTTAGAGCAGGAGTAATCAATTTTGGCAACTTTAAGGCCTGTGGACTTCAACTTCCAGAATTCCCTAGCCAGTCCATTCTGGGAGTTGAAGTTGCCCAGGTTGGACACACCTGCTTTAAAGGAAGTGTAAGCATATTTGGAGAGATAAAACTACCCTAAAACCCAACCCTAACCCTTAAGCCTAATTCTAACCCTTCGACAAATTCTGGGAGTTGAAGTCCACAAGTCTTAAAGTTGCCAAGATTTGACACCCCTGATTTAGAGGAAGCATGAGCACATTTGGAGAGGTAAACTACCATTACCCATAGAAACTGGACATTGTAAGTAAGGTTGGTACTATCTTTGAGTCCCTTTCCAAAAACAATGTTACTCACAGACAATAAAAAAACTTACTCTGAAATCTTAAGCATGGAAAATTATCAACCTACAAGGCAACCTGAATTATAATTTCATTTATTCAATAATAAAAATTATAAGAAAATCCGCTCAGATGGAGAGCAGCAAATTGAAACGTGAAGTTATTTCATATTATTTAAAAAGCATCAAAATCTCAATCTTTGAGAAAACTCTGGGAGCAATGCTATTCCCCCTTTTTAAAGTCAAATAGAAAGAAGCACAAAAATGTGGCAGGCTGTTTCTAGGTTTGGAAGCAGAGATGTTTGAAGTTCACAATTGTTCTGTCTTACAAAATGATATAAAATCTTCAGAAAAGGATATGATGAGGTCCACAAGATAACAACTTTGGGACTGTAATGAGCAAAGCCAGTAGGAAATTGCTGCAAATGGTGGGATTATGGCCCATTTACAGGAGAAAATTGCAAGGAAATGACAGGCAGATATTTTGGCAAGGTATTACTTGTTTCTGCAAATTAGCTTTTAAAGTAATCTTTAAAAGTACAAGTGCTGGGTTTTAAATAAAGGAAAGCAAACTTATGCTTCCATGTTCTATTCTTGAAATGGATTTAATTAATATTTTAAAGCATCTTTTCTATTTAATTTAATTCTGTAGTTTTCATTTTACTACATTTACAGGAAAAATAGAGAGTTTGGGAGCCTTTTATCCACCCATGGTTATACACATGCAAGACCAGGCAAACAGTTTGTGAACTGGTTGTTTTGTTTCACTAATATACAGATCTGCACATGTCTCACTGCATTGTACTGCATATATCACATTGCTCATAGGAGAACATAGGAGAACAAATCCATCAGGAAAAGATTCAGCAGTCCATCTGCGTTTGAAAGACAAAAGTCATTACTTTGAAGAGAGCGAAGTCCATATTCTGGATAGAGAGGAGCATTGGTTTGAAAGAGGGGTAAAAGAGGCCATCTGTGTTAAAATTGAGCAGTCCTCTCTCAACAGAGGGGGAGGAATAAGACACCACCTATCTCTTGTCTACAACATTCCAAGAAGATTCCACTCCCATTTGCGTTCTAATGCTGGTGACCCCGAGGGCACAGATTAACCCCCAAATGGCCTCAACGGCTCTCACAGAGAATGCTAATGACCAGATGACTGCAAAGAAATTTGATCCATCTGCGCCCCCATCCTGTCAGAACTAATCCTTCTGTACCCCGCACCATCCTGTCAGAACTGATGACGCTTCTTGGATGAGAAGTGGAACATCTTCTTCTTCAAGGAGAAAACCTTTTTTCCTCAAGAAAAAACATAGTCCAATTGCCTTTTGAGGAAAAAAAGGGTGAAAAAAAGCACCTTTGAGACAACCATGACTTGGATAACTGAGAATCTCCCTAGACCAGGGGTAGGCAACCTTGGCTCTTTTATGACCATGGACTTCAACTCCCAGAATTCCTGAGCCAGCATGGCTGGCTCAGGAATTCTGGGAGTTGAAGTCCATGAGTCATAAAAGAGCCAAGGTTGCCTACTCCTGCCCTAGACATTTACCAGGAGCATACATTTTATCTGCTATTTCTCCTCTTCCTTTTCCATTGGCACTGAAAGTAAGGCTGGCAAAAGTCCACCATCATTTAGAAATCACATTTTAAAAAAACGTTTATTGCATCAAATTAACTCTCTATACCACTTCAAGGTGTTTTACAGCCCTCTCTAAGCTATTTACATTGCCCCCAACAATTACCCACCTCGGAAGGATGGAAGGCTGAGTCAACCTTGAGCCAGTGAGACTCATGGTTAGATACTGCATTCTAACCACTGTGCCATCATGGCTCTTATAACATACCATAAAATAACAGTAAAAGAGCCAGATTTTTAAAATAAAAAGTAAAGATATAAAAATATTACAGGAAAATAAAGCCAAAGCTGCAGCTAAGAACTGAAGTATATCTTTCTAAGTTTAAATGACAGCAGAGCAAAAGTAGTAATGTGGCTGCTGACAGTTGGAAACATATCTGCAAGAAGATCATAAAGTTTTTCAAGGTTGGAGCCCTTGAGTTCTCCTACCATAAGTAATTTTGCCTTGATCTCATGGTAAATAGGGCAGAGGAGGTCATAGTGGATAATATCCTCCATTGACCGTACCATAAGGACAGAGATGTTGTGCTTACAAAATCTCCCTTCCAGATATGTGGAAGGCATGGTCTGCTAGCAAAGGGATGTTAAAGTGATCAATAACCACTCATTCTGTAACCATTTGAACTTGCAACAGCACTGAACTAATGGTACTTATAACCAGTCCTCAGAATTCTGGCCATCATAGCGTCCCTGCAGTCACAGTTGCTATCTAGATCAGGGCTCCCCAACTTCTCAGCTGCAACTGTGAAGGCTGTGGCCTATTCTGAATTGGGCTGCACAAGTGGCTGGCCAGAGCATGCATGTGCACATACAGCTCAACTTCCATGAGTGGAGGGCTGGTGGACAATCCCCTGCATGTGCACTGGCCCACTGCTCATGCAAATCAAGCTGCATACACGCACGCTGGCCCACCACTTGCACAAGGGCTGCACGTGTGCATGTGCCAGTTCCCCTTTCCCTCCCACCCCAGCCAGGCCATAAAGCCACAAAGGTTGGGGACCACTGCTCTAGATGCTTAGCACCTGAGTCATAATTATGATGTTATAGCATCCCATGGTCACTATTTGTGACCTTCTTTTCCAGCTTCTGACAAGCAAAGCCAATGGCCAACAGGGGGTTGGAAATGGTAACCACGTACTGTCCTCACTTAACAACCCACAGTGATTTGCTTAACAACGGCAACCGAGAGCACTGGAATTGCCATTCTTAAGTGGTGCAGTCACATGATGTTGTGCTTTGCAATCATGTCATTTAGCAATGTCAGCTGTAGCCTCAGTTGTTGACATTACCTGAGTTCTACATGCATATACATACTGTTCATATAAATATGTCTGTCAAGGTTCTGACTAATGAAGCCGAATAAATTAGAACTCTGAGACTTGAGAATTCCTCAAAGAACATATTTATTGGATACATAATATCGGCATGATCAAAACTGAAACCAACTCTAAACTTTCCCCCAGAGATTCAAAGTAATTAAATGTAACAATTCCCTCCCTTCTACAGGTATTATGCTACTGATCACATTACCCAATAAGTGCATTTGGCGGTCTTCTTGACAGTTCTTCTTTCTGCCTTCAGTGCCCAGTAAGAATGACCTTGGTTCCCACAGAATCGTTCTATGTTTAGTCTAATAAAAATAAAAGCAACCTAATCTCCCTCCTTCTTTATGTGGCAACCGAGAATGACAAAGATGGCATCAGCTAGGTTCCTTGCAGAAGTTGACAACGTCAAAATGTCATCCATTTCCCACAAAAATCTGGCAATTTATCTCAAGAACAAAGTGACTCTGAAACAGTTGATAAAATGGCTAGAAAGTCATCTTATTGCTTTTGGTTCTGTTGCAAAGAAGAATAATAGAGAACGCTATCTATCTCTCCTTTACAAAATTTAGTCAGACAGCTTTGTAGGATCTATCATATTTTAAAAACTCTGGAAGGCTAGCTTTTTTTTTTCTCCAGATGGCTTCCACTATCCCATCTAAATTATGTGACTTAATTTGTAACATGTTATCATGTAAAAACATGTAAAAAAAATAGCATCATGCGTCTTAAAATAATAACTAGCCAGGATTTTGCAGAGGAATTAATAATTCCTATAGGATAGTGGTTTAGGTAATTGGATGGTTCCCTCCCCCCCACTGTGTTATTATTGCAATTGGTTATTTTTATATTCTGCTAATTCAATACCCAGAAAACTTTTCTTTTCAGGCACAATATACAGTATCTGTCTATTTGTCCGTCCATCTGTCCATCCATCCATCCATCCATCCATCCATCCATCCATCCATCCATCCATCCATCCATCCATCCATCCATCCATCCATCCATCCATCCATCCCTCCCTCCCTCCCTCCCTCCATCCATCCATCCCTCCATCCATCCCTCCCTCCATCCCTCCATCCCTCCATCCATCCCTCCATCCCTCCATCCCTCCATCCCTCCATCCATCCATCCATCCATCCATCCATCCATCCATCCATCCACTAAAATACTCTTTTTTTTTTCTAGATTTCCATGGCTGTTTTGGAAATTGCTGCTGGTTGTGTCCACATACATTTGGTGGAATAAACCAAGAGAAGCTCATGAAGCAGCTGTGAAAGACTAGAAGACAATGCAGCTGTATAAAGGTAACCACATCCATTTCTGAGCATTGCAAAGCACTCCTTTTGAAGCATTCGCACAGTGTGCATTTACCCCAGAGTAAATCTACATATTACAATAGATTTACTTCCAAGGAGATAGACACAAGACTAAAAAGAGTGTGAATTTTATGTTAGATATGAGGAATAGATATTTTAAAAAAAAATAGTGTGGGTTCTTTTTCTCTCTTTTACGTTTTCAGGGCTCAGTCAACTGACTAAGTGAAAAATTTCTATTTTTTTTCTAAAAACTTCTAAAGTGCATGCAAACGTAGCAGCGAAGGCTCCTTGTTATCTAACGTAATAGCAATTAGTCTGCGTGCTTGTCTGCAATTGGGCACACACCCTTTCATTTAACAGTTACAACCCCATTCCTGACTAGCCTCAAAATTCATCTTGACCATCTGGCTATTTTAATGAGTTTTATAGTTATGCTATTTACTTCTGTTTTAAAACTTTGTTTTGGATAAAAAATATATGTGGAAACAATTGAAAAGGTTTGTTTTTTTTTAAACAAAAAGCAGCTCTTAGGGTTTCGTGCCTGAGCAGGGGGTCAGCCTAGATGACCTCCAAGGTCCCTTCCATCATCATCATTATTGTTGTTATTGTTATTACTATAGCTCATGTAATCAAAGTTTGCTTTTGCAGCTTTGAGCACTGTTCAAACTGAGTCAGGGAATAATCAACTCTCCTTCCCAAAAGTAAGAAAAAACTTATTTCTACCAAGGTACACATAAACAACTACTTTATGTATCTATTAAATGTGGCAAACTGGATCCCTGCCACCACTGCTGTGCAGTTTATGTCAGATAAGTGAGTAAATCTATTTTTCTCCAAAGTAGGAAACTGGTTTGTATTTATCACCTATGCTCTGTGTGTGGGTGTGTTTGTGTGTGCGTTTTACTATTTGAACTGCCTTGCATTATCAGGAAAGATGGCACAAGTGGTGAATAAATTGTGATAACAGAAGCAAACTGTATTATGAACAATACCATTGGTGCTTCTAACCCGGGGATTCTTGAAAAGTAAGTTCTAGTCCTTTCATAGAATTCATTGGATTTAAGACTGCAACTTTAGTTTCCTAGCCTTTTGGACAGCCTCTTTACTCCTGACCCAGGAGTGCTGCTGCTTTAATCAGTCTTAGGTAGCAGAAATCTATTTAGAAATGACAACTCCCCTAGGGGTGCAGTTCCCCCCTTGCATACTGCATGCCTGATCCCATCTCTGCCTCATAGCAGGCAGCAGAGATAGACCAGGAAATGTTACATTCCCATTTGGCTTTCAGTTCCGTCTAATTTGTATATAACCTCCAAAAGCTTTCTTTACAAAAAGGCATTCTGTCACCCTGAATCTTACTGGCATAGTTTGTTCATTTCACGGATACTTTGGTTTAAAATGTTAATAACGTGGCAGTTAGCTTCCAAGAATCAGAACGGCTTCAAGTCTACTTATCCCCCGAAAAGCTCTGCTGTTTTCCGTTTTGCTAGTAACAAGCCCAGGCTTGCAAATCCTTCCATACGTTTTAGGGGCGTTAAGTGGAAGCTGGCGTTGAAATGCCACAGTGAAGGGCATGATAAATAAGGCCCTGGCAACATCAAGCAGCACATGATTCAGGAGGGGAGAAATAAATCGGAAATAGTCCCTCTAAAGGGAGAGCTTTATTTATCATTCTCTAATGTTCGAAGGTGGTCGAGAATTCTTTCCGAGTTCATTCCCATCTAATTTGATTAGAAATCAGTGAACATTCTTGTTTGTCTCCCAGACCTTTTTTTTTTTTTTTTTTTGAAAAAAATGCATGGTTTCCATTTAGGTTGGAAGAAAGCTAAAAGGCAAATCCCTTCTGCCTTGGTGCCAAGAAAATTACATCAAGGCGTCCTTGTAGTCACCAGAACCCAGCAATTCAAGCAATGCTGTGCTTTCGCCCTTTAAATCAAGCTTTGCCTGCTCAGTTCTTTGCTACCTTTCTGATAAAAAAAAACATTTTAAAAGGATTTATCCAGTTTTACTAGTGAGTAGAGCAACTGTCAATAGCAAATCCAAAGAAAACCACAATGAAGCAATTTTTTTCATGCCAATATTACAATTCTCTAGAGCTATATACAATCTTCATAACCTGTGTACATTTATATAGCTGCATTTAACATTGTGCTTGAGTGCATATACTCTATATTTTTATGTACTTATTATTTCTTATGAATTTCTTTTTTTCTGTTATACCTTCCATCACCTCAGAATGATTTATAGTCACAGTTTGGAGGACCAGTTACCTGAAGCATAATCAGTTAGCCAAACGACAAAACTATATATTACATTATTATTTCTCTCTCCTCTGTATCTTTTCATGCTTCAAAAGTCAAGTTTCCCCCCCCTTTAAATATCTGCCCCATTTGCAACATCCTTCAAATAGCTGAACATTTTACAATGCTTCTTCATTCTTAGGGGAGTACTTATAGAAGAAGATCACCCCCACACACACATATACACAATTTGTCAAAACCTCATCAAGTCTTACCCATAAAAATCCCCCTCCTTCATAAGGCTCTCTGGCATTCAATTGATCATGCACACATATCGGCCTGTTTAGAAACCAGCTCTCAAATAGCTGGGGGATCTCTGAATGCTTTTGTTCACAATCCAATTGTTTGGTCAGCAAAAATCTAATATTTCCCACTCAGTGAAATGGGTGGAACATAGTGGCCTGGATGGCAGAACAGCAATGAAGGAATGGAATTCCTAATGTAAATTGAAAAGCAGCTGACATTGACCACTCAGCTGGGATAACAATATGAATTAATTACCTGAAAGCCTATGCACACACACACACACAGCATCTCTCTCTCGCTCTCTTTCTCTCTCTTCCAATAGGTGAATCTATATAACATTTAGTGATTGCATGTCAGGAACTACCTCTCTCTCCCTCTCTCTTCCCCTCTCCCTTTCCCCATTTCCCTCCCCTTCCTCCCCTCCCCCTCTCCCTCCCAGTTCTTCTCCCTTTCCTTCCCTCTCCCACTCCCTCCTCTCCCTCCCCCCCTCTCTCTCACACACATACACAATGTATACATTGAGTGATTGCATATACAGGGGCATCAAACTGGTGACCCATGGGCCGGATGCGTCATGTGCAGGCCACTCCCACCCCAGCTCCGCAAAGGCAAAAAAATGTCATGATACGTAACAATGCATCACATGACATGATCGAGTTTGACACCCGTGGCATATCAGGAAACACACTTCTCTCTTTTCCCCACATCTTCTCCCTCTCTCCCTCTCCCTCTCCCTCCCTCTCCCTCTCCCTCCCCCTCCCCCTCCCCTCCCCCTCTCTCTCAATCTATACAACATTTAGTGATTCATGAATTTTGGCCAGGGAATAAATCTCCCAATATCCTTCCACAACTTCTTGATCTGCTTTGCTGCACAAAATAACCAGGAAAGGGGCAGGGGGCAAATTACAAACTTCATCCCTTTCATGCTTAGCTCACAAATCTCCTAAGTATGTAAGATGAGGAGTCACAATGCATCTTTCATTCTTTTGACAAAATTTGGCTTTCTGTGAAAGCCAGAGTAAGCTTAGGTAGGAAATGATTATCCAGATTATCTGACCCTCATCCAGATAGATCTTGCTAATGCATTCCACACCAATAAGCTGATGCTTATTGTCTGTTCATTGATTGGGCATTCAGTAGAGCACATTAAAACTAAGGGGGTCTAATTCCTTACTGCACGGGTCCCCAACCCCCCGGTCCGTGGACCGGTACCAGGCCATGGCATGCCAGCAACCAGTCTGCACAAACAAGCAAAGCCCCATCCGTGGGATGCAGGCAACACACAAAACCACGCACTCTCCGGTCCGTGGAAAAACCTTTCTCCGTGGAACCGGTCCCTGGTGCCCAAAAGGTTGGGGATCTCTGCCTTATTGGACAGACACAGTTACAGAGTCAGAGCTTCTAAGGGGTTAGTCTGTGTTATGAAAATGTTTTCTTCCTTCAAAAACATTGTGTAGGAAACAGGGTAATTCCAAAAGCAGTCATAGAATATATTTGTCCAGCCAATCTAATACAAGAATGGCCAACATCAGGAATCTTAAGAAAAGAGGTTACCTATGTTGTCAAGAGTTGAAGCAATAGGATGAATTATAAATGCTTTTGATTATGTTACCTAGTTTGGGTAATGAAACATCTGCAAGAAAACAAGCTCAGAGAGCACCAAGGATCCCTCACCTTGATCTATTATTTATCACTAACAATATTAATCCAGTATAAATATCTGTGAATGTTATTCAGAAAGTTGAGCCTTTAAAGGGATATCTCAATTGTTTAACATCTAAATGATACATAAGACAGAGTTAGGAGGATATTTCTCTCAAAAAAAGTTTTTAAAAAAAAAACACGAAAGCATTATCTGGAGGTTAAGAGTTTAAGTGAAGAAACAAGTTGGTAAGCTTGCAGTGTGTGTATATGTGTGTGCTTCACTGTTTCTTTCAACTGTTTATGCTTCTGAATGATTCCAAGAGCCTTGCCATCTGCAGACTAAGAGAGAGAGGGAAAGGAATATATATTTTATTCCCCCATGAAGAACAGCAGTTGGGGGGAAAGGGAGAAGATTTTTGAACGGAAAAATGTTTGGAAGAAACATTAAGTAACCCCTCCTCTTATAGTTCAATCCCACAAACTGGGAATACCTTATACCATTTCAGACAGATGGCTGTCCAGTCTCTTCTTTAAAACTTCCAGTGTTGGAGCATTCACCGCTTCTGGAGGCAGGTTGTTCCACTGATTAATTAGTATTGCCGTTATGCTATTTACAGAGTTTAGGGGATTAGAAAGTCCCAGTTTGTTAACTTATGTCTGACTACCTGAATTGCATGGTTATGGGGAAAAAAACCATGGGGAACATCAGTCATTCTAAAAATTGCAAATTTTCAATGTGGCCAATACACCTCCCCCCTCCCCCCATATCTGCGGGTTACAACTAAGTCCAAATTCTGGTATGTTCCTGCTGGTTACCAGTTAACTTCTATCCACATCATTGGGATGGCTGCACAAACATACAGGTAGTCCTTAACTTACAACCACAATTGGGACCAGACTTTCCATTGCTAAGCAAGGTTGCTGTTAAGTGATTTTTACCCTTTTTGTCACAATGATTAAGCAAATCACTGCAGTTGTTAAGTGAATTATATGACTGTTGAGCAAACTGGATTTCCCCCATTGACTTTCCTTGCCCGAAGCTGGCTGGGAAGATCACAAATGGCAAAGGCGTGGCCCCAGGACACTGCAACTGTCCTAAATACATGCTGATTGTCAAGAGCCTAAATCTTTTGATCGCACCACCATGGGGAAGTTGTAAGTGTGAGCACCAGTCATAAGTAACTTTTTTTTAGAGTAGTCGTAACTTTGAACAGTCACTAAACAAATGGGTGTAAGTCTAGGGCTACCTGCATCACAGTGGAAGCATAAAATGATAAATTCAAAATAAATCATGATGTGATAAATTCATTGAATAATAAATTCAAAAGTATTTCTTCATAAAACAGTGCATGGTTGCTACCCCTCCCCCATAACATGGCAGTAGCCATCAAGCTATCTTTAAGAGGGTGGAGAGAGAGAGAGAGAGAGAGAGAGAGAGAGAGAGAGAGAGAGAGAGAGAGAGAGAGAGAGAGAGAGAGAGAGAGAGAGAGAGTGGTGGGAATATCTCTCGACCTTGAAGTTGTAGTGACTGCTGCACAAATGCCTTTCTAAATTATTCTTCTCTTTGTACAAGCGTGATTCTTTATTGAAGACATCAAGCATATTATTTATCAGACATCAACCATTTGCCTATCACTTGTGACAGGGCACCAGCTATTTATATTCCCTGATGATTAAATTAGACAGCTAACTAGTTGCATCTGTCTCTATTAATTAGTCCTCCATGAAGACTGCAAATAGCTTGATTGAATCCCTTTGCAGGACTACAGGGGAGATGGAAGATAAAGTTCCTCCTCCCTTTCTAAAGAGACATGGTGGTTTGTCTAAACAGAACTAATCTGGTCTTCCTTTTTACCTACAATAAACAATTGGCCTCTGAGAGTTCTTTTCCAGAAGGATATACCCTCCGACAGATTGATATTCTTCCATCCGTTAGCCCACCGCTTTGCAAAACATCCAATAGTATGTCTGTGAATCTTGAGATCTGTTTAAGAATAGAAAGATCACCAGTTTCCGTTACAAAGTCCCAAGTGTGATGACTCAATTACTTCTGGGGGGACTAATCAGGTCTGAATGAGTCCCATGATAGAAGGGGAAAGCTTCTAAGCAAAATTAATGCAATACAGGTAGTCCTCACTTAGGACCACAGTTGGGATTGGCAACTCCACTGCTAAGCTCCATGGACACTAAGCGGTAATTCATGTGACAGTGAGAGACTTACAGCATCATCACTTCCCATTTGGTTGTTAAGGGAATCACTGTGATTGTTAAGTGAAACATCACACAACCATGACCTACACTTTTACTTCCATGTTCACTTTTAACTCTGCTGGTCACAAGCTTGTTGGGAAGCACACAAATGACGATTATGTGATTGTGGGGTGCAGTAATGCTCATAAATGTGATGATTGGTCACAAAGCTATTACCCGTTATTTACCTGTTATTTATGGTGAGCAACCACTGGGAAAATTAGGGCACTGTTATAACAATAACAATAACAATAACAATAACAATAACAATAACAATAACAATAACAATAATAATAAAATTTGGAAGGGAGTTTGGAGGTCATCAAGTCCAACCCCCTGCTCAGGCCTATACCATTTCAGACAAATGGCTGTCCAGTCTCTTCTTAAAAACTTCCAGTGTTGGAGCATTCACAGCTTCTGGAGGCAGGTTGTTCCACTGGTTAATTGTTCTAACTGTCAGGAAGTTTCTCCTTAACTTGTGTTTCTATTCTGTTTTTTGCCCCATGGTAACTTTGAATGGTTGCTAAATGGGGAAGTCAGCAAGCACTGATTACCTATAAGCAGCACCTGTTATTGGGTTGAGTAATCCCATAATTTGATTTATACGGGAGAGCACATCCTGGTTTTCATTCCCCTGGCCATTTTAAAGAACGGATTTGTGATATTATTCACCACAGAGTTCTAACTGTCGCTGCAATTAGCAAATATACAGCTCGAAACTGAGCAGCATAAAAATAAAATGGATTAAAAATGCATCTCCTATGAAAAGAAGGGACTCAGATGGTTCAATAAAGAATAAAGAAAAATGTCTCTCCAAATCCATACAATTTAGATTTTATAAAGTGAGAAACCTAAAAGTATTTTTCAACTGCTAAGATGGATGAGGTTGCTGAAAATACACAGCATTGTAATATGCACTTATAGCTCATAGATGGACTGGAACATAACACACTTTTATCTCACCACGATGAAGTAGATAAGCCTGAGCCTACTTTTCTCATGTCTCAAGAGTATCTAGCCTCCTCAGTTGCTCCAGAGAAGCTAGAAACAAGAGAGGAGGAGGAGGAAGGGGGAGGAGGAGGAGGAGGAAGAAGAAGAAGAAGAAGAAGAAGAAGAAGAAGAAGAAGAAGAAGAAGAAGAAGAAGAAGAAGAAGAAGAAGAAGAAGAAGAAGAAGAAGAAGAAGAAGAAGAAGAACAACAACAACAACAACAACAACAACAACAACAACAACAACAACAACAACCTTTTTTCATCCACCTATGTAAAAAATATTATAATAGGCAAGGAGGAAAAGTCTTCAGATATATCCTAAAAATAAGGTCCTTTACCCTCAGGAGCAGTTTTATCAAACAAGAAATAGAGAACGTATGGACCTCATAATATATTTTGGGGAGGGTTTTTGTTGTTGTTGTTTTAATCCTTTTGTTAAAACCTAGTCTTCTGGGCACTTTCCCTTAATTTGTATTCTGTTGTGTAGGGAATAAGAGAATGCAGCCCTAAACCTCAATCTTGCTGTTCTTTTTTGTAAAAAAAAAAAAACCTGTCTGTTACGACAAATCGATATCATAACTCTACTATACCTGAATGAACAAGAACTATTTGAACTGTTAAAGCTAGGGGGAAAAATAGTGACTCCAAGATTACTCTTTTCCATTATGGTGGCTTCCTTCACATTTTCTCCTCAGGCTGAGCCAAGCATGATCTTTCATGAAGAAGCATATATCTCTACAGCTGTCTCCCCTTTAGCTCCTATTAATGATCTTTTGTAAGATCCTCTCTCCTTCTTCCTTACCTGCCAAGTCCTTCAGCACTTTGACTAGTTCTTGGTCCTCACATAGCCTTTATTCATCACTGCTTGAAGTCCACCCCCTCCAGGACGATCAATCTCTGCTCTAATTGAAGAGCAATTTTTCAAGGTATGTAGCTAAATATCCTAAACCAGGTCTCACTCACTCTGGCATACTCTGTCTCCTTCAAATACTTTAAGCTTGTCTAAAAATTCTGTCCTATTTGATTGAAACAGAGGCGTTCCATGCTACGCAGTGGGAGAATGAATTTCATGTAAACACATTTCTCTATACAGGAGCTCCTCAGCTTACAAGCACAATTAAGCACAAATTTTTTGTTGCTATGTGAGACAGTTGTTAAGTGAGTTTTGCCCCATTTTATGACTTTTCTTGTCACAGTTGTTAAGTGAATCACTGCAGTTGTTAAGTTAGTAACACAATTGTTAAGTGAATCCGGCTTCCCCATTGACTTTGTTTGTCAGGAGGTCGCAAAAGGTGATCACATTACCCCAGCATCCTGCAACTGTCATAAATATGAGTCAGTTGCCAAGCATCTGAATTTTGATCACATGACCACTGGGATGCTGCAACAGTCGTAAGTGTGAAAAATGGTCATAGGTCACTTTTTTCAGTGCCTTTGTAACTTTGAATGGTCACTAAATGAACTGTTGTAAATCGAGGACTATCTGGACAAGAAGTCAGATTGGGCAACCCTCAAAATGACCCAAGGAGAATCAATCTATTTATGGAGATCCATTTCAGGCTCCAAAAGTGGTTTATAGCTATGTTCTAACAGAAAGATGTATGTAGTAGAGGAAACTACATGTAAAAAAAATGGGGGGGGGGGTATTTATTTATTTATTTGAAATATTGGAGGCTGCCTGACTTCCAGATGACCCTGGGTGGCTTAAATTCAATAACTATTTTATTTTATTTTTTATTTTTATTTTATTCATTTAATCTATGCAGCCATCCAGCTCACAGAATAAGTGACTACGGGTGGCTTACAATAAGTTAAAATAATAAATACCTTATCATAATTACTAACAATTGAACATAAACAGCTATAAAAAATAACTAAGCGAAAGTCAAAATGAAAGGATGTCAACAGAAGTGGGACCACCTCACTAGCTCACCCATCCCCTGGTCTCTCTAGGCCTGCTGACACCACTTAGTCTTGAGGGACCGTTGGTCACTCAGAAGAGATGAGGCCAACCTCACCTCATGGGGGAGGAGATTCCACAATGTGAGTGCCCCTGCGGAGAAGGCCCATCTCCTAGGGGTCTGCTAAATTTAGCTCCCTAGATGATAAAGCCTGTAAGATGCCCTTTCTGCAAGATCTGGTGAAAAAAAAATGGGAATAGTAGAGAAAGCATAATAGAAAGATCCTTTCATTCCTGTTTTTAATTGAGCAGCGTTTTCTTTCTTGTGTAATGGACCAAATCAAACTTCCAGAGTCATAATCCAACCCTCTTGGAGAACACTGAATTGATGCAAAATTGGTTGCAAAAGAGAATCTAAGAACAGAGTAAATATTGTCAGAGTGTGTGAGAATGTCATATTTAGCCATATTTATCTTTTGATGTAGTGAGGAAACTGTAGGCAAGATGGGCAGAGCTAGGGGGAGGAGCTAAATGAGGCATCAGTTTAGAGTCCTTATGTAGCCACCAAAGAATGAGATCCAATCTTTCATGAATGCTGTTGACCCTTATCTAACCAGGTGCTGACCATTAGTTGATAAGTTTCCTGTGCATGAGCTTTTAGCAATAAATCAGTTAATTTGAACCTTCATGTGTGGAACTGGTCTTTCGTGCCTGACAGAAACAGAAAAGAGACTCTGCCCTTCCCCCCTAAATGTGTCTATTCATTCCATCCATCTATGTGGTTTTCTTGCGACTCACCCAGTAATGTGAAATCTCCCCCTCCTCCGCCATAGCATACTATGACCTACCAGGTGCTTAACAACAAATACCCCCCTCCTTTTTTTTTTGCAATCTAAGGCAAAACAAAGAGGTTTATTACAATCCTGGGGAGCTGGCATTGTTTACTTATATATAAGATGCATTTAGTTTTGGGTGAATGATGGGAGTTATTGGTTGAGCAGTCTAATCTAATAATTTCTTCCACTTTTTCATATATGCCAGAGTTTGAAATTCCTCACTGTAGAATATCAACATTGATAATTTGTCATGCTCAGTCTCAGAGGAAAGGAGAAAGTTTACTTATTCTGTAGATCCAGTTATCAACTAAGACAAAACACTGGATCCTATCCAGTCTGAAGGTATTCCCATTTCCCCTTCCTGTTTATCTGCAATGAGAGTCCACTTCTCCCTCTTGACCTCCAGAGAAATCTACAGAGGTGTCTATTCTTCTTATTGCGATCAAAGCCAGAAAAAAAAGAGCAAAATCTGCTATGGCTGTAGTTACAGTTACAGCAAGTGTAAGAGTCAAGCCCACAAACTGATAGACAAGAGCAATTGTGCAGGGGGAAGAAGAAATTGAGAAGGGATAGGAGTTTGCAGAAAACAAAGGAGAGCAATCCAGGACAGGATCAAAATGGTTCCAAAATGGGCTCCAATTTATCTAACTGTTGTGGTTTAGGAAAAGAGCTTGGTTAACCCAGGCATGAAACTATCTGAGTGTATTTTGTCCATCTCTATTTTGCCTTGGGATTTGACCCATAATGTGTTTTAAAGCATTCCATTTAGTTCTGATGATATTTAAAATATACTCAGCACTGTGTTATAAGTTTGGGATATCTTGTTTGCCATAAATGGGGTTTCCCCCCTGATTTTCTCTATTAGTCTTCCTCCTGCTGAGTGAAAATGCTACCTATCCATCCTTAATGCAGCAGAAAACTACAACAGCAAAACATTTGTTGTCGATATTACTGATCCCCAAACGTTATTTATTATTTCTATTCTAATTTGCTGGCAAAGAGTGGTATCTTATTTCCTCATCTTCAAAAAGCGTTAATAAACTGGCTAAACTCTCTAGCTTTATTGCCCTCCCCTTTCAGAACAAAAGATGAGAAGAAACCATCATATCACTGCATGAGGAATTGAAATTTTTGATACCTCACGGATTTCCTGTTGTCAAGAATACTAGTCAGCATCAGGAAGAAGAAGAAAAAATAAGACCTGGCATCTCTTTAAGCTATTGAGTAGCTTTAGAGTTGTGCCTTTCTCTTTTAGCTCAGAAGAATAGCAGTAGAAAGGCACTGGAGCAGAATCCAGAATATTTAATAAATTCGGAAGCACCTCTTTACATTCATTCCACAGTTCTTTTGGTTGTTTATCAGTGAGGTACAGCTTCAGAGTTTGGATGCTACAAAAAGCTGGATTTCTAGTCAGAACCTCTCTGTGCAAAACATGGTCACCCTTTATTCCCAGTGATCTGCACTTCTTCAAAAGACTTCTTCACCATTATATGTAGTCCAGCTTTCACTACTTTCAGAAATGAATTGTACCTGGCTGCATATTAACTACCAGCTGAAAATAACTGTTCCTTATTCCCTGAAATTATTTTTTAAAAAACCATACACAAATGCCATGTGGTAGATTAATATCCAGACCTATACAAATTGGATGAATCTAGATACAGTATTTTATTATGAGTGGCAATTTTTGATTAGCACTGTGGCACTGCATTGTAAACTTTATGACTAAACCTATGAGGTTTATAAATTATGGTCTTTAATTATATTTAATAAACTGGCATTTCCCTCCTTTTGTTTCTAGAAGTTTTATTAATTTTTTTCATTTTTTACAACAGAGAGCTTAGGAAACAACGTGGAGATGGGGTAATCAATTATCCAAAGTCAAAATCATACATATACAAGTCAGGTTAACTCCTTAAGGATTCCCTCTCTATTTCCCTCCATTAATATAACATATTCAAATTAATACATTTCTGAATAAAATTCAATCAATCAATAACATTTTACCTATACAAGTCCAAATCCTGTTTTTAAGCTTTACTAAATTCCAATTACCATATTCCAATTTAGCCTTAATTAAACATATTGTTTACACTTCGGGCATCCCTAATTTCCCTCATTTCATAACATAATAATTATAATGTCTAAAAGAAACATCTTATTCCAACAGTTACCTTCTTACATTTCCAAAATGTATTCTAATTCTTATTCTAATAAGTCTTCATTTACTAATACCATATCTTCCATTGTCACACTCCATTTCCTTGTTTCATTCCAACAAAGTGGTTATCATACCTAAAATAAACATATTATGCCCAAAAATACCTTCTTACACTATTTCACACTTATATTCTATTTCTTGTCTTAATAGCTCCTCATTTAAAACCATTTTCATTTCACAATTCCAATCTAACCAATAATTTCATCTCAGTTATAAATCTAAATCCTAAACATTAAATCAGTCCAAAAACCTACTTTTCATCTCAGTTAGTATTAATTCAGTCCATATCTCTAAAAAAAACCCTTTTTTACCTATCAAGTAAAGATTTAAATCCCATTTTTAAATCTGACTCTGGCTTTCTTTTTGTGCCAGGCAGGCTTCCATAAGAGAGCCTCTATATCAACAAATCTCAATGTTTTGTTAGACATGTTTATCATCAATTCAATCTGGTTGTATTTCTGTTCTCCTTCTTCCGCTATCATCTGAATAGCGTAATCAATTTTGTTCAGTGTTATAGTTGTTAGTTGGTTGTCCAAGTTATCATAGTTCTGATACTCAGTAGACTGTACATAGGATTGTGTAAAATCCTCTTTGGTGGTAACAGATTCCTCTTCTGTTATTTTTTGACTTATAGAATAGTCAGTTGAAGTCTGGAAATCAGTTTGAAGTTTTGGGGCAAGGGCCTTTTCAGAGTTAAGTTGTGAATAAGATTCCTCCATCTCATTATGTTGTACACAATGTTGGGCACAGGCCTCTTTGATGTTGATCTGTTCCTCAGTTTGTAGTTCTGGAAAATCATCTTTCGTTTTCATCATAGAGTGCATTTGCTCAGCAACTTCCAAGATTTTTTCCAATATGAGATTGTAGTCAAGCTGTGGATAAGGTTCCTCCATTTCCATGATGAAAGAATCCTTTAGTCTTTTAGTGGAGGCTATGTTTAATAACAATCAGCCCATATCCACCTCCACACAGCTGTTTCAAATTCTTTATCTTTTCCCTTTTTTGATAATTTGAAGGTCAAACCCAGTCTCAAAATCAAAGAGAAAGTACAATTGTAATGTCAACTTTCACCACAAGATGTCCCCAGTAGACTATAAAATCTTTTTCCAGTTGCCTAAGGTTTTATCCAATTAAAGGAGTAAAAAAAGTAAAAAAAAACAATATTGTCCAGTTTAATAGGTAAATAGAATAATAAAATTCAATAGTAGGGATTTTTTTGGGATCCCGGAGTATCCAAAAATAGAAATGGTCAGTAAAAATTAATTTATAGTTTCTATTATCCAAAGCTTGTTTTCCCAAGTGAGCGAACACTGCTCTGTCAAAGTGGGGAAATAATAATTCCAAGGGCTTTTCACAGGGAGATAGGGTAAAGAGAGGAAAGGAAAGGTCTCACCCAGATTTTCCGTGGTGGTTCTTTAACACTTAGATGTTCTTCTGACTTTCGGCTGGTGCAGCTAAGTGATCGGCCATGTTAATGGCCGATCTTTTCCCTGTCGGCCCAAAGGAGCTGCCTCGGACCGCGGAAGGTGCTGCCACCCCCTCCGCAGTCGACGAGAGTCCTCCTCAGCGGTGGTTGCCCCTCCAGGGCGACTTTCGACCCTGTCCAGGGTCTACCGGCGGAGGGAAACCGGCCGGAAAAGAGAGAAGACTCTCCGTACGACCGCTAGCGCCGCGAACAGGAATCGGAAGTCGTTTCTAGAAGTTTTTATGTTTTGGTATGTAATACCTATTCCAATTTGGGAATAAAGCCAGACTCTTCTAAAAATACCAAGTGAAATTTAGCCAATGATAGTTAATAGTGTGGTCCAAATCTTTGGGGCAGAAATCTTTGTTTTCTTACACTACTAGCCTTGTCATAGAAAAGCCTTGTCATAGAAAAAGTACGTAACAATTCCTAACAGGATCAAACATTTTGCTTCCTCCTTTGTGGAATTCATTTACTTTCAAGATCCTCTGCTTGCATAAATTTAAATAAAAAAAATATTGCAAAGGCATAAATCTCTGGTGTGCTTTCTCACTCAAAGGGTACATAAAATGGTGTCCCTGGACCTCACCATTCAAGAAAATAGGAAGTAACCTAATTCCAGAATGGAATGGGACAACTTGCCACAGCCAATTTGCCATGGCCAACTCGCTGTGGGACAACTCGCCATGGGACAACTCGCTGTGGGACAATTCAACAATTCAATTTCATTATTTAAAATAATTAAAACATTATTTTAATTTTTGTCATTCATATTTCATTTTGTCCTTCCTTTGGCATCATTTCTTTAATGATACTATTCCACTATTTCTTTGATATTAGTGTAACTCTTGTCCTGTGGCGAGTTGTCCTGTGGTGAGTTGGCCCTGGAGAATTGTCCCGCAGTGAGTTGGCTTCAATGAGTTGGTGGTGACGAGTTGGCGGTGGCGAGTTGTCATAGACTCTTCCAGAAGAACCGCTGGCTTTGAATCTTAGATCAAAGCATCTAACCTCCACAATCCATGAAACAATATTGAGTTGTGGCTGTCATTTTCACGTATGAAATCATTCTGCAGTATTGATGTGATTTGCTTTAAAATAATGGATTTGTTTTTATTGAGTGCATACTTTTTATGGTTAAGAAATTAGCATTTGACTAAATAAGTTACTTGAAGATATTTGGATTTTAAAT
Organism: Azemiops feae; assembly: GCA_023970755.1. NCBI lineage: Eukaryota > Metazoa > Chordata > Lepidosauria > Squamata > Viperidae > Azemiops > Azemiops feae. The sequence goes on from JALGBA010004260.1 coordinate 1,528,142, forward strand.
ATGGGAAAATGCAGTTCAAGAGGCTTATTTAGCTCTTCTCCTGATCTGACAGAACTAAAACCCTGTGGACATTTATCCCATAAATGTGTATTGAATTACTCTTTTGCATTGCCCCTCTCTTAATGAAATCTTAGCACCACTGAGAGTTGACAAGCTCTAGCCATGATTACTTCAGCTACAGTAGTTCGAGGAAAAGCTAACTAGAAGTAGCAGAAATGTGTTTTGATATTTATTTTAATCGTGGAATAACATGTCTGTTCTAATTAGAGATGCACCTTCCAGGCAGATGTTCAAATCAAGTGGGAATTCATATGCCAACTGTGAGATTAATGGGTTTACATGTTAATGAAGTAGGCATTCTATGAGGAAGAATAAGAGCACCATCCAGTGCTTTCCAAGTTGCAAGATTCTCCAGTCTTTTTTCACACTTTCCTTTTCCAGGCAGTTCATTTCATTCTCTTGGCATGTTGAAATGATTGCCAGCTCCTCATAATTCACTTCAGGTACCATGTAAATTATTTGCACTAAATGCCCAAAGGTCAGGTTTGTACCATTAGTTCAAGCAGGAAACATATTGTGGCTTTCTGGCCTTTCCAGTGGTTTCCTTCCTTTCAGCTTTCTTTTAGACTCAGGCAGTGTCTAAATTAGATGGAAAAATATGTATTTTTCATTTTCTTCCTTGATGATCCCTACAACATACCTCTTTCATGTTCTAACTTATCATTTTATGTTTCCAATAATTCCATGAAGACAGGGAGATAGCAACAAGTTCACGTTCATTTGGTAAAGACATGTTTGAGATGGATATTCCAACCAGCCCACCCCATTCAGGCATTGACCTCAAAGTGTAAAATAAAATTTAAAGCTATATTAAAGGAATGGAATGGAATGGAATGGAAAGGAATGGAAAGGAAAGGAAAGGAAAGGAAAGGAAAGGAAAGGAAAGGAAAGGAAAGGAAAGGAAAGGAAAGGAAAGGAAAGGAAAGGAAAGGAAAGGAAAGGAAAGGAAAGGAAAGGAAAGGAAAGGAAAGACCATCATGTGTTCCAATATCTCAGGGGCTGCCACAAAGAAGAGCTATTTTCCAAAGCACCTGAAGGCAGGACAAGAAGCAACGGATGGAAACTAATCAAGGAGAGAAGCAACCTAGAACTAAGGAGAAACTTCCTGACAGTTAGAACAATTAACCAGTGGAACAACCTGCCTCCAGAAGCGGTGAATGCTCCAACACTGAAGTTTTTAAGAAGAGACTGGACAGCCATTTGTCCAAATGGTATAGGGTTTCCTGCCTGAGCAGGGGGTTGGACTAGATGATCTCTAAGGTCCCTTCCAACTTATTATTTATTTATTATTATTATTATTATTATTATTATTATTATTATTATTATATTATTATTATCATCATCATCATCATCATCATCATCATCATCACCACCACCACCACCACCACACCACCACCACCACCACCACCACCACCACCACCACCACACCACCATCATCATCATCATCATCACCACCACCCATCATCATCATCATTATTATTATTATTATTATTATTAGTATTATTATTATTAATTATTATTATTATTATTATTATTATTATTATTATTATTATTATTATTATTATTATTATTATTATAAAACTTTGCATAATTATTAGCCGATGCAGCTTATAGCAAGGCTTTGTTTACACACTATTGTAATAAGAACAATGTGTTCTGGAATCAACATAGTCTGGCTGAATTCTCAGAACAGTAGAAGGAATGAAAAATTCTTCCATAGTCAGAATTTAACTGTTATCATCAGATGATCAAATTACTTTAGTTCTTTGGTTTGCATCTGATCAAGACAGATTTTTCATTTACACATGGACAATTCATTTTTGCTATTTTCATTTGGCATTATATTAAATTATCACTAAATCTGCTTTTCTCAGTGAACAGGGGAGATGCCTTAAGAGACAATGAATGTTTATTTTTTTTAAAACACAGGCAGTCCTCGATCTACAACAGTTCATTTAGTGATTGTTTGAAATTATAACAGCACTAAAAAAAGTGATTTATGACCGTGTTTCATGCAAGACCTTTGAGATCAAAATTCAGATGCTTGGTAACTGACTCATGTTTATGACAGTTGCAGTATCCCAGGGTCATGTGATCACCTTTTACAACCCTCTGAGAAGCAAAGTCAACAGTGAAGCCAGATTCACTTAACAACCGGGATACTATTTTAACAACTGCAGTGATTCACTTCACAACTGTGGCAAGAAGTCATAAAATGAGGCAAAATTCACTTAACTGTCTCACTTAACAACAGAAAATTTGGGCTCAATTATAGTCATAAGTTGAGGACTACCTGTAATTTTCCTTATCCTAATTCAACCAGCAAATTGTCTTCAACACCACCACCATCATCCATGTTGCACTGAACAGTAATAATGAAGAGTAATCTGTTAAATCTAAATCAAGCGTTTGCCAGGAGTTCTAAATCGTTATTTTACTTTCTTACGTTCTAGGAGTATGTGATGCAGGCCATTGCCACTCTTAGATTGGACTGATGAAGACCTGAAGCGAAGAGGAAATGCTTGTCCAGACAGCTATTTTGCTTGTCCAGGGAGCTGAATTGTCCACAAGTCACTCTGGACTGGAATAAAGGAGGAGAGGGAAAATGAGAAGGAAAGGAAACAAGCCCAATGTGGAAGATAATTAATTGATTGATTGATTATGGGCCATCAACTCCTTTTCAGTTCCCAGCAAACACATAGATTTTCTCCACGATCTCTAACCTATACTTTGAAGTCTCCTAATGGTGCACTTTGACTTTCTCAGTTATCCAGCATGAATCAGCAATAATGTCTTATGTTCCTCTGCTTTTTCTAAAGTCAGCTTGAACATCTGGCATCTCTTTTTTCCATGTAAGGCTCCAATCTGCCTTTGGATAATCCTAAGCAATATTTTGCCAGCCTGTGAAATTAAGGATATTGTAAGATAGTTTGCAAACTTTGGTAAGTCTCCTCCTCCTCCTCCTCCTCCTCCTCCTCCTCCTCCTCCTCCTCCTCCTCCTCCTCCTCCTCCCCTCCTCCTCCTCCTCCTCCCCCCTCCTCCCTCCTCCTCCTCCTCTTACTTCTTCTTCTTCTTCTTCTTCTTCTTCTTCTTCTTCTTCTTCTTCTTCTTCTTCTTCTTCTTCTTCTTCTTCTTCTTCTTCTTCTTCTTCTTCTTCTTCTTCTTCTTCTTCTTCTTCTTCTTCTTGGTATTGGACTGGTTAAACTCCCCCAGCCCCTTAATTTCAGCTCAAATTATCAAATTATAAGCATGGAAAGAAGATAAATGAAGCTCAAGTGAGCTATTGGCTATTTCTAAGCTATTTGTGCCTCCTGCATTTCAGTCCTGCTTTTTCAGGCTATCGCACCTTGCATCTGCTGCTGTGTGAGCAACAAAAGTGAATGTCAATCGTGTACTGTAGCCCTAAAGAGCAATAAGATTTTGCTGTTTTTGGTGCATTAGAAACAGTCGTCTGGATGGGGTAGAGTTACTTTAATTATAACAGACGGGTGTGTAAATTCAGCCTGAGATGCCTCAAATAGATATGTAGAAATGCCTAGTGCAGGTTGAAAGCCTTACACAGGTACAGGAAGAGGTTTTCTTGTGTCTTCTAAATTTTCTGAACTTCAACTTTCACAGCACTTATCATTCGTTACAATTGCTAGTTCGTCTGGAGTTGTAATTCCAAAACAAAAATTGGGAGGACGCCAGATTGCCTAGCCCCACAAGAATGCCTGAAAAAGAGGGATATTTGAAGGGCACTGCTTGGCAGCAGTGGCATATGAAGAGTGGGGAGGAGTGCCCTGCCCTGGGTACAGGGAATAAGGGGATGCTGCTGTAAATTCAAGGAGGCTGGTAATAAGTGTAGAATTGCTGCTGCCTCCATGGTAATCACTATTTGGTGGTCAGGGATGGTGCAACTGTGACAGAAGAAAACACTTTGAATGAGTTTTGACTGCTGGGGACTGCTTCCTGCAATTTTCTTGGCAGTATGTTTTAGAAGCGGCTAGCCGCTGGTTTCTTTCTAGGGCTGGGAGAAGTACGTAAGTGGCCCGAGATCGCCTAGCTGGCTTTCAGGCAAAGGTGAGACTTGAATTCAGAGTCTTGGTTTCTACTCTGACACCAAACTAGCTCCTGCAAATGAAGATGGGTGTGTTTAAAAATGTTCTGCTCCAGTGTCAAATATGATAGGTGAGGGTGGAGGTTCGTTCTCCGAGCTTGTGGGTTGGTTTCCGAGCGTTTCATTACCAGGCTAGGTGACAGCTTCAGCGGAATTTCTCTAAGCCTGTGGGTTGGTTTCCGAACATTTTGTTACCAGGCTAGGTAACATGTTCAGCGGAATTTAGGAGATTCCCCACAAGCTTGGAGAACGAACCTCCACCTCATCCTACACCCGAGCTACAGATATTCACCACTATTGCAAATATGATAGGTATACAGTACCCATGCTTGCTCATAATACATAACTCCATATTGAATGGTTAAAGAATTCAGCAGCAGCCTTGAACTCCTCTTTTATATTTTGAGATATGATGCATGCTTCAGCTCATTTTGTTGAGTACAGACAGGTTGAAGGTTCACCTCACGATACACTCAGGGAGGGCTACCCAAAGGACACTCACCCATTCTGGGAAAAACATACGTAGGTATAAATCATGACTTTTCTTGTTACTGCTTAAAAGAGACAGTCTGGTTCTTTCTGAATTGCTCCTTTATGTGTGTTTTGTCAAGGGACAGCAGCTCTTGAAGTCCTAATGTGCTACTCATGACTGATGTGGTGAAAATACACATGTCTGTAGCCTACAGAGAAAGCAGTTTTCTTTAGGACAGGATGTCATCCTGAAGGTCAATGCCTGATATTGTTGGATGGTCTCTTTATACGTGTCTTAGGATAAAACAGCAAAAATAGAATGTTACTAGGGAAAATATGATACCCAAACTTGTAAATGTTCAAGAACTTGTTCTGATCATTTTAGTTTTGCACATATAGACTTGTTTGGACCTTTTCTTTAATTTTCTTCTTATAGGAAAAAGAAAATAAGAAAACTTTAGTGCCATAAGTGGCATCCTTTACCAAGTTTAAGTTAAATGTAAATATTGCTTAATTTCAGGATGGTTATTTTTAACACAGACCTTAAAAGCAAGAAAGTAACTGATAATGCTTTAAAGCCAATTGTTATCACTATGGTGTTTTTTTTAGTACATTTGCCCCATTTTGAAAATGTTCTATCTGAAAAATGAGAAAAATTCCTCCATTTTGATAACAAATGGCATGAGCAAGTCAAAGTCAGTTCTGCTGAATCCCATTGCTATCAATGGTAGGATTATTCCCTTCCTTCAATTGTCTCTGGATGAGATCATGAGAACTAACAAGGATTTATGCTTCACTAAACAGAACTTGAGAGCCAGTTTGGTATAGTGGTTAAGGCATCGGACTAGAAAACCGGAGAAGCCCACTGGGTCATCTTGGGCCAGTCACTTACTCTCAGCCCTAGAAAGGAGGCAGTGGCAAACTACTTCTGAAAAATCTTGCCAAAAAAATAAATGCAGAGATTTAAGTAGGTGATCTCTGAGAATTTGATACAACTAAACAAATAAAAAACAAAACCAGAGCTCAAAATTCAGGATATTTATGTATTCAGAAATATTTTTCCCCTGTTCAAAGCAGGAAGGGAAGGCAAACTATTATAAGCAAAGCCCTCTAAATCTAGACCCATGTCATTAAAAATTGCCCCAGTATCACTACTTCTTTTGGTTAAAAAAAAAAAAAGCCCTATTGGTAGTCACTCACTCTTGGAAGTTGTTCTGGCAAAGAGAACTAGAACAGAACAGAAGAGTAGTGAAGCCTTGTTTAAAGGCCTAAATTCTCCTCCAAACGCTCCACTGCCACTAGGAAGCCTGGCCAATGGAGTTGTGATTCCTTTCTCTTTGACCTGAGAGTCACCAAAAACTCAATTTCCTAGGTTTCCTGGCAGCAGTGAAGAATACTGAACATGCTGAATGTATCTATTGACTTCAGGGAACCTGGGAAATGCCGATATTGTAGAGCCAAATGTCTTTTGCTTCTTTTGTGGATGAAAAATAACTCTTTCTTGTCAGGATATAGGAGAGGAACAATAATTTTCAACAGGCCCTCGACTTTTCATTACTTCTCCAAGTTTGTTTACTAATCACAGCTCCTTTAGGGATGACACTTCTCATGATAATCAAGGCCCATAAAAATTCTGTTTGGTTCTCCTTTCTAGCACCTCCTGGTTCCCTCCATGAAGCATTTCCCATAATTCCTAGCACCAGTTGATGCTCCTGAAGGCAGCCAAGCCTTAAAAATGAGATATATACCTTGTTGCCCTAGCAATCACCTTCTTTTGGCAGGGTGAGATTTTTTTTAAAAGTTGATTTCTAGCCAAGGTCAAGGACATCTGGATTTTCTGAGTTTTCTCCAAGAAATTTCACAGCAGCGGATGATTTTTGGAGGATTCTCCAAGAAGACTTTGAAAAATTGCACTAATAATGAGGCAAGATCAAGTGAGTGGGCTGCCCTTCCCTTTGGTACTTTACTTTGTCTCAACTGCAGGCTTCCTGGGTCAGTTTAACAATTAAATATTGGGCAATTTCCATAGAGATGTGACCAAGACCCCACATTTATGGGGAGGACTATGGTGAGGGGAAGAGCTGCTTTTTTTCTTCTTGCTCACTTCTTACTGTTTTAGCAGAACCCCAATTACCATCATTTTCATTTAATCTTATAGAGAGGGAAATAAAGCACAATAAAATATTGCTCCCCATAGGGTGGTTATAGGGCATAATCTGCAATTCTGTTCTATTTCAGGATGCCTCATGGGGACAGTGTGTTGCCAAGGTTATACTGCTACAATCATCATGTATTTATGCAAAATAAGAGCTATGTAATGGTGTAACATTAAACATGATGAGATTTAAAGGCAAGGTGGGGGAGGAACAAAAGCCTCTTTTTTCTCATGTCATCTTTGAAAGCCAGGTTTAACCAAAGATTCCCCCACAGACTCATGCACAGACCCACAAACATCTGCCAGTGTCTATCTCCAATATGTAAATCATCCACTATAGATTAACAGTGCTATCAATGTAGCAATACATCGGGTTTTAGATCATGCATGATTTTTCCTGAAGCTATTTTTTTAGAATACCCAAGAAAAGGAATTTTGTTCCACCAGCTTTGAAGCCTGGAATTTGGAATGTTTTTGGCCTGTTACTCTAGCTTGCAGGACAGAGCAATTCTCCAGTCAGTCATTTGCTGTTGGGTTTGTTTGTGTAAGTGAAGGTATCATTTCATGCATGGCATGAGCCTTCTCTCTAGTTGGAAGTGATACACTTTGTCATCTAGCATTGAGACTAAGATGTGCACAATCATTAAAATATCATATTGAGAAGCTGTGAAAGCCTGATGGGACACATAGTAAGTAAAATCAGAGTGTGCAAACTGTTGTGATGCTTGAGTAGTAACAAAAAGCAAAATATCCCAAACTGAATGATCCACCCACTTTGTCATCTCAGGTTTTTTTGATGAAGAAAAAGAAAAAGAAAAAGAAAAACTGGACAGGCAGAAGAAATTTTCTTTTATGATTTTTTAAAAAAAAATTCATAGAAAGTAAAATATTCCAAGCAACAACAAGACAGCACATAAAACAGTGAAGAGCACCACAAAAGTAAGGAACTTGCTGATTAGGATTCTTAGCTGTGCTGGTAAGATAACTAGAGAATACAATATAAGGCAAAATTACGGGTAGGCACCGAAAACATAATTTGTTTTGGGCTCCATTTTGCAAAGCAGATTGATTTGATTTGAATGGCTTTTAGTCAAACTTTGCTTCCCCACAGGTTGAAAAATAGAGGCTCGCAGAGTGTTTCTTTGTCTTTCCACACCCTTTTTGAGAAAAATGAATGTTGAATTGCTTGAGGAAAACTATAGTTTTCTGCTTGTTGGCAGAATTGGATCAAATTTTCCTTTTGAATCAAGGCTGCTTTGCAGGGCTGCCATTAAAGGAGTAGTGGCAGGCCAGGATTAGAATTAGTCTCTTCCTCTGCCACTAGAATAACCGGAAAGGCTCTATGACACATATGTCAAAAGTGACATGCCACAACATTATGGGGACACACCAGTATTAACCAACACCTGACAACAGTTCTTCTCGAAAGCATGTCCCGTTCTTGAGCAATTTTCAGAAGTCGCTAAGGCTGTGCAAGAATGGGGTATGCTCTCCTGCAGCCTCCAAAAGTCACACAAGAAGGCCAGGCTCTTGAGTGGCCTCTGGACTCTCTGAAAATTGTGTGAGAAAAGGGTGTGCTTTGCACTGTTTTCAGAGGTGGCAGAAGAGCATTCTCTGAAGCCACTTCAAGAACAAAGGCCTCATATGTTCCGGAGCTGCCTCAGAAAGAGACCACTGCCTGAGGTTAAGTGGCATCCATCAGATCTTGGGGAATCCCACACCCACAACTGGACTGTATTTTGTTTTTATTAAAAATGAATATGTAAAGAATCATTTCTCTTTTGTTTGAGGTGGGTTGGGGATATCAGCAAAATCAAGTCAGGATTTTTTTTAAGTTTTTGACACACTGAGCCCAAACGGTTCACCATAACTGGCTTAATTCATTTGGAAGGAAGTGCAGACATATTTACTACTATTGCAAGAGCCTGTAGCCCCACCAATGCATAATCTACCCTTTCTAATTATCCAGCTGGTGAGATGCCCAGAGAAACTGTTAAATACTTAAAATGTTTCAGAATTATTATATCTAGATCACTTTTAACTAGTTTCTATTCTTCCCTGTCTTAAGAGGCATTGCAGTTCCTTCTTTGGTATAATCTGCTATCATGTCTGCATTGCAAAGAAAAGAAGAACGCTGGTATAATGAATGGAGTTTTCTGACAAATTACTGGAAATGTGTTCTTAATTAAATGGTTGTAAACCAGATCCTCTTTCACAGACTATCAAAACCACTCCAAAACTAGGCTCATGAAAACAAATGCAATGTTTGTAATGTTATCAGATGTATTTAAAGAACTTATATTAACTGGGCTTTTTTTTTTTTAAAGGATTTTATGCAAAACAAACATAACATTTCAACAGAAGGATTACTCTGAAACTTTTTTTTTACAACATTATTGCATCTCAAAGATCTGGTTACAGCTGGATGAAGATTTTCAGTAGAAAATAAAGCTCAGGGTATGACAAGGTTTCTCTGAAATATTATATTTTCCATCTTTTTGCATTTCTTTTCTGCCACTTACTCTCTGTTGTATCCAGTATCATTTGGGGATTTCTCTCCCTATTATACAATGACCCCAACCAATCAAGGACCACATCGTGAACTTAATGACATCACAGAAACAGTCAGATTCGATTATACGGCAATGTCTTGAGGGCAAATGAAGTTTACTCTGCACTCACTCTGAAAGACTGAAGCTGTGTGTGTCTGTGTGCCTCTGTGTACACACTCCACAATACTACATAGTGTGTAGATAGCCATCAATGTCAGACTAAATGGAGACAAAGGCAAAGATGATTAAAACAGTATAATTATTATAGTTACAGTAGTAACCAAATTGCAGCCATAACAGATCAGCCTTTCTGAGCGAATGGGAAATATTCTTCAGAATTTATACCCAAAACTTTCCTGCTCTCTTATAATGCTGTCCCTTTGTTAAAAAAAAAAAAAAACTTTATTTTTTTCCCTTATTTCTAACACTATTCATGTAAGTTCATATTGATCGGTTGTTTACGTCCTCTGCATTTTTGCTCTCCTGTTCACATAAATCCTCTAAGTTAGGCTGGAATTTTCCAGGTATGAACTGAGATCTCATATAGTAGTCCTCGACTTACGACCACAATTGAGCCCAGCATTTATGTTGCTAAGTGAATTTTGCCCCATTTCATGACCTTTCTTTCCACAGTTGTTAAATGAATCATTTCAGTTGTTAAGTTAGCAGCACAGTTGCTAAGTGAATCTGGCTTCCCCATTGACTTTACTTGCCAGAAAGTTGCAAAAGGTGATCACATGACCCTGGGACACTGCAACCTTCATAAATACATGCCAGTTGCCAAGCATACGAATTTTGATCATGTGAACACAGGGATGCTGCAACGGTCATAAGTATGAAAAATGGTCACAGGTCATTTTTTTCAGTGCTGTTGTAACTTCGTACAGTCACTAAATGAACTGTTGTAAATCGAGAAATACCTGTAATAGGTAAGCAAAATCAGTGCAAGGAGCTGCTAAGAGCAGAGAAGCCCCCTTTCAGCATTGGAGTCAATTTAAGATAGGACACTGTGCTTCTTTTAGAGGTGCCCCCCATAAGCAGAGGAACTGTATGTCCCTCTAAAATATGTTATTATTTTAAAACAATAGGAGAACGGATGGGGAGTGGAGGGATTTCATGAGCCCTAATCTTTTCCCCAACATATTGGAGGTTTTCAGAATGGCTTCTCCTTCTCCTTCTCCTTCTTCTCCTTCTTCTTCTTCTTCTTCATTTACAAACAAATGTTATTATACAAAACTCCCTTTCAAACCATGTGCATCATGGTTAAGCTGCTATATTCGTCTTCCCTTTTATCACAAAGAGATTATCATTAAACATTGCTGCAAGTTTTGATATTTGACAGAGCAGAGAACAGATTCAAAAGTCCCTAAATACATATTCATCAGCATTTAATGAACTGATTAATCACATTGCTATATCAAATAAAGCATGATACATTGTGACTTTTTCTCAGTCATCAGAAGATGAATATATGTAGTTGATTCCCCATGGAACTGAATGCAACTTTTAGGCCATTAAACTCTTCAAAATGTAATGAAATATTTGGGGAAGCATTGTATTAATAATGATGCTTTTTATAGCACACAGTTCATGTGAAAATAAATAGTTTTTAATCCTAACCCTAGCCTTTATATAGTTTAATTCTCTTTTGTAAAACAAGCTTAGGTTTCCATTTAACTCATAAATATACATTAACTTTCTCAAAAGCAAAGTTGACTATGATCTAAATTTTAATGTAGAAAAGTAATCAAGAAGCATACATTTACAATTTGTGCACTTTTACAATTGCAAACAATTTAGTTATAAATCCTAACTAAAGTTTTTCTTTAGTTAAAGAAAAACTAAATAAGACTTACTTCCAAATCCTTGAGTTAGAGGATTTCATTTTTAGTTATGTGCAACGTTGTGAAATAAATGTGCAAATGTATGAGGAGTCAGGATTCTAAAAGCAGACACAGTGAACAATTGACTCTCATTTGTTAAATTATGTAATTGCAAATAATGACATGGCACACAGATGTAGAAAGTATCTCCTCTATGCAATTTCCTTCCATTCAGGACATTGCAAGATCAAAACCAACAAAATGTCCAAACAGGAAGTTGCTTCCAAATTATAGCTCTTCCTTTGAACCTGACATCCTGTCTTTCCCCATCACTTTGAGCAGAAATAATTGAAAAGGCTCTGGTTACAAAGTCCAGTTCTTTTGAAAGTAGAGCTGTCTAGGTGAAGTTTATGTGTAGCTCGGGGTTAATCAAATACCCAGGTTTCCATGGGTACAGTACGGTTAGAAGATGAAAGAGGGAGGGAAAGATTTGGTCAGCTTCTCAGAAATATGGAGAATTTCAGTCTGCTTTGTTAATTACTGTTGTTTTAATAATATTCCTCTATTTCTGGTCTGTTTGCCTTTCTACTGCCCTATTCGCACAACACGCTTAACTGGGTCAAGGGTGGGGGTAGGCTTCATGAATCATACAACCACTCCAATCCAGTCAATTAACCCTAGAAAATAAACCAGGCTTGGGCAACATTTGGGGTTAATCAATTTCCCCTGTGTCATCAGAACAGGGACAGGAAGATTTTCATGAAGGACCATCTTTAATTGTCCTTTGTGCTTCCAAAACTAAAAGTGTCTCAGAATATGAGGTCATTTTAGGCACTTTATCTCTATCTTCATTTTTCAGCTCCTTAGAGTTAAAATGTGGGGATGGGGGAAAAGAGAGAGAGAGAAGCCTGGGGGGAAAAATGTAGAGGTAAATAAGCCCTCACAATCCTGTCTATGTTGATGACAATTCCAACTACAGCATCATAGATTTTCCCATTTTTTGACAGAGTAAGGGATCAAAAAAGATGGGTCATAGTCTCTTGTGCAGCATCTGAGCCGTGGTGGTGCAGTGGTTAGAATGCAGTATTGCAGGCTAATTCTGCTGGCTGCCAGCAGTTCGATTCTCACCGGCTCAAGATTGACTCAGCCTTCCATTCTTCTGAGGTCGGTAAAATGAGGACCCAGATTGCTGGGGGCAATATGCCGACTCTGTAAACCAATTAGAGAGGGCTATAAAGCACTATGAAGCAGTATATAAATCTGAGTGCTATTGCTATTGCTATCTGGAGTGGTTACACCCATTTCCCACTGGGTCATCAGTCATAGTGTGCTTCTCATATAGAAGAGGGCCACTTAGCTGACTTACCCATGTTGTGCAAAGTTCACTTAAAATTTATTATTCATGTTTCCTATATGTTCTCTCTCTCTCTCTCCCTCCAATAGTGATGATGACGTGGAGACTCTAGGGCAGGGGAAAATCAGCAAAGGCAAGAAATCCCACTCATCCACTCCCGACCCATTCTCTTGATCAAAAAGTGTATCAGGAATTATTTCCCCTATTGGATGGCACTCTTAAGTCAAATACTGCCCCTTCTGATTTATTTCTTAGAGGAAAGGCACCCCCAAAAGCAGCACCCTTGCAATGAATGCATCATCTTCCCATGTTAAAGCTCTGTATTCCGAAGATTAACCTATTTCATTATTTAATTCCATTACTCCTCAGTGGCTTTGGTTGGTTACCATTTTCTTTTAAAAAAGGTTTAAACAAACACACACACGGGCAAAATAAAACACACATAGCTGGTGTTTGTGTGGCTAATGCCTAATTCAGTGTCATAAAACCAAAACCATAGGTAAACATCCTATTCCAAGGCCTGAGAGAACCACCAGGCTTTTCATAGTTTCCGAAGGTCATTAAGGTGGGACCAATATGGAACCATATATTCAGTACCTCAACATCAGAGCAGGAAAAAAAATATTACAGACACTTGCACACAGATATACCTTTTCTCAAAAAGTTTAGTTGTTAGAGTTTGCCTTCTAACAAGAAAGTTCTATTTTTTGTTGATCTGAGTTCTCTGTCATGTTTTGAATGATCCTAAAATAATCCTTTGTTTGTCTATTCAGTATCTATAAAGGTCCCAAGAGGAATCTGAGGCTTGCCAGTTCTGGTAGTTGGTAGTTATCTGTCCCAGCCATCTCTTGGATTGTTATACTTATAAATAACAGTTTGCAGTTCTTTATAACTTCAGTTACAGCTTGCTAGGTTAACACTGAAGTATCTTATTGACTGCAATCCATAAGGATTGAAAGATGTGACTCTGGTCACTTGATCAACTGGACAGTTCACAATGCACTCATTGAAGAAAGATAGCCCGGTCTCCAATATCTGCATGCTATTTTGCATTCCTTGTTTGGGTCCATGCAAATGGTCTTTTTGTTGAAGTGTGAAGATACCTCAGTTACTTTTGCCAAAGGCATGTCTTCAAAATGGTGTCTTCACAATGGAGCCCTTCTCTTATGGCCAGTCAACTGTTGAAGCAGACTAAAGTTGGATGAATGGGTTCCAGCCTGAAATCACTTTGAGGAAGTTGCTCTGGTCAGGGAAAGCCTATCTTGGCTGGGAACAGAGGATTCCCAGAGGAGAGGGTCCCTTTTTCTGGAGAATAAGGCTCCGTGGGTGATTTGCTCCAATGGTGCTTCTGATAAATTAGGCCAAGGATCCTGATCCATCCTCAGAGGACTCACAATTTTCAGATTCTTTCGGTCCAGCCTTCTGCATTTTGTCATATAACAGATTTATTAAGAATAACAGAATAACAGCTGGAAGGGACCTTGGAGGTCTTCTAGTCCAACTCCCTGCTCAGGCAGGAGATCCTATACCATTTCAGACAAGTGATTGTCCATGTTGGAGCACCCACAACTTCTGAAGGCAAGCCGTTCCACTGGTTAATTGTTCTAACTCTCAGGAAATTTCTCCCTAGTTCTAGGTTGTTTATCTCCTTGATTAGTTTCCATCCATCACTTCTTGTCCTGCCTTTAGGTGCTGTGGAGAATAGGTTAAACCCCTCTTCCTTGTGACAACCCCTCAAATATTAGAGGATGGTTGCAAGTGTTAGTAACACTTCTTTATTTGTGTTTAGATTCCTTTATTCTACATCTGTAACCTGATGGAAAACCATATCTAAAGGTTTCTGACTCCGGGATTTTATTTGGAGGATCCAGAAAGGATACAAATTGTCTACAATCTTTTTGCATGGACATCTCCAACCATGTAGCTGACTGTTAGGAGTAGTAATTTGTGAAGAAGGAGGTGAATGTCCTCCTTGACATCAGGTCTTGACATCAAGAATGCCTCTGAGAAAACTCAGTGATTATCTTTGCAAAATGTCTGAAACTTCATCCAGCAACTTTTATCCTATTGGTGGATTAGGTAAGGGAGGAAGGGAGTGGAGCAGCATATGATAACGTGGCTGTAAAACACTCATTGAATATATATGTGACAGACTATGGATTTGCAAATGACAAGGCAGCTTTGAAAAGAAAATGGCATGATGGTTTTGAAAGAGAGAGTAAAATAAAAAGCAATTTCCCTTTAATGCACTCTAATCCCACTGTATACCAGATTCTCCCCAGTCTCTGCTCTGGTCCAGCATACAGTTCAGGGGATGCTTCACTCCTGGATAATCATCCTTCTTTCTATTATAAGCCCTGAATATTGACCTTGATATGTCAAAGGTTGATGGTAGTGGTAGGCTTCAGTGCAACACTTCTGGCTATTTTTGAAATTAGAATATGCACCACTCAGTCTTCCAGGAGATGTGGAGATCCATATTTCTATGAAAATACACAACTACAAAAAAATATAAATAAATATGCACCCTTAAAAAAAACAAAAACTAAAAATGCTGTTGATGACGGGATAGGAGCATCTGGATTCCACCACCCCTGTCCTTCCACATGTTCAGGGAATGATTGACAGTTTTGTTTTCCTGCCTATTGATGATATGTAGACAGGAGAAAAGCAGCCAGATTCTGCTTATTGCTGCTCTTAAAGTAACCCACATTACTTTCTCGAAGGCAGCAACCTATCCACCAGCATACTCTTCTCCCCTGTCAAAGAAAGGGGAAAAAAGATGTAAAATGGTCATGCAGATGTGTTCTCCAGTCCTACTTCTTGTGATGCCTCCTTAAACGCTTATTTTTTTAAAACATTAAGCAAGGTATTCTAAGTTTTGGCTCCTAATTCACTTCCTTATCTATCCTTGGCTTCTCTATTTTATTATTGCAATACCATTCCCATCTTTCCCCATACTCTATAAGGATATACAATAATATCCAGTAATAAAACAAAATTTCCCTTTCATGTGGAACAGACATATTCCCTCCCCTTCCCCAATATAATCATGATCAATAAGCAATTTGCTTTTCCTTGTGAGGTTAAATCTGAGGCATATGTATGTGCTTGTGTGTGTGTGTGTGTGTTGTGTGAAAGGAACCCTTCTACAGTTCCTTTTTCATGCAAAGAGTCCAAACCATAAACCTTTTAATCAGTTAAGCATAACCTCTGCCATAAACCAGCATATAGTATTTTTTTTTATTGAAATTGCTGATTACTCAGTCCCTCTCTCACCATTCCTGCTAAAATCTGTTTCTCCCTGTTTCTTCTGGAATAATGCTGGAATGTTGGAGTAATACTGGAATGGGAGAAAAGTCAGCTGGAACTGTGAAGTACACCGAGATAGAGTGTTTGGGGGAATAGGTTGAATCTGGATAAGGAAAGAACTGGATTCAAACTTCCATCCATTCTTTAGATTTTGCAAGTATAAAACCTGGCTTATAGTTCCAGATTGCCCTGCTGCCTCCAGCATTCAATTATTAAAATTCAAAACAATGTGTTGGAACTGAATTTCTATCTAGTGTTTCATTCAAGGCTCCAATCAGATTGGAAGAGGAATTTTGGATTCCAGTTCACATCCTAAAAGGGAGGGAAAGTCACTTTTCTTTTTCTCTGCTCAACCCTTCTCCTAAGGGTTCCATCAGCTGAGAGATAATGACAACAGCCTTTTTCTGAGACCCTGGAGGGTTCCTGCCAGAATAGAGAACACGCAACTAGGAAGGACCAATGATTTGAAAATCTGTGATTAGGAATCACTTAATCCTAGATCTGGGCTGCAAAAATTTACATGATAGTTATGCATCTCTCTACTGCCATCTAGCAGTCATCTGGAATTTTGCAGCCTGGCTCTTGGGAGGCCTATTTTATCCTAAATTTAAAATCTTTAGATGCTCCTTAAGTTTGAATGTGTACTGAACCATTCATAAAACATATAACACATCAATTAAGTGATTGAAAATTGTCCCCTTAAACTCTAACTGGCTGAGACAATTGCCCTCTAACATGAAAATGCCCTCTAGGAAGTTAATAATAGAAAGTGAGATCTTTAGTTGCCAGTTAAATTGGAGATAGCATGATATGCACTAAGTTAAAATTTCACGGACCATTTAGTTTATTCTAGCATAGTAGCTCAACACATTTACCAATGAGCAAATAAAAACACACACACACATAAGAGCAGATTGTAACTTCCCCGCAGATATCATGGGACAATTTCCCCACCCAAGGAATAAAAATAGCTATCCTTTAGAATTGATGTCGGTAATTTTAAGACTTGTCCCCTATTGAGAAAAGCAGGATCCACATGTTAGACTTTTATCTCTGCTTTACTTACCGTAGATACAAATACCTACATTTCTCTTTCACAGCAAGACAGATCAAAAGTTGAGAAACATTGGGTGTGTGGGGGGGGGGGTTCTTTCTTTTTTTTATTCTTCTTTTTTGGGGGGGGGTAAACTCAGATTGAAGGCTGAAATCCTGAATTTGAAAAATTAGATAATTATGATGCTACCTTCTCCTTTTGAAGTGCTTTACCCGCCTTCACCCTCTGCGTGAGACTAGCCGGATGCAGGACAGAGGGAATTCAGTCTAACTGCATTTCTGATGGTGAAGAGCCCTTGCTAGAGAAAATGAAGCTATGCCCCAGAGCCATATTGAAGTAAATGAAGTGTCAGTGTTTAAGGAATCTAGGTTGTACTGAATCAATTCCTGCTCTGCCAAAACCACTTCCATCAGGGGAACAGTGGTGGGAGGGTGAATTCCCTCCATGCATGCATAACATTTGCTCAGAGAGTTGGAGGAGGAGAGGAAAGGAATATATCCCACCGTGGGCACAGAATTTCACTCTTCCAACATAGGGTTGCACACTCTGACTTTTTCTGGGTGACAATCATTGTCCTATGCATTGGGATTTTTGCACCTTTCTTGGACATAGCCGGTTGGCTTATGCTTTTACTTAAAATACTTGATATTTAGAAAAAGAAAATAAAGGCAGCTTTAGTTAGTACAAATAACAACGAATTTTAAACAGTACAATTATAATGTTTAATTGAATCACAAATAGGAGACAGCAATAACCCAGCCCAATAGGATACTTAAAGAAGGCATCTACTGAGAAGCTGGCTGCCCTTGGCTCTTCCCATCTGCTTCCCAGCTGGCAGTCTCCTCACTGGGAAATTATCAAGCTATCTGAACAACTGTAATCCCTGTTAGTTGTGACAGGAACTTTAACTTTAAGGTTAAACTTGGAACTGTTTCTCCCTTATTCCCCTGCCATCTCCCCCCCCCATCCCCACTTATATATCAGGTCTTTTATTTTATAAGCTTGAAGGCACAGACTTATTACTGTACTGATATTTATAATCTATTGGATCCTACACAGAGGAAACAAATACAGCAGCTAAAATAACCCCAAATTTAACCATTGGATAAAACTTATTTAAGAGAAAGCCTATATAACTTAAAGGTCTCTAATGGTGATAAGTCCTGAGGTAAATCAAACAGTAAGATTTTCTTCTTACTAAAAAGAATCTGATAGATTTACTCAAATGTTATTTCCATCCCCCAAAAGGCTACAATTATTGTTCATAGGCCAGTCCAGAAATATAACAGGCATTATTCAGTATAAATTGATACTGGACCATTTGAGATTACCCTTAAACATAATCTTCATAAGCAAGGTTCCTTCCTGTTCAGAAATATTTATCTCAGAGGATACAGAATACAGTTAATTATATTCAGCTATGTCATTTGACTTTTCCTCTTCTATACATATTGCTTCTGTCTAGTTTGGAGCAAAATATTTTAAAAAATGGAAAATGGTTATCATCTCTAAAACTGAAATGTTCAGCATGTTATAGTAAAGCAAAGCAAAGCAGGATACTTTTGTTGCCTCAAGCAAATTCCAAATTTTGAAAAATCTTTTTCCACCATTCAAATCTCCTTCATCACCATTCCTTCTTAGTATCTTCTTGCTAACTGATGAAGTGTTAATAATGGATGGTTACTACCTAAGTGAGTTTATGTATCAACTAAAAAATGTTATTTTTCTCCACCAGGCTGGTTCCATTTCACTCTGAAAACAGTGAAATAATTTATAGAAAATCGAACACTGAGAATGCCTTTTACTGAGGGACACAAGTGGCATCGTGTGGATAAGATCCCCTTTTCCGTTTTCCATTCTGACAGAAACCAATTTTCTATTAGAACAGCACTCTTTCCCTTTTCCTGTGATTTATACTTGGAGCAAGTGAAGGTGGAAGGTATAGGGTAATACCCTTTCAAGATCACATAAGTCTTTATTATTATAAAGCAGTTTGGCCTTCCTACGGTACTTCTTCTCATTTTATCTAGTAGAAGTGGTTTCATCATGTAAATCAAATGCTGTGCAATGTGGAAGCATCCCACCTTCAGTTGTGGTCTTCAAGAATATTATTATACATTTCTGTTTACATTTGCTGACTAATAGCTGATTCTGAGTGACTCCAAATCTTTCTTTCTCCCTAGGAAGGAGGCAGTGGCAAACCATTTCTGGGGGGGGGGGGGAAACCCTGCCAAGAAAACTGCAGGGACTTGTCCAAGCAGCCTCCAAGAATTGGTCATGATTAAACAGAATTTTTTAAAAAAACAAACAAACCCCAAACCCTAGTTTTAAAGCACCTCTCTGAGGTTGGGATAAATTAGGGTTCCTTCCCAATTATCCAGAATGGAATTCCCAGGATTAGATTGTCACTTGTTTCACATAATCTGCTTATGAATCAATTAAGGAGCAGAACTTATTTTGCTCAGGGAAACAGGCCTTTCCTCCTAGCTTCAACTGATTTGTGGAGATCTACCTAATAATACCATGACTGAATCTGAGATTTTTTTTTCTTTATGATAAAACTTTACATCTTATAATAGAAAGTCACTAGATACAGCCTATATGTTGTAAAGATTTATAGTAAAGCAGTAGAATTATGGACTGTGCTTATACCGTACAGCCGCTACGATATTTATTCCAATAACACTATATTGTTCTGTATAGCTATAGGTCAAATGAACAAAGGCCATTTCTTAGTCATTTCATTGTTTCAACATCAATTGCTTCATGTTTCCTCCTATATGCTTGCATGGACAAAGCATCAATCAAGGATTTTGAGCCACCAACACTTAACCCTCTTGGTGTTAGAGATTGCCTGCAAGGGTTTGCTCATCAAAAAAAAAAACCTGTTTTGTTTTGTGCTTGCGCTGAAGCTTTGAGATTAAGCTAAATGATTCTGCCATGCCAAGTATTCAGTGGCAAAACTGACAGCCAATAATTTATGAAGGGAAATTAGGAGAATTAAAAATTCAAAAATTAGTGCCACTTGCAAGGGTGATGGTTTACAAATATAGCAAGAATAACCAAACTACAGACTATAGCTGCTTTTTCGAAACCTAGAGCCATCACACTGTGTTATTGCTACAATTCCCACTCAGTTCTGACAGAGGCCATTCTAATGCATTGAGTGCAGCAGGCCAACAAAGGTTATGTTACATGTGTGTTCCAAATGTACCTCACTTGACATTTTTATTCTGAAGATTAAAGACAGGGCTGCTGTGGTCTAGATGAAATTTACCATGTGTGGGAAGGTTTAAAGCTATCCTCCCAGTCACTTCCTTTCTGAAAAAAGGGGGAAGGGGGAAAACGGCCTCCATCTCTTCCTCTGTTGCCTAGGCAACCAGAGGATGCCAGCTTTCTTCCTTTGTTGCTTGCAGGCAGGAAAAGCTGAAGAGAAACTGCCAAATGAATCAGCAAAATATAGTCAAGGGAGTCCATTTTGCAAAACCCTTTCTCTTCAAAATACGGCATCAGTTTTTCCATTTGTCTTTTAAAAGAATCAACATTTTTCTCCAGTCTTAAGCTCATACCATGTTGAAAAGTATGGCCAGTGGCCCTAATATAGCAATTCAGGGTGAGATGAATATATCTTCCCAAAGGAAACTATGCTTTGCTGTGAGCCCTGGCAAAGTGTCTTCTGTGTTTGGACCCACATGCACGATGAGCCAAGAAGGTCTTCAAAATGTCCGTGCCAAACTTTCAGGAAAAACTCAGCTTCTTTGCCTCTTTGTTGTCACAGGGAATCTTAGGCTGGATCCTAACATACATATTTTTCAACAATTACCTAAACCACAGCATGTTTGCAAAAGTTATGCATGGGGAAAAGACTAACAGAACTATAGTGCTGGTTACCCCTTTCAAATTTGCATATGCTATTGGCTCTGTTCCTCCATATCCAAAAGTCATTGTGATGTTTGCACAGAAAGGAATATTTGCACATGTGGAATGGAACACATATTAGATGTTCCATACAACTTCCACTTGATTGTATGGGAGATTCAGTTTGCAGAGAACATTTATACCTCCATGAATCAAGTTTCTCAGGACATGTCTAGGGACATCTTTGCAGATATTAAGATAGAAATATAGACAGACAGACAGACAGACAGATACAGTTACTCTCATCTCTTTCCCTGATAAGACATTAATAAGACATTATGCAGATTTGTTTGTTTACAATAAATGTACTGAAAGTTTATTTACAAATGTACACATTGAATATATGGTGATGCATTTTGAATAGGCACTATCTTTCAAACTTCTTCACTCAATTTATGGTCAGAGAAATTGAGGTGATGAATTTCTTTAGGGGAACAAGAACAGGAACAGTATTTAACAATTTCTCAAGACCAGGATGCTTCATTAGCAGTAACAAGTACCACTCTAAAAAAAAGCTCACTGGAAGGCATGTCATGGCTTTCCTTGGAATTTAATGGAAGCCAAGGAGATTACAAAATGCTGAGGAAATGATAGTACAATGAAAGGCAGGATGTTCACTCATATCTCACACCTTGGTTGTCTAGAAATAACAGCACTTGTGACAATTTCTTCAAAACAATTCCCACCTTAAATAGTCTCTCTAAGGCTTTCTTTCATCAGCTTCAGTGACTGCTGATAGGAAGGAGGGGAAAAGGCAAGAAAATGTTTCTCCCTAATTCTTGTTTGAAAACTCAAATGGAGCCAAACTGTTGCAAAATTACTGTAGATAATTTCCAGTTCAGTTTGTATCCAACACACTTTGTTCCAAATCAGAGCAAACACCAGTGCCCCTCAGTTCAGCTGGCAAAGATAGATGAACAACAGCATGCATCAAAAGCCATGCAAAAACTGACCCAGAGAGCACTAGAGTACCTATATTTCTACCACACTATTTTCCAGAGCTATGGGAAATAAGATCATAGGTAGTATCATTGCATGAAGATCTGGAAATCAGATAAACAAATGGAATTCTCAGCAGCTGCCTAGAATTTGCTTCACAGGAAAAGGATCAGATACAGACAGGTGAGTTTTATGTAAGGTCCTTCCTAAATGAAGGATAGGCTTGGTGACTTCTAGGCAAATCCTAGTATTCTGAATAAGTCTTGGATCAGAAAAAAAAGCTTTAAAAATCTCCCAACCAACCTTGTTGAATCTCACTCTCCTATTAGCACACTGGGCTCTCTCATTTTCTTTTCTTATAGGAGAAGCAAAGGAGTTTAAAATATTATCCAGTTTTTCATACTTATTGCTGCATCCTGCCTGTTCCATAAATTCTGGTTTCTCTCACTGACAATTAACCTAGCCAGATGCAGCCTCCGTGACTAGTCACGGCATGTTTTCCTTATAAATAATGACAAACAGACTAGCAAAAACTAGCTGTGGTGTTGTGATAGTATGTCACTTAGGCCTGCTCAAAAGAAGAAGGCTATATCTCTATTTCTGATCATAACAATGTCCTGGTAGGCAAATTTTAATCTTTGAAATAAGCTTTCAAAGAGACTTCGTGACAACTCAGATTCAAGATACCAGTGTTTTAACATTTACAATATTCAGTACCAGCAAATGGAAAAATGATAAATGGAAATAGGTTACCATGCTAAGAGCAAATCACAGCTGGAAGATCTTTTCAGCAGTAATACCTTTGGTACCGCTGACAAACACAGAACACTTGTGTTTCAAATGCTCATTAAACTAGCTCCTTTAAGTCAGTGTTTCCTGAACAGCCGAGGCACACATTTGGGGGAGAGGGAAGAAGAAAAAAGGGTATAAAAGTTGGAGGCATGTTTAACATTGAATCTCAAAAATTTTGTTTTCAAGGTGTAAGAGGAAATGAGTCCTCCAGTTTTTATTAATCAGTCAGGAAAAGTCAGTGAAATTAACAAAGCTTAAATACAAACATTTACATTCCCCCACTTTCTAAGTTTCATCCAAATCGACCCAGAGTCGAGGGCAAAGAGTCACACCACATCTTTCTAGAAGCCTTTAATTAAAAGTTAACTTAAATAAAGAATAACATGTAATCATTTAATTAAATTATTTCTTACAACACACCAGACGTTTTCCCCAGGGTGCCCCTCTCCATCTCAACATTGGGAAAAGAAGGCAAATAATGACAGGCTGGGCTCACTGAATCGTACATGATGTTGTGATGTTTCTTTACCAAGAGAGGGAGCACCAGGCCCCCAAGAATTTCTAGAGAAAGTTCACATTACAATGAAGGCGTTAAGGAAGAAGGCAAAGCTATCCCTGCTGGGTTGAGTCAGCAGCACAAGCAATCTTTCTGTCAGATTCTTCAAAAAAAGAAATAGGTTTTCATCTGAAAAAAATAATAATAATCAAGGATTGAAATCCAGATTTCGAGAGTCTTTTCTCAGTAAGGATGCTTAGCATCTCTTAACCTTTTCTGTACTAATATACTGTATTGTATTTATTCAATATCCTGCCTTTATTATATTTATAAGGCACTGAACATATCTAATGCCCCTTCCTCCTTCTATTTTCCCCACCACAACAACTCTGGGAGGTGGGTTGGGTTGAGAGAGAATGACTGGCCCAAGGTCACCTAGCCGTGCTGCCCTGATCCTCATTAGTGTCCTGGCTGGCTAACCAAATACTGTATTTATATTGATGGTGGTAGAAAGTTTTGATTATGCCGGGCAATTCCCAATGCCATTTATTACCATCCTGCTTCCTAAGATATGGATACCTGGCTGGTCACATGGACATATTTTTCCAGTTATTTTCCAGACAAAGGTACAGTCCCCAAACTAATTCCAGAGTAATACCCCTGTTGATAATCAGGAGTCTGATAGCACCTTTTCTGACTAATAAATGGCATTGCAGGTAGTCCTCGACTTATAACCAAAAAATTATGTTGCTAAACAAGACAGTTGTTAAGCAAGTTTTGCCCTATTTTATGACCTTTCTTGCCACAGCTGTTAAGTGAATCACTGCAGTTGTTAAGTTAGTAACCCAGTTGTTAAGTGAATCTGTCTTCCCCATTGACTTTGCCTGCCAGAAGGTCACAAAAGGGGTTCATATGACTCCGGGACACTGCAGCCTTCATAAATACATGCCAGTTGCCATGCATACGAATTTTGATCATATGAACACAGGGATGCTACAAAGGTCATAAGAATGAAAAACAGTCATGTCACTTTTCCCAGTGCTGTTGTAACTTCGAATGGTCGCTAAAGGAATGGTTGTAAGTCAAGGTCTACCTGTAATTTTGTGACTGTAATTGTATGCTTTTTAATAAAATATAACAGTTGAAAAATATGCTAACAGACTCTTCCTGATTTTGGGCCACCATTGTCTAAACCAGTGTTTCCCAACCTTGGCTGCTTGAAATCTGTGGACTTCAAAGATGTGCTGGCTGGGAAATTCTGGGAGTTGAACTCCACATATCTTCAAGCAGCCACGGTTGAGAAACACTGATCTACACCATTTTTTTCTCCCTGGCCAGATGATGTCTGATCACTGGGATGTTTGCAATTGGAAGCAAATTTAAAATATCCTAATGTACTGTATTAATACCAACAATACCTTTGTTCCACGAGCAATGAAATTGTTTAAAGAAAAGAAATGTTACTTCAGAAATAGCAGTGCACTTGAATGGGCAGGCTATGCTCTTCCTCCTCCAACCTCTGGAAATAATTTGGTGAAAGAGCCCAAGTGCAGAATTGCCAAACATGCCAGGATGAGGAGAAAAGAATTGAAGACTGAAAACAATCTACATTTGTCACTCTGGCGAATAAAGAAACATTGGGGGAATGCTAGCAATTTATTCACTGTTAATTTTGCAAGGAAGATAATAGATGCACATGGGACAGAATAGAGCAGTTAAAACATCAGGTTTAAAAATCAAGATCAGTATCATCCAGTTCAGTCTTGAATGCATCTTAAATAGGATATGGGAAGGATTGGAAACACAAAGTTGATTGTCTTTAAAGTGCAAAGTTATGCACCAGATGATTCTGTGGGAGCTTAAGAGGGAAACACCGATGGTTTTACAATGTACAAAGGATTGACATAAGACAGTTTAAACTGTGGAATAAAAATTAGAAAAGAAAAATATCCGTAATCAGGGAGAAACAATGAGTTTGCCAAGATGTTTTAGTGCCAAAAGGGACCTCACAGCAGGAGGCTCAGACCAGGCATAAGGAGAAATTTCTTGTCTACAAGTAGTGCTCGACTTATGATCATTCAAAGTTACGATGGACCCACAAAAAGATACCACTCCCCCGCCCCCGCCAGTGGCCGCATGATCAGAATTCAGGTGCTCTAATGGCTGGGATTCACTTAACAACACCACAAAAAAGGTCTAAAATTGGGTCAGTCACATGATGACCCATTTTATGATGTCACAGCTTAAAACCATAATGGGCAGACTCCATTATGATCATAAATCAAGGACAAATATAGAAATCATTAGCCAGTGAACAAGCTGGCACCCAAGATCCTTTGCTAGAGATCTTCAAATAAACTGGATGGCCATCTCTCAGAGATCCTCTAGTGCAGTGTTTCTCAACCTTGGCGGCTTTAACATGGGTGGACTTCAACTCCCAGAGTTCCCCAGTCGGCAAAGCTTTGCCGGCTGGGGAATTCTGGGAGTTGAAGTCCACCCATCTTAAGGTCGCCAAGGTTGAGAAACATTGGTCTAGGGAATCCTGAACCAAGCAGGGGGAATGGATTGGGTGACATATTGGACTCCTTCCAACTCAAGGATTCTAAGTAAGGAAAAAACCTACAGGATAAGTCCTTTTTTATTCTTTGGAACACACACACCCTGCAAAGACACATCTCTGTTCACAATCATTTTGTGAGTAAATGGCTTCTGTGGGTGAGGCCCTTTTCGTCCATTGGTGTTTTTAGTCTGATGCAAGGAGAGTAAACTCAGTCAGAGCTTTTCAGACTAGCAGTTTAGAGTGACACCAAGCCATTAATGTGGTGATATAAAGCCTGACTTCATTAGTGATATATCGCCACAGCAATAGCTAAAGGATGCTAGAAATAGTGTAGAAGTGTTAATAATCAATTCTTAAAGTAAAGGAGGTAGGGCAGGTGGGGAAAAAAAAGTTTCAAGAGACTCTGCAGAAGCTGCTGCTTTTCCTTGTATTTAAGCTTGAGATGAAATGCATTGTGATGTATCAGGAATCAATACAGGATAAATATGTGCAACTGACTACAGGTAGTCTTTGACTTACGAACTGAATTTCAGTTGCTAAATGAGACATTTTCTAAGTGAGTTTTGTCCCATTTTATGACCTTTTTTGCCATAGTTGTTAAGTGAATCACTGCAGTTGTTAAGTTAGTAACATGTTTGTTAAGTGAATCTGGCTTCTCCATTGACCTTGCTTGTCACAAAAGGTGATCACATGACCCCGGGACACCGCAACCATCATAAGTATGAGTCAGTTGTCAAGGATTTGAATTTTGATCACATGACCATGGGGATGTTGCAACAGTTGTCAATGGGAAAAATGGTCATAAGTCACTTTTTCCAATGATGTTGTAACTTTGAAGGGTCACTAAATGAACTGTTGTAAGTCAAGGGTTACCTGTATTTCAGCTTCTTTCTTTGACTTTTTCTTGGATGTAGAGAACATTTATAATTTCTTCCATCTTCCTCCACTTTTATTGTGTGGGAAATGAGAATATTTCCTCCTTGAGCATTGGATTCTGGGCAAGATATGGGAATCAATTGCTTGAAGACATTGTTTGAGTACATTTGGTGATCTCTCCATGCTTTTGAAAAGCTGGAGCTGCCTTTCTGGGATATTGCCGATGAGGAGAGAACTTTTGTTATCTATCGCAAGTGAGTATATTATATGCTTGAGTGGCACAGTTTTTCAATAATGAACTGAAAATTAATGAGTCAAATTACAGGTGAATCGTAGGGGTTTTTGTTGTTGTTGGGTATAGAAGGCCATTTTAAATTGACATAAATGAGAGGACGGAGAGCAACAGATATATCAACCTGATAATTCTGATCCCAAAATGAATACCTATCATTCTTTCCCTTAACCACAAAGCGGTTAACATTGTTCACCAGCTTTCCTTTTCCACTTATGCGCTTCTGTTAGTTTTGGAAAAGTTGGCAGGGATTCAGATAATGGCACTGGTAGCAGCTTTATGGTTTGGGAGCATAGATCTAAAGCAGGCCAATTTGTGTCTAACCCAAGCTGCATTTATAATCCTAGCTCATATATAAAATAAATTGACTGGTGAAATGCTAGAGGATGTTTAAAGCCTTGTGGTTTGGATGCACACGCATTGATACTGTTCCATAATTTCAGGTTGCCTCACTGGTGAATTATAACTATGTGTGGAAATTCCCGGGATAGAGTAGATATTTGTACTCATTGCGATTTTAAATTATTTCAAACAGAATGCAAAGCGTTGGCTGGTATCCAGTTCTGGAATTAGATCCATTCTCTAGAAATATTCCAGAACATACTGAAGATACTGTTTGTGCAACATGTATCTATTCAAAACTGTTCAGAAGCAATAGTTCATAGTTTCATAGTAAGTGGGTGCCAGACTGCAGTTGCAGAGCGCTGATTAGGGAAGGGTACAGGGTTTGAAAGGAATGCTTTTCAAGCATGTTGGTACAAATGGATGGGAACTAATCAAAGAGAGAAGCAACCTAAAACTAAGGAGAAATTTCCTGACAGTTAGAACAATTGATCAGTGGAACAACCTGCCTCCAGGAGTTTCTCACCCAAGAAGATGTCGAGACTCTAGAAAGAGGACAGAGAAGAGCAACAAAAATGATCAGGGGATTGGAGACTAAAACATATAAAGAATGGTTGCTGGAATTGGGTATGTCTAGTTTAATGAAGAGAAGGACGAGGGGGGACACGATAGCAGTGTTCCAATATCTCAGGGGCTGCCACAGAGAAGAGGGAGTCAAAGCTATTCTCCAAAGTGCCTGAAGGCAGGACAAGAAGCAACGGATGGAAACTAATCAAGGACAGAAGCAACCTAGAACTGAGGAGAAACTCCTGACAGTTAGAACAATTAACCAGTGGAACAACCTGCCTCCAGAAGCGGTGAATGCTCCAACACTGGAAGTTTTTAAGAAGAGACTGGACAGCCATTTGTCCGAAATGGTATAGGGTTTCCTGCCTGAGCAGGGGGTTGGGCTAGATGACCTCCAAGGTCCCTTCCAACTTTACTATTATTATTATTATTATTATTATTATTATTATTATTGTTATTGTTATTGTTATTATTATTATTATTATTATTATTATTATTATTATTATTATTATTATTATTATTATTATTATTATTATTATTATTATTATTATTATTATTATTATTATTATTACCTTCATCAGTTGTGATGGTGAGGGTGGGATGGGGGGACTGATGAAGTTTCTTGGATGAGAAGTGAAACATTTTCTTCTTCCTTCTCAAGGAAAAACAGTCCAGTTGCCTTTTGAAGAAAAAAAGCACCCTTGAGACAACTATGACCTGGACGACTGAAAATCTCCACAGATGCCCACATAATATTCTGGCTTCTTGTTCAAAGAGAAAATTTATGCTTTCTAGCATATACATAATTTCTTTCAACAAGGCCCATTTTAATTTTGGGGGCTGTATTTATATATTTAAATTAGTCCCTGTTTAGGAATAGGAACAGCATGAGCTGCTATCTTAGAATTCTTGTCATTGTTTTGAAATTAGTTGTTGGAGGTTGTGTGCCATAGCAGAACATTGAAAAAGAATGTTATTCCCAATTCTAAAAAAGAAATGCATATTATTTCTTTTCTGAAAGGATTTCCCCCCCCCCCTTCAGAGGTATGTGTGTGAGTGAATGTGTGTTTTTAGAAGCAGAACAGTTAAAACTGCTGATCAGATCTTAGAAATCAAAGGTTGGGAGCAAAAAGGTTTAAACAGAAAAAACGGTAGAAGGAATTCCAGGAAAGGAAGATCTAGGGAAGTCTTAGGCCATGAAAGTTTGAAAGTGGCTTATAAAGGCATTTCTAGGTTGGAAATATAATAACACGAATATTCATTTTATTATGCTTGGTGGACATGATAGGCTAGGGAAAAAAAATGATTCAAACACGTACTTTGATGTAATTCATACAGCACTGGAGATCAACTCAAAACAGCTCACACAAGTTGCCATCCAGTTGTTCTTCGGGATGTGCAGCCAACATCTGAAGCTAGAATGTCACACTACTACCCTGTCCATTACAGAGCACAGCTGCTGTGAGGCATAAGATCATGTATAACCTAGTTACAATCAACCCTCAAGACCAATTACCAAGTAGCTAGATCAACTACCCATTACCTTCCATATTCAAGACCAGTTGTTCTTCTGGTCTTCTTGAGTATGGAATGCAATGTGTAGTTGATCTATCTTAAGTTGTGAGAACAGCTGCCTTTTCTATGTTCTATATTCAACTATGTTGAACCATTGGATAACTCGCTATTTTTCCAGTTAGTGTCCATTCATAGTTATTGAATATATCCCCCCTCATTAGGTCTGGTGTTGTAGTAGCTTTCCATCAGTTCCAGGTTCTCTTGTCTCGTCTATGGTTTGTTCCAGTAGCTCACACATCATTAGGTTGTCCTGGTTCCCTTACATCTGACACAGATCTTGTTAATCTAGGCAATATTTGAACTGGCATGACTCTCTCAGTTCATGTCATTCTCATATTTGAGGCAGGCAGGTAAGTATTAAGGGGTCTTTACCTAAAGAACTCTACTGGTAAGATGGGTACCAGCTGGAATTTGAACCCCAGTGTCCCGTGTAAAAAGCAGCAATCTAAGCACTATGCTATCCAATTGCTGCTGCTATTACTACTATGGTATTACTACTATTATTACTACCACTACTACACACACACATGCTTGATGGTAGCTTAAGAAATGAAGATTGGGTTTCAGCAAAGGAGTAAAGTACTAAGAGATGAAGGGAAAACAGAGAGAGAGAGAAAAAGTATAAACAACAGAGAGACATGGCCAGGAACTAAGGAAAGGAGGAGAACAGGCAAATATCTGGCTGCAAGTCAAACAGAAGAGTAATTTACTTATTAAAGATTTTATTCCCATGCACTCAAGGCCTTTCTTTTTTTTTCTTTTCTTTTTTTTTGCATTTCTAAAATATGTCAAGCTCTAAACTCATCAAGGCAAATCAAAACACAGCTTATGACACAGGCATGCTTTGTATAGACTACATGTGTATATACATTGTGCAGGCATCTCTATTTACAGAAGCCTTTTGCAATTATGGATTGTATTCTGTCAGCAATTCTGCTATAAACATCATCTTTGGGATTTGTTCTACAGCCAAAGGATTAGAAAGCCCAACTAAAATTTGCAGGGAGGGATTTGGTGTGCCCAGTAAAACTCTCTCTTTCTTTCCCAGCCTGCTTTCTTTCTTTCTTTCTTTCTTTCTTCCTTCCTTCCTTCCTTCCTTCCTTCCTTCCTTCCTTCCTTCCTTCCTTCCTTCCTTCCTTCCTTCCTTCCTTCCTTCCTTTCTTTCTTTCTTTCTTTCTTTTACATTATACACAGACACAAACAGAAACAGCTGTTTGCCAAGCTTTATTTACACAGGCTTAATTTACAAACAGCTCACGTCCGAACAAGAATTCTGTTCTTCAGGGAAACCATGCATATATAGATATATATATTTTCAACAAAGCATCAACTCCATAGATTCACTGCACAATCTCTTCCCTCTAATTTTAGGAGGCACGAGTTTTTCACCTCTTGTCAACCCTTCCATGTAGCCTAGAAGAACCTTTCATAAAGGCACTATTGTGTCAGTCCAATGAAAAGTTCAGAGAGGTGAAACAGAATATAACTCCAAGTAAATCCAGGGTCGCCCCATTGTGACAGAACCACAAGCCAGCTGCAAGACTGCAACATGTTAATGCCAGCCATCAAGTATCTTTTCCACTTTGGTGGGGGGGGGGAGGGTGGTGGTGGAGAAACAGGAGGCACTGAAAGGGATTTTAGCTGCTGCAGGATTTTAGCATGAAACATTTGAAATGAGGAAAAAAAAAGGAAACCCTAAATACTTAGAGAAAAGTTTCTTTTTTTTTGACAGCTGTATGAGCACAGGGGAAAGAAAGTGCAAGCCAAAGACAGGCAGGGCAAGATACAAAAGTACAATTTAATTAATTAATGTCTTTAAATAATGTATAAAACTGCCCATTACGTAGCAATGATCTGGACAAAACCAAACAGCAATAAAATGAAATGACCCATAATGTGCAAAATGGACAGAGATACTCCTTTCATGAGCAGGATGGCCCTACACCTCCCTTACTAAATGGTCCATTGGTTCTTCCACATCTCTGTATTTCATGGCCACTGAGTTGTCCCGACATTCCCGTCTACTCCCATGCAGCTTGGAATCAATTCATGTAGGGCCCTTTTAAGACTTCAAGAGTCCAATGTTCATTTGAGGCCCTTTTCCCAATTTATTCTCGATGTATCCAGTGTCAGGGTAATTTGCCCTAATTAAAACAAAAACAAACACCCAGTAAGAATGCATACTCTTCTCAAATCCACCAATATGGAACCCCAGGATTAACAAACCAAGACAAACAGAGCTACCTTATTGGATTCACCTGCAAATTGTAGGGCTCCTGCCAGTGGACATTTTTCCACGTTTCATATACAAGATTGAATAGAACGACAATCCATTCCATACTGACTTTAGCTTTAGACATCAGGCCAGGTTCTTTTTCCTTAGTTCATGTTCCATCAACTTCGTTCACCTCTTTGTCTAATATTCTGCTGGAGGAGAAGTTCTGTAGAATTCTAGAATTGGAAGACTTGCACATTGATCTGTTTAATAGGCCCAGCATATTGTCTAAATCCTCTCTTAGTTTTAAAGATGTATATTCCTTTTTCTCCTTTCCCTGGCAGCAAATTCACATATGAGATCATCAAATGGCGTTCTCTTACAAAATAGGGGAAGAGTAGATGACGGTGTTGAGTTAGCAGTATAGTACAGTAACTGATTCAATTTTTTTCCCCTTCACAACATGGGTCCCTGCAGAGGAGAGGAATATATGATAACATATGTATCACAACATCGTGCTTCTGTTGTGTCATGCAAGCAAGCAACAAAGGAATGAAGGTTGCTTTCTGACACCATAATGCTTACATGTAGAGTTCAACTTACATGTAGAGTTTGACTTAACTATCATTCATTTAGCAACCTTTCAAAGTTACAGAGGTATTGACAAAAGTGACTTACAATCCATCCTTGCGCTTACAACAGTTGTAGCATCTCCACAGTCATGTAATCAAAATTTGGTTGCTTGGCAAATGGTATGTATTTATGACAGTTGTAGCGTTCTGGAGTCATGTGATTGTCATCAGCTTCTGATACACAAAATCAATGGGGGAAACCAGAGTCTCTTAACGATTGAGTGATTTACTTACCGGCAATGATTCACTTAACAACCATGGCAAAAAAGGTCATAAAATTGGGCACGACTCATTTAACAACCGCCTTGCTTAGACATGGAAATTCTGCTCCCAATTTTGGCTGTAGGTCAAGGAGTATTTGGGAGTGCATTTGCTCTGCATTCCCTTGCTTCACAGTTTAAAATGGGAACAATTTGATAAAGGTGGAAAGCCATAAAGACATTGGGAAAGGTTTCAGCCCAGTAGCTATAGTAACATTAGGGAAAATTGTGTAAAGGAAATAATTGTCTGTGATCTTAGAAACACCCCATTATCCAAGACATTATCCAAGTCTTATTATCCAAGAAGAAAATGAAATGGTTTTAATAGTGATGAGAAAGATAATGTAGAGAATTCTGGAGTAAGATCTCCCTAGAGTGCCAGAAGTACTCAAAAATCCTAAATTTGGGAAGCCTGTCACGTCAAGAGACAGAATAAATTCAACAACCTGCATCTAAGCAGAAGAGTGCTTTTCCAAGCCAACTGAAGTTGGTCTAATACAATTTCACTTTTTCACTTTGAACTTGCCTCTTTCACTTAGCCTGCAGTCAGTTTTTCAATCTCAGAAATTGATTTGTGTTTTTTAAAGTAGTTAATTTTTTTCATCTGAATAGGTGGCATCCACACAAGGACTAATTTTCAATGTCTTCAAAGCCATCATGCATAATATGAGCAAACATGATGAAGAAAGCACTTCATTTTTTGATACCGTAATCCTGGTGTCTGAGTTTGCTGACAGTCAAACCTATGAAAACATTGTGCCAGAATATTGTCACAAGAGCTGTTTAAAATGTCTTGAGCTTTTTAACCAAATAATTTACTTCTACTTCCTACATCTTTCCTTTCTTATCATCCATAACCTTCATTGAGCCTTCCAGAATGTGTATTGATTAGAAGTCAAATGTTCTTTACAGAATCATTTCTGATAAGTTTTTAAAAGATAGTTTTGAGGTGTGATGGTGATAGTGATGTGTAGGTGTGCATTTTTGTGTGTATAACGAGTGTTTAATATTTCCTTGAAGTACTTGCCATCTATGATAAATTATGGAAAAGAAACTACTTTGCTGCATAAAAGCTAAAGCTTATTGTGAAACTATTAAAACTAATTTTTGCTGATGATTTAAATTTATTGTTAAATTTATGGGGGGGGGACCCTCTATCTCCCAGGTGTACCATATCTGGATTGCAAGTTTCTGGATAGCCATCAGTAAAGGGATGTCGGAAAATTATAATTCTGCTTCCATCTAGGAGTCATCTGCATCTTCGCAGGCCTAAAAACTCCATCACCATCACACCACAAAGAAACTGCAACTTCCCAATAGATTAAAAAAAAAAAAAAACTAACCAGATCCATTTTGATATGGTTTGTATGCTTGAAAGATCTGATGTTCGATTTAACACAGACAGAAGCATTGCTGGTCAATAATCAAGATCTTGCTGTCTTAAGAACTAATTGAAGTTTGGTGTAGTAGCTAAGGTGCTTAGACTAGAAACAAGGAGACTGTGAGTTCTAGTCTTCCCTTCAGCATGTAAACCACCTGGCTGACTTTGGGACAATCACTTTCCCTCAGCATCATGTACCTCACAGGGTTGTTGTTGTTGGGTAAAGAGGAGGCAGGAGCATTAGGTATGTATTACTGCCTTGAACTGACAAAAATAAAAGGGAATACAAATTGATTGGATGGATGGATGGATGGATGGATGGATGGATGGATGGATGGATGGATGGATGGATGGATGGATGGATGGATGGATGGATGGATGGATGGATGGATGGGTGGGTGGGTGGGTGGGTGGATGGATGGATGGATGGATGGATGGATGGATGGATGGATGCATGCATGCATGCATGTGCTAGCAGCTTTCATGAACTATAGTCTATTTTATCAATAGCTAAATTTGTCAGAAATAATTAGAGCCAAAGCTGACTGCAGAAGTATATTTCAAACATCCTAGCATAGTTTTCTTTTAGTAAAAAACATGGGAGTGAGGTAGAAGAGTCAGTTAATTTTGCCCCTAAATTATTAAAATAAACTATTTCACTTTGCTTGAGATGGCAAAGGGGACAGTTGTTATTATTTCCATTTCCCAGTTGTAGGAATAGCTGCTTCCACTTCTAAAACATTTAATCCAAAAGGTGACATACCTGTGAGTACCCACAATGTGTGTTTCAAAGATGTGTTTAATGGCATGACTGGCCCCACATTATTGAGGTGAGGATTTAATGAATTTTCCCCCCTTTGCTTAATAGTTTTTGTACATCACATTTATGAGGCTTTAAAAGAAAAAAAGTACTTTAGCTGAGCCAGTAAATATTCCTTGCTAATAGAAGATGGAAAGTTAATTCAATTGCCACTAACCAGACCAAACTAGAAGAAGGCAGTGACTTTTAATGGTCCATATGTTGAATAAATTTGCAGCTCAAACAACAGGACCAATGAATGGCTCAGTAAATGTGTGGAAATGCAAATTACTGAAGTAATTTTTGATCCTAAGGTTATACTCGATGAAGTTAGTTTTACCACCTTGAAAAAGAAAGTGCAACGTGATCATTTCAAATTCTGACATATGCTTTGGGTGAGGTTTCCTCCCTGGGAAGAAGGGCTGGAGTCAATTTCCATGCAAAGTTTCACAGCCTCCCCACTGTTCCGTGGGTAGGGAAATAGATGAGCAATGGGAACATGGAAACTGCCTTTTCCGTTCTTCTGATTCTGGAGGGTATCAAGAAATATTCTAGCACAAAATTACAGAGCAGTGCTGGGGAAGGAAGAGAGCAGGCTCCTCTTCCACGGATGGCTTGCTTGGTTTCCATGATGGATGTATTACTAGGCCTAGAAATTGGCTTCAAGCTCTGATTCAGCTAAAATATTTACAAACACATTTTGTACATATCCTGAAAATTAAGGCCATATCATTCTCTTTCTGTTCTGCCCCTCTATTTTCGGAAGGAGGACCAGGAAAGGAGAAAAGAGGGGTGGCTTGGGATTACAACTGACGAGTCAAATTAAGGGCCTAAAACCAGCAGGCAAAATTAATTTTGTCTGTTATGACAAAATGGTTCATCACAGTGAAATGCAATGGGACACTGCTATGATCTGATTCATTCAAAGTATCAAAGGAAGTCATACAATGGGGAATGTATTGAAGAAAGGAATTTGGAAAAAAAGCAGACCCTTGAAAGGGAATTTCCAGCAGAAGGCTGCGTAAGACCAGCTAGCAAGGCATTGGTTTCAAGACGGCAAGTGCAGTGCATTGCATTTATGATGAGTGGGTAAACAAGGAAAGAAAATAACAATAATCAAATATACACTTCCAAACACGAAACGTAGTCATTTGCATTTGGGAAGAAAGCCATAATGAAATTGTCAGCTGCAGCTCAAGGACAAGGTCCCTTGCAAATGTTAAGGTACAGATGAGTTCTTCAGGTTGAAGAAAGAAAGGTCATCAGCAGCTCAGTTTGTGGCCAAGATGGAAATGAACATTTTTGCTGGAGGCATAATGCTGATTTTTGTCATTCCCACTGAGCTGGAACCATGCATTTGGCAAGCCCATTCATCAAGGACTGCTGAGTGCAGGGGGTAGGAGTGGGGAATTTAGATGCAAAAGGGAAGATCTGAAATACTGGATGAGCCTAACATCTTTTGCTTTCTGAATTAAAACTAAAAAATACAAACTCTGAATCTCCTAGGTAGGTGAGTGGATGCTATCTCAAAGAAAGAGAGATTACATTGCTAAACAATGGGGAGATGCTTCTGATACAGTATTTTGCAATGAGGACAAAAGGGTAGACTGGAACCAGAAAGCAGCAGAGAAGACTTTCTTTCTTCTACACCTCTAAGGCAATTCATTTCCTTAGGAATCCTCTGCAACTGGCCATGTTCGTTAACAAGGGAGCAAGAGATCGGGGCCATTGCTCTTTCTTCAGATATCTGGATATCTTGCACGCTGAAAAGCCCCCATCAGTCACCTGCAAACCAACATTAGACATTCAGACTTGTATTGTTTTTAGAAATAAA
Organism: Azemiops feae; assembly: GCA_023970755.1. NCBI lineage: Eukaryota > Metazoa > Chordata > Lepidosauria > Squamata > Viperidae > Azemiops > Azemiops feae. The sequence continues at coordinate 1,564,500 of JALGBA010004260.1, forward strand.
TAATGGATGCATACGCTTGTAACTGCATATCTTAAAACATTTTAGAGGGGATTTTAATAATTGCAAATTAATGTGTAAAAGGCACTGAATGGACTTATCTGGGAATTAGATGACCAAGAAAGAACAGCCCTAATTTGAGAAAATACTAAATATTGCTGTGATTCATTTTCTGCCTATATCCAGTCCCTGGAAGGAGCTCTCTTAGGGACCAGGGAACAACTCTCTGATTTTATATGAAAGAATGAAGTGCAGCTGTCCAAAACAAGGGACAAAAGGACAAACAAGCCCTACAATTCATCGAAAAGAGCACCAAGATTGTTCCTTCTCCTCATCCAAACTACACAGCTGGTTTTGTCAGACTGGAAAAACCCCTTATAGATTTTTTGTATGAAAGGGGGGGGAGTGCACATGACTTTTGATTTTGATTATTAGGGGGGGGAAAGGATAGGAGGAAAACAAGTGAGCTTTTTTCTAAACACAGAGGAAGAGATAATTTAGCAGTCATAATTATATTTGCTGCAAAGAATATCGGAAGCTTCTTCTACTTCTTTTAATTTTTTCTTTCTGAGCTCTTTATTTTCTTTATTACTGTATTAGCTTGTGTTCATTTTCATGTTCTCTTTAAATATTTTAAGTGTGTGTGTATTTTGTGTGTATGTATAAATGCATAGTATATGTGTATGTACATATGTGAATATGCATGTGTATGTGCATGTATATATGTACAGTATATGTATATGTATATATAAAACCTGTCCTACAGGAAAATTTGATTTCTGTTTGACAGTACATTACTACACTTCATTCTATAAGCCAGTAGGTCCTCCCTTCTCAGGGCTTCCATTTGAGCTGTCATAAATCCTACTTATGTTAATTTGATTCACTTTCCATTGCAGTGCAGAAAGGTCTCCTGACAACTCCTTCCTCTTCACTTCCACCATTTATTAAAAACTCAGGGTTTGCAACAGCAGAAGGCCAGGAAAGGGGGGAGGGGTGAGAGCGTGGAATCTGCATATTTATGACTGAGGGATTGGAGTTTAGGATGAAAGCTTCCCTTTTATCACAAGACATTCTGTTTAATTAAAAGCAATAAATTAAATAACGCTGCAATGCCTGGGATCTCTGCGAGGCTAGTAGCAAGTAACGAGGGACACACAATCAGTGGGAGCCGCAACTGCCCAAGCAGTTGCATTGTGGCAAAGCTTAAATGGCATATAAAGTGAAAGAGGGAATTCAGTTTCAATCCTCTTGATACCTCAAAACATTTTCCGTGGATGCCTGAGACAGATGGATGGTGCCTTTGTCTTTGGGAAGGGGAGTTTGACCACAGCTTTGAGAAGTTAAAAAAATAAACAAACAAAGCCACCCCTAAAATGACGCCACTGCAGATTGGAGGCTCTACATACAGCATTGTTACTTCAAGCCTGGTAAAAAGGTTGCATTTCAGAACTATGAAGCAGAGTGGGATTAAAAACAAAAACAGAAACAAAATCTCCAAACCTCCTTTAACTACAAATTTTGCAAACATATGGTGTAATGTGGATACACGGGTAGACAGAACAGTTAGCAATTGCTGCAGTATTGCTGGCTTACTTCCACTTTACAAATTCATACGAAGCTACAATATCGTGCTGGCGACATATGCTCACCGGCTCTCCGTTTACTGCCTGCAGCGACGGGCTCCTGTATTCTAATGGTAATTCGACAATCTGTTCGCTGACAGCTCAGGGGGCTGAGATGAGATGCACACGACTGACAGGGATACCACTTTCATGAAACATTTACTTCTCTGCACCTGAATATTGGAGCAATCAGAGAGGGAGTCGACACACCATGAAATAGAGTTAGACTGAAAATTTGGAGGAGAAAATAGCAGACTGTCACTCAAAATAAAGTTAATTTGATACCCAACAGAGCTACCTGAAAAGATATTTCAATATATGCATGCATGTTGAATCTCCATGGTCGCAATGTATTAGAGAGAGAGACAGACAGACAGACAGACAGATCTTCTCTCTCCCTCTTCAGTAGCCCTTTGGCTTAAATATATCCAGGTCTTTGTTTAATAATATTCTAGAGTCTGCTTGCTTTGCTTATATTGTGGTCTAAGTTGGCAGGAACTTCAAATACCATTGTGTTTACAGAAACATCTTTAACTGTCTGGGGGGGGGGAGGAGAATTTAAATTTACCCAATTATTCTTTTTTAATCAAGTGAATCTCTATTTAATCAATACATGTGATTTATCCAGCACCAGCTGAGTTCCTGTCATAAAACAGATTCCAAGAATTACATTTCATTTGCAATAGGTGTTTTTAAAAATGTTCTGTTCTTTTGTAACATTCACAGGGAAATTATTTGCCGTTACAAGGGAAATCAAAGGGCAGAACCCCATTCAGTCCTACATGAAGAACAGTTTTCTATCTTTTTGCTTCTTCCACCCTTATGGCAAACAACATCAATCTACTATATATATATATATTGTGGGCCAGTTTGGTATCTTCAGCATTCAGTAAGCCTTCATGGTGTACTAGCTTCAATGCATCTTCTTCGCTGTCCTTCAGATATTTTTCAAAGCCCTTTTTTCTTCTTCAGATGTGTGATATACTTGCAACATTCCCCAACCAACTATTTTCCTTGGTAAGTAAAGTCTGTCAACATTGCTGCATGGATGAAGGGCATGATTTATTGTCATTATTTGTCCTCCTATCTAGGGCTTTTAGTTCTATTTGAGTCCAGTCTTCTATTCTAGCTGTGTATCTAATGACTGGCATTTTGCAGATGTTAATTGTCCTGATGGTATTGCCTCCACTGAGTTTGGATTTTAAGATATTCTTCACTCTCATGATGTATTCGCTTCTAACTTTCTTCTTGACTTCAGTGTGCTTGATGTTGTCAATTTGAAGGATGCCCACGTATTTGTAGTGATTATCTTCATCAAGGCTCCTGATGTTATTTCCATAGGGGATTTTGATTCCTTCATTTTTCACTATTTTCCCCTGTTGATGTTGAGGGTGTCCAGTCCAAACTCCACTGCTGTGTATATAGACTTCTTCTTCTTCTGCCATATCCGTTATCGGACGTTGGCGATCATGTTGGCGATCCTGTTTTTATCAGCAGCCGCACGAAAAAGTGCTGCTGAGTTTTGTTCAAACCAGTCCCTTAGATTTTGAAGCCATGATGTTCTTCTTCTGCCTGGACCTCGTTTGCCTTCAATCTTTCATTGGAGGATTAAATGGAGTATGCTGTATTTTTCTGGGTGTCGCATCACATGTCCGAAATATTCTAACTTTCATTTTTTAATTGTTTTGATGATTTCCCTTGGCTTTCCCAGGCAGCTTATCACCTCCTCATTTCTGATTTTGTCATCCCAGCTTATACGTAACAGCCGCCTGTAAATCCACATTTCAAATGCTTCTAGTCTCTTCAGGTGGCCTTCTGTCAGAGACCAACTCTCTACTCCATAGAGCAGGATAGAAAAAATACAGCATCTGACAAGCCTGATTTTCAGTCTTAGGCTTATGTCGTGACTGCAGAAGACCTTTTTCATTTTGAACAATGCTGTTCGAGCTTTCTCTATCCTTGTCTTTACTTCAGCGGTCATGTCCCAGCTTTCATGTAAATTAGAACCGAGGTGCGTGATCCTTTCAACTTTTTCTAGTGGTGTTCCTTCTGAATTTACTGGTGGTAAGTTAACGGTGTATATAGACAGCAATTCTATTTCAGATGGTGCTTTTCCATACAACTTCAGACTGTATATGTAAAGGAGGTGGGATAGCCTGGCAGATCTTTTTCATGCTTGATAGCCATGGCTGAGTTATTCAGTATTGTTGAGAGAAGAATCCATGTGATGACAAACAGTAGTGGTAATTGGGAGTCTCCTTGAAAGATTCCTCTCTTGACATTAACACCTCCCAATATGTCATTATTGAGCAGCAACTATGCCTTCCATTATGTCATCATCTTTGCACAAAGCTTCTGATGTTTCAACTGACTCCTGTTATTTCTAGGCACTTGATTATCCAATCATGTGGCAGGGAGTTGAATACCTTCTTGTAATCAATCCAACCAACATTCACGTTGGTCTTGAAATTGTAACTTTCCAAAATCATCTTATCAATTAGGAGCTGATCTTTTGTTCCTCTGCTGTTTGGGCAGTTTTCTTTCTGCTCAAGTGGAAAGAGAGTTTGTTTTCAACACACCAGTTAGCAATTCGAAAGTTGTTGGTAAGCATATAATTAATTGGCCTGTAGTGGCCCGGTGCTGCCCCTTTTGGTGTTTCTTTCATTATTAGGTAGTTTTGGCCAGAGGTTAACCAATATTCATTTTCACATCCTTGCCGTGTGCTGTTAAACTGCTTGGCAATGAGTGGATGCAGGCTACTCAGATGTTTCGACCAGAAATCATGCAGATTCATCTTCACCTAGTGCTGTCCAGTTCTTGTTCTTCCTTGCTCTTTTCTCTACCATTTCTGCTGTTATTACTAACTCTTTCATTTCAACTTCTTTTTTTATTCTTATCCACCTCTTTTAACCAAGCTGTGCCCATGTTGTATTTTTTGGGGTTGTTCCATAGCTGTGCCCAGAATTGCACTGGTTTTTCATTGTCAGTTGTTGACTGGTTCATTCCATTTCTATCACTCAACTCCCGGTAACGCTAGGCAGAGTACAATTGTTAAAACGTTTTAAAAACAAAGAACAATACAGAAAACATAAAAAGGTACAAGACAAAGGGACATTGGTATTAGAGGGGAACAGAAAGGAAGAAAAGGACATCAATCATTCTCTCCAAGGACCTCAGCAAAGAGCCAGATCTTTAGGATTTTTTAAATCCCAATAAGATTGGAGCCATTTGAATTTTAAGGGGAGCCTCATTCCAATTAAATGAGTTTTTCATATTTTGACAAATTCTATATTTTTTATGTTTTTTAACAGTGAGACTCTTTTCCCAAATTGTATTCACACGTGTTATATGTTGGGACCAAAACAGAACTATGGCTGGCAGGACCAAATCATATGACTTTAAAACAAAACAAAAAAAAGCAACCCTCCAATGTATTACAAAGCAAACACAAAACTAAATCTAACATCAGAACTTTTTAAAATATTCTTTGGTTGCCATTTGGTTACAATGGACTATTACTACTTGCATCATCCCCAGATAGAACTGAAGAAGCTGCTGATCTTTTGCCTCCATTTAAAAAGACAAGGAAAGGCCAGGTAAAAAGAAAGCGGAAAAGAATGAAGACAATTGAAGATGACAGAATTGCAGACCGAACTATTAACTAGAAAACAAAACACTCCACAGATGCTCATAAAGTACCTGAACTCATTTGAACCACCACCTAATGTTTTTCCTGTGGTGAGTAAAGGATTCAATAAATCACAATTAGCTGAGTTCCCTTTAAAAACAGAAACAATGAGTGCTTAGTCCAGGCATAATCTCAACCCTACCAGGTTAGTAAAATTCTCAGGACTATAACTCCTTAGACAGACTTACAATTTTCCAACAGTAACAATCCTACCTTGCTTCTTTTTCTATGGGTCTGATCCAGTCTTCTAAATTCTGCCTCCCTCGCCCCTCCCAAATCCTGAGTCAATAGAGAAAACTTCTTAACTCTAATTATTAGCTGTTTTGTGGTGAGAACCTTTCCCTATCTGCCAAATCCTTTGAAATAACTTCTACTATTGTCACTCAAGTCAAAAGATCATTGCTATGCAGAGTCAGAGATTTTTTGGGGGGGAGCATGCTATTAGGGAGGAAGGGGCTAATCCTCATCAACAAAAATTGCCCACCTGTTTTGCAATCAGGCCCTTGAGTAACCTCCTTTGTTGGCAGTAATGACTGTTAGCTCCACTGTGGAGTTTTAAAGCTTTATTATAGCATTAGGGAGAAAGGGAATGAGAGATAGATGTGACTTGCAAGGCACTTCAGCCTAGAAATTGCACTGAGTATTCACTGGGGTGTTTTCACTACCACCTCTTTAACCAGATATGCTAGGCCAGGAATGGGAATAAAAATAGGTTTCCTGCTACAAGATTTGAAAACATTTAAAATAAGAGCATTTTGTGGAAAAAAGGAAAAGGGTCTGTCCAGGACTATTGCACAGCATCAACCCTCAGCAAAAGAAACCGTTATAGCTTCCTATTGCTACTAACAATACTAAGGCCAACCCCAGAAAGGCCTCTTAGAATGCAATCCACCAGCCTTTGAGCCAGCAAGAAAGTATGCCAGCGTTACATTTGTTTAGTCCAGAGCACAAACACTATTTTCTTTCAGTAATGAGGCTGGTGAATGGTGTGGGTTTTTATAGTTTTAATGGCAGACAAGTTAAAGAAAGCAATTGGTGGGTTCCTCTGGCTTTGTTTCCTTCCCATTGAGCAACGTTTGCTGGAGGGATAAACAACCATCAATTGCTCTCATTAATGTAAAACGCAACGAGATTGGCCACGTATGGGTGCATGATGGGTTTAGTCACCTCTCAAGAGTGTTCTGTGCTTGTGATCAGTCACTGAGCTATTTCTGAACTAGACCCAAATCCAAAAACAGTTTTGGACACTGTTAGACACCAGAAGGTGGAGGATTCCTCCCGTTTTATCCTTGGCCTTTCCTCCACCCCTGTGACCTGTTAATTAGCTCTTTTTGAACATGGGTTTAGTGCACTTTCAAAATGGGCTAGACCTGTAATAGCATGATGGACAGCTTAGTGGTATGGAGGAGAGGGGAAGTTTTCTCCCATGTCAGTTGGAGTGACAATTTGGGAGGAGAGAGGTGCATGGTGTGAAGCAGAAGGTAAGAAGTGATAAGTTGCATTGAATAGCACTGCAGATGACTGTGGCAGACAGACTCCAGAAATAGTCTATGAAATAGGCAAATAGGCTAAGTGAACAATAAAAACAGGAAAAGTGTGGCCTGCTAACACACCTACTGGCAGAAGCAACAGAATAGCCAGTAATGCACCATTTGTGGACAGAAACAGCAGCAACAATTAGGTGAATACAGCACCTTTCAAGGTTTAAATTAATCTGCTGTGTAGCATGGTACTAATGTTTTCTCAAGAGAGTACCTTGCATATGTGTGTGTGTGTTTGTGTATGTGTGTACTGTAGGTACTGCAGGTTAATATTAATTCTTGGCGACTGTCTGAGCGAGCCCCTACAGTTTTCTTGGCAAGGCTTTGCCCTTGCCTGATTCCTAGGGCTGAGAGAAAGTGACTGGCCCCAGATCACCCAGCTGTCTTTCTGCCTAAGGTAGGACTAGAACTCACCATCTCCTGGTTTCTAGCCTGGCCTTAACTACTAAACCTGGCTGATTCTCCAAGACAGCATTAGTTATATGTATATAAGAAACCTTCACAAAACCTGACAGGCGTTTGGAAATACACCAACACACCAATTTGCTATTTTGCAGGCAACCCCTGGCCGAAATGTATTGAAACAAGCTAGATAGTTGCAAATATTGTAAATGAAACAAACTCGATAGTGTTTGTTTCATTGTTTGTTTCTAAGCTAAACATTGTCTTAGAAGAGAGCAAGGGCAAAAGAGATCTAAAGAGAAATATTGTTTTGTATCTTGTAAGATTATTTTCATTCCTTCTTTTTTATTTGTTTTTTTTTTTAGCATTATAATAAGCCCTGCTTAGAAGGAAAGCACTGCTTCAAAACTGAAAAGGCAAAATATACAATTTTAAGTTGCTTCAAGGATGGGCTGGGGAATCAGATGAGATGAAGACAACAGGAGGGCATAGCATTAAAAAAAAATGTCAGTGCGTGTTTATGGCACATTAAGGGAATGTGAGGATAAGCGCACACTCTAAAGTTCTTAACATTTAAGTCCTCAGATATGTCTGTATACAAGAGAAAGAGAAGGGTCAATGTAGAATGTCCCTTTTCTTCTTTTTCTGCCGCAGATGGGCCCTCTTTTCAACAATTGATTCTCCTCTAATCAGTTGCCAGTGAAACTAAGATTGCTCTCCCATCTTCCTTACCTCTTATCAACAGCTTCTTATCCTAGCATTACAGGATCATTTTGTCACAGTGTTTGGATAGTGCATGTGACTGGAATATATGTGTGAACAAAGTCTCTGTGTGCATCTGGGTATGAATAAGGGGAGCATCTATGACAGTATTGCTGCTGTTGAGTGTCCAATCACCTTACTTGGCATGGTCATAGAAATGTTGGCTTGCAAATACAAATCAGGCCAGTATTGTCCAATCTTGCCTTAGTTCTTGCTCCAGTGAACCACCTGATACAATTTGTATAGAGAAATGGAATTATCAAAGGAGAGTTTAAAATATTTATAGGGATTCAGAATACAACCTGTTTTTTCCTGGTTTGAATTTATTAATGAGATTTATAATTTCGCTGGAGGCCTTTCTCAGGAATTCAAACATAAATAGTTTGTAAGAACACATGAGTCTTAAAAGCTAGAGAAATCAAGTCATCAAATAAATGTCCCCCATTTTTACACTGCCTACAAAGATAGCCCAGAATAATTCAATGTTACCTGTACAGATAACAGTTCTCTATGAGTTTCTTGTCTGTGTCCTCTTTTTAGTAATTACATTTTAATATTTTATTAACTAATATTTGCCAAATTACTATTTATTAAAAGTTGTAAAGGTCTCTTTCTTTAGATATCAATATCCATTGTCATAGCAAGATTTTTTTAAAGCATTTCTGCTGATCCAGAATAATTTCCATCATAGAAATATTTCAATAAGATCATGCAGCATAGTCAATGTAGTGTATTTGGATTCTCTGTGGGCATTTTCCCACTTAATTCGTTTGTGACACAGATCATTAACATCTAAAACTGGGAGAGAAAGAGGAAGCAAAGGGAGGTTTTTTGTAAAAAAAATAATGGCTCATTTCCATAACTTTTAGCTCATTAAAATGAACTTCATAGTTCATTTTAATAACCACTGAGAAGTGATTACTATCTGGAAGGCTCATAAGAAGCAGAGAGAAAAAAATCACAGATCGGATGTTTCAGCTGTGGTGAAATATGAACACAATCAATAATACTATTATATCTCATAAAAAATAATCTATATTCATCAGAACTATTTAAATCTCCCACCAAAACATTTTTTGTAAAAGCATGTTGAGATTCTAAGCTGATTATATCCTGAATTAGTTTCTTCCATTGTGTCTAATTGCACCTTTTTTCCTTTGAGTTGGAATACAGATTTTATATTAAAATTAACAATTGAGAGGCATTCTTCATTAATATAGCAGGGGCAAAAGGTGTCACAAGAAGACAAATTATCTGAATTCTGGATAATTTATCTCGTCAACAAAAGGCAGTGTTTAAGATTCATTAAAACTGATTAGTAGTAGCTGACTAAAATTTAAATATTATGGAAATCTTAAAATCTTTAAACTGGAAAGTCTTTTAACTAGATTTTGATCTTCAGAAGAAGATCAATTCAATGTTCCTTTAATAGCACAAAAAAAGAAAATAATTTTTTCTTTCACTTTTAATTTGAAAAGTTAACATATATATAAAAAAAATTGTAACCGTAAACTGTGTTACTATTTTATGTGATTAAATGTAAGCTCAAAGCCAGAACCAGGAGAGGGAAGTAGTTTTAATATTTACATCATCTGTACAATAATTGAATGAAAAGTAATGCCTCCAATATTATAAGTTGCCAACAGATGGCAATACTAATGTACTACAAGCTCTGATGTGCAGCCTAGCACCTGTTCTCTCCCTTCAGTTGGTGGGAAGTGGCTATGAGGAAGGATTGTGTTGCTATTGTTCATGAAATGGGAGCCTCCAGCGAGTACTTGTCAGTGTGCTTTAAGCAACACAACACGATTGAATTTTTGATTGCTGAAGGAATCCCTCCAGTTTAAATCCACTGCCAAATCCAGGTTGTTTATGGTGATGGCTGTATTGACATGAGTTTTGTGAGTTTCACTGGACCAAAAATTAGAAAGATGATGAACTGGGAAAACTGTTGTTTAGATCAAGAATGAAATGGGTGACCTGTGACAACAACCCAAGATTTTAAGGACAATCATCTGATTATTCCAAGGAAAATTACTGTCAAGCATGGCATTTTTACAGGAATGTGTGAATCCCTTTATTGATATTGCTGGTATTGGAAAGTTTTGTGGAACATGGGTTCCTGGCCTGCTGACAGCAAAGATGAAAGCTTCAGGAACTGAAATTTACAAAAATGAAGGTGAGGAAACTCTCCACAGTGTTGTGAAAGCCAATGAAACATGACCTCTTCGTTACACACACAAACACACACATCCACAGATACCTATGTGTATGTATTATGTTGTTTCTTTGCATGGTAAGCAATGTGAGTTGTCAATCCTGATCTTGCTGTAAGGCTGTAGAAACCTCCCAGGCATTGGGGGCAGGGTGCTAATGTCTAATGCCGGTGCAAGTCTATCTCTAATTTTGAGATATTTTAGGGGCCTCAAATGTATTTACTATTTATTATTTTTATACCATTTTTTAACATTATGGATTGTGGTGACTATTATTTGTCTGCCACCCAGAGTACTTGGATATTTAGGCAGCCATACAAATATATTAGCTAAATAAACTTTATTCAATGTGTAGTGGACAGGAAGAAAAATGAGCAATAATGAGGGGGGGAAAGGCAGAACATGAAAGAAAAAGAAAATCTAAGTGGATGTCTGCATTTTCCCTCCCCTTCTTAATTGTTTCTTGCTCTATTTGATTATATTCATTGCAATTATATTTTTTCTATATAGTCTCTATTATATTATCTCATCCTGATTTTTTCCCCATTTTCTCATCTGCAGCATTTTTCACTTCATCATTGCTTAAAACATGTTTTTTATCCTTCCCATTAGCTTAATTCCCTACACATCCATGACACTTTCTAACACATTTTAATCTGTTCCAGACAGCTTCTATAACATGTTTTTATACATCTATTTCCCAGTCATTCTGTTGGAAAATGAATCTATAGTTTAACCTGTAAATGTTTTGTTTAATTTAAATATCTTAAATATATCTATGCTCTATTTCCTGTAAATGTTCTTCCTACAAATATTCTTTTACAATTTTATTTATTCCTTTTTTCCATTAATCTTTTTCCAAAGAAAAAGAATAATGGAAAAAAGGAGTAAATAAAATTGTAAAGGAACATTTGTAAGTATGTATATTAAGAGTTGTTGAAGGTGAAATACCATTTTTGGGTAATGCCAAATAATGTATGTTGTTTGGCATTATCCAAAAATGGCTGTTTCACCTTCTTATTATCCTTGAATTTTCCACAATTCTCTAAATCTTTTACTTTAAAAAAATGAAATCAAAGCAAACCTTTTTTGCTATGTGTACATATGTACAGAGCTATTTTTAAATCAATTAGACTTATTTCTATAATTTTCATTTTAATTAAGCTAAAAAGCAACAAAAGAAATGAAAACAAAAATCAGGAAAGGAATAGAACACATGCATATAAATAGAGTAAAAAATCATAACTCATTTATCTTATTTATCATTTTAAAATTAATATTGTTGTTGTTGTATAAGCTTCATTCAGGTGAAGGAAAAATTCAGAAGATAGGATCTGATATAATGATTAATTTAAAAAAAAACTGAAAATACGTGTTTATATATATATATATTTACAAAACCAGTAGCCAGTAGCCATCACCTCTTTTGTTCTTTCGCTTCTTCCTTCCCCTGACCACTATCCTCTATTTAAATATTTTTTATAAACTTCTGTGGTTATTGCTCATTTCTGTTTAAATCATTTCAGTTGTTTTTAAACAGTTTCTTTTTCTTCAAAAGTCATATTCTAAGTCTTTTAGCTTACCTAGCTGTGTCGTATGTTATCTATAAAGGATCCATTCCTGCTTGAATTTGGTTAGACTTCTATTATGAAAACATACAGTCAATTTTTCCATTGCTGCGTATTCTCCGATTCTGGTTTTCCAATCTTGTATTGTTGACAAGGTTTCTCTTTTCCAATGTTGTGCCAGATTGGTTCTTCCTGCTGTTAGAATCTAACCTAATAAATTGGGAGGCATTTCATTTCTAATCTCTGGGATTATGCTTAATAAAAATATGTTGTTTTCAGATTTTATTTTTCAGAATGTTCTAGAGGTTTTGGTCTATTTCTTTCCAATTCTTTTTAGTCTTTTTTTTTTTAATGACCACCACATACTACCATTCTTGCTTAAAGTATTTTCAACATTCACTGCTGTTTAACAATTGTTGATGAGTTACATATCATCTCTATTAAATGTTATACCAATTTTTCCAAAATTTTCCCTTGGTGTAAATTTCATTATTATTTTTTCCATAGCTGTTATCGTTGTTTCTCTGTTATTATGTTTTTAGAATTTTGCATTCGTTTTATCATGGAATTGTTGATTTCAAATTCTGTCATCTTTCTCAGGGTCCCTTTTTCTTTTCTGAGATTTTTACTTTTCTAGTTTTTTGCTAATATATTAACCTAAAACTATTTTTGTGTTAACCAACCAACCAAACCAGTATTTATGTTTAAATTCTGGAAAATTTGATAGTACACAGCATTCCCACAATCTACTAAAGAAGATATTCATTTAAAAAAAAAAGAGGAGGCATATCAAGATTAGTTCTTGACAAATCTATGCTGACTTCAGGGAATGATCATAATGCTTTCCAGGTTCCATTCAACTGTGTTTTTTATAATCTACTCTATAATCTTCCCTATTGTAAGTGACAGATTGATTTATCTGTGGTTTTCTGATTCCCTCATATCTTCCCCTTTAGAAGATGAGGATGTCACTTTTTTTGCTTGGACTTAAATGACAAAAAAAATCCATGACTTCTTCAGAAGATTCAACACTCTATTCTATTAAAAAAATACTCAAATCCTATGCGCACACGCGCACACACACACACACATTATCTAATCAAATTTCAAATTCCACTATAACTCACCAGCAAACCTATAATTATTATAGAATCCAATATCATCCCAATATATAAATAAAGGCAATAATCCCTGAGCAAATCTTTCTCTTTATTCCACAGATCCTCAGATCTTCACATCCCAGTGAAAAAATAATGATTATATATATATATATATAAACACACACACAAACACAGGTCATTTTTCATTCCTAAAAACAATTCCAAATAATATAGATAGAACATTTAAACACTATTAGACAATGTCCCCTCCAGTGAACACATGATATTATATAGTATACAATGCCAAGGCAACAGCACAGTTGAAAAGCTATTAATTTATTCAGCTTTTCATCTCAGCTTCAAAGGAGCTCTATAATTCTGGGTTCCCACGATGTTAACCGTAGCAGAGGACTTGAGGTGGTTCAGTTCTGATTCAGCTCCAGTTAATTTAAAAGTAGGAGATATTTGTGTACCTGTGGATTTTTTTTTTTTAATGTTGTGGCTCTATTTCCCTGTTGGCGGAACCTCTTGCCTTACTCTCCTCTCGGCCTATGGGTCTTGGAAGGGAAAGGCTACAGTGAGGGCTTTGCAGCACCTCTTCACTGATCTAGGCAAGAACTTTGTCAGCTTCCCCTTCTTTTACAGAATCATTCAATAGTGCAATGTGTCTGGCCACTGGTTTATATCTTCCTGGGGTTGAAAGGTCTTTTGTTACTGCAGGATCTGTAGTACTCAGGGTAAGATAGTGTTATTCATTTGTTCTTGACATCTTTTAGTCGCCCAAAGTGAAAAACAATCATGGATCATCTACAACTGACTTATGAGGGTTTCAAAAATGAAAATGATGGCAGAATGAAAGTACCTTTAGTTTAGTTCAGTTGTCCATTTGTGCAAATAAAGTCCATTTTTTCCATTTCTATACAGTTGGCAATTTGATTAAATTTGCATGGATTTTAACACAGATTTTTAATGCATTTCCCCAGTACAGTATATATACATTTTTAAATGCACTTTGAGTTAGGAGCTGCATTGCAAGTTTTGGGGGATAAAACACCAATTTCAGTAAAGAATTATCTTTGGTTTCATGTAATCATTGAGATGCAGTTAATAATTTCTGCCCTTTCCCTAGAAGTATTGTAGAGTGGCCTTGCCTCTGGCAGCTGCACCTTATTAAGCTGATTAAGCAAAAGAAACTCTCTCCATTAAATGGCTGAACTTTTGAGTAAATATATTGTATAGTCATGAAACAACTTTTAACATGGTGCCTTACAAAAGTTTTGGATTTCAAGTCCCCTAACCCTCAGCCATCTCCACTGGTAGAAGATGATTGGAATTGGTCCCAATGAAGGCTACTATAAAGGAATAGAGAATCCTCTCTTTTTCTCAATGTAGTCGCCCTTAAAGCAGAGAAAAAATATGGTTCTTGTATAGATACATTCAAATACATATTAGATTTCAAACGTTCAAAGACTTGAAAGGATCCTATTATTTTCCTGCTCTGTTCCCTAAACAATAACATCTGCCATAGGTTCACTAGTTATTTGATATTACTGTAACCCACATTGTACATCACACTTCAGTGATAATTAGTGGAACAAATATAGCAAACCACCCAAAAAGGAATGTGCATGCAAGGATGTAATATAAACCAGACCTTAAAATTTGCATTTTCTTTATTTCTTCTTACTTAATGAATGGAAAATGAGTGGGCCTAATGTTTATGCCAGCTGAGCCCCCTTGAAAGGGCCCACTCAGAAAAGCTAAGTCAACTTAAGAATAAGCGGAACAGTATTGAGGATTAGGAATCTGATGCTCCTTATTCATTTGCACACACTATTTTAAAGCCAGGATTTCGGCAGTTCTACTTTTTGATTTACACAGGGGAGAAGGTGAAAAAGACTGTCTTGCTTGCAAGATAAACTTATATTTTAAAGAGATAAATTTTCAGTGATGAAAAGTTTTAAACTGCAAATCCAAATGCTTTCCAATGTACAGCTGCAATCCTTTGGCAGATGTCATCGGGTAGAAAAATGGTAGTCCTTACACTCAAGTTACTATAGGTCCCTCCCTCCCTCCTTCCTTCTTGAATAACAGAATAACAAAAAATTCATGCTTCAGCCAGATAACTGATAAAGTTGTTGCACAAACATGAATTTACTATTCTCACATTTTTAAAACAAGCTTCTTCTTACATAAAATAGAGGAATATGTAAAAGAAAATATATATTTATATTTATATTCATAAAATGAACAGCAATGATAAGTGGGTAAATTTCAAAGTTCAGAAACTCTACATAATAGTCTCTGCATAACTGCAACAACCCCAGGAGATTATCTATATGTTTGTATCTCTATCCATCCTTATTTCAGCTTCTATTACTTTCAATAATATGAATATAAGGCAACTGTAGCTAATGTTGCAGTTGCAGAACAATGAGAAGGGTATATTCCCAAGCCTTTGCTGTAGGTAAATACTGTCAAATATTAAGGACCTGTCATATTAGGGATTTTCTATATTTCCCAGAAGTTTCCTCTTTGCTTCCTTTCTTCAATTCTCCCTCTTTCCTTCTATATGTATAAAAATATGCTGTGTGCATTTGCAGTTTGTGTATGGATCCAATACAGCATGGGGCCCCAACCCCCAGGCTGCGATCAGCCGTGGAATTGGTGGGTGAATGTGCGCATGTGCAACACTACATTTGTGAAAGTGGTGCATGCAAAACCATCCCCCTCCCCGCCGCCTCCACCTGGAAAAGTTGGAGACCACTGCAATACAGAATAGAATGAGGACCAATGAACTGATTTTGGATGCTAATCAAATGGAGACCTTGTAGATGGGTGATTCCTGGTTTGAAGATTAAGAAGTTTTTCTGATGTAAATGAGGTTGCAAATCATGTTGCACTTCCTTAAAGAGAACAGATATGGGGAAAGTACTTCTAGAGTCTTCTTTCTCCTTAGTCAAAGTGATCCTCATGGCTAGACATGCCTATTGCAAGCTATTATGGTGTACCAGTCATGCCCTTTTCTAGAGAGGGACAATTCATGTGTTGGTAACCCCACATTCAGAAAATTGTAATCTGTTCCAGATGGTCTTGAAGCTGCAGCTTGTGCAACATGGGACAGCACATAATTTACATAATGAAGCAATTGCACCCCCTGCCAATCAAGAACTGTGCCTTTTAAAAAAAAAATTGGGGCCACAATAGCTGACATATCACTTCTCTTTTATAAATATGTAGATAGATAATGAGATCATAATGGATGATCATTAGATCCATCCTGCTACATGGACCAAAAAATGCTGAAACCTGTGTAAAGGGGCCTTTTCTGTGGTGGCAACCTATACTCTGGAATGCTCTTCCCTTGGAAATCAGGTGTGTGTGTGTGTGTCTATTTTAATGTCTTTTAAGTGTCTGTTGAAAATTCCCCACCCAGGACTTTCTAGTATGCATCCTGGAAGAAACACTCTTTTCTTCTTTCTCTCTACCTCTTCACTGAATATATTTATTGAATATTGTTTCATATATTTTAATGTATTGTTTTATTATGTATTTTATTGTTACTGTAATTACATTGCAACAATTACATTTGATTATGTAACAATATGCCATTATATTATAATTTATTTCTTTAGCTTACAAACTACTTTCTATGCCAAACTGATTGATTACTTTATTTGAGAATCTTATTACAAACCAGTTTGGTATAGAAAGTAGTATGTAAGTCAAACAAATGAGTATATACTTATATGAATACAAAGTGATGGATAGGTATAATAAATAAATAATATATTTAGCCATAATGAAAAATAAATGATACATCAAGATCAGAACACATTCTGATTGCTCTAAATGCAATTTGATTATCTCTAGAAATAAAGAGACTCAAAAAAAACAGTATACCAAGAATTCTGAGAATTACAGTCTTAACCAGTCTGAAGGACAGTAAATTATGGGAAATTAGTGTCAGCTTTTACTCAGGTAGTTAGTGATCATTTAATGTTTATAAGACATGCCTCCTCCCCCCCTCCACAGGACACCTCTAAGTGTGAATTCTTCACCGAGAGATCCATTTTAACTTGATTCGTGTTCTCTCCCATTCTGTTTCCAGTGGGGAAGAATTGTGCGATTCAGCCTCAAACACCAGTGAAGTGTCTACAACAAAATATCTGTGATATCTGAACATACCTGTTCTTTCACCACAAGAATTTGATTTCTATTTTATGTGCCTCTGGGGCTGCACTTCAACTCTCTGGGTTAGAAATGGGAACAAAGTGATTTTTTTACTGGGCTGTGCACAGTAGAACATGATACACGTGAGAAATAATAAGTTACAGTAGAAATCTAGCTGTTTCTGCTCCATAATAAATCTCACTGAGGTATGGCATTGCCAGGAAATATGTATATGGCTGGAGTATAAAAATGATAGCAATAACAGAATTCTTAACTTCATCACATACCCAAATATATATTTCAGGCTTCAGATCATAATAACATTATTATTTTACTGTGTTGTTGTTATCATCATTCACATCTGAGCAGTAGAACAGATGTTGATAGTGAGATGGGCAGCATATAAACTTAATAAATAAACAAAATTACTAAAATAATATTTCATAAGAGAAGGGAAACATTAAACATTTGGTAACATGAATACCACATTTTGAGACTGTTTGATGTACAATAGGTTAGACCAGTATATTTTAGTCCATAGTTATCTGCCGAAATTGCACTGTAATTCCACCATTTTTTTTCTTTCATGAAGCTTATTAAATGTATATGTATTCCTTCCCCCAAGCATTTGGGGAAAGTTTATTATTTATTTTGTGTTTTATTGTATGTTTTAGAATATTTCATTAAAAGTTTCATGTGCTTGAAATGCAAAAAGACATATGCAACTCTAGAAACAAATCCCACTGGTATTAACAGTAACATCACAGGATTACAACATAACACAAATACCTAGAACAGATGTTTATTTATACATAAGAAATACTTTGAACTGACTACTCTGAGATTAAACATTTCTTTAATATCCTGGGATCTGTAATAGATCTGCGTGCATTCTTCCAAATTCCACACCAAACTCGCTTGAGTTGGGTGAGCATGGGAAAATGTATGAAAATCGGATTGCACTGATTTGCACTCAGCCATGACTTTGGTGTTCCCTGATTGCTCAAAAGGAAAGCACACTATTGGTGTGACTCCATTGACTTCAATGATGTCACACCAAAAATAAAGCTAGCTCTTACACCTTGATTATAAAACTGTAAGATTAACATAGAGGGATAAATATTATGTAGGAAATGACCAGGAGAGAAGGGTCAAACCTATCATCAGTCTTGAATCCCTTCGCGCCCACAAGAGATCTAAGTTCAGCCCACCTTGAATTCTATTGACTCTTATCTACTGCCAAATTGCTCTGACCATTAGTAATTCAGATTCTTGTAGAGAATGTTAGCATGCAATAAACCTGTATTCATTTGAAGCCCTCTGGTTCCTGATTTCTTACACTTGACATATTATTTCCTTTACCCTTTGGAGGAAATGCAGAAAAGTGGTGCAAAGCATACTAAGAAAAAAACTTTTAGCTGGCCAAATTGAGTGTGCTGATAAAAGAAAAGAACATAAGTACTTTTGTTTCTACTTGGAAACCGATTCTGGAATTTGTGTTTGAGGTGGAAAAAAATGATATTATGATTTTGGATTTTACCGATTAGACTGATTTGCCGATACAGAAATGGCTAGTGCGTACTACTATAGAAATATAAAAAGTTGAGATTTGATTTTAATGTCCGATTTTACTGCGACAGAGAGAATTGGAAGTCAATGCCTTTTATTTCCTCCCCTTCCCTTCTTCCAACTTTTTTGTTTTTCCCTTTTTCTATTGTTGTCCCCTACTATTTGCTTCTGTATTTTCACATTTTATGTTATAAATGAATAAAACTAATTAAAAAAAAACAGAAAGAAAAAAGCTTTTAGCATGTAGGCTTCTGTCCTTCCTGGAAAATCTGTGATTTTAGTCAGCTAAAGGCATTGATTCCTTGAAGGAGACATTCAACTAAATCATCACTTGTGGTTTTTTTTTCTGGAATCCCTTTGATTAATCTGTAAAGTAGGGAACTGTTCCACTCACCAAGGGTGAGTATTATGGGAACTCTCACCATTTTGTTAAAGTTCTCCACATTTGCTCTAAACAGATACCTTGTTGGTAAAGTTACAGGGGATCTATCACCAGGGTCTAAAAATGAAAATGTTCGAGGTGTTTCATATCATGTGATACAAATTTATATATCATGTAGAAACTAAAGGTTTGCCAGCTTGGGCAGGGGAAAGCATAGCAAGTTGCAGCTCTGTGCTCCAACTCTCCCATTCAGGATGCTCCTATTTGCCTCCAAGTGAACAAGTCAGGGAGAGCTGGATTCTTGTTCTACAGAAGGCAGTGTGATCACTGAGGACTCTGCCAGCTTTACCTGTATATCACTATCCTGCAATCTTCAGTCATTTTGCAATTATGCTACTCCAGTTATATGAACTGAAAAGAGCAGGGATACATTTCATGCACATAAGAATTCTACTGCCTCACCTTTGCATTACTGTTTACTTGGAAGCCTTTTTAATGGCAGTGGAAACCATTATCTAAGCATGCCAGCTTCTTTGTGATTTAAGACCTGATCTTTCTGGGTTCTAAATTGAGCAAAGGCTGTATGTTGGTAGAGATAATTCAGATATTGAAACTTAAAAAGCCAATGATAAAATATATACAGGTAGTCCTTGCCTAACAACTGCCCTGTTTAGTGACAGTTTTAAGATGATGGCAGTGGAAAAGTAACTTTACACCTTGTGCTTGCATTTGCAACTGTTGCAGTGTCCACATGGTTATGTGATTAAGATTCAGGCCCTTCATGATTGGCAGGTGTTTACACCTGTCACAGCATCCGGTGGTCACATGGTCACCATTTACCTCCTTCATAGCCAGCTCCCAACAAGCAGAGGCAATGGAGAAGCCAGCAGTAAAATTCAAGTCAGGGCCATATGATGTCATACTTAACAACCTTGTCACCTAGTGTTGGTCTTGCCAGTCCCAATTGTGGTCATTAAGCAAGGATTATATGTAGTGAAGGATGAAAGTTCAACTGATTTGTCTCTGCTTCATCTTAATTGGACAATGATTCAACACTTGAAAAGGTGTTAACAGAAGATGAGTAAGTAGGCAGGAAGGTAGATGGATGAGGAGAGAGAGAGATGCCTGCAAATAGTAGGAAATAGACTGTTATGGACTACATTCTCTACTGTATCTGAATTAAAATAAGTCTCTTTGCATGTTCAGTTAATTCTGTTAATAGCATGTCAACTGCTCAAGAAATGGAAATGCATCACTGAATTGGAAATATTATTTTAATGTTTTTCAAATAAGACAATATAAAGCATCAGGAAATCAAATAATACTTTAGTAAGTACAAACTGCAATGAGCAACTGAGTTAAAGTTCTACTTTGACAATAAGAATTAAAAAGTAATATCAAATCCTTATTGAAAATTTACTTCAGAAGTTGGAAAAGGTACAAAAAAATGTGGCTTCTAACTTTTCACTTCTCCCTTTGATTTCATTTGTTTAAGGGTGAGGATAATTTTGTTCAAGACAAAGAATGGGATGATAGAGCGTTTTATAAAATTAGAGGTTTAATTATAAATCAAACCTACAATTAAATACATTTTACAAAATCATTGGTGATAATACCAGCATGATTTCAAATTCATTAAGGTTGATCATGTTTTTGGTAAACTATCTAAATCTCATTGATTAACACCGCTAACAACACTGAAGATTGACAGATATACAATCCATATATAAATATAAATCTTATATTAAAATAGGTTTCCTGAAAATTGTATATAAATTGTTTCTTAAACTGGGAATAATTACTTAAAGATAAGGAGCTGTGGGGTGGTGTAGTGGTTAGAATGCAAGTATTGCAGACAAACTCTGCCAACTGCCAAGAGTTCGATCCTGATCGGCTCAAGGTTGACTCAGCCTTCCATCCTTCTAAGGTCAGTAAAATGAGGACCCAGATTGTTGGGGGCAATATGCTGATGTTGTAAACAGCTCAGAGAGCGCTGTAAAGCACTATAGAGTGGTATATAAGTGCTATTGCTGTTGCCACCTTCAAGGACTAACCTTGGAATATTTAGGGGATAATAGAACAAATTGTAATTACTTGTTTGTGAGGTGAGGATCCAGTTTGAAACTGCCACTGCCAAGAAACTAGTGTAAAACAACAGAATCTGTTTTTTTGTGAACTAATGAGACTATTTGAGCCCAGGAAAAGAAATAATTAACCCAAAGAATTTAAGAACCATTGCCGTGAGATCTGAATTTGACAGATTGTATTGAAACGCTTAGTGGTGCTATACTCATTTTAAATCTATTTCAGAAAACTGGTAAGAATTTACCATGCAGATAATTCATAAGGGATGTTGCATTCTATCCTGTAAGCTGGAAGGAGATTAGCACATTTTACATCTTCAATAGCACTGTCTAATTAGATTGTTCTTTTGATTGGAAGTTTCTGAAATAAATGGAGAAATTGCCAAATAATTTTAATAATATTTTCATTATGAAGTGGGTTAATTGTTGTTCCTAACTTATATAAATTGATGCTTTATTTAAAAAAATGAATTCATTTATTGTTAATTGCCAGTTTGTTATGGCAGAACATTGGAAAAGTAAAAATAGATCTTTTAATTGAATCAGTGATATTTAAAAATGTGGAAAATTGCTTTGGCTTTGGCAATTTCAAATAGTTCTGAAAAAGGTGAAAGTATACTCAAATCTGTTCATCATTTATTGGTTATATTAAACATGCTTTTCCATATAGGTTACAACTGCCTGTAGAAATGTCATGTCAAACATAAATATCAAATGTGGATGTTTAAAGTGAATCCCTACACTATACACCTTTCTTATTTCTGCTTTTGTCACTGACTTATTTTTTGTCTATTTTGCAAACATAAAAAAGAGGTGGGATACTGGAAGCTATAACTTTGCATAAATTTGGCATATGTTGTTGTATACCTCTAAATACAAGTTTAGAAGCCATTGCAATAGCTTATAGACAATCCCTATGAGATAGGGAGAAACACTGAGTAGGCGGTGTGTATTTCTTTTCCTCTTCAGATGCTACCTCTAAGTAAGCAATATCAGTGGTACCTGCAGGAAAGTGGGAGGGGTTAAAATTTGCAAGATCATCATCATCAGACTCCATCCAATTCTGGAATTACACCTTACACTCTTTGAAAGTCACCATTGGTTTAGTTTCCTTGATAGTTTCCTGTAATTATTTCATAAGCTCTCAGGTGAATAGAGTTTGAGAATGGTATGAAACATGGAATTGCTTCCTGTTTGTTATTGTTATTATCAGCCTGAATTGGCCCATTGCAAAATGAAGCATTCTTCGTTGAATTGTAAGGGTCAACAGCTACCCGAAGAACTTGAGGTTTCAAGAGGGCAAATCAGGAGACTCAAGCAGAGGCTTCCAAGATAAACAGCACTTTAATTGATCAAGTGAAGTTGCTGGGTGGAACACTGTCTGAAACACTGGCAGCTGTGTTCAGAAGTGCCACACCATGGTCAGTCAGGCATTTCCTTATATAGGCAACAACAGCCAATTACAGAGTTACACATGTCAGTACACATAGTATCAGCCAATCACGTTTCATTCTTTTCCCGCTCTTTTCCTTGTCTCTGGGTCTGTGTAAGTGTTCTTCCTGTCTTCATAAAATGGCGTCCCTAACACAAGCACAGTTTACAGAAGCAAAATGGCGGCAGTTAGGCTAACAACAAGTATATGTTTTCACCCTTTCATACAAACCCTATAGAAGGTTATGTCGACCATAGTTTCAATTGGGAAAATGTGACAATTCTAGATCAAATCCAAAAATGCCAGAAAATTTCTAGAAGCCTGGCACTCTGACAAATCAGCCATCAATAGACACATAGACATTAACAACATCTATAGACAATGTAAAAGAGACAATCAACTAGCCCAAAAGAGAGAAAGACTCCAGCACATCTCCACCAGTAATCAGCACTCAGATCAGCGTAGATTACTCCAAGGTCAACTTCAGACCAACTATCAAGTAAGCAATACCCTAATCAAGAAACTGCAAAAGAGCCATTAGTAAACAGCCCAACAAAGAATCCCTAACACCACCCCCAACCACAGAGTCAGGCAAGACACCAGAATATAAACAGACAACAAACAGCACTCCTTATTAGGACTGATATGTTACCTAGTTAGGGCAATGAAATATCTGCAAGAAAACAAGTAAGCTCAGAGAGCACCAAGGACCCCTCATTTCAATCCTGAGCTACAAATATTCTCCTTCATTGGTACTTTAGAATTGCTGGGGGTTTGAATAAAGTCCTCTAAGTCACTGTGGGGTGTGTGTGTGTGTGTGTGTGTGTGTGTGTGTGTGTGTGTGTGTGTGTGTGTGAGAGAGAGAGAGAGAGAGAGAGAGAGAGAGAGAGAGAGAGAGAGAGAGAGCAGGGCAGCACAATAATTTATTTACATCACCTTTATTATTTTAACAAGTAACTCAAGGTGGCGAACACACACAATACTCCTTCCTCCTCCTATTTTCTCTCAAACAACCACCCTGTGGGGGTGGATTGGGCTGAGAGACAGGGACTGGCCCAAAGTCACCCAGCCAGCTTTCATGGCTAAGGCAGATTTGAACTCATGGTCTCTTGCTTTCTAGCCTGGTTCCTATTATACTATACTGATTCTCTCTTTTCCATGTGTTGCCAGCAAAAAGAAAGACATGTGGAACAGAAGTAAAGCACACACTTTCCTCTAAAGTCCCAGGTAAAAAAAATCATAAAATACCACATGCTAGCATGCTAGCAGATACTGTCACACACAAATCATTTTAAAAATTAATCTGACTATGACAAAGAAACATGTAGCTACTGATTTCCCAATTGTCCAAACAGGGCTGAAGGGCAGCTGGCATTTTGGAAGAGTAAATGATTTATTTAAGAAGCTGTGCTCTTTATTCAGTGACCCTTAGCTGCATTGAAGGATGCCCAGTTCAAAATATCTCTCCCCCCCCACCCCACCCCCCCCACCCCGCTCATCATCCCAGGGGTTCAAAATGGCATTCATTTGTGGAGGCTCTTTCACAGAAGCCAAGCAGGGAAGTTGGAGATGCCCTAAAACTGCGAAATCCACAAAGACAAAATTGAGCAATTTGTCCTAATCCACAAAAATGGGTGGCTGAATGCGTGTCCTACACAAAATTATACATCTTGTTTGAAAGCAAGATTGCATAGCTCTAATCAAGGCAACACAACCTCAACAAGAAGAAATTGGACCATTGTGGTTTTCTCAGAAGAGAACAAAAGAATTACAAGAATGGGTAATATACCGCTTTGAAGATCTTGAGAGTGCCAAATGAAGGTGTGTTATTTGTTCACTGCAGAAAAGTGCTCTTTATTATTGTTGCACTTTAGTGAAAAATGTAGCGTTAATTTACCTGGTCACTTCTTTTTTCTTTTAAGGGAATAAAAGCTATATGCTCAGTAAAATGAAAGTAATTCTGATTTCTGCATAAAAAAACTACTCTTTTTAGGAGGATATACCTACTGTCTTAGATCTGAATAATTTCTTTTTTCACACATTGTAATTTTATTTAATTGACATATGTATATGTGTGCGTGTGAATAAATCTGTTACCTCAAGCTTATGATTATACCGAGAGCTAATAACTTTGAGTCATTTGATGTACCTTTACTTCTTGCTGGAAGTAAGAAACAATGGCAACAGTGGGGGGAAAATAAAGAAACACCCTTGTTGGTACTACTAAGTATACTTGTACCACCTTAAAAACAACAACAAAAATCTTCATTTGAACATAACTATGTAATCTGAACCACTTCGGTTTAATTCTGAGCAGACTTCATCATACAGCGGATTTGTGCAATAACATCTGCTCACTTTGAAGATCTGCTCTTTGGATGAAAAAAATCATTTAATCTGGATTCACATCTATCGTTGAGTGGAAAGCCTGACCAGCTTATTTTCTAAGTTCAGAGAGTGTGGTTTGTAAATGAATAGAGTCCCCACCTGCATTGGTAATTGTACACTCCAGTAACGGTTCTAATTTTACTATTTGTATAATACTAGGACTGGCTCTGGAAAATATCTTCTACCAAGCTGCTTGAAGTAGAGAAAAGACCATCTGTGGCTACTCTGACAATCATAAAAAACAAAAGAAGGGGGACAACTCTCTGCCTATGTTGTTCCCAAACCTTTTCACAACTTTTCATGCAGACGCTCTCAGTTGCTTGGCTCTTTTAGCAGAGTTCATTTTGTTTGCCCAACCAGTAGTACAAATTTATGACACTGGTATATCATCTATATTTCAAATGCACAGTGGCGCGCGCACGCACGCACACACACAGACACACACACGGACACAAGTACACACACACAAAGAGGACTTGCAGAAATGTTTGAGGGTAATTTAATTTGAAGAACATGTGAAAGATCAGCCTGATGTTTTATATAATAGGAAACTGTAGATTTATAGTCTGTTAACTAAATCTGTAAAAATATTCTACATTAGTTTAAATTTAAGGAAGCAGGGAGAAAAATGGATGTTCTAAATACAGGTAGTCCTCGACTCATGAACACAATTGAGCCCAAAGTTTCTGTGGTTAAGTGAGACATTTGTTAAGTGAATTTTGCCCCATTTCATGACCTTTCTTGCCACAACTGTTAAGTGAAACACTGCAGTTGATAGGTTAGTAACCCTGTTGTTAAGCGAATCTTGCTTCCCCATCGATTTTGCTTGTCAGAAGGTCGCAAAAGGGGATCACATTACCTTGGGACACTGCAACCGTCATAAATATGAACCAGTTGCCAAGCATCTGAATTTTGATCACGTGACCATGGGGATGGTGCAAAGGTCGTAACTTTGAAAAATGGTCATAAGTCACATTTTTCAGTGCCGTTGTGACTTTCAACAGTCACTAAATGAACTGTTGTAAGTCGAGGACTAGCTGTAGTGTTCAAAGAAACATTAGATTAGATTAGTCCCTATAAGAATCAGAGAAACTGAAAGAACTTTATATAACTATGGAAAACCTAGAGTCCTCAAATACTGCTATAATCCATAGCTCATCACTCCCAAGCATGGTTTATGCAGATGGGAGTTGGAGTCCAACAATACAATACAATACAATATCTAGAAAGTCATATGCTACTTAACTCAGCTTTAAAAGGAAAAGGTCAAAAAGCGTAAGTATTTTCAGGAAAAGCAGGGAGAATTAAGATTTCATCCACCCACTAATACAGCATGCCTGACAAATGCCAGTATTTATTTCTGAGCAGTACAATTGTCTAATTAAACCAACATGTGTTCATGGCATTTCACTTCTCTTAAATTGGAAAAATCTGTGTATGGTGAATGCAAACCCGACTCCTCTTTAGATTCTCTGATCTTCATCTTAGCAGTTACATTCTTTTTGCTGTAATAAAACTGACATAGAAGGGACACACAGAAATCAACCATCTAAACATTCATAAAGAATCAGTCTGTATCAATTAAATTTGACAATGTCCATTTAAAAGCCATAACCTTTGACCCTGTAGCTCTCTGGAGCGTGTATCCAATACTAGCTCTAAGTCTGGCCGCTCTTCAGGGTTTTCTATATCAGGGCTTTTCAACCTTTTTACCGATTGTACCACTTTTAGGATATGTCAATATTCGAGTACCACCTAGCAAGGTGTCAAAAACTTGGTGACAAAAAAAAACCTGTTCAAAGTTGCAATTGCACTGAAATGACTTATGACCATTTTTCACACTAATGACCATTGCAGCATGCCCAGGGTCATGTGATTTATATTTGGATGCTTGGCAACTGATTCATATTTATGATGGTCACAGTGTCCCAGGGTCATGTGATCCTCTTTTGCAACCTTTTGACAAGCAAAGTCAATGGCAGAGCTACTGGTGGCCAAGTGCTAAGGCAGGACTTCCTTCCCTCCCTCCCTTCCCTGCCTCCCCTTTTCTCATTCCCATCTCCTTCTGAAGGAAGAATTTGAACCCCCCCCCCATATTTTCCCTCTTCCATATATTGATCAAACAAGGAAAGGCCTTCAGAGACAGAAAAGACAAGTGCTGAGTGAACTAGCTTAAAAAGGCACTTCCCCTTTAAGAATTAGCTACTGGCTAGAAAGGAAAGTAAGGAGCCCAGCCGGCACTTAAGGAAGAAAAAAATATGTAAATACTGGCTGCGCTAAGGCAGCCTCCCCAAATGGCTCCATTCATAAGTAAAATCCATTCAGGAGAAAAATACTTCAAAATCCCTTGCAGCAAAACTTACAGCTAACAACAGCAGAGCAATAGAAGCTAAAAAGAGCCATCAGCCAAATAGAAATTGCCAAACACTCCTTAAGAACAGAAAGCCCACATTGCACAAATCCCAGAACTTCAGTCACAAAAGCACATAAGAATCCTTCCACTCTCCATCTCCCTCCCTCCCTCCATGCCTCACCTCCAGCCATTGCTGCTTTTCATTCCTCGTGGAGGGCAACCCCTCCCCCACTGCATTACTTGCCTGTTTGCTGCTGCCAGCACAGGTGGCTGCCACAGCAGTTGTAGATTGGCTCATGGCCTGCCGGCCTGCTTGATCTCCTCTCCCCCCACCCTCCTCCTCCTTCTTCTTCCCCTTCCGTGCAGCTACAGCTGATTCTGCCTCCTCCCAAGGCTGCTGCTTTTTCTCTCTCTCCCTCTCCCTCCCAAACTGCCTCCTTTTATAGTCTCCGCCCCCTCCTCCTTTCTCATGGGGGAGGGTGAGCCAGAAGTGAGCCTGGGGCCTTTGCAGCTCCAGAGGACTCTTTCACTGTAAGTCTTTGCCTGTGCTGGCTCTTTCCCTTCCCCACTACACTTGGCTAGGCAGGGCTGCGTACCACCTGCCACTCATTAATGTACCACAAGTGGTACATGTACCACAGGTTGAAAAGCCCTGTTCTATATCACTGAATCCAGCTTTCCACCTGTGCAGTTGCCAACTGCTCCTCCTTCACTGCTCCTTCAGAATCATGTGACCATCTGCTTGCAAGCTACCTGCATTGAGCGAGTAGGAAATAGCATCCACTGCTCCTCCTACATGTAACCACATTACCATTCAAGGGGTGGATTAACAAATTCTGTAAGACATAACAATGAAGGACAGGAGCAGTTCTGGAAGTCCCTTGTTAGTGGACCCTCTCCTGTGTCATGGGTCTTTAGCTGATGCCTCATCATATCCCTCTTTATGCCAGCTCTACAAATGACTCTATTTATGGTATACAATAATCCACAAGAAGAGAGGAGAGATCATTTCAGTTTGGAAGTTCCTTCCATAGCACTTTCTTTTCTTTATTTGCTTTCCAAAAAGAAAAAAAAGGACTCAGAACTGTATGAAGCAAGCAGCTGCCACTCAGAGGGTCAGGATATTACACAGCTGTGGTAGAGATGAGGAAGAGGGCCAAATCCAACACACACTGAAGATTCTTGAAGTAATTCCATGGCAGAGCCCACTAGGAAAAGAGAGAAGAGATGCAGCAGGGGGGGAAAGGTAGAAGTAAAGTGAAGATCTGGGAGGAGGTGGAGGTGGAGGTGGTGGAGGATGAAGAAGTAAATTCCCAAGGCAATGATGGAGTGAGGTAGGAGAAAATAATCACCTGGATTTTTTAAAAAGCCTGAATTGTTGTGTTTGATGGATTGAAGAAATGGATTTTAATATCCCTGGATATTAAATTGGTACTAATACCAATACCTCTGACATCTAACAAAAGTTTGGCATACCAGTAGTCCTTGACTTATGACCACAGTTGAGTCCAAAATTTCTTTTAAGCAAGGCAGTTGTTAAATGAGCTTTGCCCCATTTTACAACCTTTTTGCCACAGTTCTTAAGCAAATCCCTGCAGTTGTTACGGTAAGTGAATCATGCGGTCGTTAAGCAAGTCTGGCTTCCCCATTGATTTTGCTTGTCGAAAGCTGGCTGGGAAGGTTACAAATTGTGATCACGCGGCCCTGGGACAGTGTGATTGTCATAAATGCACTGCATTTGCCAAGCATCTGAATTTTGATCCCGTGACTGTGGGGAAGCCGCAATGATCAAAAGTATGAAAAATGGTCAGTGCCGTTTTAAGTTCATTTACTAAACAAATGGCTGTAAGTCGAGGATTGCCTGTATTCACTATGGAACTGGCTTAGTATTTACTGACTTTCTTCCAGAACACTTTGAAAAAAGTTGCTTGTTTTTAGGAGTTCTTCCCCATTCTCAGCCCTGGTGCATTTTGCGCACATATGATATAGCTTATGACCCTTGCCCCGCAGGAACGGGGAGTGGTTTTGCCTTCCTCGCATTTCCACCCATGACAGAGAGGGTTAAGTGAAGTTCTGTGGTTCGGTTCCCAGCCGAACCTATCTGGATGTACACTTGCTGTAGATGTGGATGCAGCATGTAAGGACATAAAACAAATATAAGAATTAATTGCCCTGCTTGATCCAGACAGTAAAGGCAGTTGTGAAATAAAAGGCACCTGGGATCTATAACCAGATCACATCATTCAGAGCATCCAGTAAGAGTTTCATTAAAAGTAAGTGGCTGATATTAAACAACTTCTCTCTGCGTTATTATGAAGCCACTGGATTTGGATGTGTGACCCCACAGAACTGAGAACATGTCATGCCCAACATCTTGGAGAAACCATGCCGAGAAAGACCACCTAATTGCATATCAGCTCAGCTGAAGCAGGTAATTTATCTTCTTTTGAGATGGTTTGTTTAACAACCTCTCAGACTGAAATGCTTTATCTGCTTTACTCAAGAATGCTATAGCTCTGCAATATTTTTATCATCGTAAATTTTAATGTGAAAGGGAAATTTTGATGTGAAACAGAACACAGCCGTACAGGTCTCCCATTCTGTATTCCTCATCACCATTTAGGTGATCATTTTGACTTCCACTCTACTGGAATTGAGCTTTAACACTGATAGAGATAATAGAGACATGCTCTGAAAAAAATTAAGAAGGACGGAAGGACGGAAGGACGGAAGGAAGGAAGGAAGGAAGGAAGGAAGGAAGGAAGGAAGGAAGGAAGGAAGGAAGGAAGGAAGGAAGGAAGGAAGGAAGGAAGTCCTGTACTTTGGATATCCTTGAGAGAATGGCAAAGCTGCTTATTCTTTGCTTCTGACATCGTTTTCCAAATATAAGACTTACCTTGCCAACAGAAATTGGTTGATTTTTATCTTCTAGTCTTAGTTGTTTATTTTTCACATGTCTATCCCATTGCAATCAAAAGACTCTTGGTGACTTACATTTTATCTGTTTGAGAAGCAGGAAATGAGGAAGGCAACTTTGCTATCTGCAAGAACTCGTGCCTATATATTCTATGCCTCCAAATTCTTGGCACTCACCTTGTTGCATATCTGCAATGCCTTCAAAATAGCACAGTACTCCTGGACCCAGCTTCAGCGTTTGTTTTGCGATGGACTGGTTTCCCTTTTGTTTCTCCTCCTCACAAATATAGTGAGGCAGGAAGGGAAAGGCATTGGCCAGCGGTCTATTTTTACATGTCTCACTTTTAGGAGACAGTGTCTTGACGGGTTTCTGAGCACCTTGAGCACCAGCTAGGCATCTGAGGGCCCTCAACAACCCAGGACATATTTTTTTTTTGCTTGCTTTGACAGTTTTCCAGTCCAGTCCCAAAGGTGCTTTTTCAAAAGGCACCTGGACTTTGTTTTTCCTTGAAGATATTTCGCTTCCCACCCAAGAAGAAGCTTCTTCAGTTCATCAAAAGAAGCTTTTTGGATGAGAAGCAACATGTCTTCAAGGAAAAACAAAGTCCAGGTGCCTTTTGAAAAAGCACCTTTGGGGCAACCGTGATCTGGATGACTGAGAATCTCCATAGACATTTCCAGTCCAGTACATTTTTCCTGCCTTATTCAATGGGACAGTTTGATGTTGTTTATGGTTTTTAAAAGAATGCAATATTTATGAGCATTATTTGACTTTTACTTCCTTACAGGAAGGCAGTTCCTTTTTTCTTTCAAAAGGCATCTTCAAACTCTTCTTAAACTGTTAATAGAGGTGATGTTCTATGGTTAATTGGATTTTAATGGTGTTTTATTGATCTGTCATGAATTTTGTAAACCATCACAGAAGCTCCTTTTTCCCCACCACGAATGACGTAGAAACTTTCTTAAAGAAAATAAAATAGGGGCAGAAATGCATTTTTGTTGAAAATACACACGCACTGTCATTTCTTGGTGCGTTTTAAAAGAGAAAGCAGGATGGAGCAGGTTTCTGATGGAACCCAAATCTATCTGATCTAGAACGGAAAGAGAATAGTCACTTCCTCAGCAGAACTCGAGCAAACCTCCACCTGAGACCTTGGGGAGTCTTGCCAAGCAGAACAGAATATACTTGTCCAAAGAAAATAATAGTCTTGTTGCCTAAGAGAATTGCAGATGTACCACTTCCTTCTGTTAGCCCACACTCCGTCATTTGATATCCTTCATGTAAGGATATGAAAGGAAGACATGCAATATTTCAGACATGGTGACAGGGGGCTTACGTGTCTGGAAATCATGACCAAGGGAAGCTATATAGAAGCTACTAATGGATTCCTGAATGTGTTTCCAACCCAAAAATATGTTAAAACTAAAATATATAAACCTCTAGAGTCATTCTCACAAGAGCCCATGTAGTATTCAAATGACATAAAAGCTAGGGTTCAACTGAGCAATAACTGAAGGACATTAACTTTTGATCAACTATTCCAGTGTTGCCACATTGCTTTGGTATTTGGGTGTTTTGTGTTGTTGTTTTTTATATTTATATTCTACCTATCCCCCAAAAGCTCAAAGCCAGTATATGTAGCCTTCCATCTTCCTGTTTCCCACAGCAACAATATTGTGAAGTAGGTTAGGCTTAGGGGATGTGACTGGCCCAAAGGGAGTTGTATAGGATAGATTTGAACCCAATTTCCCATGCTATAATCCAATAGTTCCCTCACAACACAGCTGTGATTTGTGAGGAGAGAAAAAAAGGCCAAGAACATTGGCATGGGTGCCCAAAGCTTTGGAGTCTACCCCATGATACTTTGGAAGGTCTGAAGTCCAAAGGCAGGAGGAAGAGGCAGGAAGCTGTGGGGCTGAGATGGTCATGAGTTTCCATCCATGGCAATGCTGCCTGCCTCCTAGCTCCCTGAAGCTCAAATATCTCAAATCATCACCACAGGGACATTTTCCACCTCCTGGAAATTTTACACATGAGATTCTGGGCAGCTTGGTTGAAAAGCAAATGGAATTATTTAATTCCAGCATTTTACTCTGGTAAAAAAGGTAACTTGACAAGAATTTGCATAACATGTTGAGGTGACGTTTGAACTCCAAATACCAAATCACATATTTGTATCCAGGAAGTATTAAACGCACATATTTTTCAGATAGTAAATTAAAGATGCTCAGAAAGAGTAGCTATGAGGACCACAGGCATCCCTAGAAATAGAATTGGTACTAGAATTAGACACGCTGCTTGGCATTATGTCATTTCCTATTTTGCTTTTTAAACCTGAAGGGTGCAATCGTGTTAAAAAAAACAATATATCTTGCAGCCTTTTGTTGTAAGATCTTTCTTATCAAAACTAATTGCAGGCCCCTTTCAGATAAGCAAGGGAAATAGTTGGATTACTCTTCTTTCCTTTTATTGGATATTGCTATCTGAATACTATAAGCTAATCAATTGAGTAAGTAGTAGAGATGTAGGTGAAATGGTAAGCTATTCTAGAATTTCAATTTTAATCGTTTACAGCACTTATTGGTGTTGATGATCCTTATTACTTCCAATTGCTGAAAGCATTTCATCTTCAGTAGTAATTTTTATAATTGCGGAAATAAAGAGCAAAATTTGCCTTACTTACAATGATGGTTCCGGATTTCTTCATAGTGGGTCATACATTGTTTTTTTAAAAACTATCTAAACAGGAGAATCCTACTGGTTTCCTCTGTATAGGTAGTCCTTGACTTACAACCACAACCCCAAATTTCTGTTGGTAAGTGAGAGAGGTGTTAAGTGAATTTTGCCCCATTTCACAACCTTTCTTGCCACAGTTGTTAAGTGAATCACTGCAGTTGGTAAATTAGTAAAATGGGTGTTAAGTGAATCTGGTTTCCCCATTGACTTTGCTTGTCAGAAGATCATAAAAGATGACTACAGGACCCTGGGACACTGCAACTGTCATAAATAGGAGCCACTTGCCAAGCAGTGATCACATGACCACAGGGATGCCGCAACGATTGTAAGTGTGGAAAATGGTCATAAGCCACTTTTTTCAGTGCCACTGTAACTTTGAATGATCACTAAGTGAAGTCGGGGACTACCTGTATTTATTTATTATTGTGCCTATAACACTATTATTTGCAGAAACTCAAAACAGCATATCTTGACTGGAGAGCGGGAGTTTTTCCATTATTTTATGCCTACATCTAAGACCCTGTGAGGTGGTTTTGGATTGAGAAGGAGTGTGAGCTTCATGATGGAGTGGCGAAAGTCCAATGCTTTAACCCCTGAGTCACATTACCTCATTGGTGATGAGGCTTTTATAGGATAGGCAGAAATGAATTCATCTTTCTCTATTCAGAAGCATCTAGACATGACCTCTCAACCACACATTCCACATATTGCTGCAATGTGGTATCACACTCCAGTTTGTCTGGAGAAGAAGAGATTCTCCCTGGCTCAGTTTCAAAAAGCTCAGTTTGAATGCCCTGTGTGTGTGTATATATACCAAATAAACACTTCCTGACAACTCTGTGAATGTTTAACATGGCATTAGATATATTGTTCCAAGCCTTTGAAGCCCACTGCTTCCTGTACAACAACCAGTCTTGTTTGTTCTCCTCCTTGGGTGAGGAGAAACCCTGCTTAAGTCCTAGGCAAAACAAGTCCTTGGCCTGGTCTTGCCTCCCTCCATGCAGACCTGCCGCCAAATGAATGGTGATCATTTAGCAGTTGCTTTTTGAAGCCCATCCAATGAACGTGCTGAAGAAACTGTATTAGCAGCTGGACCTGACATCCAATCTTGCCCTCGGTGTATTAAATCATTCTGATGTAATGTCTGACAAACCGTGCGGCTTGCCATTAAAATCTTTCCCCAAAATGTGCCAAGTCGGTATAGAGCATGTAATGAGCCGAAGCTCCCGACAGATTAAAAAAAGAAAGCATTATTACGAAAACAAATCTTCAGGAGGTTTACATTATACAGGAGGACATTTCTTGGAAAAGAAAATTCAGATGCACGTGTGGGACGGATATTTTTTTTCCTCTCCTCCAAAAAAGATTCCACATTCCTGATTTCATATTACCAAGCTCCTGGAGCCAGCAGTTGTTTTGTGCTTGCGTTCCAGGTGGTGGGATAGAACTTCTCATGCACTAAATAAAAAAAAAAGAGGCATTAATATGCTAAATATGTTGTAGCCGATTGGCTCCCATGGTGACAGCTCCCATAGCTTCATGAATAATCCATGGGGCACCTGGAGGCATGAAATTTTCATGCGCAGTTTCTAGAATTTTTTTTGCAATAAGTGTAATAAATGACAGATATACTTGGCACAGGGAGTTTCATAAAATGGGACTCTGCATATTTGTTTATGTTATACATAAATACAAGAATGAAATCTTGGCTTACTTATCAACTGTTGAGAAAAATTCTGCCAAAAATATAAATCCCTATACCATTTACGGAAGTGTAAGGCTCACTGATCTCTGTGGGACTAATTTCTGAATAGATATTATAGGACCGCAAGGAATTATCTGTGGTAATGCCAAATAAAGTGAATATAAGCAAAATGACTCAATGCAACAGCAGCTATTAGTGATGGCATAATCATTCCAGTTTTGCTATGTTAATTAAATTCCACTTCAAACCTAAACAAATAGAATAGGACAGAGCTAAGCAATCATTTTGGACTAGATGCAAAGCTGGAATTTTAAAAGCAAACTGTGTGTTCCCCCAAAATGGCTACAATAAATGTAAATACTCTTTCTCTCTCTCTCTCTCTCTCTCACACACACACACACACACAGAGAGAGAGAGAGAGAGAGAGAGAGAGAGAGAGAGAGAGAGAGAGAGAGAGAGAGAGAGAGAGAGAGAGAGAGAGAACGAAATTGGATAAATGGATGAGGTTACTCCTTGTCACTTTCTTTAGCTCCTCAAGCTGGATGGATGGATGTCATAGAACGCCCAGAACAGAGTTCCGGCACCTTTTTGGGATGGAACCTTGTAGGGTAGGCAAGGCGGGTTGTATGACATGTGTGAGTTCCAGCACTTTTTTTTTTTTTTTACAAAAAAAGCACTGGATGGATGGTTATCATTTTCACAGACAGGTGAAGGCATATCTAAAGAAAACATTGGATACAGCTCCCAACCATTCTAATTTATGAGATTAACCAAGGGGATCCTTCCTTTCCTTTCCTTTCCTTTCCTTTCCTTTCCTTTCCTTTCCTTTCCTTTCCTTTCCTTTCCTTTCCTTTCCTTTCCTTTCCTTTCCTTTCCTTTCCTTTCCTTTCCTTTCCTTTCCTTCCTTCCTTCCTTTCCTTCCTTCCTTCCTTCCTTCCTTCCTTCCTTCCTTCCTTCCTTCCTTCCTTCCTTCCTTCCTTCCTTCCTCACAATAATGTAAAGACCTTAAAAATCTAAGTAGGGCAGGAAGAGCTTTAAAGCAGCAAGAAAGGCAACAAGCCTAATTTTCTCATGTATATAATGTTTCAGGAGCAAATTCTTCTACCTTTCCATATCCCACTCCATTGCTAGAATATCTGCTGTAACCTTGAACAGGCAATTTTGAACAGAGAAGTTTTAAAGAAACTTTTCAGCTTAGAAATCTATCATCTTTAGGCCTTCCCCTTGAAGTAGGAAATTTAATGTCATTGATTTGGACCAGAATTGAGACACATTAAAGTAAAAAAAAAAAAATTATCCTAAAACACCTCAGAGTAGAATTCAATATAAGAGAACAAAAAAAGTCATTTTGAAAGACATGTAATGGAACCAATCTAGCCTAAGAAAACTGAAGAATGAAAAGTATATATTATCCATCTTATGAAGTAATTCTGGCCCATAAAAGGTTAAGGAATAATGAATTCATTAGCTTTTAAAATATTTTAAGACACTTCCTTCAACTGCCATAACAAATACTTTTAAAATAGTTTGTTCACTGAAAAGAAAAATATCCAAAACACACTGATCCCAGGGCCTAATGCTATGTATGAAATCATTCGGTAATTTCTTCAGTCTGAAAGCTGCAGAATATAAAATATATCGTATATTTGGGGAAAACCTAGTGAGCCAATTCAATTTCAGTAATTTCTTTCACTCTGTAATTTTACCAAAACTCTGTTTATGAGACTCTGCTTCTGATTTGTGGAGAATATAACTTGAAAAAGAGTAAGACGATCACTCTGATCATTTAATACTTTTCTTTCTTTTTAAATCTAAAAGTGGGTTGTAAGGTACTTAATAATGTAACAACGACGTTCCACACGTTCCAATTTAGCATGTTGTGTAGCGTTTTGATGTCTCTTCAGGACCACTGATGATACAGCATTTTTCTTTATTACAGATAATTTCCATCACCTACTAACAAATGTGAACGAGCCTAAGAATCCCTGGAGTCTAAGCATTTGGAGAATTTATATCTGCAGGACTGCTGGCATTGTTAGGAAAACGTGATTCAGCAACTCTGCCCTGCCTCTTATTAGCAGCTAACCTTTCACTAGTGAAAATAAGGACACTCTTGTACACTGCAATATTGTTTTCTGTGGACCAGGATTGATCCATGAATATACACCCTGCATCCTGCTGCCATCCAATCATACTTGCTGGCAGCTCCAAATATTAGGTACTATACAGCTGGACACACCTGCTTAGAATGTTTGTGGCTTTAATCTGTCTGCATGGTGCATTTTCTTTTCTTTTACTTTTGATTTCTTCTGATGTTTTTGACAGTGAGGCCACCTAACCTCTCTGAAGTAGGCGGCACACCAATTCATGTATCAATAAGTGTATTTTTTTTTCAAACATTCACAGGTAAATATATTGATAATACAGCATGACTATCATTTGATGACATATTATAGAGAGTAAAGAGGATGACTTTGACAGAGATATACAAACGTTGTAGCCTAAGAGAAAGGAACTGAAACATTATTTTTAAGTCGGGAATATCCAGTTTGGAAGTTACTGATAGTAACACCTCCCTAATTCACTGAAATACAAGAAAGAGAAAGGGGTATAGCACAATCAGACGTGGAAGACTGGAAGACGTTACGTAGACTAGACCATAAAATCAACTCCAGAGGAAGGCTAAAACTACTTTAATTGAGCTTGGCTATAATCAGAATGTCTTTCATACAAAACTCCTCTGGCACAGTCCGCCCTTTAACTATGCTCTCCTGCCTTGGTAGAGAGCAGTTTGTGTAGTATTTAAGGCATCCAGTAGTAACTGGGAGACTGGAGTTCTAGTTCTACCTGAGGCACAAAGGCAGGCAAAGGCAAACTACTTCTGAAATATTAGCAGCTCCATATTTGCAGGGACTTGCTCAGACAATCAGCCAGAATCAACACTCACTTGAAGGCATATATACACAACAACAACAACAACAACAAAAATAACATTTTTTTAATTAAACTTTAATATCCTCAAGTAATACCTTTAACATAATCAAACAACAACTTCCGCCTATCCCAGGTCCTTGGAAGTTCTCAATAGGTTGTTAAAAATGCCAAATCCATTCTAAACATCTGGCTGACTGCGCAATAAACTATGAAAAATGAAAATGAATATTATAGAGCCATCACCTGGCCCTTGTACTTTTGAGACACATCACTGGGCAAAACAGCCCACCTCTGTAAACAGAGTAATTTTTTGTTTGTTTGTTTGTTTTACTAAAAGTGGTTGTCTGGAAAACCAGCTGTTGGGGGGGGGGACACAAGTACTATGGTGGTGATAAATAGCACCTGAAGCATCAATCTCTCACAAAAGACTAGGCACAATTCCATAATGTGTGGGGCCTGTGGCTCACAGACCCTAAGATGGAACAAATGTAGAAGAACTAAAGCTGCTTTGCACAAATCTAATAAACTTCAGCAGCAAAAGGTTTTGGAGACAATTACCAGAAACTATCAAGGGGTTGGTCAATAAAGCTTACCAGCACACAATTTCAAATAAGTTAAACAACCTGATTGCAAGTCCTTGCCTAAAATTATTCTTTAATGGAAAAAGGATTTCCCAGCACACCTTTCCTGGATGTAATCGAATAAAGCTTAAATTGGCTTTTATGGAGCAATCTACCTTAACTCCCACGTTTTCCTGAAGACTTCAGGGCCTCCAAGCCTCATCCCCACTTACCAGAGTATACAGCTTCATTTTTTTTTACCATGGGCCAGATAATTTGGCTCAACCTGGAGTAGTTCTGCCTGCTTCTCCAGGGTTGCCTTTCTCTATTGCCCAGCTTTCCCTGGGGCTTTTACTAGCCCCTTTTCTAGTCTGCTTTACATGGTCTTCCTTCCTTTTTCAGGTCCACTTTCTAGCACACCTTCCTCTGCTCACTCCTCTTGAGACCAAAGCTCTTCAACCAAAAAGTATGGGGTCATGGAAACTTCTTTGGGCTCTCTAAGGGAACCTCTCTTCTTCCCCCTTCCTTCTTGAGGCTGGGATGTCAAAACCACTAATGTTTTGATCTCTTTCCAGCTACTAAGGAAAGGTTGTGGGTCTTCCCACATACAACTACTACTGTATTAGACATATTTGAACTTGCATGCAGTTCAACATGCAGGGGCCAGCATGGTTTTGTGCAGGCCTAGGTGTGCACATGTGTTGTCTCTCCTGCATTGGCTTCCAATTTGCTTCTGGGTCTAATTCAAGTTGCTAGTTGTCACCTTTAAAGCCCTACATAGCTTGGGACAAGGTTATTTGAAGGACCATCTTCTCCCAATCACAGCTTCCCGACCTACCAGAGCGGGAAGGCAAGGAATGCCCCAGGTCCCCTCTCCTAAGGAAGTACATTTGGCAGGACTAAGAAGAAGAGCCTTCTCCATGGAGGTTTCCTTCCTATGGAACATCATCCCCACAAAAATAAGATTGGCACCCACTTTGACACTCTTTTGCAAGGCCCTGAAGACCCAGTTTTGCCAACAGACCTAGGGACCTCAGAGTGGGATGGATCCCATGAAGTGGCTTATTTGACTGATGGCTGTCACCAGGGGTGGGGGTGGGGGATTATCACTTTTTATTATTTTTATATGAGATTTTTATCTTTTGTAAGCCGAAGTCACTGAGAGTGAGTTGGATGGTCATATGAATTTTAATAAAAATAAACTTCCAGATGGAAATATATTGATTCCTTAGCTGAATGGAATTTGGGGGTAGGGCATGTTGATGTTGAGGTATGGCCTGGCTGCCTGGCACCAGGGCTATAGTTTGCCCATTTACTGTTGATTTTCTGTAGTTGGTACTCTTCATTAAATGCTGCCATTAAAGATCAAAATTGGCTTGCTGTGGGACAATCCAGCACAACCATAGAAGTAGCAGATGGATAAAATTGACAAACCTTTCTAATCATGATTTTTTCTGTTTCTTTTGGGCAAACAAAACAGAAAAGGGTATAAACTGAGAGGCTGCCAACTTCTACAACAGTCAGATTTCAGTGAAAGTCTAACCTTCAAGAATTTAAAGTATTCTAAATTTCATTGAATTATTTCCACACATGTATATGCTACCTGATTCAACAGACTCTGGAGTCCTTTGAGCTCTCTGAGCTTGGTTGTTTGCTTATAGACATTCACTGCCCAACTAGGTAACATCATTAGTGCTATGAGTTTGCTCTCTTGTTTATATACAGTACCTTGCCCTGCTAGTGCTACTGGCGGTGTCATTTTCTCCTTGGTAGTGCCTTAATTATGATAATGTTTTCTGTTTGATTGTTTCTCTGGTATTAATCCCTGCTTATCTGGGTATTGGCTGCTGGAGAGGATGTGTGGCTCTAGGGGTGGCTTACATGGATATCATGATGATCATAAAATATGTAAAAAATAAAATCTCAATTAATGACTAAGGGAGCTATCTATTATTAAAATCTTTCTCCTCAAATAATATATAAAATAAGACTGTTTTCATTGCTGTTCTGAAGGCTAACAATGTGGGGACAATTATGGACAATGTTGTCATATTATAATAAGGGTGCAGCCACATCAAAGATCTGAGCTCTGCACCCCAACTTCCTAGGGGATAAGTATCCAAAGCTTCCTTTTCTATGTATATCATGTGGTGTAAATTCCACCTTGAGAAGATGATCCCAAAGTTAGTGAGGACACAAGCATTGCATTTAATGATTAGCCCATTGAATTTGGGCCAATGCAATTCCCAAGGATTCCAACTGAACCAGCTAATACCAGAAAATCAGTGAGCAGCCACATTCTGCATAGCTTCAGCTTCCAAGTGATGGTCATAAGCAGCTTCATTTTGTGCAATAGTTTAATTATGAAATGAGTCACTGTCTTAATACCTCCTGGACCAGAAATATCTCAGCTCTGGATCAGTCAGAGCTGATCAAAGGCTCTCCTGGCCACAGCCTTCACCTGCTTCTCTGGGAGGAGCCCTGAGTCCACATGAACCTCCAAATTCTCTGTCAGCTTCTTCAGGATAAGTGCAGCGATGTCAAGATGGAGCAGTCATAGCTCCAGGGAAGTTTTCTATAAACAATAACTATTTCTTATTGGGACAATCTCCACCTATCATCCACATTAAGTCTTTTACAGTCTCTCAAACACTGTATTAGGTCTTTTCTTTCTTGGCCTGGTAAAAATGATGTAAATCTGAGTATCATCGGCAAACTGACGATCTTTAAATCCCAAACCAACAGATGATCTCTCCCATCATCTTTATGTAGATGTTTAAAAAAGGGAAACAGAGCTGAAGCACCCATAATGAACTGTCCAAGTGCTTGACCTCTCTTCCACTGCCATTCAAGCCAACAACACTGGAAGGAATAGATTTCAAGCAGTTCCCAACTCCAAGATCTTGCAAATAGCCTAAAGGAAAATAATAGTCAATAGTATTGAATGCCATCGAGAAAACCACAGTTGGACAAGGAGGAGCACATCTTGGATCATCCTAAATAGCAACCAAGATGGTTTCCCTCCCATGGTCAAGCCGGAATCCCAGTTGGAAAGGATGCAGATAATGTTTGTTACTCAGAGCTATATATAGTTTGCCATAATTATTGCTTTCAACCTAATAGTCCCTTTAGTTCTAAGGAGTTGGACGAGCACCAAAGAAATCAAGTTCTGGTCTACAGAAGCTCACTGGGTGGTTTGAGGCAGTCATTGTCTCTCAGCCCAAGCCATCTCACCATGGTTTGTTGTGGGGGGAAATGGAAGAAAGGCATTGAAAGATGGGATATAATCTCTCTACCTCTATCCATCCATCCAACCTGGCCAGTAAAAAAATGACCAACCAACCCAACCTCCTAGAGTTAACAATGCTCCTTTTTCAATATCAACGCCTTCCCCCAGGAATATATCATATTTATTTACATAAATATACACAGCTGACACACCTATAGAGTCAAAGCAGCAATTGACTGAATTTTGGAGTTTTGTTATCAAATTTAGAATGCAAAACACATTTATTATTTCTTTAAGGGATGAAATGCCATGCTGGGCTTTATAAATAACTTTTCATTTGAAGATGCTGTGTGCATCTCTAAATGGGGACAATCAAGATCTACTGTGACTGATGGGGAAATTAGCAAAGTGATAAAATTCATGCATGAGTTGTGGCGGTGGCAGCAGCTGTGCATTGAAAGGCAAACAAATGTTACCTGGAAGAGCATCTACAAGCAAGACATGCCTTCCATCTGCCTGTTTCTAGAAGGTGGAAATGTTTTTCTGTGAGCCTTTTATGAAGGTAATTCGGTGACTTATTATTGTTAACAAGCTAAAAGTTGCTTGAGCAGGCTTGACATTTTGAAATCATTGGAAAATTAAATTTAAATGAAAAAGACACTACAAATCTGGAATAATGCTACTACCTACATTTTGAGTACTCAAATTAGATTTGAAACTAAACATAGACAGTCTCTACTGCATATACTTGGAATGGAGGGGGGGGCAATGTTGTTGCTGCCATTTTTCATTCTCCAATTCATTTATGAAAGATTCATGGAACATGGTTATCTTCATTGTTGAAATTGGCTACCACCAGTATTCCTCCAGGTTCAATTCAGGGTGCTTATAGTTACCTATAAAGTCCTTCGAGGCATGAGGATGGGCTTTTTGGAGGACTGTCTCTCCTTGATTGTGTCATATTTGGGAGAAGAGGCATACTCTGGGTCCTGTCTATTAGGGATTGCTCTATGGTAGCACTCCAGAAGAGAGCCTTTTCTCCCATGGCACCTGCCCTTTTGAGAAGGTGCCATCTCCCTCAGAGATCAGTTAGGCCCTGACACCACTGGCCTTCCATAGGGCTTTAAAGAAATGGCTGTGTCACAAAATTAGTGGGTCCTGAAGTGGGGCAGAACCATGCAATGATTATTACTGGTTGCTTTAGCTTTTACTTCAGCTGTAGATTATGTATGTATTATTTCTGTTGTCATGTGTAGTTTTGTTGATAGCCACCCATGAATTTGACATAGGTGGCCATATAAAATTGAATGAACGAATGAATGAACATTCATGCTCCTCTTATATACGTGGCCCGTGCTCAGCCACTACATTCTTATTATAAGGACAATATATTATCAAATGTGTTGTGACTTTTCTAGGTAGAAACCAACTTTATATCCAACCTATCTCTGAGAGTTGTTTTTGTGGAAATAAAAGGAGAGGAGATCCACATGTAAACTTTTTTTGAGCTCCTGCAAGAGATCTAATAATAAATTATTACATGAAAATAATTCAAATATATTTGGAGTTACATTTGGCCTCACTGCCATACTGAGTCCAAGAGGTAGTTAATAAAAGAAGTAACTAAGTAGGATATTCATTCCTAAGCAAGGCTTTCTTTAAAAAAAAAAGTCCAAAAATGCTAACTTCTAGAGCTATTAAATCAAACAGTATTAAACAATACTGTAAATAATATCAACACACTATATGGTAGGGTAGGTGACAAATTTGTGAAAGATTTCAAAGGATTGTCAAAGCATACATTCTTTCACCCCTAGTTGGCAAGGACATTGTAGAGTATCTGGGACTGATGACAGTTTGAGTTATGCCTCTCTCTTATCACCTTCCAGATGGATCATTGCTATGTGTCATGGCTGGGCAGAGAACTCTCATCCATATGGACAACCCAGCTGGTTGCAGTGAAACTCTCTGTCTTCTCAGATACCCAAATTAATTTCAACATGTCCAATGTGGCACTGTTTGGACTACATTGCAATGGGGAAAGTTCAGTATCATGGCTCCTCTTTCTGAAGATTGCCTAAGTGTGCAAAAAGAAATAAGCCTTTTCTGTTATTGCAAATTGCCCTCTGGAGCATTGCTCCCCCAAAGCTAGATTAGGTCTGTGCCTTTTCAGGAGATTCTTAAGACCTGAAT
Source organism: Azemiops feae (assembly GCA_023970755.1). Classification (NCBI taxonomy): domain Eukaryota; kingdom Metazoa; phylum Chordata; class Lepidosauria; order Squamata; family Viperidae; genus Azemiops; species Azemiops feae. Next base: position 1,608,054 of record JALGBA010004260.1, read on the forward strand.
GGGCTCCTAGGCACGGGAGCTGAAGTTTTAGTCAGAACCGGTGGTGTGGTTATTGTTTGTTTAGACTGATCTGGCTCCTCAGCTGTTGTTTGTATTTTATATTGTATTTTTGTATTGTTTTTAAATGTTGAAAATCTTGACAGAGGCACTATTGTGATCTGAACAGCTACTGTATATAAATCAAAGAAATAATTAATAAATAAAACCAAGGTAAGTTTGCAAGACTTTTTCCTGAAGTAAATTAAAGGGGAAAACTCACTGAATTGGAAATAAATGAACATTTACACTTAAGGCTGGCTTGTAAAAAAAAGCTTAATGGGATCCAAGTATCCAAATTATTGTGAGATTTCAAGATTTTGCAAGTTCTATATGTACATTCAGAAGAGAAATCAATTGTAAATTGTAGAACCAACAAAGGAACATAAAGGAAAATAAGACACCTTCCTGTTAGTAGAATCAAGAGACAAGAAATACTAGCAAACAGCTGAATTTTTCATATTTGCGGTGTTTGATTAAATCATTTTAAATTTATACAGAACGGTTTTTTCTATATTTATATTTTAAGCTCACTCCCATTGTAGGTTTTACAAATATGAATAATTTTTGTACATTATTTCACTCTAAACCCCATGAATATCCTGAAAAAAGATTGCTTAGCAGAACTAGCACAAGTGTAGAATAGCAACCAAGGGATCACTTGAACCATTGCAGATGCCTTGCCTGTGATTCATAAATCACGCTGCAAGACAATTGTTAGTGACACAGAAGGCAGCATTTTATCTGCTTGTTCAATAAAAGGCAGACCTCCAGCTGATTAATCTTTTCTTTAAAAATTGCATAAACAGAGAAAGAGAAAGAAAAATACAGAATAAAGTAAGAGACAAAAAAAATAGCAACGGCATGCTTAGGTCTCTAAATTGTTTCAGTTGTCAGCTAAAATGACTGCAGTTTTCCTCAGACTGGCTTGGGAAAAGTCAAGCTATTTCCTTTGAAAATGGGAAAATAAGCACATGCTTCACCTCCCTTTGCACACATGATGCCGGTCTGATGTCATTCTCTGCTCCAATTTAAACAATTATGCTGACTCTTCATATACCAAAAAGTTAACCAGGTTTTTTTTTATTTATTCATTTATTTTCTGTCTTTATTATTTTGATGAATAACTCAGGGCAGCAAGCATACCTAAGATCCCTTCCTCCTCCTATTTTCTCCACAACAAGAACCCTAGGAGGTAGGTTGGCCTGGGGAAGAGTGACTGGCCCAAACTGATTTCATGCCTAAGGTAGGACTAGATTTCACAGACACCTGGTTTCTAGCCTGGTGCCTTAACCGCTAGACCAAACTGGTTCTTCATATTTAAACTGCTGCAGACCCATGATGTTAAATTCCTTTTTCTGGGAGGCACATTCATATGACCATTCCAGCATTGATTAGTCACTGATAGATTCTCTAGGAATGGACCTGCATCTTAGGGGATAGTGAGGAAAAATAATACAATCCATTAGGTATTCATTCACTATCAGTGCCCTCAGAACGTTTTCCTCAGCAACACTGATTCCTATACATTTCATTAGCCCTAGGTCATCAATAAGCATCAGAACAACCTATCATAATTCCAGGAGCTAAATTACATTAACGATACCTAAGAAAGAAAGGGTCCAAATCAATTTAACTGGGGCTGTACTGGGTCTGCTAATCAGGGGATCCTCCTGCTCGTTGTGTTCTACCTAGTCATCTGTGAAGTTTTCTTTCAGTTGCTATTTTCTTGATGGTTCCCTCTAATCTTCTTACTCATTTCCTTACTTGGATGGTGGTGTTCTGCTATTGGGCAGAAGCAGTCAGAGGGAAAAGGCAGAAAGTAAGGGAAATTATACTTTTGGGAAAGATCAAGGGAAAGGGAAAGATACAACACATGTGAGCAAGAAATACTCAATGCAAGCTTTGTGGATTCCTCCTGTTATGGAATCCAGGATGTCAAAGACCAAGCTAATTGCAGGCAAAATTCATGCTATTCATATCAGTGACCCTTAAAACTAATGTTTTAGACACACGCTTTCTCTTTTTGAAACTGTGTAGACTATTTAAATACAATATAGCCAAAGCTGATTATATCGTGATTGCCAACATGTAGCAACTGGCATCAGAAATTAATCTTTTCCTCCTTGACCTACAGTCCTCAAAAGAATGTAAGTGCAGTCAGTGCTTTTCCACACAGCCTTTTCCCAACAACACTCACCATAATGCCTTGATAAATTCTCTCTGAGGTCAAGCACAATGGGCTATGATTTTCTATTCCCTCCTGGTTCCTGTCTTTCATCTACTTACAATTTGGTCTCCTGGGTTTGTCTTGCTTTTTTGATTGACAAGCAAGAATAAATATGGCATGCCAAAGCATGTTGGTTTTTCCTCTTTTATTTTTCTTTGTTGAAGGAGGAAATAACATAAAAGAGAATAGGGACATATTAATATTTTATTAGCAATTCTTTTCTTACCAGGGTTGACTGGCAGCTCTCGCAAAATAGGGAGAAAAAGCTGGCTTTTAATTACTTCCTTCAGCATGAATGGTGTTACTGCCACCAGCTCATCCCTGCAGCAGACCAAATGAAAAGAAACTGAGCATGTGTTTGTGTGTGTGACATACACTTGCATAAGTAATTAATGTGCCATCATAGCTATGTAGGTCACATTTATGTGTTTTCTTATCTGTGTTAATGCTAATAATTTATCTCAACTATTCAATTTTACTTTGGTACTGTATTTATTTTTTATTTTTGCTGGTCATTGACTGAACAATAATTTATTTATTTGTAAAAAATAGGTGTTTTTCAAAGAGAGGCAATTCACATTGGAGCAGCTGGGGGTCTTTTTAAATGTTCTGCTCAATTTCTCCTTCAGTCCATCTGCTCCTCTGGTTGGCTCTCTCTGAAGAGATGGAATATAATAATGATATTCCATTTTTCAGAGTTGAGGAAGTGAAATACATGAGTCTCCTTAGAGGTTTCTTCTCTGAATCGAGTGGCTAAAGTTTCTTCCCTCCAAAGCGACTTCACTGTGTATACCTAAATGAAATTGACCTCTGATACCTGTCAAGAATTTCTCATTATTGCTCCCTTGGAACAGCCTAGATCAGGGGTGTCAAACCTGCAACATCACGTGACATGTCGTGACGTATCACGACTTTTTTTCCATTGCCGGCAATGGGGTGAGCGCAGTTTTGCCATGACGCATCCGGCCCACGGGCCGGCAGTTTGACACCCCTGGCCTAGATAGTAGGCCAGAGAGATATTAGGGAGGCCATTTTAAGAGTCGCACTGTGGAGGCCATTTTAAGTACATCCACATGATAAGCTATTGGCATGCAGCACTCATTATGCAGGTCAGGGGAGGACCCTGTAGGACAATAAATACTTCTTCCTTCTAACAGATAGTTTGGAGCCTTGTAAGAAAAATACACATCTTGACTTTATTCTGATAAACAAATCAATGTGAGGAAGGATTTTAAAATGGCATTCTTGTACTGCAATGTACACAGTCTCTAGCCAAAAGTCATCTCAAATTTTCTGTCCCACTTAGGGTGAAGACAGATGTGACACCAAAGTACAGTTTAGTGAATTCTTCAGCATTTGTACTAGGCACCTTCAGAACTACCACTCATATTAGCTGACTAATTGTTTCTCATCCTCTGTTTTGGCAAATGTATCTAGAATGCAAATTCCAGATGACCACTAGAAGGCAGCAAAATGATTTGCATTCTTCTTGCAGACCAGATCTGAAGGTCCCACTTATAAATCGCAGAAGGAAACATTAAGTACAAGCCTGTTTCAGGGATCCAAACATTAAGTACAAGTCTGTTTCAGGGATCTAAGATAGGGAACTTTCTTGGTAACCATGTTGGGAACTAACCAGTCAACATTGAGCACACTCAATTCATTCTTTAGCCATATTTTCCTTCAGTACTTGACTTCTGAAATAAACTGCTTTCTTTGAAGTGCACAGAATGAATTTCCTGATTGGCCTCACCATCCTAAAGAAACCAGGACTCTAGTATCCCATTATCTGTTCAATATGTAAAAGAGTAAACTGATTTCCTGGAAAAAAATTGTATTTTTCTTAAATCTCTTTCCTAGGAGTGTCTTTTTCATACCAGCAACTTCATCATGTTCAATGATTCTATCTTCAAGGAAAGGTACCATTAGTCATTTATCTATCAGATGAAATCAGGCCACAGAATGAAAGGAAAAGAATTGTTAGAGTCTTCTCCAAATTGGCATCTTCTGAATGTTCTGGAACTTACATCTCCCATAATTCTCAGCCAGCATGGCTGAACTGATCTCAGCTTAGTGTGAGTTCACTTGTGATGTGTCTGCCTCTTTCAGAAGAAAATCAGAAGGTTTCATATGAACAGTTAAGAAATTTGTAGAAATAAAAACAATTTATGCCATTTTAAGATCAGCACCTTACTAATTTTTTTGAATCTGAATTCATTTAATGAAATGCAAAAAACCTTGAACTTGATCTCCCTAGTAGAAGATTAGTTATGATTTCACAACCAGTAACTTGTAGATGCTTTGTGCCCAAATCACTTCAGTTGCTAGTTTTTATATTTAATTTCATTAGCTAAAATTGACTGATGGCAACATTGCTGGCAAATAGTTTTATTCTTATTCAGTCCATCAAAGTGATGCCAATGATCCCATGGAACCAGTGCATCAGAAGGTTTCCAGTTCCATGTTTCAGCTACATATGATAGTACTGGTAATATCTATGGAGATTCTCAGTCATCCAGGTCATGGTTGTCCCAAAGGTGCTTTTTCATGAGGCAACTGGACTTTCTTTTTTCTCTTTGAAGACATTTCGTTTCTCATCCAAGAAGCTTCTTCAGTTCTGACTGGATGGTGGGCAATGGAAGGGTTTATATTCCTTGCAGAAAACTGGTCATTTGCATTCTTTTAGCAAGTCATTGATGCCACCTGGGGGCTTATCTGTGTCATTAGGGTCACCTGAATAGTGCAAATGGGTGTGGAGCCTTCTTGGAATTGTTGAAAGAACAGTGTTGTAGACTAGAGATAGATGATGTCATATCTCTCCCCCTTTGTTGAGAGAAGGCTGTTCAATTTTGACATAGATGGCCTCTTTACCACTGATATTGGTAATAATAATAATAACAGTTTCCAGCATAAATATCACACGAGCAAGCCCCAAAAGCCGCCAATTTAGTTTTTCACTTTGGCTATTGAGGCAATGTTCTTTTCCTCTACCATGGAGCAAGATTTTTGTTCTGATTATACTCCATTTAGCTGTACAATTACTGGTGGATCATCAGTAGCCAGTATTTTTGTCTTGTCCAATGACCAGTCAAAATGGCGGTGCTGCATCCTTGATTCACAGAGGATATCAGTGGTTCCTACTGTCATGGGCAATATTGCAATATCATCTGTATAGACAAAGTTGGTGATTAATTGTCCCTGGAAAATTCCTTAGAAGAGTTTTCTCGTGATGATATCTACTGCTGTCATGAATAGCAATGGGAACAGGAGGCATTTCTGGCATTGTATGACTTATTATTATATAAATGTCTGGTCACAACAACCCAGTGCAAAGAGAATTGTGTTGTCCTCATCTTTGTACCTGAAGTTGGAAGAACCACAGAAACATTTAACTGACCGTGGAAGGAAGATTAATCTCACAATAGTTTTTGAACCTGTGGTTGTCTCATTTTTAAAAAACTGGGGACTATGATGACTTGCTTCCATATACTTGGTATTTGTTCTGATACCTTTACTTAAGAAGTGAAGTTGTTGTAAGTAAAGAATCACCTCCTGACTTGAGTGCTTTTGCTATGGCCTCCTAATATTGAGCTGAATTGTCCTGCTTCAGTTATGTTGTAGTCTCTTTGGTCTATTCAGTGCTTGTCATTTCCTCTGGTCAAAACTTGATAAAATTTCTGATGTACCTCTGCATGTGCTTCCCACACAGCATCTGAGTATTCATGTGCCCAGGAACTGCCCCAGCCTTGTAAGGAGGTTTGCTAACAGCCAAACATCTTAGAGTCAACAAGGGTGAAAGATTTTTCACAAAAGGCATTCATGAATCATCTACTCAGTAAAAGAAGGAGAAATGTGCCCAGTTAAGGTAAGAGCCTTACAGAATAGTTTCTTTTTTCTAAAAATCATTTATTTTATAATCTCTTTACCATTTTAATAGTCTATCTATCTAATTTACATGCCACCCATGTCGCTGTCAAGCGACTCTGGGTGGCTTATGAATACCATAAACCCAAAGTACAAAATATTAAAACATTAAATATTAACATGAACAGAGATTAAATAAAAAAAAAAAACTTATATCCTTCCCACACTGAATACATTACAGTATTTAATATTTATTTGCTATGTATATGTAGGGATGTGGGTCTATATATATGTTGTTCATAGTATGTTTAGGTGTGTGTCATTTATGTGTTTCAGTTTGAGAGCGGGCAACTAAATTTCATTTTTGATGTGTGTCGTTGTGCCCACAATATAAAAATGACAATAAAGGTTATCTTATCTTATATGACCCTGAGAAGTAAGCTTTAATGTGTCTCTGCAGAACAGGCCGTATCAGTCGTTAATATCAGCTGTTACATTTATTGGTTTGATGTTTTCTTTTTTACTATAAGACATTGTGTATTTATTTTATTTTTAAAACTTATATTTCACCCCTCAATACCAGATTTTCTCAGGGTAGCTTACAGCATCAAAGTCAATCAAGCAGCAAGCATTTAATTCATGCATGCCATAGATTTATTCTGCTATTTGTTTATTATTCACACATACTTAGGATCAATCCTGATGAATTTTCTTTGTGGGCTATCAATATATTGAACTAGCCAATATGATAGGCTAAAAACAAATATGCTGTTGAAAACTGTCAAGGCCAAACTTTTATATAGCATATTTTTCTTGGTGAGGGAGATGGGGAAGAGTCCAGCAGCTGTACAACTAACTCTGCTTCTTGTTTAAATGAACTTGCATTACTCCCCCCCCCAAGTCACATCTGTGCTTTACAATAAATCTTTTGGCACCATCCCAAAGTACTTCTTGCCTGAAAATCTGGACATGGTTTGTGCTACCCACAAAACCAATGCATGATTTATGTGCAGGCTGTAGCCTGCCTCTCACATTCTGCTAAGCTCATTAAGCTTTTGGTCAAATAATATTCTGGCAAAGGCTGAACTTGCAATCCAACCATCAATGGTAATTCTGACTATTTGTGTTCTTTTGATTCCAGCACACAGTTGTTTGAAAAATAGTTGTTTGGCTAACTAGCTTCATTGCCACAGAAAACCCATGGAAAAGAACTTCAGGGGAAATCCACAAAAATTGTTGTGACTTTATGAATATAGAGCGTGATTAAACGATGGAATTCATATTCACAAGATGTTGTGGTAACCACCAACCTGGGTGACTTTAAAAGGGAATTAGATAAATTAATGAAGGGAAGACAAAGCTATTAGCCATAACTCATCAAGAGGATTACGTACTGCTTGCAATATTAATGGCAAAGCAAGGCCTTAGTAACAGCTATGGGATGCTGTGTTATGCTTTCATTTCATTTGTGAACTTATTTATTTATTTTTCACAATTTTGAACTGCCCATTTCACTCAGAGAAGGTCTCTGGGTAGTGTATAACAAAGTATTAAAATATAAAAATAGTATACAGAAATTTAAGAAGAGACAAGGGGGATGATGAACTTTCCATTAGCATTTGATTAGTCAATGGGAAACAATGCGGAAATAAGTCACCATAATTCTTATTCCATTTGGATGACTAATATGTTATCCAAAACAAAGATTTTTTTTAAAAAAATCCTCTTTGTGAGGCAAATTGGTCAGTCAAGCTCAGTACAGGTAGTCCTTGACTTACAACACTTCATTTAGTGACCGTTCAAAATTACAATGGCAGTGAAAAAAGTGACATGACCAGTTTTCACACTTACAAACATTGCAGCATCCTCGTGATCATGTGATCAAAATTTTGATGCTTGGCAACTGACTCATATTTATGACAGTTGCAGTGTCCCCAGGTCATGTGATTACCTTTTGCGAACTTCTGACAAGCAAAGTCAATGGGGAAGCCAGATTTACTTAACAACCATATGACTAACTTAACAACTGCAGTGATTCACTTAACATCTGTGGCAAGAAAGGTCATAAAATGAGACAAAATTCACTTAACAACTGTCTCACTTAGCAACAGAAATGTTCAGCTCAATTGTGGTCATAAGTCGAGGATTACCTATATTAGCTACAGCTGAGATAGGCCATTTTTGAGTTTCCAAGAATTATTCCAATTAGCAAGGTGGTGATAGAGCAATGTCACAAGACAGGACTAACTAAAAATTATGAGTTTGGAGGTAAATTAAAATAAATTATTAAGTTTATATGAGATTTGCCCGGACTAGTTTGCTTATTTATTTACTTGAAAAAAATATATCTGAAAATTACATGTTCAATTTCTGCAATGCATTCAGAACTGGATCCTAGTGGATGCTTGTGAATGAATGAATTTCCAAATAGAACCTCTTCAATCCCATTGAAAGATATCAGGAGTTTACACCAGTTTCCTGTACACCAGGAGTGGGCAACTATGGCCCCTTTACAACCTGCTGACTTCAACTCCCAAAATTCCTGAGCTAGCCATGTTGGCTCAAAAATTCTGGGAGTTGAAGTTCACAGGTCATAAAGGGGCCTGTACTACCCTGCCTTGTTCTATACTGAGAGCAGATGCTGTGTTAAGCTTTCAGTTTACAGTGTGTTAAGCTTCATCTTACATAAGTAGAATGATTATGAACACGCTTGCATGGGAACAGAAAGTTAATATTCATAACTAAGCCAAAGTGTGGGCTCCCTTCCACATTTTCTCTTTATAAGCAGCAAAAATATGACACAGCTCCTCTGATTAATTCACAGGAGGCAAGAACCCTTCCTGAGATTTTTAGTAAGGGACAAGGAGAAACAGCTTTCTCTGAGGTAGTTTTCTTGGAAGTGATTGTTTTCTTTTGCTTAAAAAAAACCAACCCAACCCCAAATGCTGCACAATTGTGCAGTCTGAATTGCTACTAAGAAAGTCCCCCCCCTCAGTATTCTGCCTTTAATGACAACTCTCTCTCTCTCTCTCTCTCTCTCTCTCTCTCTCTCTCTCTCTCTGTGTGTGTGTGTGTGTCTCTCTCTCTCTCTCTCTCTCTCTCTGTGTGTGTGTGTGTGTGTGTGTGAGAGAGAGAGAGAGAGGGAGAGAGGGAGGGAGGGAGGGAGAGAGGGAGAGAGATTACTAATTGTGGCACTGTCAACTGTATTATGTGGCCAGTTTTCTGGGAGGAGAAAGAGGAGGAAACTAAATATTCCTTCACATTTCCATAACAGAGATGAATCCTAAAACAGGGGTGTCCAACCTTGGCGACTTTAAGACTGGTGAACTTTAACTCCCCAGCCATCTATGGAGAATTCTGGGAGTTGAAGTCTACAAGTCTTAAAAGTTGCCAAGGTTGGACATCCCTGTCCTAAAAAAAATTGCCAAATGGAATTTCTCTAAGTGCTGCATCTCCAATTTCTTTTTACCTCCCCACCCCCACATTTTGGCTAGATAAAATGAATGAAAAAGGGTGCAATGATTCAGGTCCCCAACTGGATTTTCAGTGACCTGATCAATCATTCTGCTGTTTGGTTTCTTTTCCCATTTGTGGTGGAAGAAAACCTAAAACATGCCAATCTTCTTTGAGAAGGCTTTAGAAAATGGCTACTTTCTGACAACAAAGGGATCTATTGTTATGTGCCAGCAGCTCATGAGAATAAGTCCAGGGATAATTCAGTCAGTTATATTATCTAAATGTTGTCTCTGTGTTTCTGAGCTTCCTGTTAGAACTTGGAGGTATTGCCTTTAACTATAAAGTAATTGCAAGAATCTTTAAAGATCAGAGAAGGGTTTGAATGGAATGAATTTCCTTTGCCTTTGGCATCACCCAATCATGCAAATGATAACTTATGTTTGTTTTAAACTGTAAATTTTTCCTCACTGTTCCTTAAAAAAATAGATTCAAATAACTGTCCCAAGCTCAGAGAGCACCAAACATTCCACAATTCAACCTTAAGCTACATATATTCAGAGGAAGTTCAGAGGAAAACTAGGCTTTTAACGGAAATGCTCCAGGAATTAAGCATTCATGTTTATATGGCAAGTAACTTCGCCCAAAAAATTCTGCAAAATTGACTATAGGTCCTTTCAGTAATTTGAGATACTATGTAGTTAAAAGTGACGAGAAAACCTAAAGCTCCAAAGGTACAAATACAAAATAGGATTGAATAATTGATCGTTTAAATATGTTCTAACAACAACAATAATTTTATGGAGATTTTGACTCAAAATTTGGGAATTACAGTCAACCCAAAACATGCACACAAATTAAAAACAACGAGATCGTGAAGTTCCCTGCCATAAAATAATATAATAATGGATCTTACGGCCTTAAACCCCTAGTAGCATGTGCAAATTATATATAAAATGGAATATCCACAGAACAAAGCCACTAGCTGAGATTCATTAAAGTGAGTGAAATCATGACATATATTTTTATTTATGGAACAATTTATTGACTTTAAAATATTTATTATTTGTTTAAGCCATTTCTTCCCTGCACTTCAGCCCCTAAGGTATCCAGAATGGCTTACAGAATAATAAAACAAAGCAACCTCTGCCTTCAATCTTAAAAGAACACAGACAGTACAGAGGGGGGATGGGGAAGGAAAATCAGGAAATTCAAAAAAAAAGATAGTAAGCTTTGTGCATTGCAAGCACAAATCTTATTGTTTTCCCCATAGGAATACTTGAAGAAAGATGCAATCCTATAGCCAGTGAAATAAATAAATGTGGAACTTACTTCTGAGAAGCTATGTATAGGATTTGATAAGATTGTATTAGATGTATACAGAATACAGAAAAAACAGAGTTGGAAGGGACCTTGGAGGTCTTCTAGTCCAACCCCCTGCTCAGGCAGGAAGCCCTATATCAGGGGTAGGCAACCTTGGCTCTTTTATGACTTGTGGACTTCAACTCCCAGAATTCCTGAGCCAGCCATGCTGAGGGGAAAGGGAAAGGTTTCCATGCTGAGCCATGCTGGCTCAGGAATTCTGGGAGTTGAAGTCCACGAGTCATAAAAGAGCCAAGGTTGCCAACCCCTGCCCTATACCATTTCAGACAAATGGTTGTCCAATCAAGCTGCACTTCTAAGTATGCTTACTTCTCTAGCCACCTTGGCTTTCTGAAGAACTCCAGGTTGATTAAAGCTGGTATAAATAATATTGAAGCAGAGGGAGCAGTCTTCTAGCATATTACTGTATAAAGCTAATACACTAGATCCACCTAAACATAGTTTTGAAATATGCACATGTTACACTGCTATCCACTCAGTGCGTGGTTTATAAATATAGTCAACTCTCCTCATTTGCAAGTTCCGTATTTGCAAATTCATCTACTCACTACAACTTATTTGTAATTGCAAAACCAATGCTCACAATAGAGCATTATAGATCATATAATATCATCATTTATGGTTGTACTTTCCTTTGAAAATGGTATTTCTGGAAGAAAATTAAGAAACATCCTGCTTAGAAATAAAATTAATTCAGGGTGGGAGCAGTGGTGGGATTCAAATATGTGAACAACTGGTTCTCTGTGTGGATGCCACTTCCGGAGGTCCGTTCTGGGCCTGGGCAACAAAAAATTAGCTACCGATTCTGCTGAACTGGTGCGAACTGGCAGAATCCCACCACTGGGTAGGAGTATCCCAGGTACATTCTTCAACTTTTAAGCTGCATACAGGGAAAGAGAGGGAGAGGGAGAGAGAGGGAGAGGGGGAGAGAGAGAGAGAAAGAGAAAGAGAGAGAGAGAGAGAAAGAGAGAGAGAGAGAGTATTGTTTATTTAATCCAGATACATGGTGGGGAGGCATTGGTGTAGTTAAAAGGAGACACTGGAGTCTAAAGATGAAACAATAGCACTGAGCTCATAAAGAATATTATAAGCTATCTCAGAAGGCCAAGGAAGCATTAAAATTTATCTGCATTATAATAGCTTATTGGCAGCAACCCAGCAATGTCTCATTTTGTTCATTGGTTATGACTATATGGGAAATGGATTTCTGTTTACTACTGTTAGCATTTCTTTCCTACTTTGCAAGATATTATTAGAGAGGCTGAATGACCCAATAGGGAAGTTTTAGGAGCAGATTTCCTGAAATAGCAGGGGTTGGACTGAATGATCTTTGAAATCCCTTCCCACTCTATGACCAACACCATTTAACAGAGTAATCAGCTTACTCCAATCATGATTGGCTGTTGTTGTTGTTTTGCTCTATTTTTGTTTTCCCTTGACTGTAATCTTTGAATGGTAGAGAACTCATAGTTGCATTACTGTGCAATGCAATGTATAAATAATGTATGAACTAACCAACACATATACTATACATGTATGAATATTTTATCAAACCCTAATATAGTCTTCAATTGCCCACACAAGAAAATGTAACAGAGGAATTGGGTTTGATTGCTCCCTGACTCATTGTTTCTCATATCTGTATCTTGATCTAGCAGTTGAGACGTTACGGTTGACCCTAAATTTCCATTTCCTACTTATTTCCAAGGGCAAGAATGGATTCTCCAAGCTTCATGCACACTTGATGTGAGTCATAAATATTGCAAAGTGTGTGTGCAGTTATTTCAGTCTATGAGATCTTTCTCTCTCCCCTTCTCTTAGAAGGGTTGGAAGAACACAAATGGCAAAAGAATGACCTATCTCACATAATATACAGTGTGAGATGGGCAAGTGCATGTACTCTTGCATCCTGTTCTGGTGTCAGCTCTATATCTCAGCATCCAGACACTTAATTTTTTGTTTATCTCAGCTGCTATGCTCTTCCTGACATCAGTTTTCTTTCCTTCCTACCTCCCAGCCTTCTGTCTCTCATCCCTCCTTGCTTGCCCTATGCGCAGCTTTCCTGGGTGCTAATGGTTCTGACTTTGCATAGCCTACTGGGTTACAGATCACCCTGACCTCTCTTTAGACTGCTGAGATGTTAACATTAGGCCCACATCTGCCTGCATTCTTGAGTGATGGCCGGTCTTCTGAGAACCTATAAGATTTGGCCAATGGGTGGTAAATTGGAACATAAATCCTCATTGGGGAAGAGCTCAGGCAAGATTAAGCTTGTAATGCAGGCAAGAAGCTTTACAAGCCAGAACTTGCAGGTAGAAATAACATTCATCTTTTCTTGAATTGCATTTTGATTTTCCTCTCTCCTTTTCCATCTCTCTCCTCCCCCTCTCCAGCATCTCTGCCCAGTGAACAGTGTAAAGCTGCAATTTTAATGCTTTTACTGAGCTTCTGGAAACCAGTGTCTGAACATTATTTACATCCTAAAGCCAAGCACTGCCTGGAGAATTTCAATTGCCTCATTTTATGAGATTCTGCAAGCTGGAGACAGGAGAAGACTTCTCCAGAACCTCTCTTTGAATTAAAAAAAAAAAAAAGAAGAAGTTGGGTGGTAGTGGAAGGGAGACTGATTGAGAAAAAATAGACTTGTTACATTACCGTTTCCCATATGAATAAACACTCAGTTCATGTGAAACAACAATACCCTTTGCTATAGATCTGGTTTTGAATAGCTTTGTGGCAGAGTCAGTGTTGTACTATTAAAAGCTGGGCTTATTTATGGAAGGTGTTGTGTCCTGGGCCTTGCTGAGTCAATCAGCAAGGCGCAGGCAACCTGCAGGACAACTGCAGAGACCCGGGCAGACCACGTGTTTGCCCGGGACCGGTTGTATAGACCCGGGCAGCCCATATGTCTGTCCAGGACCCAGACAGGCTGTCTCCAGCCTCGTGCGCATGCGCGAGGTGGGAGAATGGCTTGCAGGGGAAGTATAAAAGGGCATGTTGACATTTTCTCCTTTCCTTCTGTTCAGTGCATGTACACAATAAAGAACATCTTTTGCACCAACTGCCTCGTCTTCATGTCTGTGTTGCGAACAGAACATTGGCGATGAAGGTGGGATCCACCGTGGGGGATCCCAAAGAAACAGAAGTAGGCCTACTCACCTAGGCCGGGAAGAGAAGAGAAGCGCGGCGTCCAGGAGGAGCAGTTGCCGGCCAGCATACATACGCTGGAGGCGGGCTTGGCTTCGTTGGACCCCTTCTCAATTCCTTACGGCGAGAGGCGTGGACGAGGCCATTGAGGAAGAAGATGTCCAAGCTGGGCCGTCTCGGCGAATTCGACATCGTGCATCCTGAACGCTGGAGCTCGTATGCAGCTCGCGTCGAAAACTACTTCCGAGTAAATAAAGTCCAGGAAGATGGCCTGAAAGCGGCTACCTTGCTTTGTGTCTGTGGGCAAGAGACCTTTGAAATAGCTGAGAATCTTGTCGCCCCGGCACCATTGGAATCAATCGCATACGCCGATTTGAAGAAGATGCTGCGAGAACACTTCGAGCCCAAGCTCTCGATAATAGCGTGGAGGCATCAATTCGAGCAAAGGGACCAGCGGCCCGCCCATGTGCATTTCAAGACTTGGAGGAAAGGCTCCGAGATAGACTGGTGTGCGGGTTGCGAAGCCGCAAAGTACAGCAGAAACTGTTTGCGAGGACGGACGTCACCTTTCAAGACACCTTACGAGAAATTGCAGCAGAAGAAGCAGCCGGAGGCGCGGTGAAGGCCTTGCGGTCGATGAAGAGTCATTCAGTGACCATCCCGATCCATCAGGAGGCTGCGCGTCAGGCCTCTGGAGAAGACTCCGAGGAGGAAGAGATGGACAAGATCCAGCCATCGGCGGAGAGACGATTGCCGGATCGGAGAGGACCACCGCCTGCATCCCTTCGATGTTTCAGCTGTGGGGGTCACCACAGGAGGGCCGATTGCTGATTTCGATCTGCTGTCTGTTGAGCGTGCAGAAGGCAAGGCCACATAGCATTGGCCTGCATGGGCCGTCCAAAGAACAGGTCCCCAGAATTGCCTCTGAAAGGTACCAAGGTCCCCAGCCAAAACAGGGTGGGTTTTTGTGCGTCCCGAAGGGGGGTGTTCAAGACAGAAATGCATAGGCCCCTTAAGAAAAAGTTGTGCATAGATGTGAAGCTGCAGGGAGTTCCCCTGGCTATGGAGCTGGACACAGGGTCCGCTCTTTCTATCATTCCAGTGGACACTTTCAATAAGATTTGCTTCCGGAGTGGCTCAAGAGTTAAGCTCAGGCCCTCCAATCTTCACCCAGACCGGGTGGCTTCACAGGTGTCGCAGCCGCGGGCACCTAGGAGACTTCAAGTGGGTGATCCGGTTTGGGCCAGAAACTATGGGCATGGGCATCTCTGGGTACCTGCTGTTGTATGTAAGGTCTCTGGGCCTCTGTCATACAAAGTGGTCTTGGATGATGGGCGTGTCCTCCGGCGCCACATAGACCAGCTGCGTTGGTGGCTGCCAGGCCAGCATTCCTCCCCTGACTCCACTCTCGGGGGGGAGGGGGACCCCAATTACGATTGTGGATCACAGTCTCTCCAAGCAGGAGGGTCGTCAAATGCCCCAGAGGAGGGTCTTGCCACGGAGGCGGATCCTGACTCTGGCATAGATGCAGAGGGGTCTGCCATGGAGGCGGCTCCTGACTCTGGCAGAGGTCCCTGGTTTAGGGTAAATGGCCGTAAATCGGCTACTCAGGGCACCCCTGCTGCTGGCCTTGGGCCTGAGGAACATTGCTCCCGAGGGTAGTTCCAAGGGTTTTCGGGGAACTCCACCCCACCAAGGAACTCAGGGAACTCGACCCCACCAAGGAAATCTGGTTTGGGTTTAGCGGATCCAGCCAGTCAGCAGTTAGGGGGAATCCCTGAGTCTTCTGGGCGACAAAGTCTTGGTTTGTTGTGCGCAGACCGGGAGCCAGCACTCCAGGCACCCAATTTAATTCCCCCAAATGTCATCATACCCGTCCCTACCATGGATCCGTGAAGATCTGGGCGGATTAAGGCCCCACCTAAATATTTGCAGGAGTATGTGCGGTCCCTAGAGGGCGATTGTTGTCAAAAAGTGAAAGACCGTGGATTAACTTGAATCCCAGTGGGACCAGGTTACAAAAGGGTACGGGGAATAGCCAGGGTACATTTGGACTAAATGTTATGTGGTACTGGTTATTGGCGGGGACGGTATCGTCCAAGCCAAGGGGGAGGGGTTTTGTGTCCTGGGCCTTGCTGAGTCAATCAGCAAGGCGCAGGCAACCTGCAGGACAACTGCAGAGACCCAGGCAGACCACGTGTTTGCCCGGGACCGGTTGTATAGACCCGGGCAGCCCATATGTCTGCCCGGGACCCAGACAGGCTGTCTCCAGCCTCGTGCGCATGCGCGAGGCGGGAGAATGGCTTGCATTCATTGGTTGAGCCTCCCCTTGCAGGGGAAGTATAAAAGGGCATGTTGACATTTTCTCCTTTCCTTCTGTTCAGTGCATGTACACAATAAAGAACATCTTTTGCACCAACTGCCTCGTCTTCATGTCTGTGTTGCGAACAGAAGGCAAGGCAAGGCAAGGCAAGGCAAGGCAAGGCAAGGCAAGGCAAGGCAAGGCAAAGGCAAAGGCAAAGGCAAAGGCAAAGGCAAAGGCAAAGGCAAAGGCAAAGGCAAAAGCAAAGGCAAGGCAAGGCAAGGCAAGGCAAGGCAAGGCAAGGCAAGGCAAGGCAATACTAAATGCAAAATGTCTTTTCTTCCTTGCTATAAAAAACTGGGGGGGGGGGTTTGATATTTCAGTGCTAGCAATGAAGCCCTTGAATACCAATTTAAAAAGTATGTAAAACTATCATTAATCTGTACCACCAAAAGACCTGGCACCACTATTACAAATGGTTGCTGAAAGAAACACTGTTAATAGGCACTTAATAGAATTCTGGGAGTTGAAGTCCACAAGTCATAAAAGAGCCAAGTTTGAAGACCCCTGCAGTAGATGCTCTTTCTGTATTATCAACCTGAGAATCTTATTGACCTGAATCTTATGAATATGAAAAGTTTTAGAGTGGTTTGAAAACAGCCCTATTTATTTCCTCCACGTATTTTACCTCTAACTTTTAATATCTGTCTATATACTTCTAAAACTCGTGTTGTGACCTTTAACTGGTTGAAATGGTGCATCATAGGGCAACAATTTTTGAACCGAGGTTCCTCAAATGGGCTAACTTGCCGAACGTGTCCAAAATCTAGGACCAATGACTCCCAAGGGAATGAAATTTGGGGATGTTGTGGCTGCTTCAGTGCTATTGGCTGCGGCTGGGCTGTTGCTGTGGTCATGTGATCTTCAGTTTCAATGGTTCCCAGCCAGCTCACACTCCTTTGCTCTCTCCCCCACCCAGTAGCAGGCACTTACCTGCCTCCTAGAAAGGGGAAGGGGCAGAGGAAGGGAGATTTCCAATGTTCCCTGCCAGATTCCAACAAGGAACTTCAAAGGGGAAGCCGGCATGAAGCTAGAAGTCGCTCCTGCTCCCACTGCTTGTTTGTCTGCCCTTGGTCATTTTGTCTCTCTTTTTAGGTAAGTATGTCTGAAACTGTAACCAGTGGGACTCGGGTTGTCTAGTTTCTTATAGATTTAGATTTTTCATTTAGTTGTTTATTAGCATTCAGGGTAGGAAGAATTCCTACATGCTTTTATTTCCAGCCTCCCCCCTCCCCCTCCCCCATTTTTTTTTTTTCAGGTTTGAAAACTCTACCACAAATATCTAAATATTGGAAGCTAAGCTAGCGTTTATATGCCAATGCATAATAAAACGTGTAATAAAATACATTAAGGGGGAAATAATTCATGGGAAAATTCTTAAACTGTTGTAACTCAAAATATTCCCTATTGGATTTTTATTTTTTTTTAAATGGTGGTACTGCTTTTCCAAAAAGATTCTTTGTGATAGATTTCACATAATGGGGGAAATCCACTTTTGAATTTCTTCTTATATTGGCACAGAGACGCTACAGCCCTAATCAATTTCAAAATAACATGTAACATTTGTTTTTAATGTCTGAAATCCCCAGAGACTGCCAAATCTCTCACAAGACTGGACTGCTCTCGCAAGAGACCTCGGTGATTAGAGTATGAGAATATTAAATTATTTTCACTACCCTTCATTTTAAATCTTAAAATCGTGCAGTGGTACTCATTTCTCAAAAAAAGAAAAAAGAAAAAAAAGGTCACTGGCTCCTGCTAGATATATTAGTGTATTCAGGCTATAATGGCATTATTTATTTCTTTGATTTAAAGTCTATCTTTTCCCTCAATTTAAGCACAGAAAGGGGACAATAATCAATAGCGTGCTTAGAAAATGAAAAGGGCAGGTGTAAGTTAAAAGCATTAATTAACAGTTAAAAGCCTGAGGAGAGAGATTTTCCTTGGCTGCTCCTCCAAAGGAAAAGCACCAGGAGAGAGTGGTGCCAAGCCTTGCAAAGACCTGCTCCCTTCTGCCAAGCTGGGGCATCTTTGTCAGCGCCTCTCCTGCACGTATTAAGTCGAGTTGGATGCATAACAGGAGAATGGATCCTTAGTCAGTCCCACATTATTTAGAGCTTTAAAGGTCAACATCAATACCTCCATTGATGTCTAGTCAAGAGTTCGCCATCAATGTAGACCTTTCCATTCAAGCATCATGCAATCCCAATCTATGAACACGAGTTGCCTGCCCAGCTACTGTGTATGGCAGCAATTGCACTTCTGGACACTCTTTCAGAGGAATGCAACCCTTTCCAGAATAAGCTGAACTTCAGATATCAAGTTTAGTTTCCTACTTACCAACAACAACACTTCTCTGGATTTACTTTATCTTGCTCTCTCTTATCGTGACTATGACCAGATACAAGCGATGTTCAAGGTAATATTATCACAAAACGCTTCGCAGTTGTACTTGAACAATTCTGCCGGTCCCTCAGTGCTAGAATAAAAAATGATCGTAATTCGCCAGTATCTAAGCAAGATACCAGTTCTGCTTCTCTGAATCTTCCAAAATCTTGGAGCCATTTGCATAGATACCTTCCCATATCTGATAAATCCAATTTTTGAAGTTTCTTCCAAAACTAAGCTGTGCATTTTTCATTTACTTATAGAACAACGCTCCTTCTTGATCTTGTCATAAGGCAACTGCAAGAAATAGATGCGTGATTTAGAATTCTTTGAGAAAATTATATATTCAGTTAATCAGAAAAAGTCACATTATGTTTTTAGTTGGGAAAAAAAATCATGGATTGGTTTGACCAGCACTGAAAGCTTAGTTTTGTTTTTAAGTTTTACAAGAGCAGGTAAATTTGGAATATAGTTGTAATCACAGTTTTTGTTTGTTTATTTATTTATTTATTTGGTATAATGTTTTTCTTTCTTTGAGTATTTATATAAGATAAATTATTCTTATTTCATTTTACATTATTTCATGTGTTTATTTCAACATGGACTAAAAAAATATTTTAAAACAACAATAACATTTTTTAAAAAATACATTCATATATATATATATAATTCATATATATATATATATATATTCAATAACACAGTCCTCGATCTCCGGGAGAAATATAAACCAGCTGTTTATTGTTAAAAAGTTTAAAACAATAAAAACAACTATTTACAATATTAAAACAACTTAGCTTTCGCTGGTCCTCTGCCAGCGTCCTCAGAGTAAAGTTTTGGGGTGGAAATTACTTTTATAAACCTTGCTAGCCTAACTGCTTACTCATTGACCGTGTGATAGGGCCATCCGTCCTGGCTGACCGTAATTGCCTTAATTGTCCCGCCTCCTCTTTTTTGCACTCCAGTTCTCCAACCTTCCTCCCTCCCATCCTTGTCAATCCCCTCCTTCCTGGCGTTGCTGCCGTTGGCTTGCTTTCCAGCTGCTCCCCCGTACTCGTTCTGGGCCTTACACCCAGATCCGGTGTCTTAGGACTGTGTTATTGAACAGATATGCCCGGGATTCGTATTTTTGCAGTTATCAAAGATATATATTATATATATATATATATATATAATTCATATATATATATATATATATATATATATATATATATATATATACACATTTATATATATATATATATATTTCGTGTGTGTGTGTGTGTGTGTGTGTGTGTGTGTCCCACGAGGGCATCTGCTTTCTCTCCCTGCAGATAAGATCTCACAGCATCTGCATGCGATGGAGTGAGACGAACCTCCCAGCTACTCTTCACACGAAGAATCCAGCCAGCACACGAATACGCATGGCGCCCTGAGAGCCTCGCGCCAAACAGCTGAAAGGCGCGACTTTTGAATCTCGCCTGGAGACTGACTTCTGTGTATTTGCTATTACCGATGTGACTTTTTGCGAGCAAGCTTTTTTATGAGCACGCTGTATGCACATGCCATACTGTAACCGTTTTTAACTGTTATGTAAATTTATGCACATGCTCCCTTGTCATTTAGCTCTTTGCTCTGATGATGTCAACAGCTTGTTGACGAAAGCTTAGCAATAAAGAAGCCTTTTTTCTTACATCCCGGAGCTCATCATTTTATTTTACTGACTTTAAATGTCCACACCTGGGATTCCAATATTTAAACTTATTAAAGACATATATATAAAGACATATAAAAGCATGCCTATAGCAGTTCGACCAGAACTGGAGACCAGGTCTTTAGCCATAGATGCTCCCTAGGTGAGTTTGGACTCCAGGGAATTTAGAAAACATGTGGGGCAGAAACCCAGCATTCAAATAAATAACGGTTAAATGGCCAAATAATAAAAAATAAAGAGAAATAACAACCAAATGCATATTTTTATGCACCTTTCATAAATAGGCGTACATATTTTCTTGTTGTTCTCTTTGATTTTAGGGTCCTTCTTCATTTGCATGGTATGTCCTGTTTCTGTTACTGGAACAAGAGAATATAATCATAATGTTGTAATATAATTTATTTAAATCATACCAACATATAGTATTTAAAATGTAGTGAAATGAAAATGAATTTCTCCTTCTCCAGTTCAAACATCCTTTTAAATTTTGAAAAAAATAAACTCCTAATTTTAGGAGCATAAGTGGGGGAAAAAACCAGTTCTTTGTTATCTGGATCTTAAATGACCGCAATGGCGGAATAGGTTGCAAATATTGCTGTGTGTCAACAACCATTTCTGAAATATTCTTGGGCACAAAAACCATTGGCTGGTACACTTAGACATTTGTTCATTGCTATATGGGAGATAAGTCGCAACAACACTGTAAATTTTATTGGGCACCACCTAATTTTACAGAACATTTTGCCTTGTTGGTCTGAATGATTCCTCTTGATTTCAGTCATTGCAGATGCAATGCAACCTTCTTATGTCCCTACTGGTTTGTCTTATTTTAACCAAGTTAATTTCTGTAACCTGCAATGACCACATCCTATTGTATTGAGCTGTTTTTTGCCCAGCTCTTTTCTGCCCAACCAGCATCAGCTGGATGGCCCCCCAGAGCTGAATGTCTTGCAAGCATTCTGTGACAGGAGCACCATTACTCATTTTCAGAGTAATGAAAATGGGCAGTGGTCTCTTGGTGTGAGGCTGGGGGAGGGAGGGAGAAAGCCACCCGGCAAAATGCTTTGCAATGGACATCTGGCATGCAATAAATGCATTTTGGAAGTAATAAACAGTCCATTTTGAATGACTTTTGAAATTGGTTTCAGCACAAGCCGTTGGTAGAAAACAAGCATTTAGGAAAGCTATTTAGAGATATTTACAAAGCCATTTCTTCCTGTTCAAATGATTAGCAGCGCACAACCCACTTCCAGCCTGATCATAAATGGAGCCTACTGAGTTCATTCTTGCAGTTCACTGGGTGTGCCCTGCACACAAATCAAAGCAAGGCGGGATTTTGCTGTCCAAAGCAGAAAAACTAAACGTTAAAATCATCATGAAATCTATACTAGCAGCTCTGAAGTAAACGTATTGTCTTCAATTTGGCATTAGCAATTAGTACTCCTATTGCTAAGAAATATTTTTGCAAGTAGGCCTGCTTCTACAATCATGTGTGAATCCCATGCTTCTTTTTCCTATTGATCAATATTTACAAAAAAGAAAAGAAAAGAAAAGGAGGATGTTATTGAGCAAAAGTTATGGAGCTAGCAACTGTGCCTCTGCTCACTGATCCATTCACATAAAGGTGGAAACGCTTGCTAGCTTTATACAATAAGGCCACAAGAGAAGGAAGCATAAAAGGGCTCATCAACCTTATTCTCCCAACTTGCACCATTCCCCTCAAGGTCAGAGGCACCTAGCCTCTATCAAAGTTTTCCCTTTTCCCTTTCCCATTCCATGCTGTCCACAGCACAAACAAAAAGAACATCAGCTCAGGCTATCAGCTTGTTGAGGGTTGTCCTCTATTAGATAAATAACCTGAGCATTGGTTAGGGCCACCTTGATTTGTCTGACATATTCTTCTGAGGTTCCAGAATAACATACAGTATATCATGTAAAAAAAGATGCTTCCCTTCTGTAAATTTAGAGCTGGTATCTCCAGCGGGCTGCGACTTCTGCGTGTACACAGGGCATAAGGTAACATCACAGAGCATTAATATAACCTCTCTTTGCCGTGTACACAGCAGCTTTTGAGTTGCTAGATGTTGATCATCAAGTTACATACTTTTAATTTATTATTCTTTCCAGCAATTCTAGAAAGCTTGCCAGTTTGAATCCCTCAAGCCTCATCTTCTGGTAAAGAAGCTGAAGCTGTGATAAAAACAGCCTCTCCATTTTAAATCCCTCTGCACACCATCTCTTTACTTTGATTACCTTCTTTTGTTTGTTAATAAATATTTTATTATTTTACGGAATGCAATAAAGAGATACAAATGTAGAACCGATATTTGCTAAAACAGAAGACTCATCTTTGAAAGTGTGCTTCTAAAATAGTAATTGTAAACTAGAAATTGTAAACACGGGAATAGAAAGAAAAGACTTTCAAGCGGAAAATTCAAAAGGGGTTTCATGTAGAAGCAAAGTTAGTCTAAGTCCTTTCTTTAACTAAAGTGAGCAGTTCTTCATTATAGTCTTAACTGCTTGTCTCCTGCTCTTTTCCTTAACTCCCACTTAAGAAATTCCAGTGTGGATCTCAACGGGGTGGCAATAGGGCTGATGCTCAGTCTAAACAAGGGCTCCTGCACCACAAGACATGATTAATCATTCCCCTGGGATTTTTTTTTTCTCCCCATCCATACAGGGAAATGAAACCTGTAGGAGAACCTATCAGTGCCCGCCTTTTCTTTTATGGCTTGTTACCAACTCACTAGTTCTTTGCCTTTCCTTTTCTTTCCTAGATGTTTGTAAACCCTTGTCTCATATTCTTTTCTTTGACACTTGGAAAACAATAGTTTTAAATCAAAAAAAGAAAATGCATGCATGGTTGCGTTCACAATGTATGGGGGAGTGGGAGGAGATGACATCATCCATTGCTGCACTTGGAACTTAGTGAGTGGACCATAATGGCAATGGGTCAAACAGAAAGTGTGAATCTGCCTTATGAGGAGACACAGAGTAAATCCTTAACTCTCCTACCCTACTGTCTCTTTGTCTGTCAGTCAGTCATGAGGTCCAGAAGAGACATTGCCATTGGATTTAGATCCCCAACTGTGCTCTGTCTAACTCCAGACAGACAGAAGTGAGAGATAAAACTCATAAATCAATAATACAATTAGAGCGGGCAGAGGTTCAGCTCAACTTTCAAACTGGTCCAGAGTCATTGTGTGGAAATGCCCATACTCTCCTGCTGAATTTGTGATAGAAGATAAAAACCAAGCTTTAACTGAAGCCATGAACCTTCAATTTTATTTGGCTTTCAGGTTGCAAAGACAACTTCACATCAGTTGAGGACAGGGGCCAGTATATAAACACCACAGGATAAAATCCCTTGCTTACACTTTGAAAGTTGTGTATATTTGACAGACACAGATGAGGGCTTCTATGCTTATAGTGAAGTGCTTTCTTGTTTATTTGGAACAATGTTGTTGGGCACCTGCCAGTTTGTAGCGCAACTGCACTTTACTTAAAGTAAATGAGATAAAGAAATTGAAAAAGGATCAAGGCTAGAAGTAGGGTAGCCACAGATCCTATTTTATAGAGGACAGTTCTTTGTCTGGAAGTGGCTAAGAGAAACTAGTTAAGGTCATAAAGTTAGATCATTGTTTGTGATGAAGAGTAAAGAAAAGACCTAGTGAGAAAATGACAAAGCTTCTCAAAGCCCAAAGTTAACTCACGAAGATGAGTTAAGCCTTCATCTAAATTTAGTGATTAAGTTCACAGAAGAAACAGGTTTCTGAGGAAAAAAATCAGGATTATGAGGGCCATCTGATATTGCACTGAATGTCATATATATGTTACCAGTAATGTGTGAAAAGTTGACATTTATAGAATGCCTAGGAAATCTATAGAAAACGTGATGTTTTTAGGCAAAGTATGAAATGTCAGTGATATTTTAATATTCTACATACTTTCCTTAGGCATTGAATATAATACTGCATTATGCAGAATGACAAGAACTATTTAGGTAAAGTATGAAAAGAGAGAAATGAAAAGGGTGAGGTTTAGGGTTAGGATTAACCCTAACTCTAACATTTTATTGAAAATGAAAGAAGAAATGCAAAATAAAGTACAGGACATTTATTGACCTATTTGTTCAACAAAGAAGGCCAGAGGTATTTTATACTTTGCCGGTTTGCTTTTTGGCATTGCATAGAATGCCTAGGAAATGTGTGAAATATTAAGGGTTTCATACTTTGATGTCCCATTTTTGGCATTCTATAGATGCCCTAGGCATTCTATAAAATGTTTAATTTCACACATTGATAGTAACATATATAAACATATATAAACATATATATATATATATATATATATATATATATATATATATATATATATATATATATATATATATATATATATATATATATATATATATATATATATATATATATATATATATATATACACACACACACACACACACACACACACACACACACACACACACACACACACACATATATATACACATATATATACATATATACATATATATATACATATATACACATATATATATACATATATATACATATATATACGTATATATATATATACATATACATATATATACATATACATATATATACATATACATATATATATATATATGCTTGCTCCTAGAAGCACGAGGCCGAAGAGACACCAGCCTGAAGATGACGAATGAGACTTCGTCAAAACGTCGCCAAGACACTTCCAATTTTACGCGGGAGAAAACCCGAATTACCAAAGACCTATATATATATAGGTCTTTGGTAATTCGGGTTTTCTCCCGCGTAAAATTGAAAACACCCGTGAAAACCTCAGAATATATATATATATATATATATATAAAACATATAACATATATAAACATATATAAATTCAACATTATGGAAGCACAAGCAATAGAACACAGTCAAACTAGAGTCTTGGACTTCAAGAGAGCTAATTTCAATAAACTTAGAGAGGGCTTGGGAAGGATTCCATGGATGAGAATCCTCAAGGAGAAAACAACTCGAGAAGCTTGGGAAATTTTGAAAAGCGAGATAATAAAAGCCCAGTCTAGCACAATACCAACAAAGAGGAAAAATAACAGCTCTCAAAAGAGACCAGCATGGCTGCATAAAGAACTCTCTGCTAAATTGAAAGATAAAAAGGACAAGTATAGAAAGTGGAAAGAGGGGCACATAACAAAGTCAGAATATCAGCAAATAGCCCGAGCCTGCAAAGATGAAGTGAGGAAAGCTAAGGCTCATAATGAACTAAGGCTTGCGACCAAAGTCAAAAATAACAAAAAAAGCTTCTTTCAACATGTAAAAAATAAGAAAAAAGTGAAGGAAATGATTGGTCCATTAGTGGGTGAAAGTGGCAAGAATGTGACAAGCAATAGGGAGAAAGCAGAACTATTTAACTCATTTTTTGCATCTGTCTTTACACAAAGGGAAAAAACAGACCAACCTATCAAAAATAGTGCCATAAAAAACAGAATAGAAACACAAGTTAATATAGGCAAGAAAATGGTAAGTGAGCACTGTCCCAGCCTAGGACGAGTTCAAATCACCGGACCAGATGGAGTACACCACCAAGGTTCTCAAGGAACTGGCAGTGTGATTCAGAACCATGGAACTATATTTTTCAAAGATCCCTGGAGCACTGGGGAAATACCAGAGGACTTGAAAGAGGTGATGTAGTCCATCTTCAAAAAAGGAAAAAAAAATGCGATCCAGGAATTACAGACTTATCAGCCGACCTCATATTTCCTGGAGATTCTGGAAAAGATAATCAAACAATGAATCAGCGAACACCTAGAGGCAAACAAAATCACTAATAAAAGCCAACATGGGTTTGTCAAAAACAGATCATGCCAGACAAACCTTATCGCATTCTTTGACCAAGTGACAAAATTAGTGGATCAGAGGAATGCTGTGGATATAATTTACTTGGACTTCAGTAAGGCATTTGATAAAGTAGATCACAACCTACTACTCGATAAGATAGAAAAATGTGGGTTAGACAGCATCACCACCAGATGGATTCGTAGCTGGCTGACCGGCCATACTCAGCATGTGGTCCTCAATGGAACCACATCTACATGGAGGGAAGTGTGTAGTGGGGTGCCCCAGGGCTCTGTTCTGGGCCCAGTGCTCTTCAACATCTTCATCAATGATTTGGACGAGGGGATAGATGGGGAACTCATCAAATTTGTGGATGACACCAAGCTGGCAGGAATAGCCAACACTCCAGAAGACAGGCTTAAGATACAAGAGGATCTGGACAGACTTGAACACTGGGCGCTATCTAACAAAATGAAATTCAATGGTGAAAAAAGTAAGGTTCTACATTTAGGCAGGAAAAACCAAATGTACAGGTATAGTATAGGGGGTACCTTGCTCAAGAGTAGTAAATGGAGAGGGATCTCGGAGTCCTAGTGGACAATCACTTAATATGAGCAGCTGGTGGCCAGCTGCCAAAAAGCCAACACAGTGCTAGACTGCATTACAGAGGGATAGAATCAGATTCACGTGAAGTATTAATACCACTTTACAATGGCTTGGTAAAGGACACACTTGGAATACTGGCATCCAGTTTGGTCACCACGATGTAAAAAAAAGATTTCTGAGGGGGGAAAAACTCTAGAAAGCGTGCAGAGCAAGGCAACAAAGATGATTAGGGGACTGGAGGACTAAAGCATATCAGGAACGTTTGCTGGAATTGGGTAGGGTATAGTTAAGAAAAGAAGGACTAGGGGGACATGATAGCCAGTATTCCAATATATCAGGGGATTGCCACAAAGAAGAGGATTCAAGCTATTCTCCCAAGGCGCCTGAGGGCAGGACAAGAAGTAATGGATGGAAACTAGTCAAGGAGAGAAGCAACCGGAACTGGGAGAAACTTCCTGACAGTTAGAACAATTAACCAGTGGAACAACCTGCCTCCAGAAGCGGTGAATGCTCCAACACTGGAAGTTTTTAAGAAGAAACTGGACAGCCATTTGTCCGAAATGGTATAGGGTTTCCTGCCTGAGCAGGGGGTTGGACTCGATGACCTCCAAGGTCCCTTCCAACTTTATTATTATTATTATTAAGATGTCCCAAAGGTGCTTTGTCAGGAGGCAACTGGACTTTCTTGTTTTTTGCGCTTCAGTTTGAGATACAGACAACACTGACTCATCCCCAAAAGCCTGCGCCTATCTTCAACAGTGAAGGGACACAGGGCAGAAAACATCCTGTAGCCAAGAAGGCTCCGCACACACACTACTCAGGTGACCCTGAGGACACAGGTAAACCTCCAAATGGCCTCAACGACTCTCTAAAAAGAATGTAAATGACCTACTGTCTGCACGGAATATAAATCCTTCCATTCTCCACCATCCAGTCAGAGCTGAAGAAGCTCCTTGGATGAGAAGCAAAACCTCTTCAAAAAAAAACAAGAAAGTCCAGTTGCCTCCTGAAAAAACACCTTTGGGACAACCATGACCTGGATGACTGAGAATCTCCATAGAAACAAATAGCAAAGATCTTCAAGAGGACCTGCCAGCCTGAAAGTATGGATATTAAATATTGTTGAATATAATAAAATGTAAAATGATATACATTGGGGTAAATTAATAATTTGACATACATATTGATTGGATTGGAGATGGCAAAGAGAATGTGTTTTGCTCAAGACTTGATCGAAAATGTTGGTTCAGTGTGCAGCTACTGGGGATGGGGAAGTAGATTTCATACTTTTTTTTTATTCCTTTGAGTCAGTCTAGACTCCTGATGATTACATGGACAAATCAATGGGACTTTTTGGTTTTATTTTGTTTGTTGTTTCAGAATTCCTTTGTCATTGTCTTCTTCTTAGAGGGAGACTAATTGATCAAAGTCACCCTTCTGTGCCTAAGGCAGGTTTAGAATTCAAGTCTTCCTGTTCTTAGTCTGGTCATCATAACCTTTAGATCAAACTGGCTCTCAATAAAAGTATTGGGGGGGTGAGTGAGTGCTATCACTTCTAGAAGACATGTTGTAAATGTCATGCAACAGTTTTTAGTCTTTATATTATGCTGGCTCAGAATTGCTAAGAGCAAGGAGTGAAAATTCATGCCCAGTCTAACCAGATATCCTCTCAATGTTCCTAGACCTTCCCACACACCTTGGTGATTCACATAATCCAAGGGACTATTAGTTAGAGAAGTCTGATGAGATACATAGTTTGGAACAACTATAAATCTCATTTGAACTTAAAAAGGATTCAGAACATTGAAACTTCTTTTGATCTATAACTATTGCTCTCAATCTTATCACTAGAGCATTGGGTCAACATTTTTGGTTGGCTATAATGGAAAAACCATGGTGAATGAGCTGATGCATATATATATATATATATATATATATATATATATATATATATATATATATATATATATATATATATATATATATATATATATATATATATATGGATCCATACAAACAATAATGAGCTATATCTATTTTATAACACAGCTGTAAATGATTGCTTCTTGTTTTAATGCTATACATAACCCTGGGGAAGAGATCTCTAATATAATAAAAGCAGGACTGTTCTTGGGATAGGACCATTTTCAGGCACCATTTATTTATTTTTATATGTTTTTATTGTCATAGTTCCTCACCTTGCGGTTGAAAGGGGCGGGAGGCAAAGAAACAAATGCATTTCTCTGGAAAGGATATTCATGGGATCCTCACCACTGGAGCGGGAGAAGGGAAATAACTTGACCCATTGTGCTTCTCTCTGTGATGTGCCCTAGCGGCTGTAGCGAGGTGCATGTTAGCTCAGGACTCTGATCAGGATTTGCAAAAAAGAGACCTTCCACTTTATCTCCTGCAAGAGTGCTCTCAAGGACATACTTCTTCTCTTCCAGCTGCTATTGGCACAGGATGGAGGCAGCTTGCTCCCAGGCTGATTAATCATGGATTAATTGACAAAGTCGATTATGTATAAACCAGGCCTTGGACACATCTATCACAAATCATTAATAACATTTCTTCTGACTGTGGGTGAAATGTGAATTGAATATTGGAAAATAAAAGGCAAATATTCTGACTAATTATGAGGGATTTGGCCCAGCTAGGAAGCATAGGGTCTGTAGAACATAGCTTTTTGTTTCTTTCAGCTGCAGATTATGCTTATGTATTGCTGTTACTGACAACCTTCCATCTGGGAACTGAAGCTGGCAGATGTGGAAAGAAACGTTTTAATTTTATTCTTACATCACTGGCCCTACGAGGTAGGACAGCTGAGACAAGGATCAGCAAGCGAGCTCTATTTTCAAATGGCGAACCACATCCAATGCAACGCTTTAACCCTGCACATGTATTAAACAGGATGCATAATATTCTATTTAATAGCTAATTGTTAGGCTGTTCCTTATCTTTAATTATTTCTTTTCATTTACTTAGCTTTGAGCTTTCTGATTGAATCGCCACATGTGGTGCATATATATGAATATATCATCCACGCTTTCTTTTTTTCCCTGTAGCCTGGAGTTTGGACTGTAAAACCTGAAAGAGGCAGTCAGGTTATTAATATGTACAAGCTGACCTGAAACTCCTTTTGGCTGAAAGGATTTGCAAAATCAGTTTAAATAACGGTATTTAAATGTAAATAAATAAAATGTCACTGACCAATCCTGAAGCCACAAAGCATTAAAAGCAGCCACAACAATGAAGAAAATTATGCTTGAAATTGGCATCAAGCGTAGATATTAGATGACTGCTATTCCCCTGTGTACTTGTGGGAACCAGCACTCATTCTGGGATCTCTGCCTGGCTGGGAATAAAAAATGATGCTGGGGTACAGAGAACAGTAGGAGTCCAAGGCTGGGAGGGGAGTGGATTTAGTTAAGTGTGTGTGTTTGTGTTTGTGTGTGTGTGTGTTTTAAGCAACTCAACACCCTTCCCAAACTGCTAGATGAATCAGATCCTGATGAACCCTTAGAATGGGCATTTTGGTTGTGAATTCTCTCAGGCAGGGTTTCTCACCCAGGGTATGTAAAATGTTTTTCAGGCAAAAATCAGAAAGCTAAAGGAAAAGTCCATGGCTTCAAAAACTGCAGCTCAGAATTTCTAGGAGATTTGTGAAATTTAAAGTTTTCCCCTTTTTTAATTTGCAGAAAACACAAGTGAACTTGTGAAAAGCTGACAAAGGCTGGAAGGGGCTAAACGCATCATCTCTTCTTCAGGAAAATGGTTCATTTTCTGCATCATCTTTCTCCTCCCCGTTTAAATAGCATGCGGGTCCATCCAAACAACCAGCCAATAAATCCTTCTGTACCGTTAGACAGAGACCACCAGGTGGCATACAAAAATAATCGCCATTCTGTGCAGCATTGGGATTAAGCATTATTAAACGTAGTTTTTAAATGTCTATAATAGTTTTTTTTTTAAATTACTTCATCCCTTCATCCCAGAAGTCATTTTGTGAGTATGCTACATAGCACAATTGAACTTATAAACTATGCCCAAAATAAATGCTTCTTTTGCCAAATTTGGCAGATGTAAAAAAAGAAGCAAAGGTAGAGAGGGGAATTTTATATCATGAGATGCAGAAGACTTACATGTACTAATTATGTTTGCACCTTAATAAGCTGAAATTAAGCAAACACAAGGCTACTTTTCTGATATCCCTGTAAAGGAGAGATAGATAGATGAGAGAGAAAGGGGGACTGTTCTGTTCTAGCAAAGCAGACATCGAGACGAGGCAGGTTCACAACACGGGATCTTTTTATTATGTACATTCACAGAACAGAAGCAAGAACACAATGGCAACAGGCCCTTTTATACTCCCCGTGCAAGGGGATGCACAGCCAATCATTGCAGGCCATTCTCCCGCCTCGTGCATGCGCGCGAGGCGGGAGACAGCCTGTCTGGGTCCCGGGCAGACACGTGGTCTGTCTGGGTCTCTGCAACCTTTCTGCAGCTTTCCTGAGCCTTGCTGAATGACTCAGCAAGGCCCAGGACATAACACCCCTCCCCTCTTGGATTAAACAATACTATGCATATTGTTGAACATCACACACACATGGCTGGCCGGTTGGCATATTATGCGGTCAACCTTACTCCTGGCAACCTATTTCCCTTCAGGTTTCCGTGGTATCCACGTTCTTTCACTCTTTGACAATATTTACACCGCAGCACTATAATTGTTGTTACTTCTTCATATAGTGCGGGCTAATAACCCTCCTGTGTAGTGGACAGGGACATGACATATTCATTTAAATACTTAGGAGGACCTTTAACCCGCTCTGATCTCCGTGGAGCCAGATTAGGTGCAGGTGTGGGATTTGTAATAGGTGCCTGGAGTGCCTGCTCCCGGTTTGCACAAAACAAACCAGTACTTTTTCTCCCAGAAGACTCAGGGGTTCCCCCTGACTGCTGACTGGCTGGATCTACTAGACCCAAACCAGAGTTCCTTGGAGGGGTTGAGTTCCCCGAGTCCCTTGGTGGGGTGGAGTTCCCCAGAAGTCCCTGTGACTTCTCTTGGGAACATTGTCCCTCGAGCCCAAGACCAGCAGCAGGAGTACCCTGAGTAGCCGATTTACGGCCATTTGCCCCTAGCCAGGGACCTCTGCCAGAGTCAGGAGTCGCCTCCATGGCAAGACCCCCGGAGTCTATGCCAAAGTCAGGAGCCGCCTCCATGGCAAGAACCCCATCTGGAATATTTGGATAAGTGCCCTCGTGGAGAGACTGTGGTCCACAATCATAATTGGGGTCCCCCTCCCCCCCAAGAGCAGAGCCAGGGGCAGAAACATGGCCAGGAAGCCTCCAGCGCAGTTGGTCTATGTGGCGTCTAAGCACACGACCATCCTCCAAGGCCACTTCGTAGGACAGTAGCCCAGAGACCTTACATACAACAGCAGGTACCCAGAGATGCCCATGCCCATAGTTTCTGGCCCAAACCGGGTCACCCACTTGGAGTCTCGTAGGTGCCCATGGTTGTGACACCTGTGAAGCCACCCGGTCTGGGTGCAGCCTGTCCAGCTTCGAGATGAGTCTGCAACCCCAGCGGAGTTCAGCTGGGCTCTTTCCTGTAGCTGTGCAAGGTGTGGTGCGGTGTGCAAGGAGAAAATCAGCTAACCTGTGATGCCAGGGTCCTTGAGTGATTCTCTTTAATGCGTCCTTGGTAGTACGCACCATGCATTCAGCCTGACTGTTGGTGGCAGGGTGAAAAGGAGCGGACGTGGCATGCCGGATCAAGTTGGCTTGAAGAAACGCCTGAAACTCAGAAGAGGTAAATTGGGGACCATTGTCATTCTGGGGGAGATGATGTGTGGGGTTTGTTTGTTGGTTGTAAACAATCCCAGCAAAGGCTTGTGGTCAGTGTAGACCGTGAAATGGCGGCCATACAAGAAATCATGAAATTTCTTGATACCTGAGATTATTGCCAAAGCTTCCCTGTCAATCTGCGCGTAATTACGCTCTGCAGATGAGAGGGTTCTAGAATAATAGGCCACAGGAACCTGAGTCCCATCTGCCTTGAGATGACTTAACACTGCTCCTACCCCTACCCCATAAGGGGATGCATCACATGCTATGCACACTGGCAATTGCTCATTGAAGTGAGCCAGTACAGCATTGGAGGACAGCAAAGCCTTGACTTCTTTAAAAGCCTTTTCATGGACTTTTGTCCATGTCCATGGAGTCTGCTTGTCCAAGAGCCGGTGTAACAACTCAGCCACTGCAGCCTTGTGGGGGAGAAAGGAATGATAAAAATTAAGTAGGCCCAGAAAAGCCTGGAGTTCAGCTTTTGACTGGGGACTAGGGGCCAGTTGAATGGCCTGGAATTTAGACTCTGCAGGGTGGATGCCTTCAGCATCAATACGAAATCCTAGAAATTCGGTGGATGCTACACCAATTTTGCATTTGTCTTGCTGTAACTTCAGCCCAGCTTGGCGGAAGAGCAGCAAAACAGCTCTCAGCCTTTCAGCCAAGTTCCCAGATGACTCTCCTGCAATGAGGATGTCATCGAAATAGGGGCAGACCCCAGGAATACCACAGAGCATTCGCTCCATCACCCCTTGGAAAATGCCAGGGGCTACGTTGATCCCAAACTGCAACCTTTTTACTTTGAAAGCCCCTCTATGAGTAACTATAGTTTGGGCCTCAGCTGTTGCCTCATCAACAGGTAACTGTTGATAGGCCTGAGCTAAATCGAGCTTAGTGAAGAGTTTTTCCCCCTTCAGTGAGGCCAGGATGTGGCTCACTACAGGCACTGGATATGCATGTTGCTGCAAGGCTTTGTTTAGAGTGCATTTATAGTCCGCACAGATTCGGACTTCACCATTTGATTGTAATGGCGTCACTATGGGGGTTTCCCATGGACTAGAATCCACAGGTTCAAGAATGCCTTGTTGGAGCAGTTTGTCCAACTCAGCATCTATTTTACTTTTGAGTGCAAAAGGCACCCTCCTTGGTTTAACCCTGATGGGTGTGATGGCTGGATTTAGTTTTAAAGCAATGGGAGGCCCCTTGTATGAGCCAAGCTCTGAGCTGAATACATCAGCAAACTCCTTACAGACTCCTGCAAGACTGGCAGTTTGCAGATGGTTCAGACCAGTCACTTGGATCCCAAGTGCCTCGAACCAATCGAGTCCTATAAGAGTCGTGCGATCACCCCCAACTACCACCACATCTAACAACCCATCAAATTCCTTACGCTGTACTCTGAGCGTAGCCTCCCCCTTCACACTGGCTTGTGAATTCTGAAAGTCAGTGAGGATGAGATTGGAGGGCCTGAGTTTGACTCGTGAGCCACTCCTGGAGCAAACCTTTTTAAAGGTGTCTGCAGAAATAATAGAAAGAGCGGACCCTGTGTCCAGCTCCATGGCCAGGGGAACTCCCTGCAACCTTACATCAATGCACACCTTTTTTTTAAGGGGCCGGTGGACCCCGGTTTTAAATACCCCCCTACGGGACGCGCAGAAATCCACCCTGTGTTGGCTGGGGACCTTGGTACCTTTCAGAGGCAACTCTTCAGGGGACCTATTTTTCTGGTGACCCATGCAGGCTGATGCGATGTGGCCTTGCCTGCCACATGCCCGGCAAACAGCAGAACAAAAACAGCAGTCGGCTCTCCTGTGGTGACCCCCACAGCCGAAACACCAAAGGGATGCAGGCATCTGTCCTCTGCGTTCTGGCAGTCTCCTCTCCGCCGACGGTTGAAGTCTGTCCACCTCTTCTTCCTCGGATTCTTCTCCGGAGGCCTCTTGCATGACTTCCTGATGGACGGGAACTGCTGCTGGAGGGTTCTTGGTCGACCGCAAGGCCTTCACCGCGCCGCCGGCTGCTTCTTCAGCTGCAACTTCTCTCAGGACATCTTGGAAGGAGAGATCAGCTCTAGCAAGCAACTTTTGTTGCATCTCACGGCTTCGCAATCCGCAGACGAGTCAATCTTGGAGCCTCTCTTCCAAATCTTGGAATGCACATGGCCTTGCCGCCTGCCTCAGAGCTGCAACGAAGTCCGCAGCTGATTCTCCCAGCCGCTGATCCCGCTGCTCAAATTGGTGCCTCCAAGCTATTACAGATAGCTTGGGCTCAAAATGCTCGCGCAGCATTTTCTTGAGATCGGCATATGCGATCGATTCCAATGGTACTGGGGCTACAAGATTCTCGGCAATGTCAAAAGTCTCTTGCCCACAGACACACAGCAAAGTAGCAGCTTTCAGACCGTCTTCTTGGATCTTGTTCACCCTAAAGTAGTTCTCAACGCGAGCTGCGTAAGAACTCCAGCATTCCGGGTGCGAAGTGTCGAATTTGATAAGATGGCCCAGCTTGGACATCTTTGTGACCGATAGCCTCATTGATGTCTCTCGCCTCAGGGAAGGAGAAGGGGTCCCACAAAGCCAAGCCCACCTCCAGCGTATTCGTACTGGCAGGCGGTTGCTTCTTCTGGACACCACGTTTCTCTTCTCTTCAGGCCTTCAGGTGAGTAGGCCTTGCTTCTTCTTAGTAGGCTTCCTATGCGGCGAATCCCACCTTCGTCGCCAATGTTCTGTTCTTGCAAAGCAGACATTGAGACGAGGCAGGTTCACAACAAGGGATCTTTTTATTATGTACATTCACAGAACAGAAGCAAGAACACAATGGCAACAGGCCCTTTTATACTCCCCATGCAAGGGGATGCACAGCCAATCATTGCAGGCCATTCTCCCGCCTCGCGCATGTGCGCGAGGCTGGAGACAGCCTGTCTGGGTCCCGGGCAGACACATGGTCTGTCCAGGTCTCTGCAACCTTTCTGCAGCTTTCCTGAGCCTTGCTGAATGACTCAGCAAGGCCCAGGACATAACAGAGACCATATCCACATAATTCCTTTTTATTTATTTAATTTTTATCCCACCTTTATTAATTTGAGACATTTTATAAATGACTCAAAGCTGCAAATCTTCCTAATGCTTCTTCCTCTTCCTATTTTTCCTACTACAACAACCTTGTGAGGTGAGTTGGGCTGAAAGAGAGTGACTGGCCCAAAACCACCTAGGTAGTTTTCATGCCTAATGTGGAACTAGAACTCACAGTCTCCCAGTTTCTTGGCCAGCACCTTAACCTCTACATCAAACTGAGTCTTTCTTCCTGGCAATAATATGGAAATAGTTTGCCATTGATTTCTTCTGGGATTTTTAAAAAATATTTTACTTCTCAAGTTATAACTATGGAACAATGATTTCATCTTGAGAGATCGCAAAACAGCATAAAATAGCAATAGATGGATGAAAATGTAAAAATGAAAATCCAAACAAAGAACATCAGCAAAGGAAGAAAGATGCAACTTGAATTCCTCAGATAATTTTTAAAATGCACATACAGGATAACGTCCATAACATAAGCCAATCTAGTAAAATAACATTTTCATGCAGATCCAACTTTTCTGAATCTTGCTGACTCTTGATATTCAGTTTTCAGAACAGTTTTCAGTTTTGGGCAAACAACATTCATCCTCTCATCCTTCCTTCCCCCCCCCCCCCCCAGCATTTTTTGCATCTCTCAGTCGCTCAAGGAACCTTTTCACTCTGGCTGTGTTGATATTGGGAAGCTACTTGTTGCCATACTTTTAAATCGCAGGAGAAATATTAGCCTCTGTTAAAAGAAAAAGGCAGAAGAAATCTCATGAACAAGACATGATGACATGGAGAGAAAAAAAGATTCATCTGCATCAGATGGTAGATAGAGTGGTGTAACCATGGAAGTAGTTCCTCCTGAAAGAAGACTCTGAACATTTGGTTCCAGCTCTCTGGCAGGACCAGGACAGGTTTGGGATGAAGTGCTGGGTGAAAGGAGCAACCCAACCTGAGTCAGGTGCACAGAAGCAGTAAAACAATATTCATTGAAAGCGTCTATTTCATTCCACCATGCCTACATAGCAATTTCAATACTTTTTAAAGAACCATTTCAGTTGGCATTGTATAGGAAATAAAGGACAGTGGCAAAAAAAAAAGTGGGGTAGAAGTATACTGGCAAATGAGGTGGGGCAAACATAGTGGCCTGGAGACTTTAATGAACTCCACAGTCTCTATGGGCCATAAACTGGAAGGGGAGAGGAGAGGGGAAGGAAGCTGCTGGCAAACTATGAGCATAGCAGTCTTACAGCCCATAAGGTATCTCCATTCAAGGCTGTGATCAGCCACTGGAGGGGATGGGGCATGCCAAATGCTGAGGTGCTATAGTCAATCAGAGGTGGGGATGTCACTAGGCTAAAATGAGGCACTGAAGATCAGCCACTCAGAAGGACTAGAAGTCCTTCAGAAGCTAAAAATGCATTTGTGAGTGGGCTGGAAGTTGATGGAGAAGGCCATTGTCTCTATTCTTGCACTTAAGAAACAGTGATTGGGCAAACTGGATTAAAAAGATGGGGTTAACATGAGCCTTTTTGGCAGCGTTGTTTCTTTGTTTTGTGAGGGTTCAGGACACATTCTGCCATGATGATTTATCTCTGACATTATTTTAAAAGTGTCAGTAAAGGACATCTGACAAAACCATCTTTACTGCAGTCTGCCTCTCCTTTCCAGAGCTAACTAAAATGTGTCTTCTGTAAACCAGCATCATTAGCTAGATTTTCCTACTAGATCCATTTAATTTGAAAGTTCACGAGTCTTGTTGCCAGCTGTTGCAAATTCCATTCTTCACAAAGCTCTAAGCTTCATAAGTACCCCCTCCAGCAGCATCAATTTTTCAGTGATGTGAAACAAAATTGGGATAACAGCAGAAAATAGAGAGAATTATAGCACAGTAATGATGTGACTTTGTTTTAGTTCCCCCCTCCCCCCTTCACAAACACACAGTTAAGTCTTTCTGCATGTTTAATGAATACTGCTTGGTACCTGAAACTACATAATTTCTTCCACTTTATGCCAAGGTTGAATTTTCTCAAAAATCCACCCTTCTTGATACCTTGTCAGTAACTTTTCCCCCCTCTAATCACTTATAAAGGAAGATAAATTTTCCTGTAAATTTTTTTTTAAGGCTGGCTTTGTTTCAGAACTTCCAAAGATTAACCACATGATTTTACTGTATGTGTTATAGTACAAAAATAGATCTAGAATAGATATTTCTATACCAGGAAGATAAAATATGTGATATAGCCTCTTATGGCAACACACATCCATATGCAATACAGTCATTTTACAATTAAGGAACATGCATTTTTCAGCCAAGAAAATGGTTACTTTCTAATAATGGAATACTCCAATTATCTGCTACTAATGCGATCGCTTTAGTGAATATTAAAATATAGCAATTAAATATGGCATGCATGCCTAGGATATAATGCTGAATCTTATGTTTGTATGCCAGCTCAATCCTTAATCCTTCATTTTATTGTGGAGAAGAAAGTCTAACACTGAAAGGGTTACATCTGACATTATGCAAATGGCTAGCCCTTACATTTCAAAATTTCCCTAGGCTCTCCTCTGAATTTGCCATTCCTAAGCATATTTCACAAGTCCCTTGAAAACATCTAAGTAGAAGGGAGGGGAAGCAAGCATCTATTGGCAGATGCCATTTATCAGTTATTACCACACCTTTAAGAAAGTACTCCTTAGATCTTGGTTCCTAGATGGATATGTCCAGGTTGGTTTCTTAGCAACAGTCTGTCAATGGTTGGCCAATGTTTCTTTTAAGGAAAACGTTCCCACCTACTTACAGGCTAGGCTTTCATAATAACATAGTCCAAATGCTAACCCTTTCCAGCTTTTCTGAGGTCTTTCAAAATTAGCGAGAGAGCCAGTTTGGGGGAGTGGTAAACACATCAGTATCAAAGCACAATTTGCCATTTGCGTTGCACTGTTGCATTATATGTTACAGAAATGTTATTTTAATATATATATATATATATATATATATATATATATATATATATATATATATATATATATATATATGTTTTCTGAGGTTTTCATGGGTGTTTGTATGTAGGTCTTTGGTAATTCGGGTTTTCTCCCGTGTAAAATTGGAAGTGTCTTGGCAACGTTTCGACGAAGTCCCATTCGTCATCTTCAGGCTGGGGTCTTCGGCTTTGTGCTTCTAGGAGCAATGTGTGATCGCAGCTGTTTCTTCCTTTTAAAAGTTAAAAGGAAGAAACAGCTGCGATCACACATTGCTCCTAGAAGCACGAAGCCGAAGACACCAGCCTGAAGATGACGAATGGGACTTCGTCGAAACGTTGCCAAGACACTTCCAATTTTACACGGGAGAAAACCCGAATTACCAAAGACCTACATATATATATATATATATATATATCACTGAAGACTTTTCTCATCTGGATATTGCACCATGCC
This sequence comes from Azemiops feae, assembly GCA_023970755.1. Lineage (NCBI taxonomy): Eukaryota > Metazoa > Chordata > Lepidosauria > Squamata > Viperidae > Azemiops > Azemiops feae. The sequence goes on from JALGBA010004260.1 coordinate 1,647,430, forward strand.
ACACATAACATGACACAATGTAAGCAAAGAGATAGATTTGATTCTTGTGTTTCTGAAAGCCCGAATGATCCTGCACTCACTTTCCACAAATCTTTTCTTTTGTTGTATTTGAGAGGTTGCATACTTCACCTGCTTCTTTCAAAAGGCAATTAACTAATGGAAAACAAGGCTTATTCTGCGTGACATCAGATAGAATCTCAAAACTGTAGGACAAAAACCTTTGTGCATCTGTTGCCTAAATGACCCTTTGGGGCTTGAAAAGATGATTTGATGGGATCCATAGTGACTTGCCCATCATATCATGTGAATTGCTGCACATGCTCTTCCTAAGCTATCATTGTAATCAATCTCTTTTCCATTTGTTTTAGTTCAGAACTGAATCTTGGCTCACTGATTTGGTGAGTACGTACATTTGGAATATTGCCTTACAAATCGAGTGTATTCTAAATTTTATTTGGATTGCTTCACGGGCTGAGGAGCTATTAATTTAAATTAAACATAAAATCGTGAGCCAGTATGTGATTTATTACTTTTTTATGATGAGTTAAAAACAATAGAGCAATTGAATTTGAGTACGCATTTTTCACCTTTGTGGATTATGTTCTCTTGAAAAGATGGAATTAACATTCAGTGGGGTTCATGGAGTCAGGAAGTATATTGACTCAGTAGCCCACTTCAAGGTTGTATGGATGTATACCCTTCTCTTTGCAAAGTGGGTGGAAAGAAAAGGTTATCATAAGAAACATTTCTAGAGAAGCTGCTTTGTTCTCCAGCTACAATGATTTGCCAGCCCTTTTGCTCATGTTGGATATCTATTGGGTACTTACTTACTACATCAGCATCTCTTGAGTGGACCTTCAATGACTGGATAAAATCAAGTGCAACATTAGGTGAACCCCAGAAGCAGGAAGGCCAATTATGCTGTGTCTTGTTAACATATATACATACAGTTGCATATTTCTTTTTATATGGTTCCCATGTCACTAAAGTACAACAACAATATATTGTGTACACCCATATTGTCAAAATTATTAAGATAAGGGCAGATCGCAAAGCTCAGCAGGGGAGATACAAGGGCCAGTAGACTCCACTCCTAGACAACAAGTTGGCATTTCACTATTTCATTCCAGAGCAGAGGCCATAACCTGCCATCCAAGGAGGGTTTTCTTTAGCCTGAACCAGCAGAAATGCAGGCTGCATGTGGAATTTAGGTCTGGACCCTCTGCTAGACTAAAGCCTCATGTTAGGCTGAATCAATACTTAACCTTTTTTTTTAATCACCCAGTTTTTGGGGTCTCTTTCTTGCTCAGTATGACACAATTTATGCATCAAGAAACAAAATATATTGTTTCAGTTGTATTACCCTCATGCTTCTGATTAAAATTTCTTAGGTCTATAAAATGTTACTATAGATTCTCAACATCTGCCTTTTTAAATGCTTATATTTCTTGGCTCCCAGAGTATATTGGAGATTTGGAACTCATTTGCGCCACAGACCTTTCTCAAAAATCAACTCTTTAAGATTTGCTAGTGAACATCTATTAATCCTATATTTGACATTGTGGTGAGTATAGCCAGTCATGCCATTATCTCATCTTATTTGCGTGATGCACAATGTACAGGAGCCTGCTTTTGAAAATGGCTTATGAAGAGTAGGTAGTTCAAACTACTGTTACTGGGCTGTTAACTGGGATCAAATGTTGAGAAAAGCTGTTTGGAATGTGGCCCATTTCTGAGCCAAATCCAAAATGCTGGTAGGAATTAGGAATATCCTAAGGCAGAGGTCTTCAAACTTGGCCCTTTTATGACTTGTGGACTTCAACTCCCAGAATTCCTCAGCCAGGCACGCTGGTCCACAAGTCATAAAAGGGCTAAGTTTGAAGACCCCTGTCCTAAGGAATTAGGAGTGGCCAATCTGCTTAGTGCTTGTTGGGCTTTTGCATCAGCTTGCAAATATGTGTGTATTATAATTCTAAATGTTTTCTTCACAAATTATTTTATTCTAAAATATACATTTCAGTGTACATTCTATCTTCAAAGTTACTGTATGTTTGTATATATATATATATATATATGTTTTCTGAGATTTTCATGGGTGTTTGTATGTAGGTATTTGGTAATTCAGGTTTTCTCCCGCGTAAAATTGGAAGTGTCTTGGCGACGTTTCGACGAAGTCTCATTTGTCATCTTCAGGCTGGCGTCTTCGGCCTCGTGCTTCTAGGAGCAATGTGTGATCGCAGCTGAAACCAATGTCCTTTCCAAAGGATTCAACTTTGCAGTCGCTCCCAAACACATCCCCACTGAAACCATTATATGCAGAGTTGAAACCAGCCTGACCAAAATCAACCCCGACGACGCTAACAGAATCAGACTCGAAATCACCAACATCCTCTGCACCAGCAAGCCACCCAAAAGCAACTTACACAAAGAGGAACAGACAGCACTACTTAACCTGAAAGAAGACACCAGCATAATAATCCTACCAGCAGACAAGGGCAACGCCACAGTGGTTATGAACGCATCTGACTACCAAACCAAATTAACCAACCTACTCCAAGACTCCACATACAAACCCCTAAACACAGATCCCACCACCTACCTGGAAAAAACCACTAGATCCAAAATAAAAGCATCCCCCATCAGCGAAGAGATCCAGCAAAGAATCATTCCCAGAGAAAAATCATCCAGATGCCCTAAGCTCTACGGTCTCCCCAAGATACACAAAGATGGAACCCCACTTAGACCCATAGTCAGCTCCATAGGCTCACCTCTACAAAACCTAGCCAAATTTCTCGCCAAACAACTACAGCACTATGCAGAATCCATCACCTCACACGTAAAAAACTCATTCCAATTCATAGAGATCATAAAGAAACAAAACTTACAGCCCAGCGACCTACTCGTGAGCTTTGATGTCATTTCCCTCTTCACCCAAGTGCCAATCAAAGAAGCCTTGACAGCTATCCAAAACAAATATAACCCCCCCAAGCACATCCTAGATCTGACCAACCATTGCCTATCCAACACATACTTCATCTACAACGGACAAAAATACAAACAAATAGAAGGAGCACCCATGGGATCACCCCTCTCACCTGTCATTGCAAACCTCTACATGGAACACTTTGAAACCCAAGCTCTAGAAAAATCTGATCACAAACCCAAACTCTGGCTCAGATACGTAGACGACACCTTCATAATCTGGCCACATGGGAAAGAAAAACTAGACAACTTCCTCACACACCTCAACAGCCTACACCCCAAAATACAGTTCACCATGGAAACACAAGCTAACAACCAACTTCCCTTCCTGGATGTCTTAGTCTACAAGAAACCCAATGGCTCCCTAGGACACACCATCTACCAGAAGAAAACACACACAAACCACTATCTGCACGCACTCTCACACCACCACCCAGCACAGATCAACTCCGTAGCCAAGACACTCATCTCGAGAACAAAATGCTTAGCTGACGAACAACACCTAAAAACCGAACTACACACTCTCACTAATGTACTAACATCCAACGGATTCCAAAGAAATAAGATTACCAACCTAATCCAAAAAGAAACCCCCACTAAAATCCAAGACAGAGAACAAGAAAACGGCAAAGCCCTCCTTCCATACATAAAAGGCACCACAGACAGAATCAGCAAGATCCTCCACAAACACAACATCAAGACAGCATTCTGCACAAACCGAAAAATATCCACCATCCTAAGAAACCCCAAAGACAAAATTGAGTTAGAAAATCAAGGAGTATATGAAATCCCATGCACCGCCTGCCCCACCACATACATCGGACAAACCAACAGAAGAATAAGTGCACGCATTGAAGAACACAAGAACTCAGTCAGAAAAGAGGAACCAACTTCTTCCCTGGTCCAATACCTTAAAGCCACAGGACATAAAATTGACTTTAAAAATACCAGAACTATCGCCAAAACTGAACACTTTAACAACAGAATAATCAGAGAAGCCATCGAGATAGGAAAATGCCCACACAGCATGAATAAACGAGATGATACCTCCCACCTACCAGCCATTTGGAAACCCACCCTTATTGACAAACGAGTCCCTAACACAAAGAATGACACTAGACCCACACTCACAAAAACCACACAGGATATCACCACCACACATCCACGCAAAAAGCAAACCCAAACCCACACTGATGATGAGACACGACCACAAACCAGAAACCAGACCACAGCTGCATCATTAGCCATTTCAAACCCCTCCAATCCATACATGAAGCAAACTGACACCCACCTTGATGATATGGCACGACCACGAACGCGAAGCCAAACAACAGCAATGCAGCTCTCCATCTCAAATCCCGCTGCAACTCAGACTAATCCGAGCACAACAAAGCCCCCACCCAAACAGAACACACCCCCATCCAATCAGAGCACAGCCAACCCCCCATCCAATCAGAGCACAGCCAAGCCCCTAACCAATCAGAACACACCTCCACCCAATCAGAACACAGCCAAGCTCCCACCCAATCAGTTCATACCCCCACTGGCAGTTAAAAGGAAGAAACAGCTGCGATCACACATTGCTCCTAGAAGCACGCGGCCGAAGAGACACCAGCCTGAAGATGACGAATGAGACTTCGTCGAAACGTCGCCAAGACACTTCCAATTTTACGCGGGAGAAAACCCGAATTACCAAAGACCTACATACAAACACCCGTGAAAACCTCAGAAAACAAACACACACACACACACACACACACACACACACACACACATATATATATAGGTCTTTGGTAATTCGGGTTTTCTCCCGCGTAAAATTGGAAGTGTCTTGGCGACGTTTTGACGAAGTCTCATTCGTCATCTTCAGGCTGGTGTCTCTTCGGCTTCGTGCTTCTATGAGAAAGCACGAAGCCGAAGAGAAAACCTGAATTACCAAAGACCTACATACAAAAAAGGTGCCGGAACTCACACATGTCATACAACCCACTTTGCCTACCCTACAAGGTTCCATCCAAAAAAGGTGCCGGAACTCCGTTCTGAGCGTTCTATGAGAAAAAAAGCCCTGTATATATATATATATATATATATATTAAATATAAAACCAATAACTACACTGCTAAATTCAGAGAAGTATAAAATATCAAAAGGACCATCCCATGCCAATTTTGCATATTAATTTAGGACATGTAAACCAAATTAATCAGCATTGTAGTCCAAATGAAACCTTCAAGCACACCATGTCAACAATATAATCTATGGCGTCTAGAGAATTAAAACCTTCTAGATTAGGCCATTAATGGTTAGCAAAATCCTTTACTTGATTGCATTGACCCCTAATAATCCCAAAGCTCAACTGTATTGAATACTTACATTATGAAACAAACCTTATTCTGACTGCTTTAGAAATAAATACAGTCCTAATAAAATTTTATTTTTGTTGAGTTCTTAAAATCAGCCAGGAAAAAAAAGAGATTTATTAAAGTGACTGTGTTTTTCTGCCTTTTCTAAAACAATTTTTTTTTTTTTGTTGTTGCAAAATTTCATTGGGAATACATATACAGTACTATCTTCCAACCCTCCAGCAAGCAATGAAAAAGTGATCGTAGTGGGCAAACGGTATTGTGAATCTTCCTGAAAGAAAATAAAAACTAGTAAAAACATTAAATTCCTATGGACAAAGGTTTGACTACAAGGCTGCAACTGAGCAGAGGCATAAACCTACGACGATTGCAGACCTGTGCAAAGCACGATTTGCAAAGAGAGATTAGTTATGTGATTGAACGTGGTAAAAATAACTATTCTTGGCCTGCATAAAACATATTGTGCAGGGGAAAATGTCTGTTACTTTGTAAAGGGGGTATTAGTTATATACCTCAGCGTACTAGGCAGAACCAGAAGCCTTTTCAAACAGCATGGAAATGGATTTGTTTGATGCAAAATTATCTACTAAGCCTTCAAGGCTGAGGAAAGAAAGAGATTCTACACTTCTGAACCTGGGGCCTTTTTGAGAAGAAGGCCCAGATAGAGTAATGCCACCTTGCTATGTTACTGGAGCTCTGCAAACATAAACATGAAGATGAAACAAAATAATCTTTCACTTGTATTTTATTTATTTAATTTTATTTTTAAGACGGTGAAACATGACCCAGATTCCGAAGGCTTTTGTCATAAAACTCCTCCATCATTGCTTGATAGGTTGTCTCTGTGCCAAGAAGAAAAAGTTGATAGCTGCGCTGAAGCAGAGCTCATTAAAAGCTTTTGCTGTAGATTTTCCAAACCTGGGGCTTTTTGGATCATCATAAATATTTCTACCAAGCTGGATAAATTGTATTTCACAGTGGACACTTTTATTGAATTGGCAACCTTCATCCCTTGCACTGAGGAGGACGTTAATTCACTTTTAGTAGCATCAAACATTGGGGTCAAATGGCCTGTTAGACTGAAAAGGCTGGGATGTCAAACTCTTTCTCCTGTCAGTTCCGTGTTAGGGAAGGGGAACAGGCCGCTCTGCCCCTTACATAATTCAATGTGGCCACTCCCCAAATGGCTCCTGCTTCCAGGATGGCACCACACAGCCTCCACTGATTAGGAAGGCTACGCAGCAGAGCAGCTACTTCCAGAATGAGATCTATAGTACCAATAAGGTAAGTGACCAATTGGTGATGGGGTGGGAAAGAGGCCCAGCAGAGTGAGAAACAGGCCCAAGTCCTGCAGGGACCCCAAGGGGAGGGGGTCTATGACAACTCGCCACAGGACAACTGGCTGTGGGACAAGAGTTACATTAGTATCGAAGAAATAGTGGAATAGAATCATTAAAGAATGGATGCCAAAGGAGGGACAAAATGAAAGGTGAATGACAAAAATTAAAATAATGTCTTAATTATTTTAAATAATTAAATTGAATGTTGAATTGTCCTGCAATGAGTTGGCCATGTCGAGTTGGCCATGTCGAGTTGTCCTGAAGCAAGTTGGCTGTGGTGATTTGGCCGCGGCAAATTACCCGTGGCGAGTTGTCTCATTTTGCCAAGGGGTGAGTAATAGAGCACAGTGTCCCTCAAGGTGTGGAGGAGGCATTAGGAGGCCCAAGGCAGGCAACCTTTGAGCTGGGAGGTGCTACAGTGTGAGCCTAGGCTTGTGTTAGACCTCACAGGGGCTCCCCCACCCCTGAGGCATCCCGTGCTCCACTTAATGACCCGCACGGGTACAGCAGGGATGCAGTTGTTAAGCAAGATGATCATGTGGATGCTTTGCTTAATGACCATCACAAGGCTGCCCAGCCTGGCCCTTTATAAAGAAGAAGAAGAAGAAGAAATGCTAAAGGCTCCTTTCTAGCTAGTTTATGCCCCTCAGATTAGAGCCACAGCCACAAGCCGCCCGGCCTGTGCTGTGTGAAGAGTGTGGCCTTGCTGAAAAGAATGGAATCACAGCCATGTTCCAGATCAGAACAATCCTCAGGCTTGTGACTGCAGTGTCATCACAGCAATATAAGCACTACCCCCTTCAAACTGTTCGCTTGTTAAGAGGCATTAATTCAGAGATGGCAAACTGTAAATCAAATCCTATTTCCATAACAAGAAATAAAGCCAATTACTTATCTTCTAGAAGTCTTTTGTGATGATCCAAAGGTGGTGGTGGAGACTTTTCACCATTTATTTATTTGATTTTTTTAAAATCCTACCTTTATTTCTTTATAAGTAACTCAAGGTGACAAACGTATCTAATACTTCTTCCCCCTCCTGTTTTTCCCCACAAGGACAATCCTGTGAAGTTGATTGGGCTGAGAGAGTGACTGGCCCAAGTCACCAGCAGGCTTTTGTGCTATAGGTGGGACTAGAACTCACAGTCTCCCATTTTCTAGCCTGATACCTTAACCGCCAGTCCAAACTGGTACATTTTGGCCCAGTATTACAGGGTATTGCCTCTATTTTCCTCTGTTTCTCATTCATTTTGCCAGGACTGCAGCACTGCTTGTGACAATAAAGCAGGTTAGTCTTAAAGAGCCATTTTCTTCATCAAAACATCAAGAGCAGATTTTATTGCCGATTGTCAGCTGCTGTTGCTTTTTTCCATAGAAGCTGTACCTTTCAAGTGCCCTAAAAAAGACATTAAAAAGTTTGGGAAATCTTTTAAGATTCTCATTGAGGGGGCCATCTTTACAACTACAGACCCATGCTTTTCAGAAGCACACAGGACCTAAAAAAAAGTCAAAGTCAATTGCAGCTCTTGCTCAGACATACCAGGCCATGTAACCAACATCCATATTATTAACTGACAGACATTGGGCCGTGTGTTGGAGTGTTTCCAGTTAAACTTTGTAATATATATATATATATATATATATATATATATATATATAACTGTCAGAAAGACAAGCAAGCAGGCTGTAGTTTAAAGCATTCCATTTTTTTTCTGCATTCAATGTGCTAATTTAAAAAAACCCAACAAACATAAAACTTTATTAGGGCTTTATGTATTTCAAAACTGCAAATATTTTCAAAATTATTTCAGTGCAGTACAGTCAGGCTGTAGGCTACAAGAGGTCAATGCAATCAAGCAGAGAGTTATATTAATCATAAGTTCAGGGTTAGCAAGCAGCCATTCCTGATGGGATTAGGTAACACATCATATCTGATCAGGTTCATAAACAAGTAATGTCTGCACCACATAGATCTGCATTGTTTATTTTGATGGCATCACTGATTAAAATTACTGATGTTCCAATTATTACTTAAAGCATATACTAATTACTGATGGCTGTTCAACCTCTGCTTGAAAACCCTCCAGTGAATGAATATTTCTCTCATTTAAATACCAGACAAGAATCTTGCTTTTTTACCTTAATCAATCCCTATTTGATTATATTTTATAACGGGATTACAAAAAATAAATAATACTAAAAGTAAATAGCAAAAATAAACAGGAGAATAGTAGAGAAAATGCTCTCCAAATTAAGAAAAATACTATGGATCTGAATGTATCATTTTTATATATAAACATGGAATGTCTAATCTGTGCTATTTTACTATAGATTCTATCTGAGCAGTATTATCTTAATAATTTCATCTGGTTCATGGTATTCTTTTATTATTATTATTAATTACTCTGGGAGCATTTGCACACTGAAAATGAATATTTTAATAATGTCTTTTTCTTGGCTATTTTTCAAAATGAGAAGGGACTGTCCTTAAAAGGTTTTTAATCTTTGGAAGCATGATTATGTTGTTTAGTTTGTCATATATACACACTTTCTGATTATTATTTTTTGTTAAGGTTGATCTTGCTTTTAATCAGTGATATTTTTAATTGCTTTATTGCCAATGTGCGATTCATAGAGATTTAGAGGAATATTTCATTTCTTTTTGTTGCATTTATTACTTTCTCTCCTTGTCTGGAGAGGTTCCAAAGAACTGGTCCAGTCAGGATGGCAGAGACATCTTCAGTTCTCTATGCCTCCCCAAGAAGTCCATTTTTAAGAAATATTTCCACAAGACATTAACCTTTTCCTGACCCAGATGTATTTTGGAGATAGGGAACAGATGGAAAGAAAGGAAAGAAGGAAAGACAAAAAGGGAAAGAAACTTGATAGTTCCTTAGCTGTGGAAATTTTGGAAGAAATCCCTGACAAGAAGAAAATGGGATAGTCATAAAGATACTTTAACACTTATACCATGACTAGAAAGTGGAACATTGGTACATATTATGTAAATTCAGCCTCTGTAGAATGACATTAGTTATGTTTGTATTAAACTATAATAATACAGAAGATTAGAGACCAACTTCTGATCCATAAAGATCGAAGTTCATACTTCAATTAAGAACTCACCAGATTCTTAGGGCATATTACATTTCATATTTAGGCTGCTCCTCTCCTGTGGTTATGGCAGCTTAAGTCTAAACCAGCACAAGATAAGTATGTCCAGACTGTAACAGTTTGGTAACAGCTTGAAAGATACTCACTTTTAACCAAAGTCACCACATCTTTTCCACTTTCTCCTGCTGTTCTTTCTGTTCCAGGAAGGCAATTGCCAATTACTTTCTTCCTGTGGGATGGGTCTTCCCAGACATATATTCTTGTACTTAATATGTACATATAGATGGGTAGATGGATAGATAGGTAGAGCATCAACGTGTACATATATGCAGGCACATGGAATGATCACCTTTACAATCAAACTTTCTTTCTTGCCAATTATTTTACCGTTTAATAATTTCTAGAAATTCTGCTTATCATCTGATGTAAAATAGCTTTTGGGGAGTTTTGCTTATACTGTAGGTAGGAGGTTGTTGGTTCAGAACGCCAAACATTTTTTTTAATTAATGCAAGATCCCATTGTTTCATCCTTTTTTAAAAAATTACTTGAAATAAAAAGTTTTCAGGAATCTGGATAAACAATAAACTTTTTTTGAAAGCCCTCAGCTAGCTAATGAAAACTGGCGATATGATAGAATGGCAATTAAAAGGTTCTTGGCTTGTTTTGAATGGCCAACATTTCATATACAAGTCAAAGGTCTTAACCAACGTGCTATTTTAATAAAGGCAATAATAAAGAGAAGATCTTAGATGCTTTTAGAGATAAGAACAATCACTGCCTCCTTCCCCAGCAAAGTAGCCAACAAACTGCTGAATTTAGCCTGTAATGAAATAAAGTGCTCCAGCCAAAACAGATAAAAGCACTCAAGCATATGTAAGAGAAAAAGACTACTTTCAAATCACAGCAGAAAAACACATCTGGAGGTCAAATTTGCAAAGGGAAGAAGGTGAAAATGGGCTGACATTATCCATTTCTGCCTTCAAAAAATGACTATTCTCCTATTTTGGCAATAGATCAACCAAGCAATGCAGAAAAACCCTTAGAAAAATCACTAGCATTCTGGCCTTAAGAAAATCTGTCACTGACTAACCCTAAGAAGACTATTGTAAGAAATGTAAGGCTATTGAATTGTAATTCTTTACAATTACACCTACTGCATTTTTCTGGCACTCAAACATACTTAAAAAAAGTGCATTATGGCTAGCATTTATTTTTCCTCTGAGCAGAATCAAGCATTGGGGGGGGAGCATGCATATTTTTACAATCGGTAGCACAATTCCTTATTTCATTCAGCATTAAATGTGGGTTTCACATTGAACACTTAAAGCCTACTAAGGGAATGACTAAGTCTATGTTTAAACAACAGATCTGATTGTAGGTCTGGGATTCTTTCTTGTCAGCACAACTGTTGAGTTCAAGAGAATCAGATTGGCTGAAATTAACTAACTTGTATTTTTTTGTATGTGTGCTAGTCTCTGGGTTGACCTTTCAGAGATGTATAGCAGAACTGCATTACACAAATGTATATACTAGCTCTTTTTTAAACACGGACGCTCATGTTCTAAAAAACACAAAAAGAATCATTGTTTAGATGAATGAAATGTTGGAGATTTTCAGCTGCACATCTGCTGGAGTGGAAACACCTGCTATTCAAAGAATATGTTGAAATATTAACATTTACTTTCTAGCTTGACAAACAACCTCTTGCTTAGGATCATATAAAATATCTCTTATTTTAAAGCCCACTTAAACTTTGCATGATCCTGAAATCGGAGCAGAATTAATGCTATTACAGTTTTTTTAGGAAAAATGAAGTACAGATTTGGTTGTAGTGAAGAAAGAAGTAACACTGCAAAGTTGCCATGAATAATAAAATTCAAATGCCTTGTAAATGTGAAAGACATATATTAAGGACCAGAGGTAAAATGAAAAGAAGCATCCAACGTAAGTGGAAGAAAAAAAATCTGTGGGAAGAGACTTAACAACAAAAGTAATTCAATTTCTTTTTTCCATCTGGCTGCCAGATAAGAGAAAAAGCCAAGGCAAGCTTGGGAGAGTAGAAAGTATTTACAGGTACTCTTTCAATTACAACCACAATTGAGTTGTAATCCTGGTTGTTGAGGTCATGAAGCAGCACTCTCAGTTGTGGTTGTAAAGCGAACTCCCAGGTTGTTAAGCAGATGAAGGAAAAGAGCTGCCTGCTGCAAGGATTTCAGCTCCCCTCTGTGGGGCTGCAGAAAAGCAGATGAAACCTTCAGGATTTGCGCTCCATTCCCACAGCCCAAACAAGGATTTTCCCTCCCCTCTGTGGGACCTCAAGCAGGGGGGCAATTTTACAATGGCCATAAAGCACCCTTTCCAAGGCCTTTCATAACTTTGAATGACTATTAAATGACCAGTTGTAAGTCAAGAACTACCTGTACTTCAACATGAGAAGTCTTATTGGCACCAGCCCTGGTTCCAAGTCTGTGGCTGGCACAAGATTTCCAACTAAAGATGGCCTGGGAATTCTGGGAGTTGAAATCCACAAGTCTTAAAATTGCAAAGTTTGGAGAACCCTGTATGGTACCATGCTGTCCACAAGATAGAAATTCCCAGAGGGCTCAGGTCTTTAAAAAGAATAGCAATGAAGTGGATAGCTGGCTCTGAACCAAATGCATAATGAAATAAAATGTCAGGGGAAAAAATAGTCTAGTCAGAAATCACTACATTTACAATTGTATAATTACCCACAATCTTCCAGATGTCCTGATTGCTAGGGCTGTGCAAAGATTTGATTTGGAGATTTGATTCCCAATCAAGCATCAGTTAAATTCTAATCGTTAATCAAGCTACATGATTTGATGGTTTCTGAACAAGTGCTCATTGAATTGACAAATTTAATCAGTTCATTTCAACCAATATTTGGAATCAAAGAGCTTCAACATTTCTAATCATACACTCCTATTAAATCACTAAATCCTAAGGTTTTATAAGAGCCATGCTGCCACCTTTTCCATTACCCTATTTCTTAAAATGTAGTTTGAAGGCACCCTGTGTCCATCTTTACTTCTGTTACTTCACAGTGCTGGTTAAGTGGGGGCCCAGAAGGTTATTTAGGCCAGGGCTTTTCAACCTTTTTACCGATTGTACCACTTTTAGGATATGGCAATATTCGAGTACCACCTAGCAAGGTGCCAAAAATTTGGTGACAAAAAAAAAAACAACTGTTCAAAGTTGCAATTGCACTGAAATGACTTATGACCATTTTTCACACTTATGACCATTGAAGCAACAGGGTCATGTGATTTATATTTGGATGCTTGGCAACTGATTCATATTTATGATGGTCACAGTGTCCCAGGGTCATGTGATCCCCTTCTGCAACCTTTTGACAAGCAAAGTCAATGGCAGAGCTGCTGGTGGCCAACTGCTAAGGTGGGACTTCCTTCCCTCCCTCCCTCCCTCCCTTCCCTGCCTCCCTTTTTTTCATTCCCATCTCCTTCTGAAGGAAGAATTTGAACCCCCCCCCCATATTTTCCCTCTTCCATATATTGATCAAACAAAGAAAGGCCTCCAGAGACAGAAAAGACAAGCTGCTGAGTGAACTAGCTTAAAAAGGCACTTCCCCTTTAAGAATTAGCTACTGGCTAGAAAGGAAAGTAAGGAGCCCAGCTGGCACTTAAAGAAGAAAAAAAATGTAAGTACTGGCTGCAGGCTAAGGCAGCCTCCCCAAATGGCTCCATTCATAAGTAAAATCTGCAGCTCCAGAGGACTCTCTCACTGTAAGTCCTTGCCTGTGCTGGCTCTTTCCCTTCCCCACTACACTTGGCTAGGCAGGGCTGCGTACCACCTGCCACTCATTAATGTACCACAAGTGGTACGCGTACCACAGGTTGAAAAGCCCTGATCTAGGCATGGTTTTGCCCCAAACTGCTGCAGGTTCTTGACAATCTCCCCTGCTCTCATTCCTTGATGTGCAGGGAATTCACAATACTTCAGACTGTTTGCCACCTATCACTTTCCCAAAAGATTCCCTTTTGCCTCAATGGTTCATGCACAATCTGGCTGAAGGAGATACTTCCCTTAAGACACAACAGGGCAAAAAGCTTTCCTTCCCATCATTTCATAGAGCAAGATGGTTTTTGGGGGGTGGAAGAGGTGTCTTTTTACCTTAATCCAAGAAAGAATATATCAGGGCTAGAAAAAGGAGCATTGCCCCTGCCCCTCTGACTAATGGTTAGAATGGTTAGAATTGACTAGATTTGAGAAATGCAGGGAAACAAGCAGGAAATGTTTGCTGCAGTGATCTGTTTATCTCTAAGGAATAGGCAACAAGTTTAAGCTAGAGATATTGTGTAAGATAATTTGGGAATATATATAGCTATTTAAACTTTATATGATGTATCTTTTCTTCATGCAAGCTGCATGAATGGCCTCTAAGGTAACAAAGGAATATCATCTTAATGCTCTGTCCAAGCCTTGATATTTTGTGTATTTTCCCCACTGGAGCTTTTTTTGGGGGGGGGTTGCTGTTTTCAATTGTTTGTCATTTTCACAGCCATTTCTACTTCCTTCACCAGAGATGTGTTTATGTGTCATTTACTTAGGATGAAAAAGGATTTTTCTTTTTTCTCTCTTTTCCTTTTCTTTTTTAAAAACATAATTCTATTTTTTTAATCTTTTAAAAATTACAATTAACTTTGCATGTTTGTGAGACTGATCTCCTTTCAAAAGTTGGGGGGGGGATTTTGGTCACGTGCCTCACACTATGGAGTCAGAAGATGTTGCTATAACATTGAGCTCATTTTTATCAGCTGCTTTTTCTCTGACTTGTCAACAAAGTGCACAATCTCTATCCATCTCGCTTGCTCGGATTGAGGGAAGAACACCAAGGGAAAGTAATCTCATGGAAGGCAGGCAATAATTATCAAGCAGGTACACCAAGACAGGAAGGCTGGGCCAGAGTGTATAGACCCAGATTGCTTCTGCAAGAGGGTGGAGACCTCCCGTCCTATGGTTTCAACCCAGACAGTACTCCTTGCAAAAGGGAAAATTTAAAAATATTATCTACGTTCCTTCTCCGTGCATATCTTTAATACATGTTATGAAATATCAACAACCTAAGATATGCAGATGATACCACTCTAATGGCAGAAAGTGAAGAGGAACTAAAGAGCCTCTTGACGCGGGTGAAGAAGGAGAGTGCAAAAGTTGGCTTGAAACTCAACATTAAGAAAACCAAGATCATGGCATCCGGCCCTCTCAATTCCTGGCAAATAGATGGGGAAGAAATGGAGATAGTGACAGATTTTATTTTCCTGAGCTCCAAGATCACCGCAGATGGGGACTGCAGCCAAGAAATTAAAAGACACTTGCTCCTGGGGAGGAAAGCTATGGCAAATCTAGACAGCACACTAAAAAGCAGAGACATCACCCTGCCAAAAAAAGTACATATAGTCAAGGCCATGGTTTTCCCAGTTGCAATGTATGGCTGTGAAAGTTGGACCATAAGAAAGGCTGAGCGCCAAAGAATTGAGGCCTTTGAACTATGGTGCTGGAGAAGACTCCTGCGAGTCCCCTGGACTGCAAGGCGATCAAACCAGTCAGTCCTAGAGGAGATCAACCCTGACTGCTCTTTAGAAGGCCAGATCCTGAAGTTGAAACTCAAGTACTTTGGCCACCTAATGAGAAGGAAGGACTCACTAGAGAAGAGCCTAATGCTGGGAAAGATTGAGGGCAATAGAAGAAGGGGACGACAGAGAATGAGGTGGCTGGATGGAGTCACTGAAGCAGTAGGCATGAGCTTAAATGCACTCCAGAAGATGGTAGAGGACAGGAAGGCCTGGAGGAACGTTGACCATGGGGTCGCGATGGGTCGGACAGGACTTCGCAGCTAACTACAACAACAACAACAACAACATGTTACTATGCAAAAAAAAAAAAATCCAGATGGTTTCTACCGAGGAAGCTAAAATACTGTGAAGTCACTTTTCCTCTTAAAAGAGCTGCAAGGATCGCAAACTGGGTGATAGTTGAGGAGAGAGTGCCTGCAGAAGAAAAGCCAATTGTCCACAATCCCTATAGAGATGGAGCATTGATATGGCTTGGAAATCAGTGCAACTGAGCTAGAAATAAATATTCTCCAGTTTCAAATATAGCTAACACCTCCATGGCAGAGCTCCAGAACTGGTACAGAGATTTCATATGAAAATGCCATTAAAGAGAGTTTTAATGGACCTAGAAATCAAGAATTAAATGACAAATAAGACAGTTAATTTCAAGATACCTGATACGTCTACTTAAAAACAGAGATGGATCAGAAATCTAGCTCTGCTTTCTTCCTTATCTTCTGTTAGTCTAAAATCTAGAAAAGGTATGAATAGAATTTGGCCTGATCACTTCCTAGAGTAATATGTATACAACATGAACATCTGATTAGCAACACTGTACAGGTAGTCCTTGACTTACAACCATAATTCCAGACCATCGGTATTGGAATTTCCGTCTCTAAATGAAACAATTGTTAAATGACATCAGACCCAATTTTACAATAATTTTACCATGGTTGTTAAGTGAATCATGTCATTGTTAAGCAAATCACATGGTCACTAAGTGAGTCACATTCTTATTAAGTGATTCCAGCTTCCTCAATTCATTTTGCTTGCCAGAAACTGGCAGGAAAGGTTGCAAATTGCGATCATGTGACTGCAAGATGTCGCAACTATCATAAAGGTGAGCCAGTTGCCAAGTGTCCAAATTGTGATCATGTGACTGTAGGGGTTGGTTGTAACTTTAGGACAGGTTGTAAGTCACTTTTTCTGAAGCTGTCATAACTTTGAACCATTGTTAAATGAACAATCGTAAATTGAGGACTACTTGTACCTTGGAAGAAGGGTCATGGCTTGATACAGTGTAAACTCATGAAAAGTGTCCATGATGACTGTGACACTCACTAACACTGCTCCATTTTGCCGCACAGGTCTAGCACCGCCCCATTTTCGCTGCGGTGCACCCTTTTCACCATGCGGTGCCCCGTTTTTGTAGCGGCAGCGCTAGCGCGAGTGGGGGTGAGAGCACGCACACGTGCACACTCTGGCCAGCTTGTGCCACGGCCCGGTAGTGAGCCACAGCCCATAGGTTGGGGACCCCTGGCCTAGACTAGTTCCTATTGTTTTTTGGCAAGATTTTGGAAGTGATTTGTCCTTGCCTCCTTCCTAGAACTGAGAGAGACTGGCTCAAGGTCACCCAGCTGGCTTTGTGCCTATATAAAAATTATAAAAATGTAAAATATAGAAATCTCTGTAGTTCCTTTTTATTCCCAACTGTCTTTCTTGGGGAATGTTGATTATAAGGCCAGGTGGACAATCTCAGGTTCATCTACAGTACATGCTATCCTGATTTATCCTTGAGTTCATTGTCACTTCTCTACTAGGAAAGGAAGGCCTGTTCTCAACACAGATTTAAATCTTCCCTTACTTTAAATTTTAAAGAAGAAAACTATAAAGACAGCTCAGGAAGTATTTGCAAAGAAGGAAAATGCCATAACAATTAAGAATAGAGTGGAATTGCCCCATTCAAGAACAATACAACATATGCCTTTTTTGCTATTACAAGTGTCAACGCTGCTAACATCGGATGTTCTTGCTTTGACAACAGATGAAAATGCAGCCATTTTCTCTTTTCCCTTTTTCTTATTTTTAGAATTAGTTGGTGCAGGGAGGGGGGATTGGGATGTGAGCTCAGTTAGCCATAATAATAACTCTGCTGTGGGAACCCAAGGACAAACTGGGTCCAGAGCTGATAACGTTTTGGTGGGCTGGAGAGCTGGGGAGAAAGCCCGTGCTTTAAGCTAATTGGGGAATGTGCTTTATGACTATTTATTGGGGGTGGGAATTGTACTTTGTTACTTTGTATCCAGGGGAGGAGAATTTAGTTTTTGGGTTCAACTGTGTAGTGCCGATACTTTGTATCCTGAATAAAAGATTCTTTAAGGAAAACAATGCCTCAAAGTTCTTTTGAAGGGTTTCATCTATCGGAACTATGACAACAAGCTCATGTAATAGTTACAGGTAGTGTCAGGCTCTACTATACCATAAAATACACAAAATAAATCGCTTTCAGCTCTCCAGATATGCTAGGAAATTATCACCTGAGTGGAGGATTGCTGCTTTTTTTTCCTGCTGACCTCATACAAAGAGGGACATGGCTCAATAACAGAGTCAACATCATCATCACCATCATCATCATCATCATCATCCTTAGATCTGAGATCTGAGGAAGACCTGTAAATAATAGGTGGATAGACAGGCGATGGTCTGATTCAAGATGAAACAGGGTTGTATTTCATGTACTCATGAATAATTCTTAGGGATGCAACATGGGGAGAAGCAGTCACTCAGATACTTGTTAAGTTTTTATTAAGTTTATATACTGCCCATCTCACTATTAAGCAACTCTGGGCTTAATTATCTTTTTAAGCCAGAAACAGCCAGTTCTTCTGTACGTGGTAGCCTTGCTGTCTCTGCTAAATAAACAGTCAAGCTGTGTGAAATTGCATTAGATGAAGAAAACTATTTTCAAATCTTGCCCCATCATGTATGCAAATTCCTCTTTTCACCTGTTTTTCCCACCTGGCACTTCCCCTGTTCATCTTCCCACCAGGCATGAATGACAAGGAGAGAGGAGGAAGCATGAGGTACTGTAGTCAAAAGCTACAAATATCAGCTTCCAGGACTCCAGCCAGGCAGACCATGCTCTGGTGACCATGATCTCATTCCAGGTGACCTTTGATTTGCTTGATTTTTAAAGCAAGTCAGTGGAGAGTCGGCCATCAAACACACAGCTTAACATCTGGAAGGACAGCAGAAGAATACGTTTGCAGTTTTCTGCAACTGCATGGCAGGGAATAACCTTTTTAATCTAGAGCGTTCTTAGTGTGTTGCCTTACTTGTATCCCACCATGAGTTGGGACTGGAGTATAAATATTTTAATAGATGAATAAATTCAAGTATATTCGGGAGAGGAGAGCTACTGCTGGAAAATCAAGAGGATACACTTTCCATTGTTCCTGAATCTACAGTACAATGAACAGAGAGATACAGAAAGACCATGATGCAGGCTTATCCTTGGCAGATTTCCTTTGTAATAGAAAGTCTCCTGGGGCTGTCAGCAAGCAGATGGACTGGCATGCTAGGTGCTGATGCTCAAATGTGTCGGACTCATATTCTTTGTGCAGCTCTTCCAAAGAGGGAGTTTAAAATTATTTGCATACAACAGTTACTTTCAGCATTTAAAGTTCTTCCAACCTGTTTATGATGTAAATGGCTTTATAGTGGGACATTTAAGGACAGCCATCAGAGCATATGCTAGCTTTCTTGGTGTAATTTATAGCTGTGCCTCAAATTACATGGTGTATCTTGACAACAGTGCAACTAGTGAGGGCAGTGGGGTTCCCCTTGCATCTGTGTAAAAAAGCCAAATAAAATTAAGAAATAATCTATAAGCACCAGACGGCAAGCATTCTAAATAACAACCCCTGCTGTGGAATGAACAATAAGATAAAAGTCACCACTTTAGCATTTATAAATGTCAAAGTAACACTAGTGCTTGTTTTAATGGCATAAGATGCACATCGCTTGTAAACTTCCTGCTCTTGACATCTTATTACTGTTATGCTGCGAGGGTGGTTTCAGAATTCAATATTAGAGTTTTATGTGTTCTGACTTTTAAAGCTATTGTCTCACAAATAAGCTTCTGCATATCAGCAGCTAAAACACTATTGCTTGTGGTGGTGTGAGCTGGTATGGTATGATATCCAAGAACATTTTCATAAATGGAGTTTCTACCCTTTTAGAATTTGACTCTAAGACTATTTATGTTAACCTATAAAATAAGTAACATCTTAAATTCTCTAATAGTGTAGAGGAATCTGTAAGGGAGAATAATTCGTAGCATGTATAAATTGGGGCCTGCATTTTATTGTTTTTTTCATCCCAACCCACCCTTCTTCCTTTTCAGTGGAATGTTCTGGGATTGTAAAAGGATGCTTTCTTGTTATTATTGATCGGTTAGTTGTTAGGAGCCATGATCTGGTTAATATGTGAATGGGTAATTATCAGGAAACTCAGAAGCTATAGGAAAGAAAAAGAAAGAGAAAGAAAGAAAGAAAGAAAGAAAGAAAGAAAGAAAGAAAGAAAGAAAGAAAGAAAGAAAGAAAGAAAGAAAGAAAGGAAGGAAGGAAGGAAGGAAGGAAGGAAGGAAGGAAGGAAGGAAGAAAGAAAGAAAGAAAGAAAGAAAGAAAGAAAGAAAGAAAGAAAGAAAGAAAGAGAACTCAAAGGCTATAGCAAAGAAAGAAAGAAAGAAAGAAAGAAAGAAAGAAAGAAAGAAAGAAAGAAAGAAAGAAAGAAAGAAAGAAAGAAAGAAAGAAAGAAAGAAAGAAAGAAAGAAAGAAAGAAAGAGGGTGGTGGTGGAGGAGGAGGAGGAGGAGGAGGAGGAGGAGGAGAGAATTCCTCATCTACAATGATACCTTGTCTACAAGAATACCAAGAATACCACAAGGCTGTGCCCATGCAGTCGCCAGAAGCCAATGGGATTTTCTCTTTACTCCCGGGAATCTTTATGATCAAGAGTACATTTGCATTGGAAATGTTGAGTTGTGCAATCATTTTACCTTCTTGAAACCAAAACTATTCTAACGTCATATCCATACTTACTATTTAAGTGGCTCCTGTCCTGTACTCATGCCAGGTTGGCTCTAAACTACTTTAAGAAAACCTTGCCCATTCTGAGACACTTTATCTACAGCTGGCAAGATTATTCAGTCTGAACTGCAGCCCAGAATTTCTGACCACAATCTTCCTGCTGCTGGGCTCTCCTCTCTTTCTGTACCAGGGGAAGAACTGCTAATAGCTTTCCTTCCTGGGGGTTTCCTACATATAGGTGGGTGTGTATGTACACACATATACACCTACACATGCATACATATACACGAATGCATACATACATATATATAAATTTAAAACATCAAAATGCACATACATACAAACAGAACAAGCAGCTTTAAAATGGAAGACGTTTCCTATTTCTATTTCTTTCCAATGCATTTTAGACCTATTTTTCTAATGTATTTTCTTACATCTTTCTAATGTATTTTAGATTAAGAAATTAGTATCCTTCTAATGTACATTAGATGTACTATACCTTTTTCAATGTAAATAGAAGATTGCTTGTTCAAAACCAAGCAGAAATATTAATTACTTTTTCATTTGCCCACCTTCCTACTATTCCCTGTTTCCCTGTAATAATAATAATGAATTCCAGTGGTACACTATTTTACCAGTTTTCAGTCAACAAAGGTAGAAGAGTTTCACCTCCACCTGACAAATAGTCCATGGGCTATAAGGTGCTTGGAAGGTAGGCTGAAATCCTTCTACCTTGAGTGACTAGACAAATGAAATGATGCATCAATGGACTTAAAAATAGAGGCAAAAGTATAAGGCATAGATAAAGAAACACAGAATTGCAAAAAAAGTTTCTTATGAACTCTAAGGAAGCAGCATAACATTCCACAACTCATGCAGTTTTATATCACTTCTCTAATTTGAATGTGTACGTGTCTTTCTACCTGTATTTGCTTGATAGATGGAATGGACTTCCGCACTCTATGTTGTGATACTTTTCTTGTTTGCTTTGTGACTCATGGGCCACATTTAATATTTGACTTTCAGGAGGATGAGTAAACTGCTGGTGGTAAGGCCAGTATGCAAGGATGAAGTGAATGACTTTGATGTAAATTAAATTTGTTGATTTTTTTAGTTCTTTAATTTGTTTTTGCTTAGTATAATATTTTGTATAATATTGCTTACCCTCAAAGGAAAGAATAACATGACTAGGTGTGTATGTACTATCAGCCTTTTTGTGCCGCAATAGAGACTTTAACTTAATTTTATTTCTGTTTTTTTTTTTTCATTTTTGCTATCTAAAATTTACTACTGGTAATGTAAATGTCTGTTTTGAGCTTCCATTTTATTCTTTTAGTTCATGGCTTTCAAATATTTTTATACAACATTAGTCAACCATGAAAGGGAAGGAAATTCCACTCAGACTTTAGATCAGGGGTGTCAAACTGCCGTCCCATAGGCCGGACGTGTGATGCTGAAGCCACGCCCACCCCATTGCCGGCAATGGCAAAACTGTCCCGATACGTTGCGTGACGTCACGTGACATCGCGAGTTTGACATGTCTGCTATAGATCATCCATCACCTAACAGAAATAAAACTTTCATGCCATCTTAATTAGGCCCAATGTTTCTATATCTCACAACCAATTAGTGTTGCTTCAGTGGTCCACACTCAACAATGAAGTCCATGATGTATCTGTTTACAGAGATGGACCATAATAAACCTCTGCTTCTCATAATAAACAAAGGTTCAGTCTCCACCTTTTCAGATGCATTTTTTATTTTTCTCTATTTCATCCATACCCTAACAGAGTATGCAGAAAACATAGTATAGTTGTTTCTTTAGGATATCCCTACCATTTTGTGATTTAATTGGCCCCATTGGGCTATTCAACTGCTTCCTTCAAAGGTAGGAATGCTCCTTGTGTCCCATCAAATCCTGAAGGGAGGTGTTAATTAAGTCAGTGCCATATAACATGGTTGCTGTCATTTTCTAGTGGCATTAATGCACACAAAGCATCTGCCAAGGCTGTCACAGAAAGAAAAATGGAAAAAGGACAAGCACACTATGATTCATTTTTAACCCAATTTTAAAGCTTTTCATAATTCTGGAGCTAAGAATTACCTATTTTAAGAAGATTTATTCTGAAATATAATTTTCTTCTGTAGTTTTTTTTTAAGAATCAGAAAAAGGAAATTCTCCAAATATCAAAAATGCAGATTTTAGGAACTGAAAAGTGACATCAACAAAAAAAACCAACAGCAACAAAACAAAGGTCTTTCAGTTAAACATGATTTCAACTGCCTTTTCCCTATCAAAATGATGTCTTTCATCTTAAAAGACCACCGAGTGACGGAACAATGTCCTACAATTTAAAGAAACTGGTGATTGTGATGTCTCAGGAGACAAGGCATCAGCTGTTAACTTTCTGCATCAAAGGTATTGTTAGATGTAAGCACTTAACATCACTGAACAGAAATAAAGGAAGAGGAATAAAAGCTTATCTCTCTTTTGATTTTCCAGCTGCACAAAACTTGTCAAAGTTTGCTTATTCATTTGAACAAATAAAGAAAAGGGAATTAAACTGTCAGACCGCGAATAGGCCCCTGCAAGATACTTAGGAGCGATTTTTGTCGACTGCCAACCCGGCCTACTCACTTTTGGAACAAGAGTGAAAGTTGATTTCCTGCCATTTCAAATGGGCTGGATCTCTATGGTGAAAGATAAGAAGATCCTCTAGTCACCTGGAGTTTGGACAATGAAATATTTGTAGCACTTTACCTGTATGGCAGTAAGATGTGAACAATTCCAAGTAGTCTTGCTATTGGATGCATTGAAATGTCTTTTTCCTCCCTCTCAGGTTTTTTTTTTTTCATCCAAGAATAAGAACCAGAGCATGTTAAAGAAAAAGTATTAAGGGCTATGGAAGGTGACAGTTTTGCAAATTATAATAGATACAATATTTTGAGGTTTTGGCTTTAATGAGAAGTGAAACTTTTTCAAAGGAAAAAAACCAAGAAAGTCTAGGTGCCTTTTGGAAAAAGCATCTTTGGGACAAGAACATTCGACCAGTTTAAAAAGTAGGAATACAAATTGAAGAACAGTGATGTTAAGAACTTTTTGTAGATCCTAGTTATGGTTTACTTCATTCTGGAAAGCCAGCCATCTTGGCTCAATCAGTAAATGGTGACTAAACTAAATACGGCTTAGTACAATGTGTGGTTTAATTCAGAAGGCATAACAGAGCCAAGTTATCTGCAACTCAAATTGCCTGGGGCCATTATTTTTCACTCTCTCTAGAGAGAAAAGCTCTCTCCGAGTTTTATCGACTATAAGGAACGGGATTAAAAATGGTTATTGAACAACAAGTTGCCTCCTATTATTCACAGTGAGATTTTTGAGGTATTTTTTAAATAAGTGTGCTGAAAGAAATGCGTTTTAAAATTAAACAGTAGCAATCATTCTCCATCTAATATGAGATCACCCAACAATATGCAATTTGATTTGGTGAATGGGTGTTATATATAACATACTTTTAGTCTTTGTATATTATTGGACTATCTAAGACTGTCAAGTAAAAGTGGCTATACTTACCTTATTTTTTTTTTACTTTCAGTACTTGTACTTTTAATTTCATTATTAATGTTATTTCAATACAGTTTAAAAAAAATCCTTGTAAAAACCTGTTTGACTAGACATGTCAGAGGATAGTGGACTGTATCTGTGGTAAATCTGGCACAAATCATGTTATCGCATTTCCTGTATTAATGTAGAATCATACATTTAAATACAGATTAATTACCTGTTAAGCTGCCACCTTAAGAACTCTTAGCTCTTCTTTATATGTTTTTCATTGCTTCCTTTCGAAGAGCCTCCCAACACTAATCTATAACAATTGTCAAATTTTTAAAAGGTGAGCCGAGCAGCGATAGTCCATTTAAGCAATATACATTTTATGTTTCATTTATTTTTAAAAGTGCTAAGTGCTTAAATTGCTCCCATTTGACATTAGTGTAACTCAAAAGTGGCCAATTTGGATTGGTTGGCTTGTACCCAAGGTTATGTCACATATTAATTCTCTTTGCTACCATTTAAAGATTGTCGGTATTTTTGTATTTTTGTCGGTATCCAGTTCTGAAAGTCCTACAGCCTTTTAAATTTCCAAGTGACCTTTATAGTCTCTTTCAGTAATACTATAGAAGGAAAGACCAGAGAAAAGGAGATGGGGAGCAGATGTGTTGGTCTTTCCCTTCACAGCAGAGTTCATGTACTGCTAAACCCTCATCAAAGTGTGTTCATGGGAAGAGCAGTCAGAAGAAGGAACTGTGTGATGAGCTGGAGAAAGCATAAAACATAAAGCATTAACATCTAAATCCAATAATTAATTTTCCCCATCCACTCAATGTTCACCAATTCTTTGACAGGATTACCAAACCTGAACTTATCATTGATGTCTTTGCTGTAAGCGATGTCAACGCTGCTAATATCGGATGTTCTTGCTTTGACAACAGATGGAAATGTACCCATCTTTTCTCTTTCGCTTTTAGAGTTAAATGATGCTGGGAGGGGGGTTAGTTGTTAGTCATAACAACAATAACTCAGCCGTGGGAATCAAGGTTATTGCACCCAGAGCTGATAAAGATTTGGCGGGCTGGAGAGCTGGGGAGAAAGTCCGCGCTTCAAGCTAATTGGGGAATGTGATTTATGACTGTTAATTGGAGGAGGGAATTGTGCTTTGCTACTTTGTGCCCAGGGAAGGGGAATTCAGTTTTTGGCTTTAACTATGTAGTGCCGACACTTTGTTTCTCGAATAAAAGATTCTTTAAGGTAAACAATGCCTCGCAGTTCTTTTAAAGAGTTTCATCTGTCGGAACCATGACAAGCATATCAAACCTTTTCTGATCCTGCAACTTCATTTTAATTCATCTGTTGTACATGACTTCCTGCCCCCAAATTGTGCTCAAGGCAATTAACTTGGACATATTTCAGAGAATGTTGGGTCCTTCCTTCATAGTCACCTTTATAAAGCCATCTCATTGTAGATCAGTGGTTATCAAACTTTTCTTCACCACAGACCCCCTTTAAGCATCTTTTGTGGCCACAGACCCCCTAAGACTTAATTCAAGATTTAAATCATAACATTTCTTCAAGCCTTTGCAGACCTCCTGTGATGACATCACGGCCCCCCCAGGGGTCCATGGACCACAGGTTGAGCACGATTGTAGATCATAAGCAACAAATTGAAAAGAAACCCAAAACCTCAACTTGTGATTTTTCTACCTGAAAAAGGATTGAGACTAAACAACAATAAGTCCATATTCTTATCACTGTGCATAAGCTAATCTCTTCTTTGCCCAACTTTTTAGGCCATCTGAACAACAATTCAGTGTTTCTACTTTTTCCTTCTCATGGTCTTGTACATAGCTCTTTCTTTTGCCTACTCCAACTCCCTATTATTCTTCTGTAGCACCTAAATCTCAACTGCTTTACAAGCTGCTGTCAAGAATTTAGTACCTTAAGGCTGGCTTCAACTTTCTTTCATGTTTTATGTTTTTGGCTCTGTTTTATAGTCATTATGCAGCTGCAGTATATGGCTACAAATCAGGAGGAATGACTTAGAGCGCCACGTGAAGTGGGGAAAGGAAGAAAGCAGTGAAATCTGTTGCTTGGTGTGTTGTTGCTCTCCACAAAAGAGTGCAACACTTTTTAACGCCATAAAGTCATGATTTGACCTGCATCAAAGCAGGTTCTTCATTCTGCCTTCTTTGAATAAACAAAATAGGTGACTATATTTTTTACAAATGTACCTAGCAAAGCCTAAATTCTAACCACCACCAAAAACTTAAAATAAGTTCTCCTGTCTCTGTACACAATGATGATGATGATGATTTTCTGTAAGGCATAGATTCAGCTGCTCCCAGTCCAACTGTAAAAATAAGGAAAAAAGAGGAAGAGTTGATCACGATGGAAAGTTTTAATGAAAAGGGAATGCTGATTTAAATCTAAAACATGTTTTGAGAATTAGCTCAATTCAGCTTTGATGAGAGGGATCATTTTATATTGCAGATGGATGAGGTGCAGCTGGGCTGATTGCTTCTGCATATAAACCACTAATTTGCCCTCAGACAATTCGTAACAGCATGCCATTTGGGAAGGTGTTTGTATGAGGTGATGATAGAAATGCAAGCAGAACTTATCAAGAGCCTGTGGTACCACAGTGGCTGTGATTGTGATCCTCACACATTTATGACAAGGGATTAAGCACACGCTGTGTAAACATGCACAAAGAAGATGGTGCTGTCAAAGCAGGATTGAGAATGTGAAAATTTTAGGCCTGATAAGTTCATTAGCTAACTTCAGGCCAGAATAGCAAACTTGGGACCCTTTTACAGCTCCTAGCTTCCTGATTGATGGGCATGGCACTGGGAGTTCTACTGTGTACTATCATTTGGAGATCTGCATGTTCCCCTTCACTACTTAGAAAATGCTCTCACTTAAAATGGACTTGCCACTTTACAAAGACCGGGCTCACTTTTTATGTTAAGCCTTAATTATCTGAATCATTGTTGAAATTTAATTGGCTAGGTTCATAAAAGATAGCAAGCTAGAAGCCATTGCATATAAATCACAATGGCTGGGTTCCCATTTCATACTGGATTAAAACTAAATGAACCACATTACAGGTAGTCCTCAACTTACAACCACAACTGAACACAAAATTTGTGTTGCTAGGTGAAGACATTTGTTAAGTAGTTTTGCCCATTTTACAACTTTTCTTGCCATAGTTGTTAAGTGAATCATTGCTAAGTTAGTAACGCGGTTGTTAAGTGAATCTGGCTTCCCCATTGGCTTTGCTTGTGAGAAACTCACCAAAGGTTGCAGTGTCCCAGGGTGATGCATGACTCTGGGACACTGCAACCATCATAAATATGAACCAGTTGCTACACGTCCAAATTTTGATCATGTGACCAATTTTGATCATGTGACCAATTTTGATCATGCTGCAATGGTCATAAGTGGAAAAATGGTCATAAGTCATTTTTAGTGCCGTTATAACTTTGAATGGTCACTAAACGAACTGTTGTAAGTTGAGTATTAGCAAAAAAAAAAAAAAAAAAAGGAAAATGAACCATAGAGTGAAGAACAAGCCTCTGTGGTTTTTTTCTGGGCCTCTTCTGCACTACTTCAGAAGGGATGGAAAAGATCTCATTTTAACTCTTGAGGGAGTGTATCTTTTCAGTGTTCGAAATAATTCCCAGTTGGATATTGGGAGTCTGGTAGCATCTTTTCCAACTAACAAATTTTATTAAAAGCCATAATCTTTTGTGAGCTGTAACCAGTGGTGGGATTCAGCCGATTCGCACCAGTTCGGCAGAACCGGTAGCTAATTTTTTGTTGCCCAGGCCCAGAATGGACTTCCGGAAGTGGCATCCACACAGAGAACCGGTTGTTCACATATTTGAATCCCACCACTGGCTGTAACTCATTTCATCAGATGCAGAAAGTGACCAGATTGATAGGATTTAAATTGGAGGGGAAGGAAAAGATAGGTTATATGTGAAGATGCAGGTTACATATGAGATGACAAGCACTTTATCAATAATATGCTAAAAACCCATTGTATTTGTTGAGACCTTCTGAGATTTCCTGGTACTTTATGATGTATGTGAATCCACTAGTTTCTTGCTCCAAAGTTTTATTAGTTATTAAACAAATTTATATAACTGCCCAACTCTCACACAGTAACTCTAAGAGACATACACAAAGTGGTGCTAAAGGCAAAACGGTCACACTGATTTCTGCTACAGAGTTTCCTGTGAAATGTTTTGATATTTGTGTTTATGGAGATTCTCAATCATCCACCTTGTCTCAAAGGTGCTTTTCCAAAAGGCAGTTGGACTTTCTTAAAGTGCAGTTGTCTTTTGGAAAAGCACCTTTGGATTCTGATATTTGTCTTTGTTTTGAGTCCTGATGTCAGCCTGAAGGCCTGGTTTATTTCCATTAGTTGAGTATTTCTGTCAAGTGGAACAAATGCTGTTGTTATTTGTAGCTATCAATAATAGTTTTGGTGGTCTGTTCTTGGTGGAAGCTGGAAGCATGGAGATATGCATGAAAATCTGTAAGCTTCCTTAATATAGTGGTGTACTTTTTAACCATGATATAAAAGAAGGGGAGCTGTGTAGATAGTTCTATTCTTTTTTATATATATAATATTTTATTGATTTTCTAATTTTTCAATTAAACATTTAAAAAGCAACGTGGTGACTGGGTAATCAATGATTCCATAACATACATAAATCTTTAGCAAAAATCTCAAGTTACAACATCAGATATTTCCTCTCTTTATCCCTTAATATCTACTATCTCATATTGAATTAATATAATTCTTATTATCAACTAAATAAAACCATCTTTGTTACATTTATCAATAATTTTGAACTTATACATATCTTAATTGTGTTTACATTCAATCTTATATACATCAGTGTCCTGTTGTAGCTTTTCCCCCAGGCTTTAATTTCCCCTCAATATTCAACTTAACATTTGGTATGTTATAATTTCTAAGCTTTAGGTAACTAGAGTTTTCCTTATCTCAACTTCTACATTTCTCCCTTTTTATAACAAAATCTAATATTCTAAATATACATCTTATCTATTTGCATATAATCTTTTTTTATTTTTAAAAAAACTCTTTTTTCCCACCATATTAAATTAAAAATCTATTAATCTTATTACACATCTTATCTATTCAGTTATAATATTACTTTATTTTCTAAAAATATTTTCTATATTCGACCATCTTCAACCTTCTAATCAATAGTATAAAATCCCCCCTAATAAATCATAACCCTAGTTTCTTTCAGTCTTACTCTGGCTTTTTTCCTTTGCCAACTAACCATCCATGTCAGTACTTTTAATACATCAAACAGTTCTCCCTCTATTATTGTGTGTATTATTTAAATTAAGAAAAACCATTTAATTACAATTTTTTTTGGAAGAACTAGCCCCATTATATTTCTTCGATCGCCTCCCCATTATTTCAGTTTCCCACAGTTGTCTTAATAAGTTTATCTTCCATTCAGTCAGTTCTTCTTCCTTTTCCTCAAGTTTCTTCTGATTTATGAAAAAAATCTTTTCCATTTTCAATGTTGTCACTCTCTTTTCTAATTTCCCCGTTGGCTGGATCTGTTGGTCAGTTGGGTCCTCCGTCTTAATATTTAGTTGTTCCATTTCTCCTGTTGCTTTCTGCATTGTTGGGTCTTTGGTTGTAGTCAAAATCTGGGTCTGTATATTTAAGCTGGCATCTTGTTCCTTTATGTTGCCTCTCATTTTGTTACATGCTGAAAGAATGATTTCATGTATTGATTTCAATATAGAAAGGATTTTTTCCTGATCTTCATCCATATTCTCTTGATAATATATTAAATTAAGGATTTTAAAATCAAATGTTAGAAGTAGTTTTTGTAGTTAGATGTGTGACATCTATTTCACTTGTTGTGAATAGTCTTATAGTGAAAATTGTTTGGCAGGTAAGAATTTATAGTCTAAAGTATTCCATCATCTCGTGTAGTTAACAAAGACTTCTCATGTAAAGAAATAGGAAAACAGTTTCCCACATATAATTCTGAAAGTCAATAAAGGTTTATCTTCATAGTTCAAACAGGCCAGATAAACTGCCTTGCAGTTCCTTCTTTACAGCTGTGTTTCTCACAGGTGGTATGTCAAGGTCGAGAGGGTTTTTTCTAATTTCTGGGCTTCCAGCCAAGTCTCTTTTAGTCAATAACAAATTGTAATAACATATTTTGCCACAAGATGTCACCAATGCCATTTAAAGCTTTTTAAATCCCGAGTTTTAATAATAGTTTTTCAAGGTTTGTTTCTTTTCTTTTTAAATAAAAGCCAATATCTCCAGTAAGAATAGGAAAACTTTTAGTTTCCAAATTTCAAAGGTATATGCATCCAATTAGATTAGAATTGTTCTTATAATTGCTCTTTTCCCCTAGGTAGTCAATCGCCGCTGTTCTTAGAAGGTGGGGTAAGAATTCCCTTCCCTCTCTCCTCACAGGGGGAGAAATACTTTGGGCAGCTTTTGCAGGAAAAATATTTAAAGTCTTAAAGAGAAGATCAGATCTCACCCAGTTTCATCCGCATTGCTTTAAAGGTGCTTGGTTGTAGTTTTGGCTTCGGCTGTCAGCAGTTTAATGACGAGCCATATTGCTATGGCTGGTCTTTTCCCCGCCAGTTTGGAGAGCTGCCCTGGATCAAGCGGAAGGGCTACCGCCCTTCCGCAATCAAGCGGGGGTCCTCTCCTTGCTTGTCATCCCTACAAGGCGACTTTTAACCCTTTCCAGAGTCCCCCAGTGGGATAAAACCGGACGCTGAAGATGGAGCTCGCCTCCATGCGTCCGCCAGTCCCGCAATGGCAAACCGGAAGCCTAGATAGTTCTATTCTAAGGTTAATGGTACAGTTGTTGAAATCCTGTTGGGATTTGAAGAGAAATTCATTTCCATCGATCCAGAATGATGAAAGTGTTATCAATGAATCTCAGGTAAAAGAAGAGCTTCAGAGGTCACCTGATGTTACTTATTGCATATTTAAGAGCACTAAAGTTTGAGATTTTAGATGTTTTCTCTCAGTAACTGAATACAATAAGTATCTGTCTCGGAGTCATTTCATATAATATCATATTGATCCCCCATTAATAGTCCCATTTTCTAAACCTGTCCTTCAGATGCACTGAAGATGGCAATTATTCCCCAAATCCAGCCAGGATGGTCAAAAGACATTGCAATCCTAGCATCTCTGGGGAGAAGTCAGGTGGAGAACGCTGATGTAGCTATGGGTGTTATTCGTCCCTATAGAATGGCCATCACACACACACACACACACACACACACACACGGGTCTGTAGGCCAATCAACATTACAGGGAGATGAAAAGCATACCGCACATTGATACTTCTGCAATGTTTGAAAGGCACCAAGTGCGACTAGCACTGTGGCTTTTGATCAAGCCTTTCTAATCTTTACCTCTGGTAAAGTTCATTAGATGTGGAGATAGGATCTGCCTGATGATCGTCTTAAGTTCAAGTAGACAGCTGCCTCCTCCAGACGTTTGTTTGGGTATGAAAGGAGTGAGTGGGTGGGTGGGAAAAATATCTAATGTGAATGTCTTCATGGCCAGCGGCAGACCTCTTAAGACTCATTTTTACCTGTAAGCCCCTTTCTGACTGAAATAGGGCTTGATTTGTTTTCCCAGTTCCCAGAGGCAAAAATCAAAGCATTCCACTTTATTTTAAGAAGGTATTTAGCTTGTCTCATGCTCTTTCGTGCCACATCTCAAGACATTTCTCCATGCAACTTTAAAAAGCAGACATTCACTAGAGTAGCATGTTAAGGAAAAATAGCTGAGCCAGGGTGGGGAGAGGAAAAATGTCTAACAGGTTGAAACAGCATATTTCAGCACATTTGCTGGTCTTTTCTGAGCCTGAAGCTAATATGTCTTAGCTGAAGGGAGGACGGGCAGGTTTTTTTTTTCAACTTCTAACAAGGTGCAATAACCCCTTTCATATTTTGCCAAACAGATGTGAAAACATACTTTCCAGTTCCATCCTTTTTGGTTCAATATGGTAAATAAAACCTAATATTAGCAGGAATACAACATAATGCATAGGTGGCACTCAAAAACTTTGGGTGTAGCCTGTAGTTCAACACCAGGAGTTACCACCAACCTGCCATTTTTTTAAAGCAACTGAAGGGAAAAGCATTAAACACATAGCGAATACGTTCAGTGAGACTTCTTAATTCATGTTGATTAGATGTAAAGTTTCTGTCCTCACTTCACTGATTTTTTTGTTTTTCAGTCAAAATCCTTGGCATTCCTGATCTAAAATGTGGGTTTCATGTATACTAATTTCATGTATGCACTGAGAAATTCCCAGCTATCGATGACCAAGCAGGAAAGGGAACTTGATGTATTGTCTAATAAAAATATTGATGAATATCGAGGTGACTGTTGTGAGAACCAAACTCAATTCTATGTTGTGAATCATTGCAAAGGATATTGAAAAATAAAACTGCCAATATCAGAGTCCCTAGAATTATATTCAAGCGGAAGGTATAATTCTAGCCACTGCAAGAGCATATGGAAGACCTAGAAAAAATGCGCAAAATAGCAGTCAAAATGATCCTAAGGCAGTGGTGGGATTCAGCCGGTTTGCACCACTTCGGCAGAACCAGTAGCTAATTTTTCGTTGCCCAGGCCCAGAATGGACTTCCGGAAGTGGCATCCACACAGAGAACTGGTTGTTCACATATTTGAATCCCACCACTGTCCTAAGGTATGAACCAAATCTCCCCCCTGCATTCCCCAATGTTAGGAAAAGTTAGAAAGCTTGGAGTTTGATGACATAGACACAACAACTGTGAGTTGAATGAATTTGTTGTTGATTGTTTTAACCTCGGTGGACATTTTTCCTTTGTTCTTTTGATGTCTTCCATTTTATTGCATTTTGTGATTGTAATGACATGTTTATCGTATTAGTTCCCCAGGGTCACTTGATGTGAGAAGGACGCCCATATATATCTATTCAATAAGTAAGTTTGATTGGTGCAGAGAAAGAGGTAAGAATCAGGGTTGTTTTGCCCTGTCTCTTATTGACTGATTATTGCCATCAAGTTGATTTTGATGCCTAGTGACCACATAGATTATCTTCATGACATCTGTCCAGTGGTAGGATTCAAATATGTGAACAACTGGTTCTCTGTGTGGATGCCACTTCCGGAAGTCCATTCTGGGCCTGGGCAACCCAAAAAGTAGCTACCGGTTCTGCTGAACTGGTGTGAACCGGCTGAATCCCACCACTGCATCTGTCCCTAAGCTTGTCTTATGGCTCTTGCAGTGGTGCACCCACAGCTACTTCAACTGAATCAACCCACCTTGCTACTGCCCGACTTACCTCTTTTCTTTCTTTCCATCTTTCCCAGCATTAGAGCCTTTTCCAGAGAGCTGAGGCTTCACATAATGTGTCCAAAGGTAAAAAAATAAATAAAAATAAAAAATCGACCGGGCCATGTCTGATACCACTAGCACAAAGAAGCATCCTCTGAACTGGAATTGTGGGAAACTGAAAACTGTCAAAAGCAACAGTTCCTTATGCTGCATGCAATTATGTGTGGAGTCATTACAACAAAAAGTGATGCCTATTTGGGATACCTTTAAAAACATTAGGCAAATCCTTGGAGAATGGGGCAATCCAGGCCCATGAAGCTCTAGAAATATTTTGGAATGTTTCTAATTCCAGGGCCACTTCTGCTCACCTCTCTGCTATTCATCAATGCATCCCAAGGACCAATTCTGTGGGAAAGAATTGTGTACAGGTAATCCTTGACTTACAACAGTTCATTTAGTGACCATTTGAAATTACAATGGCACTGAAAGAACTGACTTATGACCATTTTTTACACTTACAGCAGTTTCAGCATCCCAGTGGTCATGTGATCAAAATTCTGATGCTTGGCAACTGACTCATATTTATGACATTTGCAGTGTCTTGGGGTTATGTGATCATCTTTTGTGACCTTCTGACGAGCAGTCAGTCAGCAGAGAAGCCAGATTCATTTAACAACCGTGTTACTAACTTAACAATTGCAGTGATTCATTGAACAACTGTGGCAAAAAAGGTCTTAAAATGGGGCAAAATTTCATTTAACAACTGTCTTGCTTAGCAACAGAAATGTTGGGCTCAGTTTTGGTCATTGTAATTGGCCTCATCCACATTCAACAATGGAAACTATTGGAGAACTGGGATGAAATCAGAGGAAAATTCCAGGAGGAAGACTATGATGAGTAGTCACCATCCACACAAACCTAAGGGTTAGGATTCATCAGACAAGAGCTATTCTATCCCACTGTTTTTGTTGTGATTTCCCATGCTGCTGTAGTAGAGGGTCATAAGCAAGGGGTCAGTGAAGCTTTCCATGCTGGGTCACAGCCCTTCATTTGGCTCTCTGTATACTTGCAGAAGAGGAATAATAAAACAAGAGCTTTTCAAGAGGCAGGTCAGACAACTGGCACATACCCTTTTTTATTTAAATATTATTATCAAAGCATTGACTTAATCAAGTTGCTAGGGGTCAGGGTTAATTAATACTGCACAGAGCAGTCTGCTGACTCCAGTGTCTGCTCTTGATTTTGATTTGATTTTTTTTTTCCCCCTCGGGGAGATAGATGATTAACTCCTTATCATAAAAGTTGTTTTCTCAGGCTTGGATATTTTAAGAGCTTAGGAATACTCTCACGAGGACTAATAATATTATGTTCTGCAGGCAAATCCTGAACATTGGAAGGAGCACAGAAGCAACATGGGATATCTTTGGATACAAATGCTGACGACAAACCCAGATACAGGAAATGAGATGGAGTTCCACATGATTCCCTGCTTCTTCTCATTACTGTTTAAAATGGAGAAGTAAGTGTTCTGTCAAAGTAAAGGGGGATGAGAATATTCCTCAGATCACCGCTTGGGGAAGATTAAAGAGATCCTCAATTTGAATGTTAACGTGCCTAAATACAGGAAGCATGATTCTGCTGAACCTCTGGTTTTTGTACATATAATACATCAGATCACGTTTGGTAGCTGCTACTTGGATATCAACAGTGAGCAGAGAAATAGGAAAGAACTGGAAGACAGTTGAGAAATAATCCAAATATAACAATTGTACTAGAAATAAGGGGTCTTTAAAAAGGCCAATTACATAAAATAAAGAACAAGAAATGAACTAGAGGACAACCAAAAAACAAGGAATGAATTGGTAGATAAATGTATATTTATAAGACCTTTTATGTATAATTTTATTAGATATGATTCCAAGTTATTATATATATGAACTAAAGAAACGGACATGTTTAAATGTTTAAAGCAAACATTTAGGGAAGCAACACATTATGCTAGTCTATAAAGCAAACTTCATAGCCACCCAAATATATTTGGATTCAATAAACCAAATTTGTTAGCTTCTCAAAAAGATAGGTAAAATGTTTTAGAAATTACAGTACAAGATGTTTTCAAACTGATCTGCTGTACCCCAAATTAATTGTATAGAACCAGAAGCAATTTTAGTCCCTCTGAAATCCAGCATTTTTGACAGACACTTGTTCAAAAATAGCCATTTTGCTTTAAAATCCCCATCATGCATGTTCTCAACTTCCCCAGCACATAGCTTTCTCAGGTGGGTGGCTCCTAAACCTCTTTAGATTCCTCTTCCTGTAACAATTCATTGTTAATCTTCTTAAGAAGCAAAATAAATCTTAAACAAACAATTTTCCCTTTGCTTTTCTACTCTGATGCCTTTGGCTGGGTTTAACATTCCATTAGTGACCTTATCAGTTAATCTTAAAAAGTTCATTTTTCCCAAGGTGATGTGAAATCAGAAACTCCTCTCTAGATAAATTAGCTTGAATAATAATAAAAAAAGTGGTTGGGGTGGGAAGGTAATATCATCTAAATGAGAAAGATGTCACATTCATAAAGAGGTTTTTAATTTAATGTACTTGAAAGACTGAGGCTGGAATTTACATTTAATTTATCAGTACAAATAAACAAAATCCATGTGCTAACTGACAAAATTAAAATCAAGCTTACTTTGGTATTCATTAAAGCATTTGTCATTCAAGGCTCAGGATTCTACATCTTTAGGTTGCAAAATTATAGATATAATTATTGTCCTAATATATTCAGTACAACTTTGCAACTTGACACTTCCCAAACGTGCTGGATACTGGTAATTGTCCAAAGACTGAAGAGATGGAATCCGTAGTCCAGCACATTGGTCAAAGAAGCTGATGTTGTGTTTGCAAGTAACTAACTAGGTGCCCAGTGTATAAACACATAGGGAAAACCAAAGCAAAGCAAAACAAAAAAAATCAATAGATTAGATAATAAAGATGAACAGTGAACTTAAAAGTGGGCCATTGAAACAGATTCTGCTTCTGGCTTCTTTTAGAAGTTTTGAAAACCTCTCTGCTATTTAGAAGTTGTATAGATTTTTACAGCCCAAATATAATATGTCCTTTTTTAATAGCCCCGGAAAGTCACAATCTCTATAAATTTTAACTCAATAGATTTTTCAGTATTGAAAAATTAAGATCTCCTCTCTATACAGTGATGAAATTTAAGTACAGTGAAGTTGGGTGGCTTATAAATTTAAATAGTCTTTCTTGTCACCGTGGACATTTGTGGGAAAGGGGGCTATGCAGGGTGATGGAACATTTTTCATGATGTTGAAGTGCAATCGTTGCTCCTTCTATACTTGTGTCATCAGATGCACTAGTGTGTATATAAGTAGGAAAGGAGCAGAGCTTGGGCAATAATGTGAAGCACATTTCATCCTTTGGACAATCTTGGCATACTTGTCTCTGAGCACATTTATCTGAAAAGCCTATTAATAATGCAGTCACTGTTACTCCAGAGCAGGGGTGGAGAACCTTGGCTCTTTTATGACTTGCGGACTTCAACTCCCAGAATTCCTGAGCCAGCATGGCTCAGGAATTCTGGGAGTTGAAGTCCGCAAGTCATAAAAGAGCCAAGGTTCCCCACCCCTGCTCTAGAAGAAATGGGCTGGAGCCTCATGTTGCTCTAAACTAATATAGAGTTTGTTGATGGTTTAACATGAAAAGATTATTCTATTTATGGTATTTTATATAATTCCTTCTTGGAGTTGGGATCTGTATGCCATTGATTTGTTGGGCTGTAGAGGGCAGAAACCGACTCCTTCTGGTTCCATTGGAATGTTCAGCTGCCTTCAATGCTAATGATGATCCCACATGTGATATATATTAGCATTGCAATTAAAGTATCCAGTGCATTTGGGAAGTGTCAAGTTGCAAAGTTGTACTGAATATATTAGGATAATAATTATATCTATAATTTTGCAACTTAAAGATGTAGACTCCTGAGCCCTGAATGACTAATGCTTTAATTAATACCAAAGTAAGCTTGATATCCTATACCATATATGATATATGGTGATATGATGATATCACCATATGATCATATGACTAGCACATGATGACACCACTGAGCCGTGGTGGCTCAGTGGTTAGAATGCAGTATTGCAGGCTAACTTTGCCAACTGCCAGCAGTTTGATACTGACCAATTCAAGACTGACTCAGCCTTCCATCCTTCCGTAAAATGAGAACCCAGATTGTTGGGGGCAATAGGCTGACTTTATGAACCACTTAGAGAGGGCTGTAAAGCACTATGAAGTGGTATATAAGTGCTATTGCATTGGTGTTGTGAGCCTTGCATTTTTGCGGTAATAAGCTTTAAAGTGGTGGTTTGGGCCTCTATCTTGTGAGATGGCTTGGCACCATGGTGCCTTCAGGACAGCCTCCCCCAATCAGGATCAATTCACCTGATACAAACATCCCATGAGAAATTGCTGGTGATCCCTTATTTTCACAATGAGAAAATGACTGGGTTTAGGGGGATTTTTTCTCTGTTATGGCCTTTCTATTGTAGAACAGTTTATCCTTTGGGGTGAGAAGATGATAAAGATGGAGGTCTTTTGGAGGGGTTTTAATTTATATGATTGCTTCAGGGGGGAATTATAACATTTTAATATGTACATGTGCCATTTGCTTTTTTTATTTGCTTTATCTTACATTTTAGGATTTTTTAGGACTTACATTTTATTTCTTTATTTTAAACACATTTAAAGGGTATAAACAAAAGAAAGAAAGAGGATGAAGAAATATCAAAATACCCAAAGAATTTAGAAATTTAGAAAAAAGATAGAAAGAAAAAGAAATGCTTTTCTACTATCATTTTTACAAAACATATTCGATTGAAAACAATAAAGAAAAATTGTATGAGAATTTAGCATTTAGCACTAACATTGTATTAGTATCAAAACCAATTTAGAGGTTAACAAATAACCAAAATAATAAGAATTAAGAAGAATTTCTAAGTAATCTGAAGCAATCCCTTTAACAAAGACCCTTTGCTTCATTGTACTTGACATCTTATTGGTTTTATTGTAATTTGTTTGATCATTGTGAGCCATGCCGAATCACTGTGAATCAGGAGGCATACAACCTTTTAAAAAATCATTATTTTTCAAAATTTAGAAATGGCAGAAGGTTACATACTGAATTATAGTCCATTAATGGCTCCTGATTGAGTGAACATTGGTTCATTCGGACTAATAAGTATTAGGACAGAAAGTAGCATTCTTTGCATTCACTGTTTACCATGTCTTTGCATTCTAAGAATACAATTCTGAAAGTAAGAGAAGAGCTGTGGCATTATGGGAGCTACACCATGAAGCTGCCACTAAATATAAATTCATTTGATTCCAAAATATTATATGCTAAGTACTGCAATCCTGTGCATATCACTGCTATTTTTTTTAATCCCTTAGTTCCTTTAACTGTGATAAGCTTTAAGAACATTAACTTCACCCAGCACCAGAACCGAAAATAGTAGGACTATGCTTATTGGTATATGTTTGTGAATCCGCAGCAAGTTGGAATATTACTAACTGATCTTCTTTTTAAGCCACTTTCTCCTTTTCCTTCCCCACCTCCTTCTTCTGTGTGCTTTCCTTTACTGCTGTGAATGCCTCTTGATTGAAATTCATAATCTACGAGAGTGTGAGAGAATAGATCTTGTGGGTGTCTCACCATTTGGGTAAACTCTCCAGGAAATAGGAAGAAGCAGCCTCAAGCCACTGCCTTCGCAGCTGTCACTGTCTGCTCTGATTGTCACAGCAGCTTAGGCCAGATTTGAGGGAGTCGCTTTTGACGAGCTTATTAAAACCAAATCAACTGCCATTAGCATACTCCACTAAGTCAGCCTAAATCATGCCAGTCCTCCCTGGCAGCCAAGGAGGGCTTGCTTTTGTGCGATTAATGAATCGTGTTAACAATGAAGAGCAGGGCACAGGATAAATCCAGGGCATCCTCTACCCGGCCTTTCTGTCTGTTGCTTGGAGCTAATGAAGAGCAAACACGAGGCTAAGATAAACTGGGTTGATAATCCACAGAGCTCCTAATGTGCTTCCTTTGTGTAAGTCCCTGAAATCTGTCTTTGGACAAGCAGCTGAAGAGAGATTTATTTGTTTGCACAACCTGATTAATAATTTTGCACTTTTGACTGTGTCCAGTGTTTTCTTTACATTCATCCAGGTATTTGAACCAGATAAGTGGCAAATGACAGTTTAAAAGGCCCTAAGTAGACAAATACACAAACACACCCTTGCCGTATCTGATGCAGATTTTTTAGGTGAATGGCAGGTGTCACCCTGATCAAGGTAGAAGGGGATGAAATGATTTACTGAACTGTGTGTATGCTAGCAGTTTAAATAAATCAGTTTGTCAGGGA
The DNA here is from genome assembly GCA_023970755.1 of Azemiops feae. NCBI lineage: Eukaryota > Metazoa > Chordata > Lepidosauria > Squamata > Viperidae > Azemiops > Azemiops feae. The sequence continues at coordinate 1,687,275 of JALGBA010004260.1, forward strand.
CAGTGTAAATAAATGGTTTTAAGTGTTAAATAGACCAGTGGGTTCAGAAAGCCTTTGTCTATTTCCATCAACTCTCACCTTGGGGTCAGGTGAGCAGAGTCCACCACCAGTTTAAAAGAAAAAAGAGCACTCCCCCCCCCTTGTGGTTCTGTATTTTCATCTCATACTTATCGAGAACTTCTGGATCCCTACTACTGTACGCTGCAAGGATTTCCAGAAAAGGCAAGGTGATCTTAACTGTAAATAGGCTATCTGTGGAATCTTAAACTTGGTTTAATATTTCCGAAGGGCCTATATTTATATTGGCCAAAAGAGACAAAGCTGGGATCCAAGTCTGAAGAAACCTGAGAAATTCCCAAAGGAAAATAAAATGTGCGCAAGTTCAACTTTTTCTCAGTCTTTTCTGAAGTTCTACTGAAAGAACTTCAGATCTTCTCCCATTGTACTACTAGTGGGATACTGAGGATATCTTTGCACAGATCTGAAAGTATGTTAGATATATTGCTGACTTCATGTTTCATTGTTATTATTTTCCAATGTATTTTCTACTCCAGGAATGTCTAACCTTGGCAACTATAAGATCTGGGAGTTGAAGTCCACAGGTCTTAAAGTTGCCAATGTTGGACCCCACTGCTCTGGCCACATCAGGCCCTTTATAGGAAGAGATAATAAGGAGGAGATTGCCCTGGGCCACTCATCTCAAGGGCAGGGAATGGGGGTATCTTATCTAAAGTACATTTCATTATTTGGAATCTTACAGATCCAATAACACTTTTGATTCAAGGCAGTAAAATTAATCAAATAAATTTAAACCTTTAAGTTAATTATATATTTTGAGATTATTGAAACAATTTTCTTTGGTGTCCAAAGGCAAAATACAGGGAGGAAAAATATTTATTGATACAGAATGCAGTAGGGAGAAAGTGAGGAGGAAGAACTCAAATAAACATTGTGCTGCTCGATTTTTTGTACTTTTGAAAATGCCTTGATCAAACAAATGGTGTCTTAGGGCTTCAGAAAGAAAATTAAGTTTGGTGTTGTTGTTTTTTACCAGATACAACAACAGGACAGAAAAAGGTAAAAGTGTTCTTTGCAAGCAGTGGTTGTTTCAGCATGAGATGGAGTGCACTCATAATCTCTGGAAGCAATTCTTCTGATAAAGGAAATTCATGCTGTTTGCTAATTCTTCTTTGTGATTAATTACTTGAAGCTCCATGGTGAACAAATGCTTGTCCTCCTAAGGAAGTTGTTTAGACAGCCAATCATTCATTTGTCCTGATCAGTAAAAGGATATGTCCACTTCTAGAAAATTAATCATTTGCTGAAGACAGAGTTTGGGTATGGAACATAAATATACCTAATCCTTTGCAAACATACAACTCCCATTTGCACTACAACACTGGAAGTGACCGTATAAAAATCTATATACATTAGGAATCTGGGGGAGGAGTCTATGTAAACCTTAAGTCATCCTCATTTAATAATAGTCGTAAATCTGGCTATTGGCAATTCTGTTCAGTTTATTTCAATAATATAACTAAAATATACTGCAAAGTAGGCCAAAAAAAATCTTTATCTTGCAAGGAGACAACCTATAAAAGGTAGATCATCATCTTCCATGACTACAAAAATCACAACACATCAGAGTGAAAATCTGGGTCCATATCAATGCTACCTACAGTATACTCAGATAGTTTTCCCACTCTGCCTAATTTTTCAGAGAATCATTTCTTAAAGAAATAGCTAAGAAAATTTACACATGCACTTCTATGGGCTTTGTATCCATTTTCTCTGCAATGTCTATACATCTCCATGCAATAAATATAATCATTCAAATTCACACTTTTTTCAATATACAGCATAAATTTTAAGGCAATATTTCCAAATTTATACTGATTGTTATGGACTTTCAGGAACTCACTGGTGTTTTGCATACCACAACAGAGGTTATCTTGGCAGATTCTAATTAAAAGAGTTGGGTGATGGATGCTTCTTACTTCTGTAACACCAAGGCAATATCTGTTATGGCTTGAACAGAATATTCCATTTCTGCAAAGGAGATTAAATAGTTGAGATTGCCTTTAGTCAGACACCATCCAGTCCAATTGGAGAAAACTGAATGTCAACTAACAACATCGTAGCTGTGATAGGATGGCTTTTGCATATATTTGCATATGCTTGCAGATTGATGTTGATTGTGCATGGATCACGAATGGATCACGAGATGTTGATTGTGCATGGATCACGAATATCTGCAGGTCAGGATTTCCAAACATAAGAGATCGTATGTGTGTTCAAAATCAAGCCCATATTTGAACAATTCAGCTTCTGCTTCAAATGATTAGAAAATCACATTATTTATTATGTGATTAAGATTTTTCTCAGAAAAGCATTCCCACCTACATAGCAACCAATTGCTCCACAGGTTACATTTCCTTCCATAATGTACTACTTATTCATGTTGTATGATTAATGTTTTCCAATTTGTCCAATAGAAATAATCCTAGGGAATTGTTCATCTACCTTCTGTAGTGCAGTGCATTTATTTAGAAAGAGTCCAGATTATAGTGCTGTAAGTTATTTCTTTCTGCTAGGGCCAAAATAAAGGCATAGAATACATAGTAAATCAAGAATGCTCCAGGCCAAATGGGAACAGAAGATAGCTTGGTCTCCCAGTGCCTTTATCTGCAGCTGCTGAAGCAAACATTCCCACCTCCCCTGTAGCTCACTCAATAGAAAGATTGTATTTCAGGCCATTGTTTTGTGTAGACACTTATTAACCCTGTTGAATTTAAAGCCTAGGGTTACACTCAATACCTATTGATTAGCAGTCAGAGGTGTAGTAATCCTCCAGCCATCATCAATCCAGGCTGTTGACTAGCCTTCGATACACAGCAGTGCCCTTTTTCAGCAGCCATAGATATGCATGCAAGGATTTGCAGGTGGAAGGAAGGAAGGAAGGAAGGAAGGAAGGAAGGAAGGAAGGAAGGAAGGAAGGAAGGAAGGAAGGAAGGAAGGAAGGTGAGGCTGAAGTCAAGGATTTATACACGAAAGAACATTCCTGCTGAGGTGATGGCATCTTTTATCGTAGCCCAGCACAATCCAGAGCATACTGTTTTCACTGAAACAAAAATATTGTGCATAGCAACATAATATCAAAACAAAGATATTTCTTCAGATAGAATTGGAGGAAACTACAAGGCAGTGGTTGTGCAAAAGGACTATATACTTTGTTCATTATTAAACAGAAACAGCTTGCATGACCAAGTCCACCTATTTTAGATGCCACAGCCAATGAGAGTTGTATATGTATTCCAATGCTCCCATTCCAATGCTGATCATATTTGCTGCCAAATCTCACTGCATCATTTTTATGGGGGGGGGGAACCTCCTAGGGAATTCTTTCTGCATAGATAATTGACAATCATAGCATCACACTGCTCAATTAAGAAAAATTACACTTAAACTATGAGATAGGGAAGATGTAGCATGACCTGACTCAATATTCAGATTCCTTTTTTTATCTTTTCTCCTGTCTTCAAATTATCAATTTTGTACATACCATGCCTCATTTTATTTGATTCTCTGCAATGATCAGGGGATATATCACTTTTGTAATTTTCATTCCAAAAGGAATACATTTCCAGTGGATAACTGCTCGTCCATTCTTGTGAGTTTATTTGATGGTTGTGCATAAGAAATATTCCATTTATATCACACTATTGCTGGCCTACAACATTTTATGAAATTATAGTAAGGAAAACCTTAGTAATACATCTGCTTCCTTTTATTATATATGTAATTTTAGATATTTAAATGTTATCTATGTTTACAAGAATGTGCAAATTTCACCTGCCAGTAATTACCTTAGCAATTAACCTACCTTTAAGAGTAGTTATTTATTGCATAAAGACATTCTAAAAATAAAAGAGAATGTATTGTTGCTATCCAAAATTATTTGGAGAAAGGAGAGGTGTAGATGTACAGTAGATATATATCCGAATTGATCTCAGCAACCAGCAGTTTTTTATCTGTGCAAGAATAATTCTTGCTAAATGTTGCACCTGCTTGAAGTAAATTATTTTAATATAACCTTACAAGATTTTTCCAGAATTGCTCCTAAAATTATTTTTTTATTATGATACTATTGATCAGTATCAGTGAATTTTTCTCTAGAGTCCTTCAGCCATGGATAAGCTGGCCAGAAATAAAATTGGCTGTAAAAAAAAAAAAAAAAACCTTCCTGGATTTCAAACCCCTATTTCACTGTGGCCAGGTGGATGGCCTGGGGTTCAATTCAGACCACATTTGCCATGGCTTCTGATTGGTGAATTCCCCTGGTTTTTTATCCTTCTCATCCATGCAGAGAAAGCAAGCACCAAACACTTTGCTTTCCTTGGGTGCATCTTTAAAGGACTGTTGTCCTTTAAAGACAGTTTTACAGATAGTCCTCATTTAGTGACTGCCTCATTTAGTTACTGATTAGGACAAAAAAGTAATTTTGTGACCTATGCCCACATTTACGACCTTCACAGGCCTGTAAAGCAAAGAAAAGCTGAAATCAAATCGTAAAATTGTGATGTTTCACCTAGTGATTGCTTCACTTAACGACTGAGTTACCTCTCCGAGTTGTGGTTGCTGAAAGAGGACTACCTGTATAGTTGTTTCTATCACTTCAGTAGAAGAGAAACTGGCAAAATCCAGGTCAATTTCAGCCTATTAAAAAGGAAAAAAAACCCGATCAAGTCCTTCCTTTCTATGCTCCATTGCTCCACCAGTAAACTTGAACAACAAAGAAATCAGAAGTTTTTAGGTTCCACTTACAAAAGAAAAAATGGGGGGACACAGAAAGCTGTGACTCCAAACTCAAGGGTATGTGACATTCCTGCACAGTTCATAGTAGCTGGTTGTACTGGAAGCATTTGCCCACAAAGAAATGAAACACAGCAGGAGAACCAGCACAAGTAAAAAAACATTCACTTTGATATATAGCAAAAAAAAAAGGGGGGGGGACAAGTTTTGTTGTGATGGGGTGGGACAGGAGAGTGAGTAAAGGAGAATGGACAGTGGCTTTCTGGAGCAAATTGGTCATGTAAATCAACTTGAAATAATTTTATCATATTATGTCTATAGGAAAGAACAATCTTTTGTTTTTTTATTTATTGATATCCTGCCTTTATTATTTTTACAAATAATAATAATTCAATCCTCCTCCCATTTTCTCCACAAAAATCCTTTGAGATGCGTTGAGCTGAGAGAGAGTGACTAGTCTAAAGTCATCCAGCTGGCTTCCATGCCTAAGGTGGAACTAGAACTCCCAGTCTCCCGGTTTCCAGCCTGCTGCCTTAACCACGAAACCAAACTGACTATGCCATAGATGTACCTCTAGCCTATTTTGCCCTGTGATGGTGAAACTTTAGGCCAACCCATATTTATTGTTAGTAGTATCTCTATGATGGTAAATACCATGATTCTCCTTGAGAGTCATTCTAGGAATCTCCAGGAACTCTGCTTGTCTTGTCTCACCCAGCTATTTAAGAAAGGCATAACATAGCAGGTTAATATCTTTATCTGTGCAGACAGTTATTAGGTAATGATTTCCCTCTTATTTTTCCATTGTATATTTTAGGGACACAAACAACGTGGAGGACCTATGTTGCAAGCCAAGCTGGTAGAAACAATCCACTTTCTGCTCCTGCCTGCAGGCACAGATGCGTGGCAGTTTCTGATGCCCCAGTGATCAAGCCCCATCCCCTTTAAGGAAAATAGAAAAGCTTAATCATAATGCCTGCATCACCATGGCAACCGCTAGAGCCTCACCTTCCCCTGGCCTTTTATTTTCTTAGCCTGCCTCGACTTCATTCATCCCCCTTCCCTTTTTATCAGGGTCTTTCTTTCCAACACTGCTTTAGGTTATCTTTATGCGCCATACAGTGTATAGCACACCAGTAAGCCTAAAAAAACCATTAATAAATACCTTAGGGGAAATCTAATTTGGTTGTTGTGGCTAAATCTACATTTTGCAAGAACATGGGGTGAATGGCAGAGATATGATAATGAAAGCCATGCATTAAAGTTTATTATAAAGTGTGTGTTCAGTAAAAACCTTCTCCTAGAGGCGCGTCCAAGCTTGGTGAGTTTGTGGCCCTGATGATGTATTAGTAAATTACTCAGTGCCTGTGCTTTTTCTTCTGACAAATGAAAGAACTGAGTCAAATTCAGGTCTCATTTTGGTAGCTCTTCTACTAAAAAGGCAATAAAATTACTTATTTATAAGAGTGGGTGAACATTTTGATATTGTATATCTTGGTTTTATTGTTAGTTGGTTAGTTGGTTAACTATCTCGGCTGCGCTCTCTCTCTCTCTCTATATATATATAGATAGATAGATAGATAGATAGATAGATAGATAGATAGATAGATAGATAGATAGATAGATAGATAGATAGATAGATAGATAGATAGATAGATAGATAGATAGATAGATAGATAGATAGATAGATAGATAGATAGATAGATAGATAGATAGATAGATAGATTTATTGTTTTAACTGTTTTATAGTTTAGAATTGCTTGCAAGCTGTCCAGAGTCACTTGGCTGGGATGGGCAGTTTTAGAAGTTGAATGAATAAATAAATCAACTTCTTTTGAATCAATAAAATAGGTTTATATTTAAATTGCATGTTTAGTGAGTCTGACCAGCAATAAGGAATTGGGGAGGGGGGCAGAAATATGCATATTTTGAAATGGTTAGCTGTAATAGATATATGAGACAAATTAGCTTTTAAAACTTCTGGCATGCTCCAAATGTATAATATCAATTACCTGTCAGCTATTGGTTACTGATGACTTTGTGATCCTGCATTATTCCTGCTGGGAATTCAAAGCAGAAGTTTATAATGGGGCGGCTCACTGTTTCTTCTGAGTTAATAATGTATTAGCTGCTGAAGTCATTTTATCAGCCAGAGACTCCTGGAAGAGAAAGATAATCTCTCTAAAACGGTCAGCGATTGGAACTGCTGTAATAGTTAGGATTAAATCTAAGCCAGTCTTTGCTATATATTTTTTTTAAAAAAATCTCACAATGTTATCCATGAGTTTCAGAGTCTCTGCTACAGTGATAAATATTTGGCACTGACAGTCTAGGGAAAGGTCACCCCTAAAGACATAGAGAGTAAAAATTGTCCTCAATGTAGTTTTGTAATTTGACCAATTTTTACTGCTAAAGTATAGCATTTGGATGCAATTGCCAGCCTGCAAATCTGGTACCATTGCTGGAGATGCGGATATCAAAGGAACTCAAACCTAAAAAAATGAAAAAAGATTGTAAAAGAAACCACAACTAGGAGGGGGGACACACACTCTCTTCATGTACCAAACACATCTTCAGAAGGGTATTAGCCTCACTATAACTACATAAAGCAGAGGTCTTTATGCATTTGTATGGAGGATCTCCTACATCCATTTAAGAACATGGAGGCACTCTTGCACAATGGCCAGTGGCCTGGATGACTTACAAGATGGCCCATACTACAACCCTTTACAATGCATCAGTTAATTTGAAAAATGCTATTATCTCATCAAAACCCAGTCCCCTCTTTTATCCTTTTTAAAGGAGAGGCCATACTTTCAAGGAAAACACTACACTTTGACTACCCCGCTTGTTTGTTGTCAAAGAAAGCTTTTGGAGCTCATTTGGAGTCCAGAAGTATTCTTATAAAGGAAGAAACTGGAAGAGAATCCCTTGCTTTTCAGCCACATTTTTATTTATTTATTTATTTTGAGAGGAAATGAGAGAAAGAGAGAGAGAGAGAGAGAGAGAGAGAGAGAGAGAGAGAGAGAATCAGTCAATCAGTCCTGGGAGATTTTAAGCCCAAGGGGCACATTGACTTCTCAGCTACCGTGTTGATAATCTCGGACAGTCAGTGATAAATGAAAGCAGGATAAGCTGTTTTGTTTGGAATTCTGGCCTTATTAATAAGTACACCCAAGATACCCAATGTCTTTATTAGGGTCAGGTATTTGTGAGGGCCTCAAACACAACCTCAGGAAGCAGGAAGGCAGACGCTGGGGAGCAGTAGCAGAAAGAAAAAGGGGATTTTTCAGCATTTATGCTAACAGCTGCTTGACTCACTTCATTAAACATACAAATTTTTGTCAGGTGGGTATGATGCTCAGCTAAACATTTAGAGAAGAAGGAGTAAAAGAAATTCTTTCAAATTCTTTCAGGCGGGGTATCAGTGGGGAAAAGACGGGGACAATGAGGACTTTGTCAGAGAAGAGGGCAGAAAATAAAACAGGAGAAGGGCAAGTAGCAGCAGAGAAAGGGGACAAGCTGGTGAAGATCTGTGAAATCCTGGTTCTCATGCTTTTCTAAATCTGGCACTTTGACCGCACATATACACAGATAAATACAAAAAACAAATAAATAATAATTTGCAACTTTCCCTTAGAGAGCCTTTAAATGGAACATCCACTAATATATAATTAGTATAAAATCTATGCAAAATCTTTGTTTTTACAAACATTTGTCTGATGTAATTTCTTTTTAAAATGTAAAGGTTTTTTTTTCAAGCAAATCTTTAAAATGTTTTTTTGGTGGGGGCTGACTGAAAAAAGATGGATAAGATTCTTTTCAATAATATCTATATGGTAGCTGAGTCTGTTTTGATGAATTTTATATATATATTACTCATAGAATATATTGTGGGTTTCTTTTACATCTTTACTGGCTTGTCAGTAAGATTCATGCATTCGCTCTAAGGGGATGAAGAACTGGCATACAACGGACATAATTGTGAACACTTAGTTGTTTCAAATGACAATGTGACCATATGGCAAACCTCCAAAGTCCCTCAATTCATCTCAGGTCAGATGGTTTTCATCTGGCCCTACACCTGTTAATGCAGAAACATCTGCAGGAATATGAACAAGATCATCCCATCTAGTTGATAAACTTGGTAATATAAGTAAGCAGTTTGATGGGCTAAACCAAAATATAGGAAAAATATTATGAAGCCCTGCATGTTCTCTTGGGTAATCTTTCAGGAGCTGCAGGTGGGCAGCAAGTAAAGCAACAAGAAATTTTAGAAATATTTTTTGGGGGGAGGGGGGTGGAATTTGGCACAGTCAATTTGACTCACATCCACAACAGGATAATTTTCCAAATCAGAACTAAGCAGCACCAAATTTGAGGAGGGAAAAAGGGAGGAGGAGGAGGAGGCTAACACTTCCTCTATTCCAACCCCTCTTTCTGGGTCTCTCCCTGGATAGAGAGAAGAACTATTTTAAAAGGTTGAAAGGAATTCTAGAAGACATGTTTTGCAGGCCTTCCTTAACATCTTTCTCTGTTCTCCCCTCCTCTCTCTCAGTCATTTTTCTTTCTGTCTTCCCCCTCCCCCCCCCACCATCTAAGTAGCAGCACTGATGTTACTGTATCCCTCAACTTTTACAGAGAGATTGGAATTCCATTTGGATAGGGTTTTATCTGTGTTTGTTTCTCCCCATTGAGTCCAAGCATTCCTTCAGGACTTCTACTTGCATCTTTGGGAGACACCTCTGATTGATCTGGGCTGACAACGAAGGATATTTAAGTATATAAGTGTCCTGATGGCACTCCACCCCAAATTAACAGATGACTAAGTAAATATAATTCAGATAGCATGAGCAAATTCTACATGCCTAAAAGTCTCCAACACTCTTAACTTCATGTTTTAGGCCTTAACAAATACCCATATATTTCTTGGTCACTGCAGTTTCTTGAGGCAGCTAGTATGGATGAATGAGTCATCATAGACTGATCTCTGCTGATTGAATTAAAATAGCACTTGATCTTTCCAAGAAAGAATGTTTAAAGTGTCCTCCTGCACATGTATCTGCTGATGATCATATTTTGAGGAATTAAAGGATGCCTGTGCAAAAGAGATTCAGTCTTTGGTTATTATGCTATAATAGTCACCCTATGGAACAATTTTTAAAGTACGTTCCTGCTAGAAACTGCAATGCCAGTTCTATTTTCTCTGTTTTTGGAAGGGCAAATTGCACAGTGCAGAAAAGCTAGAAAATCATGATACAGATGATATATAAATATATCTCCCAGTTATATAGGAGTACTTAAAATATGTAAAAAGCATTTACATTTGTCAGCTATCAGTACCTTCTCTTTTTATTCTCCTTCCAGATTCACAATGCTCTGGCAGGGCTCACATAGATTTTTCAGCCATTAATGCTGCATCTTGATGACAGTGATGCCTGAACTGTTAAATTGAGTGTAACAATGCTCTTCCCTCCAAGCTATAATAGAATGAATTTTGCTCCTGCTGAAGCTAGCAGCTAAACACCTTTGAACCTAATGTGTCACTATTACTCATTTGGCAGCCTGCTTGCCTTACAACCAGAAAGGCCACTTACTATTATTTCAGCACTTAGTATGTGAACTGAAGAATTCATTGCCAGAGCCCAGGCTTTAGCCAAAGGCCTCCTCTTGCATTTGCAGGCCTGTGCTTAGCACAACAATATTAAGCTTTCTCCCTTCAAAGAGTTTTGCCCAGGCTGAGGATGTAGAAGTGCTTCTGACATCACCAGTTATCTTTCCTGAACATCAGGTGTGGTGGTGCAGATCCGTTGAACAATCACAGCCAAATGTTAAAGCAGGACTACTGAAATATTTTCAGACTTCATCTTAGTCTTCTCCAATCTAGCACTTCCAAGGTAGGTTGGATCACAGTCTCCATCACCTTCACCTCTATGGTCCAGCCAACACCATAAATCTGGATGGCACTAAGTTCATGGGGAAGAAACCACTATACATCACCTAAGCTAAGAATGCAAGTCAGCAGAGCAAGGTACCACAACAGGGGCTGGTGGTTTCCCAATTTCCAGATGAACTGATGTGCAGGGTGCAATCTTAAACAGGTTTACTGAGAAACAGAGTCTTGTCAGGTTCAAGATGGAAACCCAAATGAACCTAAGATTTCCTTGCCCTTTCTCTTAAGCTCCTATGCAAACATGCTTGGTAGATTTCATCCCCAACACCAACAAATGGGGCACTTTTCCCTAATGCTCAGAGAGGAGGTGGTATTATAAAGAGGGCTATTAAGGACTCCTTGGTAGCTGAATGAGAGAAAACATATATGTGTCTTCCATGTTTAATTTAGTTTCAAAAGGACCTTTGATGGGAATCCCATTGCTGTCTGATTAGGAGCGAGAGAGGCATTTCCCAAATCTCTTTATCCTTTCTCAGCAGATCATGAAGAGCTTTGACTTCTCTTAGCTCAGATGCAGCTGCCCAGGTTTTGCATAATAACCAATGGTGCCACAGTAATTAACTTCCAGATAAAAGTGATACTCTGATCAGAAATGCTTTGCATTTCAGCCATCCTTTTAGCAAGCAACTGTCAGCCCTGGACAGTTTGACTGAGTGGGTCCTGCCAAAAACACCCTCCCTGACATCTGCTCTGAAACAAATACAAACTCAAAAAGATGTTTGAATAGCTTCCTTGCATTTTAACTCATGTTGACCCTTTCTCTCTTCCAAAATTGATGGGGCTGCCTCAGCTATTGGTTTGATTCCCCAAGATGTAGAATATAAAATCTGCTTTTTATTACATGAGATAATTTGTCCATTTAGTTTAAGGCCAACTGAAAGATTCAGTCCATCAGGATTTTTAGAAGAATGACTATTTCTGCATGTTGAAATTTGTACCCCTCAGACTATTGTTCTACAGCCTGGAATTCCAATAATATACTAAAATGTGTTCAAGAATGCATTTGAAAGAAATGCATACATTAGATAAACACAAAAACCTGTGTATAATTATATCAGTGAATGTTTTCTGACACATTAATAAAGAAAATTATCAGAATCACTTATTCTTAAACTAATCTAATACAGATCATTCTTGTTTAATGACCACAATTGGGACTGGCAACTTAACAGAATAACAGAGCTGGAAGGGACCTTGGAGGTCTTCTTGTCCAACCCTCTGCTCTAGCTGGAAACCCTATACTATTTCAAACAAATGGTTGTCCAATCTCTTCTTAAAAACTTCCAGTGTTGGAGCATTCACAACTTCTGGAGGCAAGTTGTTTCACTGATTAATTGTTCTGTCAACTTGGTTGTTAAGCGAAACATCACAATTTTACAATCAACTCTTCTTTATTTTACAGTCCTATGAGAGCTGTAAATGTGAGGATTGTTTGCAAAGTTACTTTTTCATCACTTTTGTAATTGTGAAGGTCACTAAATGAGTCAATCACTAAATGAGGATTACCTGTATTATCTCTTTGACTGCCTGGTACTGGTTTTTAAACAATTGAGAATGCCACAGGTTCAGAGACTACTGTAAGCAAAGTAATTATCTATCTATCTATCTATCTATCTATCTATCTATCTATCTATCTATCTATCTATCTATCTATCTATCTATCTATCTATCTATCTATCTATCTATCTATCTGTGATACAGGTACTATCAGAAGCAACATATCCTAATATAAATCCACATTTGACATACTACTGTAAAATATAAGACTATTCCACACTGAAGAATTAAAATGGTCTCCATCCATCCTTGAGTTGGTATGAAATGGCATGTAAAATACGACCACCATCGCCAGTCCCTAACCTGCCTCTATTCTGCCTGTTTGGATTCACTACTGAATGATGCTGTCCTCATGTATGCAGTGTATGACAGGCAAAGCAATAGATAGATTCCTCCAGTTTTGTTGCCATCCTTTTTTGCATTTCAGCATCTGGAGTGGGGGGTGGGGGGTAATCATTACACTGCAGCAGGAATGGAGAGGGTCTGATTGTAGAATTCTTTCCATCATATTTAGGGTCTTTACTGGTCTCTCCTCCTACATCCTATTCTGGTATAACTCATGGTGACTAAAGTTAAAAAAAACACGATCACAAAAGGAACTGAGTTACCACCAAGATTTTTATTTAAGATTCCTAATCCCATCCAATTTCTTCCCTTGGGGAATAACAACGTCAACTTCCAGTTTCCTCCATGCTCTGCCTGAGAGGCCAAGGGGAGGGGATGGGCTGCTCTTGGTCAGGAAAAACCAAATGCACAGGTACAGAATAGACAGTACCTGGCTCAACAGTAGTAACTGTGAGAGGAATCTTAGGGTCCTACTGGAATTACCAGTGGTAAAGCCACATTTGAAACACTGCATCCAATTCTGGTCATCATGATTAAAAAAAAAAAAGATGCTGAGGCCCTGGAAAGATTGCAGAGAAGAGTCTGAAAGATGATAAGGAGTCTGGAAGCCAGACCATATGATATGATGAATGGCTAAGGGAACTAGGCATGTTTAGCCTAACAAAGAGAAGGTTTAGGACTGACATGTCTTCCAATAGTTGAAGGGCTGTCAGAGGGAAGAGGGGGTAGATTTACTCTCCATAGCACCTAGGGACAGGACAAGAAGCAATGGGTGGAAGCCTTGTTAAAGCAGTGGTCCCCCACTTTTCCAGGTCCATAGACTGGCAGCGATGGTGGTGGGGGGAGAGGGAATGGCTTTGTGTGCTCACCTGCTGCTTGTGCAGCCCAGTTCTCAATGGGCCTCGGCCCAGTACCAGGCCACGGACCGGGGATTGGGGAGCCCTGTGTTAAAAGATCCAGTCTGGAAATAAGGAGGAATTTCCTGATGGTGAGAACAATTAATCAATGGAACAGCTTGCTGTGGGTGCTCCGAACCACTGGAGGTTGTCAAGAAAAGATTGGACAGCCATTTGTTTGGGATGGTATAAGAACCCATGCCTTGGGCAGGGGACTGAACAAGGTATCTTCCAGCCCTATGGTTCTATGATTTTACTAATTAATGCTATTTCAGCCTTGCATTAAACCAGCAAGGGCTTAAAGCACCTGTCAGAACCACCAGCTGAGCAGTGCAATGCTCCTTCTGTATTTCAATTTCACCATTTCAATTTAACAGCTGCTGACAGCTTCTAGCATTCCACGGAAGATGCACAATGGCAACATTGGCAAGTTTGTCTGTGCTCTCTGTGAGCAGGTGTGAGATTGCAGCAGGAAACCCTTTGCCTGTAGCTGGAGTGGGGTTGCCCAGACAAACCCAAAGGGAGACAAATCCTGCGCTAAAAACTTGATCCGTGCCACTCATGCACAAATCCAATCTGCCTTGCCAGTTGAAAGCAAAGGCCTGCTGATGCTTTGCAGATCCTGCAGTTCTGCCCTAGCCTTTACTGGTTTCATGATGAGCCAAGCGGCTGTTGGTATGGAGGAGGGTGTCACCGACAAGCTCAAAACTTGGTTCTGATTGTTTATGGGGTACATTTGTCTTCCACCCTCCAAAAGAAAAGATTAGTGGTATCTTCCCCCCCCCCCCAGCATTAAATACCCGAACTTCATTTTGTAAATTCTTGCTTACTTATATTTATACTGTTTTAGGAGGGTGAATGGAAAAACTCAGCAGCACAAGCTGGCATCTTGGTGAAATTTCTGTGGTCTATATGGAGAAATGACAGAGTACAGGTAGTCCTCAACTTACTGTTGTTAAGTGAATTTTGCCTCATTTTACCTTTTTTGCCACAATATATATGCCAGTTGCCAAGTGTCCAAATTTTGATCATCTAATCATGGGGGATACTGCCACGGTCATAAGTGTGAAAAATAGTCAGTTTTTTCAGTGCCATTGTAACTTCAAATGGTTACTAAACAAATGGCTGTAGGTCAAGGATTACCTGTCAGCGTTTTCTTCAGGAATAAAAAATAAACATAAAAAAATAGTATTGTTAATCATTTGTAGATAGGTAGGGATCAGGAGGACAAACAAACCGAAGTTGGTCTTGATGACAGTGCAGAAGGATGAACACACTGCCTATACATGAATACTCAAACGTAAAATAAAAATGGCCGCTCGAAAGCTCTCTGCTGCCTCAGACAGGCTGGGCTCACCTCTCCTCTGCTCCCAAGAATCCTTGCAGCAGTACTTACATGGTTGAGTAACATGATCTACTTCATATCAGTCTGCATTTTCCCACAAGCCAGTGGCTTCTCTTGGTTGATAATGAATTGAACACTTGAGAGCAGGGATGAAACACTTTGGTTTCGCTAGGACACAGTGGAATGACCTTGTTTCATCTCCCGCTGCCGATGCTGTTTGAAATGATAAAGCTAGAAATTGTGTACCAGCACTCGACTTTTCCTAGTAAACAATTGTTCTCTCTTGCCTCCCTGCTTCTAGCATTTGTCCTGTGCTGCTGCAAATATTGTGCATTCCATTTCATCAGTATGCAAAACCAATTACGCTAGCCAGCATTCCGAAGAATGAATCATTTCAATGCCATTAATTGTTCATTCCTGACAAGAAAGTCATTTATTTCTCATTAATTAAGGAGGGGGGGTGAGTTTTCCAGGGAAGAGTATTCGGTTATCTATAAGTTGTCAGGACTGTGATCCTAATACAAACGTACTCTCTGTTGTGTATGAATGTTTGTATGTGCATATGAAGGTGGGGGAGGTGGAGAGTCATTGCATGAGAATTTTTTTCTTAGCATATACTGCTTCCTTATTAGCATATTTTATGTATTTTACAGCTCAGTTAAATAAGCAGTTGGGAGGAGATGGATGCTTTAGAAAGATTAGAGACTTTAATATCTGAAGCACAGATGGCTTTTGAACAACCAGTACAGATTTTTAAACACGTATGCTTCCAGTTTTAGGGTGTTAATTATGTCTGCAAGGGTAAACACATTTTAGAAACCCACAAAGTGAAATCAGTAGATGGTGCATATTATATGGGGAAAGTGGGTGCAGTAAGGAAGAGTTCAGCTCTCATATTGATGCATATATGCATGTGAATGTGTGTGCACACACACACACACACACTGTTTTTCTTCCGAAAACTGTCCTGTCTTGAAGCTGCTTATCTCTCCAAACTGCCAGCAGAAACTTCTATGGGACTTCTAGCCTTTTCCTCCCATTTTACAGCTTGGTCTTTCCAAATTGGCAGGAATATATCTATACTGCGAAGGATAGCTCACTAAAGAGCTATGTAAAGGATTCAACGATTGCCAGGGAAGTTTGCGAAGTATGACATGCAAGGTAAGAGCTTGAAGCCCATTCAGACAATCATCTATTCCAGACTCAGTTCTTTCCCAGTTAGTTTAATCTTCTGCTTTTAAGATTTTCCCCACTTCCCAATCACTGAGCAGAGATTATAGCATCTACTTTTCCTCTTGTTCGTGGCACATTTACACGTTCTGAGAGAGTTGAGGTCAACCTAAAGTTAGTTTAACTGTATATGTAGGGGTGTGAGTTATACATATGTTCTATATAGTATGTTTAAGGTGTGTGTCATGTATGTGTTTCACTTTGAGAGCAGGCAACTAAATTTCATTTTTGATGTGTGGCGTTGTGCCCACAGTAAAAAAATGACAATAAAGGATATCTTATCTTATCTTATCTTATCTTATCTTATCTTATCTTATCTTATCTTATCTTATCTTATCTTATCTTATCTTATCTTATCTTATCTTATCTTATCTTATCTTATCTTATCTTATCTTATCTTATCTTATCTTATCTTATCTTATCTATCTTATCTTATCTTATTTCTGTGTTAAAAGTGGAAGTAATAGAGCAGTCATAGATATTTATTCACGTTGTTACTTCATTCATTTTCCTAAGAAACAGGCAGGACAGAGGGTAACTACCCAACTTAAAATAAACCTGGTAATAATTTTACCACATTTTTTGAACAGGACAAGGAAAAGGAAAATACTATGAGAGATAAGTGGGTAAATAAAGGGATAGATGATAGGTGGGGGATGGATGGATGGATGGACGGACGGACGGACGGACGGACGGACGGACGGACGGACGGACGGACAGACAGACAGACAGACAGACAGACAGAGACTGATTGGCTGACTGACTTTAGGTTAAACTTATATGATGCCACATAAAGCTCTATTTAATCAAAAGATGTGGCAAATCTACCAAATACTGACTGGGGAGATAGCCCAAATAATTAAATTGTTTTCTTTTTCATCTTCTTTCCAAGTTAATGTGAGAAAGTGGTCAAGGCTAAGTGAAGTTCTCATTGATTTAATTGAGAACTAATTAAAAAATATCTCATTTGTTGGCTCCAGCCCAATTTATTTTGTACAATTTCTTCAAGCACCTAGGCTGTTGGCATGACTAATAGTTTATCTTGCATCTCAGGTTATCACATAAAGATGGACTGACATAAGCAAGTCAAGCATTAGAACTCTGTCCAATAAATGTGTGAACTGGTCCTAAGTTCCCAGAGTTCCTTCTTCTATCTCTTCTTAAGAATGATCGTACATTTAGGATTTTGAACAGCATCCACAACTGTATTTTAAAATGTAATTTTCAAGTGTGTTTTTTTAAATGCTGTTTTTCATTTATATGTGTCAAAAATGGCAACATGTCTGCATATGCACACATGCACAGGTCTATATACTAATAAAAGTCTTGTGTCTGAAACCTTTAATTGTATGAAACACTGCATCTGCTAGAGAACCCAGAAATCAGGCATGTCTGCCTGCCTCCCTTTCTCTGTCTGTCTGTCTGTCAATCTTTATATTTTAAGATTTTTTTTCTCCAACTTTTTCAATGGTCAATAGACTTTGGGCCATTTCTGAGGTCTTTTTAGATGCACCTGTTCTGTCTTTAGCCAATGATTTACCCCTTGCCAGTCATAGGCCTGACACTTTATCTTTAAGGATTACATTGGGATCCTATAACATCTATATCAAGATTTAAGAATCTCCTTGTCCTATGCATTGAGATATATATCACCATTTTTCTTCCAAAATGGAGGTATTTTGATCCTGCTAAGTCATCATTGCTCCTAAACTACATAAGCTAAAGCTATATAAATTACAGCAAGATTTATTTTAGCATTTACTGTCAACTTCAGTGATGCTTATGTATTTCTGCTTGCTTGACAGCCTCAGCTAGACTCAGGTGAGTTTTTGCAATGCCAACAGGCAGAAGAAAGAACCAGGTAATATAATGTTATCCTGTTCCATTAGAAATAAAAGAATGTGGCTCTAGCTGCAGCTTTAATCAAGAGAATGTTAAGCTGTAAGTTTTTACAGCACTGTGAGGATGCAATATTGTAATATAACAATAGACTTACTTGATAGGGCAGCAAGCACATTTTGAGCCATGAAATACAAATTATTCTTCCTCATCCCCTTCCCATAAAGTATTAGTACATGGTGTGTGGGTGTGGGTATAGGAATATTTATGTGTCTGTTCCCATTTAGACAATGATTAGTGTATTTCAACTAGGAAATATATGCCATTTAAAAGCATTTTAAATATATTTGAGGTATCACCTGAAATATTGAGGAAGAAGGTGGAAGTAATTTCAGTTATCAATACTCAACATGGGGGTCCATATGGCAGATTTGGAAACCAGAAGTACTCTAAAAGGCAACTGCTAGAGAGGGTAACTCCTTCATGGATTACTGCCTTGTCGTGGCGAAGGGGCTTGCGTAACTCAATGAAGTTATGAGCTATGCCGTGCAGGGCCACCCAAGACGGACAGGTCATAGCAGAGAGTTCTGAGAAAATGTGATCCACTGGAGAAGGAAATGGCAACCCACTCCAGTATCTTTGCCATGAAAACCCCATGGACAGTACTAAAAGGCAAAAAGATATGACGCTGGAAGATGAGCCCCTCAGGTCGGAAGGTGTCCAATATGCTACTGGGGAAGAGCAGAGGGCTAGTACTAGTAGCGTCAGAAAGAGTGAAGCGACTGGGCCAAAGCCGAAAGGACGCTCAGCTGTGGATGCATCTGGTGGTGAAAGGAAAGTCCGATGCTGTAAAGATTTTTTCTCCATAGGAACCTGGAATGTAAGATCCATGAATCAAGGCAAACTGGACGTGGTCAAACAAGAGATGACAAGACTGAACATCAACATCTTAGGAATCAGTGAACTAAAATGGACAGGAATGGGTGAATTTAATTCAGAGGACCATCAGGTATACTACTGCAGGCAAGAATCCCTCAGAAGAAATGGAGTAGCCTTCATAGTCAATAAAAGAGTAGGAAAAGCAATACTGGGATACAATCCCCAAAATGACAGAATGATCTCAGTGCGAATCCAAGGCAAGCCATTCAATATCACAGTAATCCAAGTCTATACCCCAACCACTGGTGCTGAAGAGGATGAAATTGACCGGTTCTATGAAGCTCTACAGCACCTTATAGAATCAACACCAAAAAATGATGTCCTTATCATCATGGGGGATTGGAATGCTAAAGTAGGAAGCCAAAAGATAAACGGAATAACAGGCAAGTTTGTCCTTGGAGTACAAAATGAAGCAGGGCACAGGCTGATAGAATTTTGTCAAGAGAATACGATGGTCATAGCAAACACTCTTTTCCAACAACCCAAGAGACATCTTTACACATGGACATCACCAGACGGTCAACACAGAAACCAGATTGACTATGTGCTCTGCAGCCAAAGATGGAGAAGCTCTATACAGTCAATAAAAACAAGACCAGGAGCTGACTGTGGCTCAGATCATGAGCTTCTCGTTGCAAAATTTAGGCTTAAATTGAAGAAAGTAGGGAAAAACACTAGGCCACTCAAGTATGAACTAAATCATATCCCTGATGAATATACAGTAGAGGTGACAAATAGATTTAAGGAATTAGATTTGATAGACAGAGTGCCTGAAGAACTATGGACGGAGGTTCGCAACATTGTACAAGAGGTAGCAACTAAAACCATCCCAAAGAAAAAGAAATGCAAGAAAGCAAAATGGCTGTCTGAGGAAGCTTTGCAAATAGCTGAGGAAAGAAAGGAAGCGAAAGGCAAGGGAGAAAGAGAAAGATACACCCAATTGAATGCAGAATTCCAGAGAATAGCTAGAAGAGATAAGAATGCCTTCTTAAATGAACAGTGCAAAGAAATAGAAGAGAACAATAGAATAGGGAGAACCAGAGATCTCTTCAAGAAAATTGGAGATATGACGGGAACGTTTCATGCAAAGATGGGCATGATAAAGGACCAAAATGGCAGGGACCTAACAGAGGCAGAAGAGATTAAGAAGAGGTGGCAAATCCACAGAAGAACTATACAAGAACGAGCTTAGCATCCCTGATAAACCACGATTATGGGGTGGTCACTGACCTGAGCCAGACATCTAGAATCGTGACGGTGAAATGGGCCTTAGGAAAAGCTGGCAACAACAAAGCTAGCTGGAGGGACGTATTCCAGCTGAGTTATTCAAAAATCTAAAAGACGAGGCAGTAAAAAGTGCAACACTCCAATTTGCAGCAAATGGAAATTAAACAGTGGCAACAGGATTGGAAAAGGGTCAGTTTACATTCCAATTCCAAAGAAAAGGCAATGCAAAGAATGTTCAAAAACTATAGCCAACCTTGCAATAATTTCACATGAAGGAAAGTTATGCTCAAAATCCTACAAGCGTAGACTCCAGCAGTATGTGGATCTAGAACGTTCAGGAAGTAAGCAGGATGTCGAAGAGGCAGAGGGAACTAGCGATCAAATTGACAACATACGCTGGATCATGGAGAAAGCTAGGGAGTTCCAGAAAAACATCTACTTCTGCTTCATTGACTATGCTAAAGCCTTTGATTGTGTGGATCACAACAAATTGTGGCAAGTTCTTAAAAAGATGGGAGTACCAGACCATCTTATTTGTCTCTTGAGAAACCTATATGTGGGTCAAGAAGCAACAGTGAGAACTGGACACGGAACCACTGATTAGTTCAAAATTGGGAAAGGAGTCCGGCAAGGCTGTATTCTGTCGTCCTGCCTATTTAACTTATATGCAGAGCACATCATGAGAAAGGCAGGGCTAGATGAATCAAAAGTTGGAATTAAGATTGCCGGGAGAAATATCAACAACCTAAGATATGCAGATGATACCACTCTAATGGCAGAAAGTGAAGAGGAACTAAAGAGCCTCTTGATGCGGGTGAAGAAGGAGAGTGCAAAAGTTGGCTTAAAACTCCAAATTAGAAACAAAATCATGGCATCCGGCCCTCTCAATTCCTGTCAAATTAGATGGGGAAAAAATGGAGGTAGTTACAGATTTTATCTTCCTGGGCTCTAAGATCACATAGATGGTGACTGCGAGCCAGAAATGTAAAGACTCTTGCTCCTGGGGAGGAAAGCTATGCAAATTTAGACAGCATAATTAAAAAGCATAGACATCACCCTGCCACAAAAGTACGTATATCAAGGCCAATGTTTTCCGTTTGCAATGTATGCTTGAAAAGTTGGACCATAAGAAGGCTCAACGCAAAAGATGAGGCCTTGGAACTATGTGCTGGAGAAACTCCCTGCGAGTCCCTTGACTGCAAAGGCGATCAAACTTCGTCAGTCCTATAGGAGTATCAACCCTGAATGCTCCTTAGAAGGCAGAATACTGAAGTTGAAACTCAGTACTTTGGCCCCCTAATGAGAAGGTAAAGGACCTCACTGGAGAAGAGCCTAATGCCGGTAAAGATTGAGGTGCAATAGAAGAAGGACGACATAGAATGAAGGTGGCTGGATGGAGTCACTGAAGCAGTAGCGGAGCTTAATGACTCCAGAAGATGGCAGAGGACAGGAAGCCTGAGAACGTTGTCCATGGGGTCGCGATGGGTCGGACACGACTTCGCAACTAACAACAACAACAAGAGAGGGTAAGGATTTTTTTTTTTCAAATGATGAAATACACATCACAGTGTGTTTGTTGAGCATTCTGTCTTTGGGTGTAATGTCTTGAAGCAAATAGAAAAGGGCAGAGCTGGCATTGTGGTATCATGATGTATGTTTCATTATTCGGGCATCACTGATGGTTTGGAATGGTTGCCTGTGGATTGAAGAGTTTGCTGTGCTCAAACTTTGAAACAGAAATTGGCTACCCTGCCAACAGTACCCACAAAGAGATTTGCCAACAAATTATTTTGCTTACTTTTTCCTTTTTCTTAGACCATTTTGCTGGGTTTTTTTTTTTTTTTTTGCCTTATACAATTCATAAGAGGAATCATGAACCTAAAACCTCAAATGTAGACATAAACTCAGCTGAAGTAAATGAGTGAAACCTTTTCTAAATAAATAGGTTTAAGAGAAGCAGTCTTTTTTCACTTTTAAATCTGCCTGAATATGTGCATGCATTTAGATGTATAATAATTTTTCTTCGGTTTAGAGGACTTGACATCAGCTCTGCTAAAGGAATGAGCCCTAATTAAGAGGAAAATTTATTTTTATTTAGACTGTTTTATTTAGACTATATATTTAGACTACTTTATTTAGACTGTTATATTTAGAGTGAATAGTCTTCATTCCTGATGTGGATGTCATTCACACTTGTTTCACTCCTGCAAAGTACACTGGGCAAAAATACTTTGGAGAGCTAAGTGTTATTCTCAGGCAAGGCCTATCGGCTGACAGGGTCCTCCTTGAGGAGACCCAAAAGCAGGCCTATTCTGATCACACAGATGGTGGACAATGAAGAAGCGCGCTGAAAGGCCAGGAAAAGTTTTGGGCAAAGAGCCTGAACCAGTTGACCTTCTGCAATTCCATTCCTCATGCCTTTCTCTCATAGTTGGGCACTTTTCTTTAACTGAGGACTAAATATAGATAGGGATGGATTGGGAGAGGGGAGGTGGTAAGTAAGGGTTGGGGGAAAGTGTTCATGCCTAGCTTAAATTGTGTCATTAAATCACACCAATTATTTCACAATTACAGTATTTTCTTCTGCTACTATATGTATTTTCTGGCAATGCTAGCTGCAGGCAAGAAAAATAAGCAACTGTGTTCATGCTATCATGATCATAGCATAGCATACCATTCTGTTTTTCACATGTTTTTTTAAAAATATCATTCATACTAAATACACACAAAACCCCCAAGAACAGTTAAGCTAATCAGTTTTGGCTAGGTGATGATACTACCAGCACATCCATAATGACGCTAAAATCACCACACATGCACAGTAACATCATCTTGCAAATGCTGCTATTACAGTCTAAGCATTTGCATGATAACATTATCACCCATCTTTTGGTATTTGTCCCCACAGATGCCCAAGAATATCTCTCAAATTATTGTTGGCTATGTGAAGGTCTCCCTGTTTCGGAGGTGGGGAAATCTAAAAAAAAAAAAAAAAATGTCAGAGAAATAGATGAAGATGGAAAAAAGCAGCAATCAAGCATGGAAATCGTAAGACTTGTCGAGGATTCATAAACATGAAAGTCTTACTGTGGTTAGTTCGTCTTACTCTCTCACAAATATGTTTAGGAATACTGCCTAAATCTCTATTTCTACTCCCCAGTTTGATTTATCAGCTACCCATGAAACTAAGGCAGTTTAGAAAAAGCTTGGATGCCACCCATTTAAAAATATTCAGCAGTGTAACAAATGAGAAATGGGCACAATATCAAATGTAATCACATTTATATTCAGTTGATATTGAGAACAGGCCCTGCTATATGATCTATCAACCACCACCAGATTTCTGGCTCCTTTATATACATATGAATGGGTGGATGAACAGATAAACATACAGTGAAATTATGTTGGAAATTACATGGCACCAAGCCCACAACATATCTTAGACTGATTAAATTTTGCAGAAATGTATGTGGCTTTTTTTTCAGAGAAGATTTCACAGTCCATTCTGTTTTATAATATGGAAATAAAGAAATCAGGAAATGTCTATTCAAATATGTAGCTTCAGTACGCTGTTCCTTCAGTTTGGCAGCTCCTCAGTCCTTCTAAATCTCTACAAACTACAGAAAGCTGAGAAGTTCCTCGACTGCCTTTTCTTTTTAAACAATCTCACAACACAGAGCAGAATATTATTTCAAAAACTAATATACCCATTGACTTTGGAATTTAGCTCAGCACTGTAGAACATCAAACTGAGGATGCTCTGCTAACCATTTTTAAATTTCAGGTCCACACGATACAGCCTTGGTCTCAAACCCAACCCATGAGAGACAGCTACAGTTTGTCTTTAGTGTTTCTATTTTCAGGCAATGTTTCCCTTATTTCCCAACACAAATGTCGTAGAATGAAAGATGTATAAAGCCTCATTGATGATGCCAGTAATGACAGATAAAGGCTGTTATCTGTCTAGTTCCTTTTGGCTCTTTGAAGGGTTTATTTTGGGGGGAGGCAGAGCATGTTCCTTACCCCTAGGCTCTGGGCACTCCACTCCATTTTGGGCTGGGCTACTGGAAAGATTGGACATCTGGGTCAGCCGATGAAATGGCCCATGTAAGGCTGGTATATATTAGGCATGGTAGTTTTCTGGAAGACCCTAAACTTGTGTTGAAAAGACAGGTTTAGTACTCATTTGGAAGAAGCTGGACCTTGGTTTAAAATTAGTTACAATAGCAACAGACCTATCTCTGGAAAGGTAGAATGGCTCTGGACAATCAGTTTGCTTGGGCGGCATTCAAGCCACGTTAGATAGCACAACTGGAGAGTCTTCATGTGGAGGAAGCTTCATTTGTTTGAACGGCTATTGCCACTGCCTGTCACAAAACACAAAAATCATTTCACTAAAATAAATACCACAAAAGGGCAATTTTCCGGCTTCAAAATTTTAAATGTTAAGCAAATGCCCCTTTTAAAGACTGTCAGGGCATCTGAGCGAAACATCATTCTTGTAAACATCCATTTGCGATCTGGAGCCTGACAGCATTTATGGACTCAGGGAAAAAAATAACAGAGACTCTCTCTCCCTCCCTCCTTCCCTCCCCCCCTCTCCCCCCACCTCTCCTTTTCCCTCTCCCTCTCTGTGGCCACTGCTTTGAGGCGAAATCTCTGTCTGTATATCAAAATCATTTGGCTTACTTTAAAATGCCAGATGATCAAGTATATTGTTGCCCAAGCACTTTAGGAAGACAGATGATAAACCAACACTTCTTGTTATCCTGTATTAGGGTTATTCTTGAATCATTTGCAACTGGTAGCTAGGAAGGCACCACGTCAGTGACTCTGCTGAAGTAGAGTCATTTTTTTTAATGCACTTCAAATTGGGTTATTATTTTAACAGATTCCAGGCAGTAATAAAAGGCATGTGGATTCTTTGCACTCTCTTTATTTTTAGAAGCAGACTTTAGCGTTTCATTCCCATGTAAATGAGTGTTTGAAACAGGACTGAGTAAATCCTTTTTTGAAATGTATCTTTTACACTTCAGGTTTGGCAGGAAAATTGTCCAAGGAGGCAATCCAATACTCTTTTTTCTTCATTAAAAAATACAAATAGTACTTGCTTAATGATGCTAGTTGGGGTTGGAAATTCCATAGTTAAGTCACACGGTCGTAAGTTGAATAACCACATCACTGTGCTGCTTAGAGATAGCAGTTTCAGAAGCCCAAGCTACCATTGTTAACTGAGGACCCTATGAGTTGTTAAGTGAGGACCTTATGTGACTGTGAATTCTGCTACCTTTGCCACTGACATTGCTTGGAAGAAACCAGCAGGAAAGGTCAGAAATCGCCACCATGTGACTGTAGGAATGTTGCACCAGCACTAAGTACGAGGTCCATTTGTAACTACCACTCATTCAGAATTACCATAAGTTCAAGCAGTTGTTGAACGAGTGGTCATTAAACAAGGACCACCTGTATGTCACTATCTAGCTATCTCTCACAATCTGAAAATATTCATTTATCCAAAATCAACTTGGCATCATTTCTCTGAAATGGTGGAAGCAACTAGAGAGAAACTCCTTAGTCCTCCCATCCCTTGTCAGAGGACCACTGGCTGCGATAGAAAATGTGTAGAAAAAAATGTTTTTCACAAGCTACTGAAAGGATCATTTGATTGAGGAATTAAGTATATGTGCCTTTCAGTTCTGAAAAATAGTATGCTTAAATATTGTCAAAGAGAGAGAGGACTACACTTTCAAAACTACTCAGAACTTTCGGGTGCTTTTTAGCAGGTGCTTGTGTTGTGTATATTATAACCATTGGAAATACACACACACACACACTAGCGATGGGCAGCTAACCAACAGTTTTCTTGTGCCAGAATGAAAAGTGACTTCACTTACTGCAATTAAGAATGTAGAAGAAAAGCCACCGGGTAGATAGCATATGAACTAACAGGGTTGTAATTAAGTAATGCAGCATGATATATAGAAAGGCTGAAAGGAAAATGAGCAATGGAGATGGTACATTAATGAGCTAATATTCCATTATCAAACAAGAAACAAGGGCAGATAAAAAGCTAGGAGTTTGAAATTAAGCCACTTCGTATTTGATCTCTTTTCCTAACTGACCAGGATTAGACATTAAGTCTTCTTTTTTCATTTCCGTAGGAACATGAAATGGGCAAAGCAGGTGAAAAGGCTTTGGAAGATGCAATAAGGGAGGTAATATACAAATATATTAAACCAATCAATCAATATTGATTGATCTGAAAGGGCAGTAGGTGTATCTCCAAATACATTAGAAAATTATTAAGACAAAGAAGGATTACAGAAATATGTCTTAAGGAGCAAAAATGCAAAGTATGTGATAGGAAGGAAAACACCGGATTGAGTTCATGGCGTACATAAATTATTTTCATGCTGCATTCTGACAAAGAAAAGCACTTTCCAACATAAAGCTACACATGCCTTTAGCAATTCTCATTTAAGATTCCCCCCTACGTCTGGGTTAAGATGTTCTGTAAACTAGGTTTATGTGACGCTTTGCACAACTGAGAGGATGTCAGACCGCAGCATCATAACATTATATTGGTTGTTGTTATTTTATCTGTTGCATTGTTCTTGTTTTAAACTGTCCCTAGTCGTCCAGTTATGCACTGAGATGAGTAGCTACCTAAGTTCAATAAATCAATGGATCCATTTTCTCAAAGAGCTATTGTGTTCTCAGAAAACGTTTAGCCAGCATGCAAAATTTGGGTCTTGCCAGAAGCAAGATACAAAGAAAATTCTGAATGGATGTTGCACATTACTATCTATGGAGCCCCCTGAAATCTCCACCTGCTTCCAATAATCCTTGTGTAGGTGCAATAAGGAACATCCAAGGGGAGGGAGAGGCTGTTTCCGCCTCTAATTGTGTATATGGCATCTAAGTCATTACAGACCCATAGAAGTCATTTATGCCTGAGCAAAGGCATTGTAAACACAGCCAGCTTGTCCTTTGATTCTGTTTCTCTGTAATAGTTTCCACAGTCTTGAATGCAAGAGTGTAAGATGTAGCCAAGCAACAATAGAGAAAGATTTCACTGCTCCTGCTGAAATTTACTGCCAGAACTAGCTGTTGCTAAAGCTTCACAATGCTGACATCCATATTTTATCTCCAAATTAAATTGCACCTTTCATCTGGAATACATATTGCTTAAGAATTGTCCACTAGACTTTTAATCTGACCTAAAAATGACTGCAAGGCGATCAAACCAGTCAGTCCTAGAGGAGATCAACCCTGACTGCTCTTTAGAAGGCCAGATCCTGAAGTTGAAACTCAAGTACTTTGGCCACCTAATGAGAAGAAGAGCCTGATGCTGGGAAAGATTGAGGGCAATAGAAGAAGGGGACGACAGAGAATGAGGTGGTTGGATGGAGTCACTGAAGCAGTAGGCGTGAGCTTAAATGGACTCCAGAAGATGGTAGAGGACAGGAAGGCCTGCAGGAATGTTGTCCATGGGGTCGCGATGGGTCGGACATGACTTCGCAACTAACAACAAAAAAAATGACAGTGAAATCCCATGATTGTCGAGATAAAATGGGAAATACAGACCATATTCTGTTTTTCCCTTGCTCTCTCTCTGGTTTTCTTTCTAGAGGAGGTTGTCTAAGTGAACATATGTAATGGGAAGACAACCATCACATCACTTTTTGTGTCAACTACAGATAGTCTCAACTTACGACCACAATTGAGCCCAGAATTTATGTTGCTAAGTGAGAAATTTGTTAAGTGAATTTTGCCCCATTTTGCCCCATTTCACGACAGTTGTTAAATTTAGTAACATGGTTATTAGGCGAATCTGACTTCCCCATTTATTTTGCTGTAGAAATGACATAGACAAATGCATTCTCTGCAGTTTAAGAGGTAGCCTTCCTTTTCTATATCTTTCTTGCAGACAACATACTGTCACCTAACTTTTCATGCCCTTGCCATTGTATTGTCATATTTACTATTAGAATTGCTCTATATGATTATGCTACTTGTAAATATGATGTTAATAATAAAAATTCCCTTAACATCCAAAGTAGTAAAAGAGGAAGTAAAGTCAAAGAACAATAACAATGGAACTACAATTTTATTTTCTAAAGAATAAAACAGTGGGATTGATGATTTATTTGAAAGTATTTTTCTGAAAGTGTTACTGTTTTGAATCTGGCGTACTTAGAAGAATCACCATTTCACCAATACAAGTATGCTAAAACAAACAAAATAGGAGAAAGATTGAAGTATTATTCTGGAAAATCTCTGAAATACAGAGAGTCCTCGACTTACAACAGTTCATTTAGCAACCAAAGTTACAGCGGGACTATCCTGTTTCCACAGTCATGTGCAACCTACTTCCGTGTAGACAGGTAGCATTTACTCGAATGAACAGATCAAAGATAAACTGACTGCTGAAACTACATTACCCATAGGCCATCTCTTAAGGAGACAGCGTTAACCCTATAAATGGTAAACATCCTAACATACAGTTCTTAGCTACTGGTTGGTCCAGAACAGGGACTGAATGACCATTTTTCATAAGTCACACTTATGAACCGTTTTTCCCGCTTGCGACCGTTGCAGCATCCCCATGGTCATGTGATCAAAATTCAGATGCTTGGCAACTGGCATGTATTTATGACAGTTGCAGAGTCCCAGGGTCACCTTCTGCAATCTTCTGAAAGTCAATGGGGAAGCCAGGCTCACTTAACAACCATGTCACTAACTTAATGGCTGAATCACTTCACAACTGTGGTAAGAAATGTCGTGAAATGGGGCAAAATTCACTTAACAACACTTAATACTCATTTAGCAGCAGAAATTTTGGGCTCAATTGTAGTCGTAAATTGAGGACTACCTGTAGATGGAGAGACAAAGCAACTTAAACTGAGACATTATGAATGGTTGTTTTATATGTTTATTAATTTATTCATTGCATTTATAGTCTGGCTTTTGTTCAGGGTCTTAAAATGGTACATATAGTCACCTTCCTCCATTCTTTTTCTCACAAAAATTGTCCTGTGAGGTAGGCTGAACTTTGGCCTAGGTCTCCCTGGGTCCTCTGTTAATTTCCAAACCCACAAGATCAAATTGGCTTATGCAATATATGACATCTGTATTTTTAACACAAAGCACAACTGTCATCTGGATCACAGTGAAAGCAGGCAATCTGCTAAGGAGAAAGATGCACCTGGTACTCCAGAGATAAACTCGGCTCTCACAACCAGTTGTGTAGAGAAGAGAAGGAACTTCTTGTGCTTCTCAGAACCATTTCAGAATAAAACTCAAAGCCTGCGTTAGCTCAAGATTCTGGAGAATTTAATCTCTGGGGATCCAGATGCTACTCTGCACTTCCATACTAAGGTATGGAGGAGAATAAAGTGGTCTAGTGGCTCTTGGACTTCCCACATACTTTCACAGAAAAGTTCAGTTCAAAAAAATAATCCATCATTTGTTTTAATATGCATTTAGTATATATTTCTCTTAACTTCTGTATCCTCTGACCTGAGAAATAAGATATTTTCTTGTGCCTTTCCATTAGAGGTCTCTTTGCCCATTAGTGTTGGACAGAGACTGGCATATGGATCAGAGTTTCAAAAGAGCCCATTGTTCAGTAGATTGGAACTCCAAAAAGAATTCTGAAAGACCGTGCATACCAAGTATCTCTCAAATTAGCCATCCCACCTCGAAATATAAACCAAGAATCCAGGTTTGTTATAGAAATAAAGGATGCAGAGCAGCACCTAGAATATTGAGGCTTGAAATTCAGACTAGAATACTTACTCTTAAAAAATATTTTCTACTATACCGATGAAGAACAATTGTATTACAAATATATTTAGTGCAATTTTACTGTATACCACCCAGAGTCCCTCTCCAAGGGAGGTTCAAATCTGTGAAGAAGGAAGGAAGGAAGGAAGGAAGGAAGGAAGGAAGGAAGGAAGGAAGGAAGGAAGGCCAAGGAAGGAAGTAAGGGAGGGAGGGAGGGAGGGAGGGAGGGAGGGAGGGAGGGAGGGAGGGAAGGAGGGAGGGAGGGAATATTTCTTCAGATGCAAAAATGAAAATACGATTTGGCATGAAAATTATATTTTTTCTTCATTGAATCCTTGAATTGAAGGGACTTTTGAGGTCATCTACTCCAATTCCTTGCTCTGTGCAGAATCCACTAAAATATCTCTGATATTCCAGAAGCCTCTGGAAAGGTGTTATACCACTTAAAAGAGTGATACTAATAATCCCTCTACTGTTCTGCCCACAGTGTTTTTCTCTAATGTACAGTTTCTCCAGCTTTTCCCATCTTCGATTCTAAGACTTGAAATCAGTGGCAGGAAATCTGAATATTATAAAGGGTCTCATGATTTGGCTGTATAAAGTGAAATAGAATAATCCAGGGATGTAGGTAATGACAGCTGGAGAACTCATGAATCATATCCCATTTACACACGAAGGGCCATAAATGACTAATGGGATATTGCTGAGAATATTCAATCTTTCTCTTAATGACTGACTGCCCCTTTGAAAGATTGTCAGACAATACTCTTTAGAAGAGAGCAGACACCTTGGAGCTCATGACCAAGGAAAGCAAGTTTAGCTTCCAGTTTAATAGCCAATAGAGCTATAAATTCCTTGGCAGCAAGCCAGCACTCTCCACATAAGCAGCAGCAAGCAAATAAAAACAGAGAATTCAAAGCAGTATTCCTTTTGCATGAAGCAAGTCCAAAAGGCTGGCTGGGAAATTCTGGGAGTTGAAGTCCACCTGTCTTAAAGCGGTTGAGGTTGGGAAACCTTGCTCTAAATCAGGGCTCTCCAACTTTGGCAACTTTATGATTTGTGGACTTCAACTCCCAGAATTCCTCAGCCAGAATGACTGGCTGAGGAATTCTGGGAGTTGACGTCCACAAGTCATAAAGTTGCCAAAGTTGGAGACTCCTGCTCTAAATGATTGTGGCTTAGAAGAATTGCTCTTGGACTCCATTTTGACTGCAACTTCCTATGGAGACATAAGCCTTGTGGAAATGATGAAAAACAAAGAGCATAATGCTGTAATAGCTAACATACATGCAAAATGGAATTTCCCATCAGGCTCTAACCATGTCACTGACTACAAAAGGAGAAACTTCTCAAAAAGAAAGGAACTGGTAGAAAGACATTGAAGGGAACAGTTAAGAAGGCCAAATGTCTGAAAGCTATTTAAACCACAATAATGGAGGTTCAAGTGGAATGTATTCCACAATATAAGAAGTGGTCAACCAAGCCCAGGAATAGGCCAGGATAGTTTTTGAAGTTTCCTTCACAAAATGGAACTATTGTCTTAATGGGGACCTCAAAAAGGATCACTAACAGAAAAGGAATAAGGTAATAAGGAATACAGCAAAGGAATCTAAGGAGCATGTGGACCAAAAAATAATAATGAAAAAGAAACATTTTATTATACGCTGCACATTCCTTACCAATAGGATGGTCCTTGGTAGTCAATAATAAAATTATAATAAACATCAAAGCTCAAATACTCCCTTCTTGCAAGTTGCCACCATCACAGAACTATCAGAAACAAATTATAACATTAGAACAATTGAAAATAAAACACACAATTAACCACAACATCAAAAACAAAAACAGGTAACAGCCATATCTTCTACAAGGAAAAAGCTAACAAATAAGGACATATTTTGAGAGTATTTTTTTAATAAAATACAAAGCTGACTAAATAGACTGAGGACGGGAATTCCAAAATATTGATACCAACATACCCAAAAGACCCCAATTCTGCTTGATTCCATGTCAAACCCTCCCATTTCTATTTATACTTCTATTTTTACAAATAGAATGTAGCCCCTAAGGAAGAGGCTCTTATTTGCAATAAAAGGACTTTCAGACAGAAACCAAGGCTTCTTAGCTGGCACATGCATAATATACTCCCACTAGGATGACCCAGAAAGAAACCTATCTATGATTTGGCATCTCTATCAAGAGTATCCTATTACAGAGCCTGTAACAATAATCTAATTAGATGATAACTAGTTTGTGGGTAACAGAAGACATGCCAATCCTCAATAAACAAGGCACTGTTGATAAATAATCCCCCCATAAGTTCTCCCAGTTACACTGACCTGAGCATTCATCACAAGGTGTAGTATCATCCCTAAACTGCCCAATTCAGTCTCTTATGAGAATATTATTTTGCCCCACCCCAGGGTCCTTCAAACTGATTCAGACTCTTTCCTTGTGACATTATTCTTGTAGTGCAACCTTGACCAATTCAAGATAATCTCTAAGATGCTGCTAGACTGCCACATGTCATCTTTCTTTGGCTCTGCAAAGTCCCTTGAGTCAAATGAAGGGAAAACCCAAAGAAGCTCTGACAAGGAAGGCTACAGAATTCACACCAGTGTTGAATTTACAGGAAGAAAGGAAAGCAGTTAACAAGTATAAAGAGAAAGGACATCACGCTAGCCACCAAACTCTTGTCTGGATTCAGTTTCAGCCTATTATGCTTCACCTAGATCTCAGTGCAGTCCATGCAGGAGACTATCAGGGAAGTCAGCCAATCTGATAAAAATGGAAAAGAGAAGTTGACTGGGTATCAACAACACAGAGATAGCACCAAGTCCCATATCTTTAATAATGGCACCCAGCAGTCTCATAAAGATATTAAATTACCTGATTTAATCTTGTCGCATCCCACAGCCTAATGATCACAGAGTGCCCTAATCCCAAAGTAGGATGGAATCACAGCAAAGCTGAAGATCAATAAGTACCTCTTGAAATATCTTCTTCCTATGGTTATTCCCGTGCTATGGAAGAGGCTGCTTGCCAACAAAGCCGTCTCCATTTGGGTCGATCCAGGGCATCTTCATGGATGATGCCCACGTATCTCTGGAAATATATTCAATGCAAAAACAAGCCAAAGAAGTGGTTGGGCTGTTAAGTGGCCCACATTATAAGTGACTGGCCCAAAGTCACCCAGCTGGCTTCATGCCTAAGGAAAGACTACAACTCATCCCCTCCCTGTTTCTAGCCTGGTATCTTTAACCACTATAGCAATCTGGCTCTCCTAGGCTATTTATGGGTCTTTAATTTAGGAAAAAAGTGCCAGTAGATGTATATGTGTGTGACACGATTGAGATATATAAAATTCTGTATGACATAGAAAAAATGGACAGGCAGACATTTCTTACCTTCTCTCAAAGCACTAACATCAGTGCTCTTGTCATGAAGCAGATTGGGAGGAAGTTTAAAATTAAAAAAAAAGCAAATACTTCTTCACAAAAGGCATATCTAATATCTGGAAATTATTGCCATAACGTGGTATTGTCTGTTACCTTGATTGCTTGAAAAAGGGATTGGATCTGTTGATGGAGAAAAAGTCTATCAAGGGCCATTCATCTTAAGAAACTACTTGGGGGCCAGTATGCCTCCAAATATCAGAAGCCCATGCTTTTAAGCACCCCAGTTGGTTGACTATTGTAAGAAGCAACATTTTGAAGTAAAATGGATCTTATCCTGTGGTCTAGTAGGACTAATCTTACTTTCTTACGTTGTGATATGGAACCTATGTTTGGCATTCTCCTATGAAGTCTCATTTTTATACTGTCTAGACATGTCAAACTGTTTACACTTTGATATTTTTTTAAAAAGTAAAATAATGCTCCCTGTAAAATTCATTGTGTTTAATGCTAGCTGTGTTTGTTCTCACAAGAAGGGGCAATAATTAATACCACTAATTTGCAAACATTAACAAAATAAGATGCAACTGCAGAAACTGTAATTGGATCATCTTTGTATTTTATGCCAGCATGTCTCATGAATGTTCAAAGAAGCAAAATGTCATTTTTGACAGCAAAAGAGCAGCTGTTGGAAGTCTGAGAAATAATAACCAACTTTGCTTGTTTGTTTTAAGTTTTTATATTCCACTATTCAGAATAGTATTCATTAGATAAGAAAGGCTGCAAGACACAGCAAGGAAGCTTAATGGATATAAACCTTTTTGTAATAGAAATTCATTTTATAATTACAGTTACATCAGAAAAAAATAGATTTTTTTTCTTAGCTACGAAACCAAAGAAATAAAATTGTTATAATCACCAGGTGCCTTTTCTCTCTGTGTGTTGCTGTCTTCCACTGTAACTTTCTAACCTGTTCCTGAAAAAATTGTAGGCACCAGCCAAAGCAGAATAGAAGGCAATATTATCTCTTGCAATCAAGATATTAAGCTTTTCAAAATAAAAGTATGTGTTGCCAGGATAGCTCTCTTTAAGCTGTACTGTAAAAGCTGTAAATTACTAATTTATTTTCCAACAGTGCAGAACAGAGCACTCTGATAAGCTTGCAAGAAAGATTTAAAAGAATTCTAATGTAAATTCCCTACAATAAATTGAATTTTGTATTCCCACTAGATCTCACAGCAATTCATCTTTCCCCAATCAAAACTCCACTA
The DNA here is from genome assembly GCA_023970755.1 of Azemiops feae. Lineage (NCBI taxonomy): Eukaryota > Metazoa > Chordata > Lepidosauria > Squamata > Viperidae > Azemiops > Azemiops feae. The sequence goes on from JALGBA010004260.1 coordinate 1,721,873, forward strand.
TTGATTTTATATATATGTGTGTGTGTGTCTGTGTGTGTGTGTGTGTGTGTGTGTGTGTTTTCTGAGGTTTTCACGGGTGTTTGTATGTAGGTCTTTGGTAATTCGGGTTTTCTCCCGCGTAAAATTGGAAGTGTCTTGGCGACGTTTCGACGAAGTCTCATTCGTCATCTTCAGACTGGTGTCTCTTCGGCCTCGTGCTTCTAGGAGCAATGTGTGATCGCAGCTGTGTGGGGTTCCATCTTTGTGTATCTTGGGGAGACCATAGAGCTTAGGGCATCTGGATGATTTTTCTCTGGGAATGATTCTTTGCTGGATCTCTTCGCTGATGGGGGAGGCTTTTATTTTGGATCTAGTGGTTTTTTCCAGGTAGGTGGTGGGATCTGTGTTTAGGGGTTTGTATGTGGACAAAAATACAAACAACAAATATATATATATATAAAATCAAACTATTAAATATGGCAAGGATAAAGAAATGGGGAGAGATGAACTTTAAAAGTGAAAGGATTTTCAAGAAAGACATTTTATTGAACAGTTGCGTTTTGTTATAGCTATTTAAATGTTTCTCATATACATATACAGTATATTTCTGTGAAAGGCAGCTTTAGGAGACAGATCAAAAGCTTTATCTCAGACTAAAAGCTCTGCTCTTCAGAGTGGATAGTTTCAGAAATATCAAATAACCTTATTGTTCCTATGGAACTAAAGGCAGTAGACCTTCATACCTTATTTTGAGATTAGTTAGAGCCAGGCGAAAGCTTTATTCAGACTGGGAATACACAGAGGAGTTATTGTCACTATCAGTTCAGATAATAATAATAATAATAATAATAATAATAATAATAATAATAATAATAATAATAATAATAATAATAATAATAATAATAATAATAATAATAATAACAACAACAACAACAACAACAACAACAACAACAACAACAGCAGCAACAGCAACAGCAACAGCAACAGCAACAGCAACAGCAACAGCAACTGCTGGAGCAGAACAAGATAAATTTAATCTAATATTATTTTTTTCCCACCAGGGCCAGGGAGATCACAATTAAGAAATGTAAAGAGAGTCACTTTTTTTCCTGATTGTCCTCAGCACTTGGTATTGAAAGATATATTCATCAGTGCCGACAGATTTTCCCTCTGTAGATTTCTCCAAGGGCTTCTCTAAAATGTTACTTATTTCTAAATAAAGATATAGAAGACTGTGGTGCATAAGGTACCTAAGACAATGTTTCCATTGTATTCCATCTGCAGAAGCAAAAGGGGAAGAACATGCCAGGGCTTACAGCAAATGCAAGAAAATGGTATTTTAACATTGAAAGAGAGAGACAAAGTCAAAAGTCTACTTGCTTTACAGAATAATAGATTTGAAAGGGACTTTGGAGGTCTTCTAGTGCAACCCCCTGCTCAAACAGGAGACCCTATACCAGGGGTAGGCAACCTCGGCTCTTTTATGCCCTATACCATTCCAGACAAATGGCTTATCAAACAGTGCTTTTGTTGTTCAAAAAAAAAAAAAAAAAGGTGCCGCAACTCACACACGTCATACAACCTGCCTTGCCTACCCTACAAGGTTCCATCCAAAAAAGGTGCCGGAACTCCGTTCTGGGCGTTCTATGACAAAAAAAGCCCTGGGCTTATGTAAAACTTGACTGCATAGTTCTATGAAGTCTTAATGCTGGCTATATTTCATCCCAGATGATCTAATGTCTTTCCATGGTAAGTTCTTCCTCTATTTCTCATTTATCTTAACAAATGTACCCATACAAAACATTGCAAACCTCCCAAGCCCTGGATGTCATTTCTTAACATTGGTTCTTTCAAGGTTTCTTCAGCACTATTGCTTCCCAAGATTTTAATCTATTGGTCAGTTCTTTAGTGGAGGGAGATATTCTAAATGTTCAACCAAATAAAGCTCGAGAATTGTTGTAGCATTCACCGCAAGGAAATGTCTCTCAATTTCATACTAAGACCATGTCTTAATTACTGTGTGACTTTACAGCCTTCAAATCATACTTCTGTCCCTTTAGAATGAAGGTGATTTCAGATAATTATTATTATTATTATTATTATTCGAGCTGTGCAAGGCTTCAGGTTCATTTCCAGAAAGATGGCTTGGAGTCTATAAAACCACAAAGCTAATACCTTTTAATAGGCTTTTAATAGCAGCTTCGTTGTATTTGGGATCACACAGCTGCTACACAGTCTCCGAAAATTTCTGGCTGTTTTAAAGAGTGCAGACCTTTGCTAAGTTTGTGCCTGATATGCCTTTTCTGAACTAGTTTGGAACCATTCCACAGCTTTAAGGATTCTGCAATTTCATATCTCCAATATAACAATGGAATTTAATCCTAGCTATTCTCCAGATTTATCCTTTATGTTCTTTAAAATAAAAATAAGATGCCTTTGCACTCATACTTGACATTGTAATGCTTGTCTCCCCAAAAGACAGATTATAATTATTAGTCCAGAGAGAAAGAAGGCCCCATTACTGAAAACTTACAGTTCTTTATTTTAAAGTCATTAACTGTTTAATTTTTGAAATACTTGCTGAAATGCAGTCATCTTAATATTGCATATCAAGTGCAATATCGAGGAGAAAATGGGCATGTATGTGTATTTCTCACTGCTGCTTTTGCATCCCAGCCATATTCTCATCCCTAAGATCTCAAAAGCATCACAGGAATCAAGGCTGGACTGTCCTATCAGAATTTTAGCAGGCATTTGGAAAACCGTCATCTGGGTCCACCCCAGAGGTCTTTAAAGAATAAGAAAACACTTCCATCTAGGCAAATTCTGCTGCAACCATCCCAAATAACTTTAAATGGTCCAGAGCCTGATTTTGGGAAGTAGAAGTGAACAGGAAGGAAAACCTCCAGTGTGATTCAAGCTCTTTCAGTCTCCTGTAGATTCAACTGTCTGTAATGTGTTGCTGGCTCCTTCCCACTCCTTCCCCCCTCCAATATTGTCTATCAGCATTTTCTATGTGTTCAAGCTGTGATACTTATTATGATCATTCATTCCCACCTGCCTGCAACCTGCAAGCATTTTGGTGATTAAACTGTAGGTTGCTGCACTCCACCCACCTACCTCAATTTTCCTGCCAGTCAGTTGTGGCCAATATGCAACAGTGCAATGGCCTACTACATTGGGTCAATTGGTTTGCGACTGCCTGATTTCCCAGGTCCAACATACACAATATTGTGTACCTATTGGAATGGGATATAGTCACACATTTTCCTGTTTGCTGCTATGTTCTGATAAACCATCACGTTAAAAATGGAGGGCGATCCATGAGCTCATGTGTGTTGGTATACATTGTGTGGGAGACACATTCAACAATCCAATTTGTTTGGGGGTTGTCAGTTTAAGCCTTTCCCAACTAGAAATTTAGAAAACATGTTATGGGCACTGTCAGAAGAACAATTTGGGGTTCCAATTTGAGCTAGGATCGCACAAGAAGAAATAAAAATGAGATCCAGACAGCTGTGAGGAAAGAATAAATATTTATTCCTAAAAGCAAAACAGTTTGCTTTTAGGGGCATGTTGCAGAGAAATGGGGTACAGTAGCAAACCTTTATAGGGGGAGCTTGTCTGAACTTTGGAAGTGTCTACATGCTGAAGTGTGTGTGTGTGTATGGGCAGGGTGTATTCTTGTGAACATACAATTCTGCTGGGAAACTTAATTTAATTAACTCTATTTGTGTTTGCAGACCTTATCCTTTGATATGTGGATTAGATCTGGGTAACTTATTTTGGGGTTTGAGGAAGTTTGCTAATTTGTTTAACTTGGAGACCGTGCTTCTCAGACCATTGTGGATTCTGTTAGTATTTTAAGGGAAGATGGAAACAGTATAAAGAATAAAATATATTTTGATATAAAACTTCTCACAGACATACTCACCATATGGTGGTTTTAACTAATCACAAAACACCCCATTGATCAAAATGCAAATTCAGAACTGAGTTGCACCATAATGCTTCTGGGTTACCTGTGAGGCAGGCAGTTTTGACAAGGCAGGTTATGCTTTTTTCTGCCATGAATAGCTTCCCATTAATACTTCTATTAGAAGCATCCTTAAAAATAAAATTAGATAAGTCAAAGTCAGAGGGAATTCCGGGTTTAAGCTATAAGCAACTTAAAAAAGCATTTGCAACCTTTTGATCAGGCAGTCCGTGTCAGTCTCTACTACATACCGACTTGACACTGTATTCTCAGCAGTTGATGTAGCACTTTAGTTCAGAAATTTAACCTTTCAGATACCGGTGTTTTCTTCAGGTATCAAATACTTAGATTATTTCTAATTTTAAAATGGCTTGACTTTGCTGAGCTGGTTCAACTACAATATTTCACCTTGAATGCAAGTTTTGCGTGCACATGCATGCACACACACACACACACACACACACAAATACTGTCCTCATTTCAATGTTGCATCAAATAGTCATTGTGCAAAAAATGTAAAAACAACTAAAATTATGAATATCAAATTGAAACCAGCTGGCTGAGGAGGGAGGCCTTGAATCCTTTCCTGAAACTAGGGAGTGGGAGACTAAAAGCACTCCCCATAGCAGGGTGTGCGTTCTTTAGCTTGGGTGTGCTCTGCCTTCCTTACCTGGCCAGCAGACCTTTGAAAGCAGGGGCATTTTTAAGAGGGTGTCTTCTTGGTATACCATATCCAGGCTGCAAAAATCCAAACAAACAGAAGATGGCAGCAAAGAGTTAGGTGTTTTGTGTTATTTTGCAGCAGTCTAGTGGTTGTCTGAATTTATGCCACCCAAGGATAATAGTTGTAGCCTCTCCCCCTCGTCTAGACGCCTGGACAGGTTTCTACTGAGACACGCAAACACTGCAACTCTAAAGTGCTTCACAACGCAGGTTAAATACAGGCCAAATCATTTAGTCTGTGGGAGAGTTAGAACAAGTTCAGTTATGAGCCTGAATCCACCAGCAGCTGTTCTTCCAGTTATTAAACCACTGATAAGATGGGAAAGCAGCAAATCATTTGGTTTGGGCTTCTCCATTACAAAAAAACCTTGGCTCTCCTGGTCTGACGGACATACCTCTCCTGCTGTATGTAAGAATTGCCTTTTGCCAAGATATCCATTTGTCCCCTTCTGACACAATTTCCTCTCCCCCTCAACTTTTGCTCCAGCCTTTTCTCTCCCATTTGTGAAATCCTGAGGCTGTTTATTTTCTTGGCCTGACAACAAATGGCCCTGAAATTTTTCTCCGGCTGCAGCTGACGGTATCTCTAAGCCTTCTGGGGTACATTAGCTCCACTTCAGGAAAGCATGCAGGCAGTGACTGGGAAATAAATGGGCTCCAGGACCCTGGGGATATTAGAGGAGCTGCTGCATAGGAAAGTACCGTACAGAATAAATATAGCTAAGTGGAGGAAAGATATTTACTTTAGCATGGGAAGCCTTGCACCCAGGCAGAAACCCAAGTGGGCTTCAGGGCTGACTGGGGTCAGCCCCTGACCCTCCCCTCCTCCTTTGGGCTGCCAGTCTGAACCGCAGAGCCTGACTTTTCATTGGGATTTTGAATTGAACAATGTTAGGCCAATAAACCATTTTTATTATAACATGCAAAGCGGAGCTGCCAACTGTCCCCAAATTTATTGAGGGCCATTAATTTCTTTTCCATGCTGTGCATTTTCTTCTCCCCTCCCTCTTTTCCTCCCTTCCCCCCACAAATGCCTCAGATCTTGTAAATTGTAAGTTTAGAATGCCTGAACAGTTAAAAAATCATGCCAGCGGTTATCCACCCATGCCCGTGCCATCTCAGTCAGAATGGTTGCATAATATCCTGCACACAAGTTTGGTTGGACTTAAGAAAAGCTGACCTGCCCCACAATTCTGAAATGAGTAATTCTGGGTTGAAAGAATTATATGTGTATATAATTATATATACACAATCATATATACAAAGCAAGTAGAAAGCTATAGTGTTGACATTGGGTTGAGGCTTTTTCCTTTGGCAAGAGTCCGTCATCTTTTGGACTCTTTTTTTTTTTTTTTTGTCCACCATTACTTTCAAATCTCATGTCCAATACAATTTCAGCCACCACAGACATAATCAACCGGTGCGATAGCTTTGTGCTGATTATGGCATGGATACATAAATTCACAGAAGTAACTTTCAGCCATTGATGGATAACCTTAAACTTAACCCACTGGGTAGGAAGAACATGGAAGACAGCCAAACTAAGCAGATGTAAGATTGGTGAAAGAAAGTCATTGGCAGGCAAAAACATTTGGGGACAAAGAAAAGGAACAGGAGCTACCTCCCCCACCTCACCCACCCCACCCCGCCACTCATCCCTAAGTGATTTATTGCTCTTTCTCTCCCTGATAATCTCTTTCTCCCTGGTTAGGTCCTGGAATCTAGGCATCTCAGCAAATTGACAATATTTCCACATAGTACTGTGTAGGGTTCTTGGTGGTCTCTGAGCTTGGTGGTTTTCTTGCAGACGCTTCATTATCAAAATCGGTATCACCAGAGTTGGAAGGGACCTTGGAGGTCTTCTAGTCCAACCCACTGCTCAGACAGGAAACCCTATACCATTTCAGACAAATGGTTGTCCAATCTATTCTTTAAAAATTCCAGTGTTGGAGTATCCACAACTTCTGTAGGCAAGTTGTTCCACTGATTAATTGTTCTAACTCTCAGGCTGCACTTTTGCAGCTAGGCACCTTTCCCTGAATCTGTGGATGGGGAAAAAAGAAAGCATGTATGTATTAAAATTTTTATACCATCCTCTCATCAATAAGGTGATTAAATGGCTTGAGTCTACAATACAGAGGCTGGGGCAGGACAAGAGAAGAGAAGGATGCGTGTTATGTAAGCCAATATGGAAAATCAAGTTGGGCCCTTTGTTACAGGGATTATGAAAAATACTAGAAACTGGCTAAAAGGCTTAAGATCTGGCTTGGTGATAAAAAGTTCCATGTGAAATGTACTTGAAGGAGTAAGAGGCAGAGTGATGCAAGAATTCCCTTTAATGGGAAAAGGGTCCAACATTCTGCTCAGCAGAGCTTCAGCAATTTTGCAAAACGAACTGCTTTGCAGTCAAGTGGAAAGACATCTGGATTCACTTGTTCAAAGGGGGGAAAACCCGCTGTGGAAGCGGCTTTAATGCGACGAGCAGAGAGGGGCCTAGTTTTTCTAGCGCTCTCAGCAAGTTCACGAGACTTACTACTATCCCATCCTATCCTAAAAAATTATGGAGAACAAAAAGGATTCAAAAAGTACGTATTGGGTGCAGCTAGTGGTTGTTTGGATTTTTGTATGGGAGCCCTACATGAGAGGGAGGGGGGAAAATCACTTTTTTTATAATAAAAAAAATAAATCCTCACAGTCACGGTAGCTCCTGCAGGGAAAAGAGAGTGTTATTCTCCCTGTTGCTACTTGGCCACAGCAGGCATCAAGTGAGGGAATGGGAACTTAGGATTCCCTGGGCTGTTGCAATATAAATAAACTCAAAACTGCCAAGAAGGTGCAAGCACATGTTCTCTCTCTCTCTCCCCCCCCCCCCACCACCACCGTGTTTTCGCTCATAATTTCCTCTTCCACTGCAAAGTAAACCTGAAGGATCTCACAATCCCTGGGGGTTCAGGCCCTTCTCTGTGAAAGGCAGTCTGTGGAGTTTGTAGAAGAGATTCACAAGGAGGCAATTTTGCAGACGCTGTTGCATGAGCCTATTTAGGAAGGAGGCTACCTAGGGAGGGACAAGGAAAAATGGAAGGGATCATTTATACTGCTACTGAGGTGAATAATTAATGGGCTGCTAGTGAAGCTCTCCTACCCCAAAAGGAAAAAGACAAGGGCTGTCTGTTTCTGAATGCTGAGTTAAAGGAAGACATCTGCAGGGAAAGAATTGGCTGCTTTATCCTAGCTCACAAGGCAGCAAAACAGGGTGGGATAGATGAAGAGCTATGCAACAGATAAATTTGATGAAAACTCTTGAGTCCTAAAAGCAAAGTCTCCCAGAAAAATCAAAGAACCGAGGTAGACTTTGGGTTCCATCCAGAACATTCGATGCTTGCATTGCTCAGTCCTGAGAGACACAATCAGGGCCAACTCTCTTATCACTGGTTCCCAACTAGCTTCCCATGTGCCCATGTGCTCTACCGACAGCAAAACTCCAACATTTCCTGAAGCAAATGCAGAGTCTGAATTCCCAACTCTCTGTTGGAAGCAGGAGTGTGCAAGATTTCCCCCTTCTCCTCCTCCTCCTCCTCCTCTTCTTCTTCGCCATTATTTTAATTTCCAATTGAAAAAATAGATTTTCTTTTCCAAGTATTTTTGTTTTCAAATATTTATTCATATCTACTGTATTTTTCCATCTATAAGACGCACCCTTGTATAAGACGCTCTAGCATGCGAGTTTCTCCACGCCGAACAGCTGAGCCGGCAAATCCGGAAGTTCGGCCGGCCGACGATCTTGCCCCTCCCCCCTCCCGTTAGTGGCAAGCCCACAGAGGCTTGACACCTGCACCAGGCAGCATGGCAACCCACACAGGCATGCCCTGGGCTGCGGAGGTTACCATTATTTTTCCATGTATAAGACGCTGCACTTGTATAAGACGCACCTGATTTTTGAATACGGTGTTTGCAGGAAAAAATAGCGTCTTATACACGGATAAATACAGTATATCTATGTCTAATGTCATATATTCAGAATATCATATATTCAGATACTCAGATATATATTTCTGAATATCATATATTCAGATACCCATGTATTTATTTCAATCTCATACAATTTATTGGCTGAGATTTTGATTTTTTTTATTTTATTTTTTGTGACTGCCAATCTTGGCAAAGTTGATCTTGGTTTAACACTCTGGATTGCCATTTTATTTATTCCCCCCAAATATTCTGAGATAATGTGAAAAAATAGTGGTTCTCTCCCACCTTTCTCTCTCCCTGAAATACAAGTAGTCCTTGATTTACAACCATTCGTTTAGTGACCATTTGAAGTTACAATGGCACTGAAAAAAATGACTTATGACCGTTTTTCACACAACTATTACAGGCATCCCCAAAGTCACGTGATCAAAATTCAGATGCTTGGCAACTGTTCATATTTATGATGATTGCATTGTCCTGGGATCATATGATCACCTTTTGTGACATTCTGACAAGAAAAATCAATGGGGAAGCCAGATTCATTTAATAACCATGTTGCAAGCTTAACAACTGTAGTGATTCACTTAATAACTGGGTCAAGAAAGACTGTAAAATGGGGCAAAACTCACAACAACTGTCTTGCTTAGCAATGGAAATCAGTTGTAGTCATAAGTCGAGGACTACCTGTATATAAGCAGATTCTCATATACTGGCAGCCCTTCAGCTACAAACTAGACCAAGAAATTAAGTCCATGGAAGATTAAAGTCTTCCTTTATCTAGGCTGGCTACAATAACATAATTTTGCAACTCTGATTCTGCCCCCCCTCCCCCTCTCCTAGATACCCATGTGAATAAAGAAATTAGAGACTTTTTTTTCTCTCTGATTAAAGCACCAGATTAGAAATCAGGATACCAGGAGTTCTAGTCTGACGTTAGGCATGAAAGCCAGCTGGATGATTTTGGGCCAGTCATTTTGTTCAGTCCAACTCACCTCACAGGGTGGTTGTTGTGGAGAGAACAGAACAGAACAGAACAGAACAGAGCTGGAAGGGACCTTGAAGGTCTTCTAGTCCAACCCCCTGATCAAGCAGGAGAACCTATACCAGTGATGGCGAACCTTTTAGAGACTGAGTGCCCAAACTGCAACCCAAAACCCACTTATGCATCGTCGAGTGCCGGGTGGGTGTGGCCCATTGGCTGGGTGTGGCCAATTGGGTGGGCATGGCCAATTGGGTGGGCGTGGCTGCGGTAGTAATGGCAGACAGGGTGGGACTAAAAAGTTCAATCAGTCAATTCCAACTTTGCAAGATCTTTTTTTTTTTCGCAAGAAGTTGAAATTGACTGATTGAACCTTTTTTTTTTTTTGCACACGGCGGCGGAGGCCTAAAGCGAAAAGGTTTTATAAAACCCAGCTGAAGGCCTAGAACTGGGGCGACAGCACGCGTGCCCACAGAGAGGGCTCTGAGTGCCGCCTCTGGCACTCGTGCCATAGGTTCGCCACCACTGACCTATATCATCTCAGACAAGTGACTGCCGCTAGACAGTCACTTGTCTGAGATGGTATAGGTGAGGACTATTAAGTTTCTCCTTAATTTCAGGTTGCTTCTCTCTTTGATCAGTTTCACAGTTACTGTTTTTGAGCCAGGTCTCGCCTAATCTGTACTTGTACCTTTGATTTTTCCTGCCTAAATGTAAAACTTTGCTTTTCTCCACATTGAAACTCATGTTGTTGGATAGGACCCATTGTTCAAGTTTGTCAAGATCTTTTTGGATTCTGAGTTTGTCTTCTGGGATGTTGGCTACTCCTGCCAGTTTAGAGTCATCTGCAAATTTGATGAGTTCCCCTTCAATTCCCTCATCTAAGTCATTTATGAAGCTATTGAAGAGTACTGTGCCTAAGAAGGAACCTTGTGGTACCCCACTGCTTACTTCTCTCCATGTGGATGTAGGGCCGTTGAGGACTACTCATTGAGTACGGTTTGCCAGCCAGCTACAGATCCATCTGGTAGTGATGTTGTCTATTCCACTTTTTTCTAACTTACCAAGGAGTAGGTTGTGGTCTACTTTATCGAATGCCTTACTGAAATCTAAGTATACTACGTTCACAGCATTTCACTGGTCTACTGGTTTAGTCACTTTGTCGAAGAATGAAATAAGATTGGTTTGGCATGATCTGTTTTTAACAAACCCATGCTGGCTACTAGTTATAACTTTGTTTGCTTCTAGTTGTTCACAGATCTGTTTTTTGATTATCTTTTCTACGATCATCTCAGGTATTGATGTTAAACTGATTGGTCTGTAGTTTCCTGGGTCTGTTTTTTTTTTCCTTTCTTGAAGATGGGAACCACATCAGCCCTTTTCCAATCCTCAGATATTTCCCCGGTGCTCCAGGATTTTTGAAAGATGTGGTGCAGTGATTCTGAGATAACATCTGCCAGCTCCTTCAGAACTCTGGGATGTAGTCTGTCAGGCCCCGGTGATTTATATTCATCAAGGTGGATAGGTGTTCTCTTATCATTTTCCTGCTTATTTTAATTTTTGTTTCTAGTTTGTCTTTTGCAGTGGTTTTTTTTTGTATGTTGGGCTGTAGTTTCTTTTTGTGTGAAGACTGATGCAAAGAATGAGTTAAGCAGCTCTGCTTTCTCCCTGTTGTCTGTTATTTCCTTGCCATCCTCTCTTAGTGGACCTACAGTTTCCTTAATTTTTTTCTTATTGTTAATATGTTGGAAGAAACTTTTTTTTATTATCCTTGATTTCTGTTGCAAGTCTTTGTTTGTTCTGAGCCTTTGCTTTCCTGACTTCATCTTTGCATGTTCTGGCTGTCTGCTGATAATAGGCTTTAGTTATGTGCCCCTCTTTCCATTTTTTGTATTTGTCCTTTTTGTCTTTCAGTTTGTCAGAGAGATCTTTGTGCAGCTATGCTGCTTTCTTCTTGAATTAGGAGGAGGAAGGAAGGACTACTAGGTATGTTTGCTGCCTTTAATTATTTATAAAAATAATAAATGTGGGATTTCTGGAATTGCATTCCAGCAATAATGGTATCTCTATGGCACTGTATGCGATGGGCAAAAATTATATTTATCTGCTTGATCCTTCTGTACTTATTTTTAAGTGCAACTTCTTTCTGAACTTGATTCAGGAGATAAAAAGATAATTGGGAAAGGTACTATGGAATAGGATAGGGAGGCTGAATTAAGTAGTCATATCACTTACTGGCTCCCTCCTGTAAATCCTTCTGTCTTCCGTTATCATTACAATTCACACTAGAAGTTGAATGAATGTAAAATTGACTTGTGGAAGCCATTCAGTTCAACTCATATTTATTATTCAGTAGACAGAATGAATATTGGGTGGAATATGTAAGCAGATGGAATGAGTAAAATGGTACAAAGTTTTCAGCATCCCATATAGACCATTATTTCTCATTCACTTGAAAATGGTTAGGACCAAGTTGTATCAGTCTTCCCTTTAAATTTCTAAAGAGAACCATTTTGGTGTAGTGGTTTAGGTGCTGGCACAGAAACCAGGAGACCATGGGTCCTGCTTTAGCCATGAAAACTTACTGAGTGATTTTGGGCCAGTCACTCTCTCTCAGCCCAACTCGCCTCACAGGGTGGTTATGGTGGGGAAAGTAGAAGGTGTATAGGATATTTGCCGCCTTGAGTTATTTGTAAAAATAATAAAGGCAGGGTAGAAAAAAATAAAATAAATTCAGGGATGATCCATGGGAAAATATCTATAAAGGTAAAAAAAAAATGAACAGGTGACGGGAAGCTAAAAAAAGAGAGGTTAAAAACTACAATATCTTTCCATGTTATATTCTGGGGATTCGAAGCTAAATCACGGAACATTGACTGTAACAACACTTCTGTAGACAAAAAGTGGCATTTCTAGACAGGAACAGTGGCTACTGTTTTTAAAAAGGGTTTCTTTAATAAAATCTGAATGTCCAAATGGTGAAGCACTACAATTTTAACAGCAAATCATATATTTTTCTTAAGTTTGGGAATGTAACAGGATAACAGAATCTCATGAAAAGTTAAAATTTCATCTTTGAGGATCAAAGTCTTAAAGAATATAGTAGTTTTGGGACTTGGGGGCCTGAACCGAGAGAAAATTAGTTGCTCAATTCCCTGTTAATTCACATGAGAGGAGATGAATCAAGATTAAGATAAAAATATTTATTTCATAATATTTATATAATTAAATCTGGATGGAATCTTTCTCCCTAAAATATGAACTCTGTTTGTTTGTTTTTTTAAAAAAATCTTCTGAGCCAGTAGCTTTGGTAATTATAGGCCATTCTCAAAAGTCCTTACCCCTATAGAAGTAAGCAAAGGATGGTGGTCTTAGTGACATAAAGAAAGAGGGAAAAAGGAAACAAATCACAGCCCAGGGCTATCACCTCTCAGAGTGATTTTTCACAATTGACAAAAGAATTTTGCCTAAGGCCACTAAGTTGACACCTGCCAAGCTCTGGTTTTTGCCTTGACTTTACTCGTTGATCCAAATACATTTCTGAAATTAATTTCCCCTCCTTCTCACCTCTGGGGACTGAAGACTCAGAGAGGAGTTCTAGAGCCTCCACGTAGAAAAGGGTGTTTTCTTTGAAACAGAAATATTTCAGTCATGGCACACCGTGGCATCTGGAATTCTGTGGTCAGATAAGAGGCAGCTTAGCTCACAAAAAAGAATGGGAGCTTGGCAAATGTCTCCCAAGAGACCCACCTTAGTGAGACTGTGAAGGTGAAGGGGGAGAAATGTTGTTTCAGACTTGCAAGATTCTGTTATTGTAAACTTATAATAAAGATAGTGTTAATACTTGTGGTTGATGCTTCTTGTCCGGACTCGTTATCCTTTATCCAAGCCTTTGGGGTATGGATTTTGAGCAAGAATAAGCCTTTGGTCTTCTTCTCATCCTCCCTCCCTCTCCCTCTCCCTCTCCCTCCCTCCCTCCCTCTCTCTCTCTCTCTCCTCCTCCCTCCCTCCCTCTCTCCCTCTCCCCCCTCTTTAATGTTTCAATCAAGCAGGTCATTAAAATCTTCCTTCCTCCTCTAAGAAGCTGAGGCCACAATGCAAATCCACCTGTCTGGTTTCCTGTTTTCTGAGAGCATGTAAGACATCCACTGCCATATATCTATTCCTCCCCATTTTTCTCCCCCAGAAGGAACAATAAAAGATACCACTACCCATGCCCCTCTCTAGAAATGGGTTGCCTATTTTAGTAAGACATACATTATTCATGTATTCTTTTTAAAAAATAGCCCAGATTTAATTAAAAATAAAAATCAGAAAGATTAGCTGCAAGATAATCAAGATAATAATAGATAGAACCAAGGTGGCTTCTAACAGTTCTTCAGTGGGGATGACCGCAACAACATGGTTAAAGGAAGAAGCAGTAGTAATGACATTTTATTGCATGTATATCAATCACAAGAACAAGACAAGGGAATTATCTAAGTTGAATTTAACCAGGCTAGCCGTAGCTATAAAAGTGATTCTTGATATCTTGAATTTCTGCTGTCTGAAGTGTTTTCTTAGAAAACATTAAGGGAGACAGAAAGTTAGATCTGATATATTACTCTGCCTTTTTTGTTGTTTTGAAAGATTTAGCTCCTGTCAAAATTGAACAATTTATGTTTATTTGCCTGAATGCATGTAGGTCTGCACCAAAAGAGCATCTGTTCTTCTGTATTTCTTCTTTTTTAAGATCCTTCTGTATTTTACATAGGAAAAGGAAAAGGAAAAAATATTTTTTCCCAAGTGGTTTGACTGGGCTCTCCCTCCATTCTCTAAAAGGGTTTCAGAAAGGAACAAAAAGCATATAAAAGTAATAAGGAATTTTTTAAAGACCTCCACATTTATTATGACACAATTATTATGATTATTTATCTGATGTAGTATTAGTCATTCTAGACAGTGCTATTTCATTTGTCCCATCATTGCTTCTTGTAAACAAGCACTTGGCTTAATGTCTATGGAGATTCTCAGTCATCCGGGTCATACCGTAGTTATCCCAAAGGTGATTTTTCATGAGGCAACTGGACTTTCTTGTTTTTCTTTGAAGACGTTTCGCTTCTCATCCAAGAAACAAAAACAGAGATAATGGAAGCAAATGGGCTTTTTAAAAAAAAAAAAAAAAAAAAACCCAAAACTTAAAATACATGCCTTTTTCTCCCATTCTCCTACCTGGCCTGATAAAGGCTATAAAGATCTGCAAATGTATCTATTTTCTTATTAATTTGCATCCCACTTTACTATTCACATGAATATTCATGATGGATAATTACAATGCAAAATGCAAAATTAGCAGAAGACAGTGAAGGAAAACCTGGCCTGATTTTCACGGCTCTTTTTTCCCCTAGGTGTTTTCTAATTGATCCAGACTCTTTGGTGTTTTTATCTGAAATGTATATATTGTGTTTTTGAAATCCTGATTTTAAACAGATATTGTATTTTTAATTTCAGTTTTAATTATTGTTTTTAGTCATTCTGCTTTTTAATAGAAAAAGTGAAGAACCTTATCATTGTCGTCGTCGTCGTCATCATCATCATCATCACATTTTCCTCCCAGTATCTTAATAATAATAATAATAATAATAATAATAATAATAATAATAATAATAATAATAATAATAATAATAATAATAATAATAATAATAATAATAATAATAATAATAATAATAATAATAATAATAATGTTGGAAGGACCTTGGAGGTCATCTAGTAAACCCCTGCTCAGGCAGGAAACCCTATACCATTTCGGACAAATGGCTGTCCAGTCTCTCTTAAAAACTTCCAGTGTTGGAGCATTCACCGCTTCTGGAGGCAGGTTGTTCCACTGGTTAATTGTTCTAACTGTCAGGAAGTTTCTCCTTAGTTCTAGGTTGCTTCTCTCCTTGATTAGTTTCCATCCATTGCTTCTTGTCCTGCCTTCCGGTGCTTCCCAGGTGGATGTGCAGCTTCTCTGCCTACAAAGCATTTCTCCACTCCTGAGCTGGAAATTTTTCCTAAGGCATGCTTTTTTTCCAAATTGAAACCATTTAGACTTGCTCCTAACTAAGCATATTTAGAATTGCCCTTTTATTTGCCATTAACATTTCCTGGATCCTAGTCATGGGCTGTGGATTCCTAGGGGAGGCTGAAGACATAAAACCAAGCCAGTTTTGAACGGTGCAGAAGCATTCTCCTTAGTGCTGAACTACATAACCATGACTATGATCCTGTTGGATAAATTTACTTCATTTGTGACATTTGTCACTGGGCCAGATTCTAGTGAGGCATATAATGCTGCCTCCCTAACTTTGTCTGATCTACATTGATTTACCTAAACAGAAGATTTGGCTGCAGACCTCCATTCCCAGCTAGTGCTGTCATTGTTTTATCCAAACCTTCTCCCCATCTGTTTAATCCACAGCTTGTGTCAATTTCTTGGCTCGTACTGGATTGTTAGATGTGTTTGGGAAATACATGTCTGCGAGAGAAGCAGGTGATCTGTGTAGGTAGAGCTCAAAGAAAAAGTTTCCAAGATACTCAGCCTCGTAAAGATAGTTTTTCAAGTCAACTAAGGATGAAGAGAAGCACTGAATTTTTTAGAACAATGGGACCCATTCTTAAGCAGCCTGCCATTGCCGTACAAACATAATTTTTCTTCCTCTTCCGGGACAAATTTGTGAAAGCCAGCTGCAGAGGGAAGCCATGGTTATACGTGTGATGTCTCCTTTCTCAACTCTGGAGATGATTTGCGCTTTTTTTTTTTTTTGCAAGAGTTGGGAAGGAAGGTATCACATGTATCATGATGGCTTCCCTCTGCCGCTGGCTTTCACAAATTTATGAAATTTAAATGAAATGAGATGAAGAGAAAATCTGTAAATCAACATGTGGATATATGGAACACAGAAAAAAGGCGAAATTGGTGGTCTCATCAGTGGAGATAATAAGTATATGCTTCTTTAGGTAACTGAACTTCAGTCATGCTGTTGGGGCCATCTTAATTTTTTTTTAATCCCTCTCTCCAAAACAACTTTGGCAGACAGGAAACTCTTCTCCTTCTCCATTGCTGCAGACTTAGGTTACATGAAGGAAATTTTATTTTTACCTGAAAATAATAATGTTCCTCTCTATTATTAATCAATGTTGAAAAATAATAATAATAAAGGTTCCTTTGAGTCAGAGAAGAGAACTAGTATCTTCATGGACATATCCATGTGGTTTTCTTGACAGTAATACAGAAGTGATCAATAGTTAGTTCTTGACTCTCAACCACAACTGAGACTAGAAATTCCATCATAAGTCATTGTGGTTTTGAGTTCACAATATGATTTTTATTCACAATATTTACAATGGTCATAAAACGATTCACATGATTGTTAAGCAAATCCAGATTCTTAAATGGGTATTTTTTTCCAGAAATCAGCAAAAATAGGTTGCATATCATGATCATGTGACTACAGGACCCTGCGTAATTTCAAGCCAGTTGCCAAGCACCTGAATTGTGATCACATGACTGTGGGGGTGGTGACTGTTATAAGTGTAAATACAGGTTATACGTTTTTCAAGGCTGCCAGAACTTTGAACTATCATTAAATTAACGATCATAACTCCAGGACCTCATGTGCAGCCTTGGGTTTCTTATCCCAACACTATCCAAGCACAACATTACTTAGTTCCTGAGCCTACATGAGGCTGGCCAGGTGCTGTCTCCTGCTGAGTCATCCTAAAGTTTATTTAAATATTGGCTTGAATAGGTCACATTTGAAAAGAAATGGGAAGGATAATGTGAAGATTTGTCTTTTAGAATTCTTACATAAAATACTAACTGCTTTCCTCCTTTGTGATCCCTATTTTTATGCTTTGTGCTAAGATACTTTTGGGAATCAATACATTTGTTTTCAACTATGTTAAAGTTGTAAAGCACCCTCGTCTGGGCTCTAGAAGTGAATAATCTGTATAAGGAAATATCTGTCACCGAGTTCTAGTGGACAATCACTTAAATATGAGCCAGCAGTGTGTGGCAGCAGCCAAAAAAGCCAATGCAGTCCTAAGTTTCATTAACAGAGGGATGATAGAATCAAGATTGCACAAAGTATTACTACTGCTTTATAAAGCCTTAGTAAGACCACACTTAGAATACCACACCTAGTTTTGGTCACCAGATTATAAAAAAGACGTAGAGATTCTGGAGTGCAGAGTGTGGAAAAGAGCAGCAAAGATGATTAAGGGAGCTGGAGGGTAAAACATATGAAGAATGGTTGCAGGAATTGGGTCTAGTCTAGTGAAAAGAAGGACTAGAGGTGACATATTTGTTCCAATATTTGAGGGGCTGCCACAAAGATGAGGGGGTCAACCTATTTTCCAAAGCACCTGAAGGCAAGACAAGAAACAATGGGTGGAAACTAATCAAGGAAAGAAGCAGCCAAGAACTAAGGAGAAGCTTCCTGACAGTGAGAACAATTAATCAGTGGAATGGCTTGCCTTCAGAAGTTGTGGATGCTCCATCACTGGAAGCTTTTAAGACGAGATTGGACAGCAACTGGTCTGGAATGGTATAGGGTCTCCTGCATGAGCAGGGGGTTGGACTGGAAAACCTCCAAGGTTATTCGGTTATTCTGAACATTTGGTAAGTCTAAACATGCTAATAACAATAATATACAGTAACAGCAATAACAATAAACATTTTTCAAACACACAATCTCTCTTCTACAATACAAATATTTTCTCCCTTTTATTTCACCTTTTAGTACAGAAAGGAGTAGCGAGTGAAAAGTGCTCTTAGAAATCTTCATTTTTATTTTGGAGGTTAATCATTGTCACCATAAATATTTTGCCTGGATTGTTTAATCTCTGGTGGCAGGAGAATCTGGAAAATTGTCTGGGCCTTTTATCTTTCATAGTTGCACTGATCTAACCCTAATGAGTTTCAGTAATTTTCAGAACTCCAAGGATAATGATTCAGAAACTAATTAGTGCATTCCATAAACAGGATCATGTGGAATTAATCGGAAGAGGTAGACGCCAGCCCTCTCCTTGTAGCATTAAGCATTCTGGTTAATCTAAGCAAGAGCAACGGTGCTGCCATGTATTTCTTAAAGCTTCAGTGCTTCTGACACAACCCGGAAAGCACCCAATAGATCAAATGGGGAGGGCCATGCTCACCCCTATTCATGTCTGGAAGCTCTTTTTAGAAGCAGTATAGTATATGCTATAGCTTTAGACTTCACAAAGAGAACACATGCATACGCCCAGCCTAGCCAAGAGTGCCCTCTTCTGTGTTTTGTTCTCAATCTTCTATATATGTTATTTTAGACTGATCTACATATTAAAATAAGGCTAAAATATGGCAGGACCTCTTTTTAAGCAATGTTTTGGATTGAGCTGCCTTTCTATGTTTTCCCAGTGCTTACATAAATGTTTAAAGGGATACCTAAAAGTGTAAATGTAGCAAGGTCACAAACATACATGTAGACTGTTGAAGAACCAAGTTTATAGAGTGTCCCTGCTGAAGGAGATACACATGTGCCTGAATTCACATATTATATTAAGTTCAGATGTTTAAAATCCTGGTGGGTGGAACAAGCAATGGTAACTTAGCTTATATTTGCTTTTTCTCACAATCTGATTTCAGTTCCACTTGTTATTAGAATCTTGAAATTCAACTGAATTATGCATCTCTTTTGGAATTTTTAAATTATTTTAATGTTTGTTTTATTTTCCTTTCCCCCCCCTCCCCTTTTATAGCTTTCACATTAGTGAAATAAATGAAGCTTTTTCTCTTGTCTCTTAGTGAAAATAAAAATGGGATGCATGTACTATCTTGCAACCAATGTGAAATACATATAAATGTAGCAAATATTCTCTTATGAATAAAATAGGTTGGCTGGAAGGCATGCATGTCTTGCAGTCATGTACAAATATCATTAAAAATAATGACACCGTTTGTTTTCTGGCTCAAGAGGCTGATAAACTGATAAATGATACTTCATGAAATGGTGGCCATGAAGGAGTAAATTCACAATGAATCATGTTCCCCACTAACTTGGGGGGGAGGGGGAATTACTAAGCTGATTTGTGAGCTGATGTTGCCCTTTAATGTGGTTTCCATCAAAGTTTTCATAAAATTCATGACTCTGGCTCACTTCCATGACTGTGTCCTTGTGCTTTCTTCTTGAAAACAACTTGTTTATAATGCTCCAAAAGAGCCCTACTGTGATCTTGCAGAGGAAACTGAGACATGTTAGGAACTCACACAAGAAGTATACAAATTCCACATTATATGCTCGGGAGTTCCTGACTTGCAACAACATTAACGGTAACGTTCCTAAAATGGCTCCGACGTGAAAGCTGCTTTTCTTGTAGCCTGTAAAACACATAAATGATGTTCTCCATGTGTGAAGAAACATGGAAATGACATCTGGGAACTGAAGCCAGAAACAGCCAGGGGACCCCCTTTCATTTGATCAGACATGAAATCTCTACCTAAAATTCTCCCAGCATTGCTAAAAGCTTCTTCATCATCATCTTGCATTACAAATCTACACATTTCCAAATTTGGTTATATCCTGCAAAAGAAATCAGTCTTTTTTTTTAATTTAAAGAATCCATTCTCTCTATATCTACCCACCCCTTACACACACACACACACACAGAGAGAGAGAGAGAGAGAGAGAGAGAGAGAGAGAGAGAGAGAGAGAGAGAGAGAGATTTTCCTTGGTGATAAAATTGTCAGATGTTATATCACAGTAAAAAGATCTGATTCTTCTAGTTATGTCAGCTAAATGTTGGTGCTGGGGGACATTGGATGCAAAAGAAGAAATTTCCCCAACATAATGTAGCTGTGATTACTCCCCCAAGAGTGTTCAGCATTGGCCTTCCAATAAAAATCAAGTGGTCTTAATTGGATCCACTCAGAACATGGCACAAAGATATTTTTTCGCAGGCTTGTTTGCTCCTGTTTTTGTCTTTTGCAAAATTTGGGATGCAAACACAGCAAGCCATCTGTCTCCCTCAGTCTCTCTTTTGCAGCTTTGCCTTTGTTTTTCAGGTACATTTTCCATTTCCCCACTTATTCTCCATTTGGCTTTCAGTTAATCATCCCAAATCCTAAATTCAGAGTGCATTTTATTTCCTTGCATAAAATTCACATTAGAGCATTAGACCCATTGCTTTCTGTTTGTCCTTTAGACCAGGGGTCCCCAACCCCCGGTCCATGGACTGGCACCGGGCCACAGACCGGCACCGTCCGCGGCATGCCAGAAACCGGTCCACACAAACAAGCAAAGCCCATCTGCGGGATGCAGGCAGTACATGAAACCACGCCTCCTCCAGTCCGCAGAAAAACCTCTGTCCATGGAACCGGTCCCTGGTGCCCAAAAGGTTGGGGACCTCTGCTTTAGACTTAGAGGGACTCAAACACTTCTTTGTGCTGCTGACCTAAGCATTTAATTTTAATTCTTCTTTTTGTCTGCACTGTTCAAAGTGTAATTGACTAATTGACTGAAAGAGGTAATGCGCTAAGAATGGACCAGACAGAAGGTAATGATGATGATCCAATTACTTTCCTCCATGACAAGCTCCATTTTCCAGAGAGAAGGATCCCAGGTCAGAAACAAAAATCAGCCCGGAGCATGTACCGGTCTCCGAACAAACCATAAACTTAACATACAAGAACTGCCCAAAATGGTACTTACTTCTACTTTCTGTAAGAGTTTAGGCAACAGCAAGAACACACACCACTCCCCCCCCCAAAAAAAGAAGAAGCTAAGCAAACAAAACAATAAAAATAAAAAAGAGAAGGAAAACCATGATAATTAATATGGGTAATGAAACAGATGTAATGGAAATGACTTAACAAAATGAATGAACATTTAATGAATGGAGAATAAAATAAAGTTGTTAAGAATGGAGGCACATGCAGACACGCGCACACACACATACACACATATACACACACACACACACACATGGAACATTGCTGTTCTTTTCTTCAGAATCTCGTGGTAGCTGTGGGGTGGCTTTGTTCCTTCTCTGAGGTAAGTAAACAATTCTTAGATTGCCATCTGGTTCCTGTAAGCTGCCTTGAGTTACTCTTCTGTGTTCCCCTCCTGCAATTATGGAAGCATAACTACAAAAAATGTGTGGTTCAATGAATTCCTGAGGTTGGTGAGGGTTGTGTTTTTTTTTTTGTCTTTTACTATTATCTATTTACATTAATTAATTCCTTCTTTGCTGAAGTTATTTACTTTGAGTGTGTATAATTTAGAATGAGATGACTAGGGGAACAGAAAAAAAATTATAAGATGTTATCCTTCAACTTTGCTGAAAGTCAAGTCTAAATACAATTGTGCTCCCAGGTTGATCCATGGAAATGGACAGTATAATAGACAACACAGACTTATATCGTGAAATGGACTCTTTGTTCAGCTTTTGCTATTGCAGCTCTTCTTTTTCCAGAAAGGAATTCTCTGGGCCTTTACTGATTAAATAAAAAAAACACAAATTAATCCAGACTCCTGGAAACTATGAGTGTCCTAAGGGCAAATACATTATAAATGCATTAAACAATGCATGTCTGATGAAATTTTGGAAAGCTCATCATTTTCTGTGGATATAACATAATTTAGAAGATACCTCTCCAGTATCTGTCTACCAGCTGATACTCCTGATTTTTCAAGCAACAACAGAGGCCTGTTGAAAGTCCCCTTTTTGAAGTGCAAAGGGTGTGGAGAAAACACCAGGCTTTCTCACTAGTGGGCTCGATTATTTTAAATTCTCTCTTGCCTTGATGTACATTCACCTCTCCCCTTCCCAAGTTGTACATTAAAATGATCTTATTCCATTGTGCCTTTGGCCCAAGCTTAATGAAGTCCCCCTGATACTTTATAATAGCAATGTCACATTTCTATTATATTTTTATTATGTCTATACTGTAGTCAGGTCTGTTTGAATTGCTTTCATTCACTGCCTAGAGTCAGTCAATAAATAAAGGTCTCACAGCATCCCAACCAGTATGATCACCGGCTATGCCATTTGAAGATAAAGGAAAGGTATACTGATTCATATGGGAGTATACAATTGGGAAAGGTTGCTCAGGAAGGTGGAATGTGTCTTATGATGCAACTTTCTGATCACCCTGCCCTGTTTCAAACAAGCATTCATAGCATGGAAGCAAACCCTGATCTGGGTTCGATCACCCACAATATCCCCATTACCACTGGAAAGCAGATACCAAATTGATCTGGAAGTGGTCAAGACAGTTTTTATTCCAAGAAAACACTATCCAAAGAAAACAGCATTATTACTGTGGAAGAATGCTCGGCCCTGGTGAGTTAATGAAGCAGGAAAGAAGATAGGCCAGCTATTACAAAAGGGAATCACCCTGATACTGTATGTGTTGAAGTTAATGCTTCAATGCAATGCTGGATCTAATAACAATAATAAACTGGCAGCTGGGATTTCACATGTTGTGTATATAATAATCATATCACAAGACATCTGGAGCACCACTTGAACACCATCGGCACTGACAGAATCACCATCAGTCAATTGCAAAAGGCAGCTTTTCTTGGAACAGCTTACATCCTGTGATGATACATTTAATTCCATCCTACAACATCTCCCTATCCCAGGTCCTTGGGAAGGACTTGATAAATGGATAAAAATGCAAATCTTGTTTAAACATCTGGCTGTGACAAACCATAATAATAATATCTATATGTATGTATGTATGTATGTATGTATGTATGTATGTATGCATGCATGGATGCATGGATGGATAGATAGATAGACAGACAGACAGACAGACAGACAGACAGACAGACAGACAGACAGTTAGATATAGCTGGCAAGTTACCAAACATCCCTTAGCAAGGGATTATTCCTTGCAACCTCCTCTAGGCAACAGGCCCACTTCCAAACCAAAAGATGTGGGTGAAGCCATTCAGTACTTTTATTTTCTAATAATACCAAGGGGAGGCTACATGGGGCTCACAGGCATTATATATATGAAAGTGCTATTACACTTTGACTCTTTCCAGTATGCCATCTTCCCATTTTACTTTATTTTAAAAAGGTTAATCAGCTACAGCAAATACTTGGAGGTTCTGCAGGCACTGTGTTATCTAATCCTCCCTGGAAGATATGCTTCAAAAAAATCCATCCTGAATTAGTCTATGTAACAAGATTTCCAAACTGCACTGGAATCTTGCGATTTTGGTTTCTGTATCTGTACAAATGTGAATGGAGCTTGGGACATGTTTGGGACAACCATGACCTGGATGATCTTCACAGACATTTACCAGTTTGATATTTATCTCCCTCCTACCTATTGAATGTTCGCATATGCTACTATCATTACCCAGATGAAAGTTTGTATAGATTTTCCATATCATTATATTTCATTGGATCAAGGTCTAAATAACCTTTTCCCTAACAGAGTGTGGGGCACAATGCCTATAGAATGGGAGGTGGTGTGATGGAGTACAGTGGTAGGAGAAGTGGCAGATTCTCAGGAGGGAACACATTCCAAGACAGTGGAGGGCGAGGCAAGAGACAACACAGTCCAGAGCTGGATCAGAGTCAGAGTAAGTCATTTTCCCAGTGTGTATCCATTAGGGTTAGAGTGGTACAGGTCTGTATATATGGTGTGAGCAAATAAAGAACTGAACTTTGGCTGGATTTTCTTATGTCACTCATGAGCTGGCCCTGACATGGATAGTTGAGGCAATAAATGGGGAGTGGCTATACTATATATACTATGACCATAATCCTTTATGTATGGTCATAATAGATGTATCTTAGGTGTATTTAATTTAATTATTTATTTTCTTGGGTTTGAATCATCTATTGTAAGGCAAACAATGGTGTTGTTGTTGTTGTTGTTGTTGTTTTTTAAAAAAAACCCTCTTTCTTACAAACCTTTTTCACATCTTTCAGGTTTGTCCTTTATTTTTTCCAAGAGAATACAGTCACTGTGGGAAGAAGTGGTTGCTAAAGAAGTGAATTTGCCTAACAGAACTCCTGTCCCCTCCTATCCATAATGGTACTATTTGATCGGGTATCTTAAGAGCAAAAAACACATTGTGCATTGGAAATCGGTTTGCGAGAAAGATTGCAATAGTTGTCCAAAGTAAACATTTCCAAGAAATCTGCTTAAAAGTTAATAAATTAAAGAGAAGACTGACAAAGGAACATTAAGCATTACAGTGCAATGTTACCAGCTATGCAAAATGGTGGGCTGGGCTGCTGCCACAGAACACATTATTGATTTTTAAATTACATTGTCTTTTTATTACTTTTTTGCAAATCTGTCACTGTAAGAACTGACACAAAATCTAATCAAAGTGTAAGGAAACCATCCATTTTATCTTGTTATTCAGATAGCCAGCAGCCAATATCAGCAGTCTCTGGTCCTATTTATAAAGTAATCTGATCAAGTGGTAGATTGCATATTGGAAGCAATATGTATCTGAGTATAACACCTGTTTAGAGATATAATGAAGACACAAAGTTAAAGAAACAAAACAATTGAAGATTATTTATAGTGTGAAGCCATCCAGCTGAATGAAGGCAGGATGTCAACTCAATCTTCTTGTGCCAGTTGAACAAAACATTCCACCAATCAAATGAAACAGCACACAGTTTCTCTGGGTTGGAATTTAAGAAAAATACAAGAAAAAACTCAGCTCAACAATGTAGAGAAATTCCAGGTTTTTTTTTTACTTCTCCTGCTTCCTTAACTACAGTTCGCAATTCTCTGTGGTAACCTTTCCCATTTCCTTAAACCCATTCCTTTTACTCCCTTCTATTCCTAAACCATATGCCACCTATTTCTGGCATCCATGCAAATTTGTCCTACTGTCTGCAGAATATTAAGCGGATTATCTCATCACAAGGCTAATTCTGCAGGACCCTTCCTGAG
Organism: Azemiops feae; assembly: GCA_023970755.1. Lineage (NCBI taxonomy): Eukaryota > Metazoa > Chordata > Lepidosauria > Squamata > Viperidae > Azemiops > Azemiops feae. The sequence goes on from JALGBA010004260.1 coordinate 1,747,436, forward strand.
GATGAGGTATTTTCCCCTATCTGGAGAAACTTGAATCCTTAGACAGCTAAGCAAGGAGATCAAATCAGTCAATCCTAAAGGAAATCAACCCTGACTGTACTTTGAAAGGACAGATACTGAAGCTGCCTGCCCTGTGTCCCATCAGTGTGTCTCACCTCATGGTGTAGTATAGTGGCTGAGATTTTCCACCAGGACTGGGGTGACTCGAGTTCATCCTCAAGCATGGAAAGTTGGTGAATTACATGGTCACACTCAGCCCAATATCCCTCACAGGATTGTTGTTGCCTTCAACAGGGTAGAGATGCCTGCAAGAATAGGCAATAGCAACCAGGGTGGAAGAATTGTCTACAATGAAATGAAGCACAATAGAAAAACAGCACAGCTTTGCTTGTGCTTTTGGAGCTGAAAAGCACCACTTTTGATAAGGAGAAGAAAAGGTGAAAAGAGGTATCCCTAGCAGTAGACCAGAAGACCTCCACAACATCACTAAATTAGAAGGAAATATTCTTCCTTTCTTCTTTCCTTCCTTCTTGAATGTTTAAAAAGTAAAATTTTGTTTGTTTGTTTACATCCTTCTCAAACCATCTCTGTCTAGTTATAAAAAAGCCACATGGAGACTTAATACACAATCTTCCTTCCTTCCTTCCTTCCCTACCCTACATTTACATAAATTTATATATATCGTTTTGTCATTATACTGAATAAATCAAAGGTATAATTTAATAGATAAATAACACATATATTGACTACATTCTTAAAAGTTCCAGTCTTACCTAATAAGCACAAGTTGATTCAAGAAATTCTACTCAGTCCAGAACCCAACGAGAGTTAAAATCCAATGCTTCTGGAAGGAACCAATTCAGAGAGAGAAGACTCACGTATGTTTTACCACTATATGAAATAATGCAGGCCAAAAATTCCACTGAAGTTTAGAAATGAAATAAATTCGAAGCTACCTACTTTCCCCTCAGCTCTCAAATGCAGTAAGAATCCTGTAACTCACTATTTGCAAAGCAGAAACCCAAATGTACCCTTCTTGGAATAATTACTTTAATCTTAGATTAACAGTTCCATAAAGACAAGCAAGCTAATCATAGTCTGGCATTCAGAACTCTACAAATAGTCCTTGACTTATGACCGCAGTTCAGTCCGAAATTTTTCCATTGCTAAGCAAGAAGGTTACTATGTGAGTTGCACCTCATTTTGCAATCTTTTTTGCCACAGTTCTTAAGCGAATCACTGCAGTTGTTAAGTGAATTATATTCAGTCATTAAGGGAATCTGGCTTCCCCCATTGACTTTGCTTGTTGGAAGCTGGCTGGGAAGGTTCAAAAAAATGACCCCATGACCCTGGGACAGTACAACTGTCATAAATTCATGCCAGTTGCCAAGTGTCCGAATTTTGAACATGTGACCACGGGGATGCTTGAACAGTCGTAAGTATGAAAAACGGTCATAAGTTACTTTTTTCAGTGCTATTGTAACTGAACTGTCACTAAGCAAATGGTTGTAAATTAAGGACTTCCTGTACATGAGAAATCCAGGGTTGCATCCAACAGATACACCAAGTGCTCTTTTTTCTCTGGCACCCTGTGCATTTCAATGCAGCACACAAATATGCTTTAGAGATTGGAGATACTGGAGGAAACTCCGATCTTTAATATTTAATATAGAAGAGAATGTCCTGTTTTTCCTTCTACCTACTGTAAGTAGATGCTTTATGAATATCAGTGACTGAAGAGACTATTTCTGATATACCTAAGGTGAGAATGAAGAAATGCCAGATGGCTGTTCTGTTAAGTTTAAATACTCCACAAAGGGTATATTTCCAAAGAATGTTCCTAATTTTTTTAATATCGGTTCAAATGTTGAGTCACAAAACAAAATAACGTTCAAGTGGCAGATGACTCAACAATTGTCATTAATATGTTAATTTGGATGCTGAAAGTTGATCTGACATTTGAATCAACATATTGAAAAGAAATGTTGCATGTCATCAACAATCCAAAGTGAACATTTCATTTCCATATGTCAAAACACCTGGTTTTCATTAGAAACATTTGAAATATTCATTTTTGTATATTGACAAGTCAAATACTTTGGGGCATTTCATGTTTTATGTTTTTGATGCAATATACTTTTGTATCAGGCTGATAAGCAAATCTGAAATGCTTGAAAGTATCATTATCATTCTTGATTGATCATAGATCTATCCCATTTTCTTCTTTTTGGAGGGATTCTATGCATACAGAACAAATTCTTATTTCCTCTAATTCCTCTTGTTAGAACCAATATCTCCATCTCACATCGGTTCAATTCCTTTTCTGACAATGCTAAACTATGTTTCAGTGTTTGAAATGGCTAGTTGGATCTTTATTCTTTTTTTCAGATTAATAAAATTAATCAGTTAAAACCTAATCTCAGTGGTTATTTCAGTATTTGAGTTTCCCACGCATTCCATTTACTAGGTCACTGACCCCAACTGACAACATAATGGAGGAAAAAATCTAACATTACACAAGAAATTATCAAAAAAGTTAATCCAGAGAACCCTCCTTGCTTGGTTTCTGAGTCTTAAAAAGGTCTGATATCAGTGTGAACTCTATCACTCTTCATTTGTTCATATAAAAACAGCCAAGCCAATTTCCAATAATTAATCTCTGTCTCAGTACAGAGATTAAGAAGTCCTGAATGGGCTGCAGTAGTTCCAGATCTTCTAAAAATCTTCTAAACCACAAAGAACTGTAATACCACAAGGAACAATTAAGAAATTAATTGGCCACTAATTGCAGTTTTTTAACTGATGTATTTGCTCTGTTCCATAGTACAGCATAAAGGATGCCTAATTAAAATCTTCTATCTCTTGACTAAGATTTAGGGATAGGAAATGTTATGTTGGAGAACCAATGCTGCATCATGATTCTTAGCCTTCTGTACGGACAACCAATATCTCTATACCGGCATTCAAGATGAAATGAATATGATAGTAATCTGTTTCTTAATCCAGATGTGATTATGAAATCTGTCTATATTCATAGTCTCAGAACACTTAAATTCATGTATATTCCCACTAAAAGTTTCATCCACAGATTTCCAGACCTTACATGGAAATATACATTTATAATACTTCAGGAAATTACCTGCTTTATGATTAGACTCTTTTTATAAAACAGCTTTTAGAAAACAAAACAAAACAATTTCTAATTATTTGTTTTGCTGGATTTTTTGTAAAATGTTAAGTTGGCTTTTATTAAATTAAATACCGCTGAGGCAGAGTGCTTCTTAAAAGCAAAGGAATGTTTGAAATCTACTTAACACTATTTGCAAGAATTTACATGCTATTGCCTAACAGGCTTTTGGATTATGCCTGTTCTTAAGTTCAGAAAGTTGAAATCCAAGTTGCTTGCTTTAAACAACCAGCAGGCAATTCATTTCTTTGCAATGTCCACAATCCCCTGTCCTATCTCAATGGATTAATGTTGCAGTGGGTAATGCTATGGTTCCGGGTTTTTTCTTTGAAAGGGCCTTTTTCCTTATATTCCAGCAATCTGGGGACACTCCTGTGTAAAGAATGTGTATATGGTTCAAAACAAGGTCCAGAATTTATGTTAGCTCTGTTTGAGGTTGAACCTGTTTATTACTGGTTCACGTATTTTAAATCACAAAGGAGAGTTTTAGTTTGGGTTAGGTTGGGTTGGTTTTGACATTGTGGCTCTGTGGGGTTTCTGAAGAATTTATTTCTCCATGTGCAGGAATTCTTGTCTTCCATATCTGCCAGCTAGCTAAGTTACCCATGAGGAAGCCGGATCGGCACTCAAATGTTATGTGTGTGCTGTTTCTGAATTTGTGAATTTTATTACTGCTCCAGTCTTGCTACTATATAATTTTGTAACCAATTACTATATTTTTATTGCATCAAACTGTTATTATATAATGGGATGGTTCAGGCTGTTAGAGTTGGCCTAGAAATACCTTTAATTAATTAATTAATTAATTACTGCCCAGTAATATACAACCAAGCTTTGCTGTTGGAGGAGCTTTCCAGACCTGTGTCTCATGTTCGTCATTTGACAAAACGAAGAACAAAAAGCTGTTCTGGTCAAAGAGATGAGAAGTTAGAGAACACAGCTCAGTTAAAGCCCCCATGCATTGTATACAAAATACTCCAGGCTTAGTATTTGGTATGGCTTGAAAACTCCTTTCTGAAACACTGCTGCTATTCTTGCCAAGATTGTGGATTGCAACTCTTGTCAGCCCTTTAATCCAGACTAAGAAAGCAATGCCACGTATGTGAGGACTACCTTTATTGTAAAGCCACAGTAACAGAATCTAACAAATCTGAATGCACTTTCTTCTGCCTCCCCTTTGTCTTCATGTGAACTAAGGAGGTACCTACCTGAGACGTTCACTCAACGGATATGTTGATTTGGTTCAAGCCTCCCTTATCTGACCATTGTCTTGATAGCAGTTCTTCCTCCTGTCCTTCAAGGCCATTCCCTTTACCTTCTACAGCTCTTAACAGTCATAACCAGCAGGACCAATAACCTGAGGTGATGGAAATTATAATCCAAAACAATTCCAAAATGCTGGAAGGACCTACAGTAAAAAGTCTTGATGGAACAAAGGGCTTTTTGTGGATTCTTTTGCCTCCATTCATTCCACTTAATGGAGAAAGCAAGATGGAGACTTTCCACTAGTGGGTCATTGCAGAGTAATGAATTACCCTACATAATGTAACTTTAAGCATCATAGCATTTCTCTTCCTGAAATAAAAATGGACACAAACCTGCTTTGCTGGTGAGTTTGCAGCCAGCAAAAGCAAGAGAGGGTTTTTTTTTCACATTGGTAGTGATTAAGTTATATATTGCCCTATAAATTCAGAAAATATGTTTAAGTTTAGCATCTATCATTAAGTACTTGCTTTTTTAAAAAAAAAACCTTGTTGGAAACAATATTTAGGCATTACAGATTATACGTTTAACATAAGAATAAATAAAATAATGATGGGAACATTTTAGAAGTGAGTTGCCTGAAGCAAGAACAGAAAATGATTTACTAGCCATGTATTTTTCACCGGTGATATGTGGCTGAGTGGCCTTGCTAAGTTATTTCCCAAATGCAATCTGCCAGGCAAAAGAATTGAACTTTTAACATTTCTTTTATTTTCATATTTTTCTCTTTCAATATAAGGTTTGTTCCTCCACTTCTCCTCTCCACAATTTCTGTTCAGATCAGCAAACTCATCATGGGATGATACAGTCCATTCTCAGAAGCTATTCCCGAACGGTGGCATCAATTGACAGAAATATGGGTGATAAAGTATAGCTAGCAGAAACCAAGGACTTTATAAATATATCACAAGGTGGTGCAAAGGAAGGGAGCTGAATGCAACTAGACTGTAAATATATGTCCCCATGCCAGAGAAAGAAAAGTCTACCAAAAGAAAAGAACAGGAACAAAATTGGCCAAGTGCCTGCTATCTAGCAGTTCTTTGTGTGTGTGTGTGAGAGAGAGAGATTACAGCTTCTGTTCCAAAATAATTGAACTGCCTTTAAATGGATTTGTATATTGGATAGAACCATGCCAGTTTATGAAGAATATCTTCCTCTATGTTTTTTCTGACATAGTAGCATTTACACACACACACACACACACACACACCACCTGCCCAGCCCTCTTATATTCTCCTCTGTATGGGGCCCTGGCATATCATTGTAATTTTGATCTTATAAATAACCCAAATGAGACAGAAGAACAACCTATAAGTAGAGAAGTAAATGAGCAGCTCCTGAAACATCCCAGTGAAATAGAATTGTTGGTGTGCTTTGAAAGGACTGCCAGTGTTGCAAATAAAATGTAAATGGAATCAAGTGGTATTAGCACAAGGATTTGCAGCATGGCATTCCTGGGCACTTAATTGCGCACATAAGTCCTTGGGGGGGGGGTCACAATTCTCCTTGTCCTACCTGATATTATTTGGGCTACTGTAAGAAATATTCACTTAACTTTAAGGAGATACGTACATATATAGCGAGAGGGGGGAAACTGGTAAACATTGAAGAAAAATGCCAGCTTCTATCAGTTTTGGTTACATAGGCATGCTTAGAACTCTTTTTTATGTGATCCTTTCATCCCAGTGTCTTTTTTGAAGAATGTTCAACATTTCCGAGAAAATAATAAAATAAAAACAAATTAGGCTTTTATATGCAACCGGGGACTGGGTTAGAGGGTATAGGATAGAACAGGCTCGTCCTTTTGCTTCTTTGTAAATGTATGCGATGCGACCCTCTTGACTATTTTGTAGGTGACTCCAAAAGAGTGTCAATCTCTGGTGTAAAGACATTTCATGATGATTTATGATTTCTCCTGGGAACAATCAAAATTGTTTGCAGTGCAATACTTTTTTTTAAAATTGCAGCATCTACAAGTTGTCCTGCTGCTGCATTTATATCTTCCATGCCTGCATTATTACTGCATTCCTTTTCAATGAGTTCGCCGCTTTGTTCTTGCCCTATTTTGTCCAAGTCATACCTTATATTGAGAAATGTCATTAGGAATACTTCCACACAGTCATGATCTCCATTCCTCAATCTCTTTCAAACAGCTTGGATATGAGATGTGATCATCCGCACTTCTGTAATCTCAAAACACAGACAGTTTAAGAAGTGCCATGCGCAGGTTAATGCAGATCCTGAAGAAGACCAAAATATCTTCCCTTTCCCTATGAAAAAAGAAAATAAAATACACACCAACCATCCAGATCTTTATTTCATGTACATGAGCATTAAGCAAAAAGATTCAATATGATTTCTATTCAGGGAACTGAATTGTCATTAAAACTATTGCATTCTTGAAACAGCTGATAGGGTCAGAAACAGGAAATGTGGTGAACAAAGTATTCCTACAATAGGAAAACAGACATCCAGAAGGTAGAATCATAATGGCTTTTATTAGGTTTTCCAATATGCCAGATCTAAGCCAAAAATGAATTGATTCAATTTTCAAATGCAGCCAGTATTATGGATTCAAAGAGATCTGGAGCTTCTTTCAAAGTGGTAGAATCCTCATGGAAGGAGACTAGGAGTAATTCTAAGACAGAGAAAACTTTGGATATTTCTAGATCCCAGCCATTTCCATCTCCGCCTCCATCAATGTGTCTTTTCCCCCCTCCTATATCACAGTTCTTATTGGTTGGTTGGTTGGTTGGTTGGTTGGTTGGTTGGTTGGTTGGTTGGTTGGTTGGTTGGTTGGTTGGTTGGTTGGTTGGTTGGTTGGTTGGTTGGTTGGTTGGTTGGTTGGTTGGCTGGCTGACTGGCTGGCTGGCTGACTGGTTGGTTTGTGATTTGAAAAATCTCTTAGAATAAGAATTGAATAAATAGAATAATAACTTTATTGTCACTTTGAATGTACACTAATCGGCATACATTAAAATGAAATTTCTTTGCATATAGCTCTCAAAGGGTTACCACCTTCAATATACACTAGATAAATATGGCAAAAATAAATAAATAAATACAGAATTATGCATATACCCACGTATATTATATGACACAGAGAGACAACACACTCTAGTTCGAATTATGTTTACATGTGCATGGTGAGAAAAATGAATCTTGTGATTCAGACGAATGGCATAGGGAACAAAGCTATTACAGAATTAGGTAGTCCTGCCAGAAATACTTCGAAACCTCCTCCCAGAGGGGAGCAACTGAGATAGACCATAAAGTGGGTGTGTGGGGTCTCTAATAATGCTTTGAGCTCTAGGCACATAGCGCTTATAAGCAGCATCCCAAATACCAGAAAGCAAGCTTCCTATGATCTTCTCGGCTGTCCTTACCATTCTCTGTATGGACTTTCTATCTGAGGCACTGCTGCCACCAAACCAGACAGTGATGCAGTTTGTTAAAATGCTCTCAATTGTGCCTCTGTAAAAAGTGGCCAGGGCAGAAGGATAAAGATGTGCTCTCCTCATCCAACGCAGGAAATGCAGATGCTGGTTTGCACGCTTCACTATGCCGGCTCTTTCTAAAATCTACAATGATCTCCTTTGTTTTATCAACATTTAGAACCAGGTTACTTTTGTTGCACCAGTCCACCAGAGCCTTCACCTCTTCCCTATAAGCATCTTCATTGTCATCCCAGATAAGACCCACCACTGCCGTGTAGTCTGTATACTTCACAATATGATTCATAGCAGATTTGGCACAGCAGTGGTGGGTCATCAAGGTGAACAGTAGCAGACTCAGGACACAACCCTGTGAGGAACCCGTACTCAAGGAGATGGAGTTGGAAATTTTCTTTCCAACTTGCACAAACTGGGGCCTATCAATAAGGAAATCAAGTATCCAATTACATAAAGGAGTATTAAAACCTAATAGGCCCAGTTTGTTCACCAGATGCTGAGGAATGATGGTGCTGAATGCCGAACTAAAATCAACAAACAGTCCAGTGTCTATTCAGGTTCAACTTTTGAAATGAATATTTCAAAATACAATACATAAAAAATGCATCTTCGTGTGATCAGGGTTTTCTCTTTTCAATCCTCAGCAGGCTTCTGCTTGCTTCTGTTTCTCAGTTTAAAATGGCATTTTAGGAAGGAAAGAGAGAGGACTTGGGAAGAAAGAAAAAGATAATCTTTCATCAATGTATCATTCAATGCTCCTGCTACCATTTAATTCACTCAATGCCTGCACGGTTCCAGAAAATTGCCTACCGCCGACCTGTTAAATTTTTTTTGTAAAAATATGATTATGTATCTCCATCTACTAGAGTTTTGAGAGAGTCTAACACAGAAAGAACTCCAAGGTCAACTTACTGTCAACAAATGCTGAAATCAGTCTTTTCCCTTCCATGACCATGTCTATCTCACCTTCAAAGGTGCCTAGATGAGTAGCACCACTAGTCAGACCAAAGGTCCTATTTATTTCTGTTTTGTAGGCATCTCCAGCAAAGTGTCTTCCAGGACACTGGTACCAGCCTTGTTCAGGCCCTTGTACTCAGTATCTAGAAACCCAAAAGGTCTCTAAGCCTGGCAATCCCATTTACATTTCATAGCAGTGCTCTTGATTGATCCATACTTAATAATGTGCATCTTTTTTTGTATAACGTTATTAAATTTCAGAAAAGAACAAGAAAAAAAGTTTGAAGAGAAAGGGGGGAAAGCAGGGAAAAAGCAAAAATTAAAGTAATTTCTTTCTTCAGTACGGATACAAGCATGACATAAAATAACCCTTTGAACTAGAGTAAATCATAGCACTACTACCATCATAGTTCTAGTCATCAAATACCCAGGTTAAAATTGGATTTCTTTCTGTTTCAAGCAGAAAATCCAAACGTTGTTTCCATGTAGAAGTGAAGGTAGACAAAGACTTTTCTTTTAATCAAAGCGGACAATTTTGCCATCTCTGCCCAACTCCATTCATTTCACCATCAATTCTTCCATTGTGGGTATCCTTCAAACATGCATCTCAATCTTCTCACATTCTTCTCTGGGCCCAGATAAACGTGATGTCTGAAGGCATTTAACAAATTTGAGCACCTTCAGAAGGCAGTGATCATATTTATTCATTTCTCAGATTTGCTGGCCAGCCGACAGAATTGTTCTCAGTATAACTTGCAGTAAAACAAAGGTGCAATCAATACAGTTGAATGGTAAAGCAATTTACTAAAATAGCTGCTAGAAGATCCGTGACTAAAATATCTGAGGTAAAGCTGCTTAAAACTCTGCAAACAATAGAAATGCGGGAAATCTAAAGGGAGAGAAGACAAAGGCATGAAATGTTGTGCCAGTAGGTATCAACATTGGGGCACTGTGAAGGATGGATGTCAGCCCTCTGAGAAAAGCAAGGTCAGGAAACAGATGTAGTAGATATTCCAGGGGGGAAAAAACTCTATTGGGGGCGTAGGATAAGTTAAGTTAGAAGTTTGCTCTACTCCATCTTATACCAAATAAAATCAAGGTGGCATTTTTTTGTCTTTCTTTCTCTTCCTTTCCTCTTCTTCGGGATTGAATAATCTTTTCTAGATCTCCTACCTTGATAGTTCTATCATTCCTTTTCCCTTGCCAAGGTCAGGTCTACATTCTTTCACAGGACCCCTATTGGGAAGGACTGCTTTCCAAGAAGTTTCTTTTCCATTCATAGTCACAAATCTGGTCTTCTCTAGGCTGAAGAGGCTGGTCTTTCTAGGCTGAAGAGGCTGGTCTTTCTAGGCTGAAGACCTGGGAAGTCTTTGGCAGGGATAAATTATTCTTTCGGGGAGCATAGGTGTGTTTGTCCAAAATTGAGATTTATACCTTAGGAGAGAAAAATATATGCCTTTCCAAATTCTCTCTCTCTCTCTCTCTCTCTCTCTCTCTCTCTGTGTGTGTGTGTGTGTGTGTCAGATTGTAAGTGATGAAAAATGACAAAGGAGATGCACATCTGCAGCGAATCGTGTGATATATATTTGCCACACTAAATGGAATTGGGATGCTTAGCATTAATCCAAAGGGGCTCATAAAGTGATGAGCATTAGGAGAGTTCAGGTATCCTGGCTTCATATAGATGGGAAATTAGAATTCCTATGCCTGGATAAGAAACCACCCAAATACTTTTTGACTGTGCTTGAGGCAAAGGCAAAAAATTTCCAACCGCTGACAGTACATGAATATTTGAATGTTCGGACTCACAGCATAAGTTTCAAGATGGGCAAGTTCTCATCGTGAGAAGTCCTATCCAGTTCCATCTCTTGGCCCCTTGGTTTTCTGCCCTTCCAAGGTGCCATGGTGCTTTGTCACCTTTTCACTTGCTTGTTTAAAAGGAGCAAAGAGGTGGCTTTTCAGACTCTCTGCCATAGAAACTCATCGTTGTTGTTGTTCCCATGGAAGCCTTTCATCAGCAGGCACGAGTGATGAAAATGTTGGGACACTTCCAAGCTCTTTGTCGCAGCCACCACCTCCAAGTCTAGTAAAGAGCCGAGCGGTGAATCAAGGAACTGAGAACCTTGTCTTTCTAGGGAAGAGCAACCCTACCCCAAAGAAGACTTCACCCCACTCTTCTCCTTCTTCGAGCCCATTATGGAAATTAGATACATTCAAGGGTATGTATTGAATACATAGATACACTCAAGGAACGGAACTACAGCAAGCCTAGAGCTCAACCTGACAGATGGCCCAGAAGGATACCATGACTGATGCCATGAAAGCTCCAAAGAAGGCCGAGAGAACTGGGATTGCACTTCTTCTATCTAGTTTCTAACATAGATCATCCTATCAGCCCTTCGTGGTAGACCAGAGTGGGAAGCCAAAATTGTGACTGCTAATACTACTTTTATTTTAAGATTACAGAAATAGAACTTTGCAAGTCTGAATGCACCTTCCCCCCCCACTTCCCCGTATCTTAAAGAGAACTAGGGAGGGTCAAGCCTGCAATTACATTTCTGCCTCAGACTCATATTGATTTTATATGTCTTGGTTGAAGATCTTAAGGTTATTCCTACAGCTGATTTTGGTATCACCTCTCAGACGAAAGCTTGATTGAAATAGAGCCAGAAAACCATCCGGTTGCATCTAGAATTGCCAGGTCACTTAATCAATTTATCCAAGAAGGAAATATTTTAGACTGGCCCATAATGAGATCTTCTAGGTCAAGGGAGATCTTTTTAAGTAAAGACCTTATCATCATCTCTTTTAAACAAGCAAGTACAAATTCCATCTGCAAGGACGTATTATCCACTCCACTTAACCATAAGGCCAGTCTCAGCCTGAGCAATTTAATTAGCTAGGGAGGACAAGGGTCAAGAAAGCAAAGGGTGGCTTCTCTTCCCCTGACATACCCTTTTCATATCCTTGAAACCCAGAAGCTGGAGGAAAAGTGACAAATGATTGCTAAGGTTACCTGCCTGTGACCTGTCCCAAACTGGTTTCCTAAATCAAGAGGAATCAGACTGAGGATTGTCTCTTCCACATAGTGATGAAAACTGCTGATAGCCAGCTTTTAATATTTTATCTCTCCCCCTCCCGTCCCCAAATCTTGATCTCAGTGAAACTAGAGGAGTAAGCACACTTGCCTGTAGACTTTGCCAAGGGGGATGGGATTTCAATGTACTTGAAAGATGGTTCCATTCTGTGTTTAGTCCTCCATATGTGTCCATATGTACTTCAGTTTTTTATCTGTTACCTATCAGGTGTTGATTGACCTATGTTGAAAGAAAAAGGATGTTTAGGAGAGGTAGTCAATCAGATGGACCAACTTCATGTTCCATAGATCAGTCAAGGCTTCAGCAGGATTGCTGATGGATGAGGCAGGAAATTCTCCAAGCACTTTCAGTACACCTATTCATCAGTTACTTAAGCTGGACCAGTTTAATTGATTTTTAGCCTTACAGAGGTTTATAGCAGCTGCCAGCTTAAAACTGACCAGAGGGTAAACTTTCTACAGCAGCAGAGTCACAGAAAACTCCTCCAGTCAGCAGGAGAATAGATGACCAAATTCAGTATCTGCCTTACTGCATGTGTGGAGCCAGATACTGTACCAATTAAGACAAAGTTTATGTAACAACTCTGCTGAACTGGAGAACTGAGGGTTCCTCCCTTCCCCTTATGCTCAATAGTGAACATGACTAGCTCCTGACTAGTCAACCCTCAACATGGATACTGAAATCCCCCAAGACAAGAGATCCAGAATAACCCCAGATATTATTGTTCTGCAGGGGAGTGGGTGGTACACAAACAGAATACCTACACCAGGGGTAGTCAACCTTGGCTCTTTTATGACTCGTGGACTCCAACTCCCAGAATTCCTGAGCCAGCATGGCTGGCTCAGGAATTCTGGGAGTTGAAGTCCACGAGTCATAAAAGAGCCAAGGTTGACTACCCCTGACCTACACCATCTTGGCCCCTGAAACCCGGCAGAAAATCTGCAACATTTGCAGAATGTTTGAAAGAGCTTCCAGGCAGGGAGATGGAATTCCTGCAGACGAATTCCTTAAGCCACTTTCTTTGCCTGTTGTATCGCAGCAAATCCTGGCAGACCGAACTAGAAGCTATTAATTCCATGCTTTTCTTTCTGCCAGATCTTTGTGTCACATGGCAGGCCAGCGCTTCCATATAAGATTAAATCCTGGATAATAGATGTTTTATTATTGTGTTTTATTATGTTCTGCTTTAATAGATATTTCTCCTTCAGCAATGGTTCCTTAGCCCAGGGAGCAGGATGGTGCAGTCGTTGTATAGAGAAGCTTCCTGGGAAATTCTTCATCAGCCTGATCCTGCAAAGAAAGCCGGCAGAGCAGGAATTACCTCCAGCACACTTTTTTCCCCACAGGGAGAGGTTGCCTGTGTTGAACTACTTATTAGCCATTATTTTTGCTAGCTGCATCCTCGTTTTGATACTGCTAAAACTCTACATAAAATATTAAAAGTGATGCTACTTCTTTGATTATTTTTGTAAAAAATCTCTTGATCAAGCACCAATTATGCTGCATTTTGTATGGTTGCCAAGGCAATCCTGATTATTTTTCTATCTTTATTGCAAATATGACATAAGTTTATCCTAGGTCTATATTTTAATTTACAAGAGGCCAGTGACTTCTTTTGATGATTTCTTGCCTCCTTGGTTTCAGGCCCTCATTGCAATTTATAAGTATACTTCCCTCTATCTGCCCACCCCTATTGCCTTCCTAAAAACCACAGACAGGCAAAATCATTATTAGACTAATAATCTAAGTAGTTGTGAGTGAAGAATATATGGGTTAAAAGTGTATTGCTGTGATAATAAGTTTTTACTCTGAGGCTAACACATCATATCATCAAGCTATCAGGTTAAGACAGGGGTCTTCAAACTGGGCCCTTTTATGACTTGTGGACTTCAACTCCCAGAATTCCTCAGCCAGCACCTTTAACCATCTCTGCTTGATGCTCTTAACAGTAACCAAGATTAGACCTTAGTCATTATCAATATGAAGCGAAGGCCTTGATTGTTTGGAACTAGAGACTCCATGTGACATAAGGAAATTGCTGTGCTGAGTTTCTAAAATCACAACAATCTCTGAATCTCATTGTAAGGTCATTTCTGAAAGTTCTAAACAAATCTACCTAATTACGAAACTTTTACTTCCAATCTATTTCCTTTCAATCAGACCACTACCTGTAAAAGTTCAGGAATGAAGATGATAAAGCTTTCACATTATAATGTTAGCTACTAGGTAAATATCTGGATGATATTTTTTCAGGCTGCTTGCATGTTGATGAGATCTTGAAGTAATACCGAGGGAAGGGCTGAAACCTCAGTCAAACATGGCAGTTAAATGGCATTTTGACTCTGAAATAGGGAAGATAATTACCTAAAGGGAACAGAGTAGTGGTAAAGAAGATTTCTGCTTCATCAGAACCTCAAAGACCCTAACCCCAAGTCAGTTAAGTGCACCCGTTTCTACAGGTAAAGCTTACAGGCCAGACCTGCTGAAATGAATAGAAGCTTTCACTATAGAGCTTTTTTTATTATTATTTGCTGCTTTTTTGCAAAAAAAAAAAAAAAAGTTGCCTTTCAATTTGTTGTCACCCCTCTGTACTCTTATGAATAGGGAGGGGGATCCATCTCAGTAAAGCTTTTCATAATTAAATCCTGGTGACTCATTCCTCTCTGTTTTTCATCTACTGGTGCAACAAAATGGCTGCATAAATTCATACCAGCAATACTCCCTAGATGAGGACATCTAGGAGCGCTCCCCTGGACCTTCCATTGAGGCAAACAGGGATGTAAACATCCCTTATTACACAGAGAATCAGCAAATGTTTGCAATTTCACTTTGCAGGCTTCCTGCTGCCTTTCCCAAACACATAACAGATGTTCTGTTAAGAGGGAGCAAACCCTCCTTTGTGTGAGTGCAGACAGCCAGCGAGGACCTTTCAGAAGATTTGCAATAGGATGCTGCCATGTCCTCAGAAATTGTGGAACGTTAACTTTGCAGACATGAATCTTTACAAAACAACCATAGATTTGAAAACAAAAAAGTGGCTCCTTTCAAGGGATGCTTCTGAGCAGAGATCCTTGTGAAGAATTCTTGTCAAATCTTTTGCTAGGAAGGTGACTGAATGGTGGTGTGACTTGAATTACCATTTCCATTTCCAGTACTGAAAATAGAGAACCACTGCTAAAAAGATAGTTGAAATAAGAAAACTTGTTCTTCCACTTCAATTCCAGCTAGATTTTAACCCTTGGGGGGGGGGCAGTTAAAACAGGCCTGTTTTCCCAATTACAAAATGAATATATATATATATATATATATATATATATATATGTATATGTATATATATATATATATATATGTATATATCGGTAACTAGGACATTCAGAGAGAAAATTAACGTACATTAATGACAACATTTGGCTAATGCCAAGCTCCGCTTTTTTTTTAATTCAAGCAAAAAATAAATATTAGCTCTGCAAACAAACAATTATTAAATCCTTAAAATTGTTTCAGATTTCTATATAAAAAAATAAAAGCATAAGTAATGTAACAATATTCTTATTTTCAATAATGTATACATCACAACAACTTCAGTGTTATGCTTGGCTGGCAGACCCTATACCAAAGACAACCGTGAATACGTCGGCTTAAATGTATTCATCCATTCATTGCCTCAATTCAAGGACAGAACTGAGGTCATGAGCAGGACACAGTGGAAAAACCTGCTACAGATGTCCTTCACATCTGTTGCTTAAGTACAAACAATATATTTTGATCTAAAGCTTCCCCATTCTTTTATCCAATTGATGAAAAATATGAGGGAAGGGTATATAAAGAGTTGTATCAGTGAAATGGGCACCATAGAAGAAAGACAGTTGTTTCAATCCCAGTTCTCATGCCACATACTGAGGCTGTTATGATCTTCATCTTGATCTGACTTAGGGTGGACTTTATTAATAGTGTGCACATATCAGATTTAGTTAGAACCTCAATTCAGTAATTTGTAAAAACAATCCACTTCATTTCAGATTTATTTGGAGACTCTACATTCTGACTGAGAGCACAAAGCTGAATCAGGATTGGGATCTCCAAACCTATTTATTTCCCACTATGTCATTAGAAATTAAGAAATTGCTATTGTTTTCCTGCTTGGTATAGAACTAAATGAAATTTCAAGAACAATACTTATATGAAAATGACAAGTATATTCTCTCTCTCTTTCTCTCTCTCTCTCTCTCTGTGTGTGTGTGTGTTTGTGTGTCTCTGTGTGTGTCCAATTGTTTTTTCATTTATCCTCATAGTTGACCTGAGAAGAATAATTCCAACAGGTCTGATGGAAATATATTCAGGAAGTATTATATAATACAATCTGTTGTCTCAGAGTTTGCATGCCCAAGGACAATTTGCTGATTCTATAGGGCAATATTCCAGGACAGGAATTGTTCTAGATCACTTCTATCCCTTCCTGTTCTAGAAGATTCATTTCAGGAAATCATCTCCAGAATGGCCAATTGTTCCATTTGTGGGGGGGGGGAAAAGGCAAGTTCTGGGAAATGCTAGAATTTGGCACATAGCTAGCACCAAATCTACCAAACTCTACCAAACTTCACTTATCTTTCCTGCTTCCCCCATCAATTACCAGGAGAGAGCCCTGCACACCGTATTGTCTTGCAATATCTTTCATTCACCTCCGAAACATTGTGATCAAAGAAGTGTGCTTTGTACAATTCAATCTTCAAATGTTCACCACAACCTTATTTAGAAGCATATATAAGAAAAGTCCCTGAGGTTAGAAACTAGAATACTTTATCATAAAAATGCTGCCTTTCCCCTACTTTTCCTAACTGATCACTTGAAGTTTTCCTTGAAGAAAAAGACAAGTAAGAAATACATACAGAATCATTTTGCAGAAATGATTAATTCTAAATCACTGTATTTCAGTGGGATTCCATTTAAAACTGGGTGTATTTTTCTGAAAAGTTCTTCATCATTTCCAGTTCTGAAATTACCAGAATCAGCTCATTTCAGAAACAAATAGCCCCAAATTTTATCACATGTCATTCCCATCTTTTAGAGAGAGAAAAAACAGAAGGGAAAAAAAAATAACAACTGTGTAAGAAAACAAAATAATAAATGAATGGACAGAATTAAAATGATCAACAATTGTTTAAAATCTAGACAGTAAAGATTCTAGGGAATTCATGGGTGGTTTACTCTAGACAGGATATTTTTCATAGAAGCCTTTTTTTTGTTATGGATGCACAGATAGCTATTATAGGTGGAAGAACAGAGGGTTCCTTGCAAATTGCATTAAATGGGCCAATGCTTACTCATATGGAACCATGGTATTTATACGGTTTCCTTCTTTCATAATTCCAGAACCACTACCGGTAGATAATACACATTTTACATATCTATTATCTTGCCCTACTTCCTGTTCAACCAATTCAGGACTATTGCACTTAGAAAGACTTAACTTTGGAGGGGAGGGGGGGTTTGGGTTTTTTATTTATTTAAAGGAACCCTGTGTGAATAAAGAGCGTTTTTAGAAAGTGGGGAAATATTTCTTTCCTCGCTCTACATATGGTGATTCCAATCTGATCCAGATAATCATTTCCTTACAATAAAAAAAAAAAAAACCAGAAACAGGAACTAAAGCAGAATACATTTAACATGTAATTTGGTTTGCCAGTGAAAGTTGGCATGGATATCTCAAGTAAAATGTTCTTTCACTCTGTTGACAGCCACTTGCATACTCTATCATCATCCTGAATAATTACATGAATCAGGATGCAGACTTTACTAGAGCAATGCATCTTTCAATTGCATTTCTCTTTCAAATTGTCCCTTTTAGGAACAGAAATATAAGACAGATGGAAAAAGGAAATCACAACTCATTAACTATCAACAATGACCTCTGACAAGAATAATCCAATCTTTCTGTCCAGTGTTGGAATCTTATAAGTTTGGTAGATTTGGGAGATAGTATTTCATCTCGAGAGCCAGTTTGGTCTAATGGTTAAGGCACCAGGCTAGAAAATGGGAAACTGTGCGTTCTAGTCCCATCTTCGCCATGAAAGCCAGCTGGGTGACTTTGGGCCGGTCGTTCTCTCTCAGGATTGTTGTTGTGGGGATAATAGGAGGAGGAAGGAGTAGAAGGTATTGTTTGCCACCTTGAGCCATTTATTAAAAGTAATACAGGCAGGATAAAAATAAATAAAAAATAAATCTTGCTGGGCAATAGCAATCTTACTTAACTTTCTGAATCAAAGAATGGATGGTTCTGGGCCTCTCATTGCTGGCCAGCCATAAAGGGAACTGAATTTAGATTCCAACTCTGGGTGCAAATTCTAACCCCAAATTCTAAGTCCATGTTCAGTATCAAAAGCTTCCAGAAAACCTCCTCTTACACATCCCTTCAAGACAGCCAGAAGAGGAAGGTAGGTTAATCCTTTCTTCTTTTATATGGTTTGGGACATTCACCACACTGGGTCAACTCTTTCCCTTGTTTCCTACTCCACCTTCTATTTGACCCAAAAGACCAATGATAGCCATTCAGACAAGTTTTTATGAGCCCTTTCATAACTGCTGAATACCTGCAAACTGGGGAAGAAAAGGTGCTTCCAGTGAAAGGAATATAATATTAGAGAATATCTAAAATTGTCTTGTTCAGCTTCATAGGACAACTGACTAATTCTCTGCTGCACTTGAACGAACGTCAGGAGAAGATGAATGATATAATTAAGTGGACTGCAAAGGTCAAAGACAGAAGAGAGAGAAAATTGATCTGAGAGAGGAAGTGTTAAAAGTATTGAGAATATCAGTCCAACCAACAGGAGCCATTTTAATCAGAAGCGTTGAAAATAAATCTTTAGACAAGGAGATAAAAATGCAGAGTCCCTCTGTTGACTGTGGATAGACTTGTACTTCCTGGATGGTTCTTCCTCAGTATGATCCACTGGTCACCATCTGAATGCAGCAATGGAGGAGAATGTCCTTCTTCCACTCTCGGCCCATTCGCAAATGCATCCTGTACCCATATTTTCCAGCTTTGATTCAAAACTGTTATTTTCCAACCTGAACTCTCATCAGCCTTTAGGGGCAGACCCAGCCTTTCTCCATGACCCATTACCAGAATAGGCCACTCATTGCTTCTTTAGTGCTGGAACAGAGCATCTCATTCTCCTTCTACTCCAACCTGTGTTTTCCAGCTTTGAATCAACTTTTCTGTTTTCCATTCCAAATTGCATTAATGGCTTCAGTGCAGATGGTCTCTGGCATTTCGTTAACATTTAGTGGTAATCCCAGCTCTCATTGGCTGCAATGGCTGGCATGTTCCGCCCTTCCAGCAGCTGGTTGTTGCCTTGGGCAGCCATTTGATTCTGGAGTGTTGAGCTATAATGTTCTCTGCTACTGGGTACTTGCTAATTTTATAAACTTGAGACTGATGCAATGATGGTCTATTAAGTCAATGAACTATCATCAACCCTAGAGGTTGGTACACGATTCAACCCTTATACCCTTTCTGTTCCTGCTCAGACTGATGAAGCATCCTGCCATTGCTTTTCCATCTCCTGCCCACAGAACTCCTAAGCTAACTTTTCCTTTATTCACTTACTTACACATTACATTTACAATATAGGAACACTGCTATTTTGTTCCTATGAAGCTGAATTCTCAGTTCCTTCTTGCCATGGAACTACATAGGAATATAAGAATGAAAGACTAGTCTGAACCCCATTGTTTTAATTATCAGAGCTATGGAAATTCTGAGAAAGAAAGAAAAGAAAGAAAGAAAGAAAGAAAGAAAGAAAGAAAGAAAGAAAGAAAGAAAGAAAGAAAGAAAGAAAGAAAGAAAGAAAGAAAGAAAGAAAGAAAGAAAGAAAGAAAGGAAGGAAGGAAGGAAGGAAGGAAGGAAGGAAGGAAGGAAGGAAGGAAGGAAGGAAGGAAGGAAGGAAGGAAGGAAGGAAGGGCTCTATATTAGTGTTGTTGAGGGGGATAATGTGGGAATAGTGTGTGAAAGCAACCATGTATGCAAACATGTGGGGATGTAAAGAGAAGGCATGAGGAGTAGTGAGATGGGAACAATCTCTAGCAGGAAAATTCAGGCATAAAAGACAAGTTTACACAGGATCAGCCACTGAGTCTTGCCTTCCCTGTGAAGGGCAAAAAATAGGGGAATGAACAATCAGGTCTTGCTATGGTTACAATATGAACTGAACATCATCCACCTCTGTTGCCAACCCACTGCAATCTGAACTGGAATTTCTGAAGTGGGCTTAAAAAAACAGGTGGGGGAGCAAAAGAGTCAAGTTGCTTAGGAGTGGAGTTGCCGTGACTCTGCCTCTCTTCCCTTAGGGCAGGGAAGTGCCAATGGTGCAGACGATGTCAGAAATCAACGCATGCAAAAGATGAATTCCAACCATCACCAGGACATTCCAAAGTGGTAGGCAAGACTGGGCAGTTGAGAAAACGTTCGAGAAAAAGTCAATAGTAATCCTTTTTCTTGAGGGCAAGACATTTGTATATAAACGGAGAGCAAACCCCACTCACTTCTAGCACTCGTTATGTTACCTAGTTGGGTAATGAAATTTCTGCAAGAGAACAACCAAGTTCAGAGAGCTCCAAGGAAGCCACAGGTCTTCCATATTGCTGTCAAGAAAACTACCTGAATTAAATCACCCAAAGTCAAGCTCGGCTCCGAGGAGTCTTTATTTTCATTGTTTGCATCCTGTCAATTAAATCTGGGGGACACCACTGCAAGTTTACTATGCTTAAGTCTGACAACGTGCCAGGAGACCCCAAACAGCATGTCCCTCTTCTTTACTTCCTTTCCCAAAGTTTTATTTCACAATGGGTAGTAATAGTAAAAAATCATATGACATTCGTATATGACATAATGATCTTTCTCTGCGAACCCCTGTCAGTGAAGTGCCTGACAATAGAAAAGGAAGGAGAGAATCAGGCTCCCCCTTTCCAAGCAATTAGCTATACTACTAAAAACCAACTACCATGAATAGACATAACAGCAGTGATGCCTGCAGATTAAAACAAAGCTGTAAAAGCAGTTGAAAAAAATGTCTCTGTAAAAGACCTCAGCTGAAACTTTGAGTCACATCTCAAATGGTGTAAATTTTTAACTAATTGTTTCCTATACTCTGCAAAATGGAGAGATTTTAATGCCCGCTCACAAGAGTGCCAGAGAAGATGCCCTATTGTGAGCCACACCAAAAAGTGTTTGATGAGTTATAATCTGCAAGATCAAAATGGACAACTACATTAGGTACAGGGAGAGAAAAGGGTACATTACTGGATTGGATCTTGACTAAATTAGTTGTGCTTGGATTCTCTAGAAATCAACTTGAGAGTTAACCATCACACATTGATTTCAGTATCTGGAGTATTTATAATCATTTATTTGGGAGTAAACTCAAACTGACCTCTAAGTTAAATTTATGTTAGTTCAACTAAGATGATAGTTTCATAAAAGCTTTGTGTAATAAGGACAGTTGGAAGATCAAGCCTTTTTTAGGGTTAGTATTATGCTATAGCAGTATATCTGCAAGCCGTGGGAGAAGTACTCTGGAAAAAAAAATTCCCATGAGGCACAACAAGAAACCATTCAGGTTTCAGTTGCAAACTATAACCCATAGAAATGGCAAAGTGGGATGATTTAGATTAATTTCATGGCAAGGATGACTAACTGACATTTCCTTTTCTTCAATGCTATTCAAGATATAGGATCCCTTTCCTCTATTATATTAAGATGAGAAGAACTGTAGTCTCCACAGCTGTCTTCCGGTGCTGCAAGGAGAGACTTCGTGGCAGCAGAAAAAGCCCATGGGTGACTTTTAAACCAGCCTAGTTATCCTTTACTTCTACAGAGCACTTCCCATCAATATTTCTTTCATATTTAGAATAATAAGTTACTCTTCAGAAGCTCCGAGGTATGCAAAATAACTCTCTCTTGTTTTGTTCTTCCTGCGCCACCATTAATTATATGAGTGACATAGTACCTCTTTTGTACTTATGTGGACAAAGCCCATTAATTATATACTGCCTATTTTGTCTGTGTGTGGAGGGGGGTGTTTATGCATGTATGTGTATATAAAAGAACTGCACGCACAGCCACCTCGAGATTCAGATTTTCAACATTACAATCCCTTCTTCTATTGTATCAATCATTTAAATTACTGCTTTAATCATATGGTCCTGCCCAAGAATTAGCCAAGAATGATGTCGGCAGGAGGCTCTGGGAGAACTACATTTATTGGTAAGGTTGAAAAAAGAGAAAGAAAAGAATACTCCAGAAAGAGCTGAGGTTTGATAAGAGTCTATAGTCATGCAGGTACTAGTCTATCAAGGAAAAACAACTCCAAAATCTAATGTGGAAGATGGCAGGGACTAGCTACGTCTGCACTGTTGCCAAGAAAATTTTCTAGATGTGGCTTACTTTTTGACATCATTTGGGTGCCAGATGATGAGAGCCCAGCCTCTCGATTTTCTGGAGAAGGTTGAAGGAACATAAATTTTATCTCAGTATGTCTGAGAACAATGATGTGGCCTGACCAAAGCTACCACAAAGTCTAATCATTAATGGTGTCAATACTGAGAAATTCTAAAAAAAAAAAAAAAAATCAAGCTGTGCTAAGCTCAACACTAAGAAGGGTTTTAAGATTACTAATGGGTGATTGGAATGCCAAAGCTGGAGAAATGGAGGAACTTTTGGATTAGGTAAACAGAATATTTCAGGAGACGGGTTAACACAGGTTAAACTTAACGGTTTCGAAAAGAAAAAAAATGTCACTACTAAATTTGTTTCAGTGAAATAAATAATTTACAACTCAACCTCCTTGGGTGAACCACACCTGAAATCAAAGAGATTATCTAATACAAAACCAAAAATTAGAAATGCAATTCATTTAGCGTGAACACTTTCGATGTAGATTATGGAAAAGATCGTGTATAATTGGTACAAATATGCCGCTTGAACTTAAAAATTAAAGAGAGCACGTGTCCCAGTGCCAGGAAAATAAGACCAGAGAACAAGGAAAAACAATGTAAGATGAATGTAAGGAACATATTTAGTATGTTTAACTAATGCAGAAATGATCCTGCTACTTATGCAAAGAGATAACAGACAACTGAAGCAGGAGGGGGGGAAAAGGGAAAGAGAATGGAAGCCTTGAGGTATGTTTATTTGACCACTAAACATAGACTTTCAGAGTCAAGCAAAAAAGGGCAAGGAAAGATAGTTCAAGCAAAGATGTCAAAAAATGAAGGAGCAATAAAAGAAATGAAAAATGAACGATATTTTAAAGAAAATCAAATAATCACAGAAAAGTTTATAGCTATGGTGTTGTTGTTTTTTCTTCCATTCAGTCATGTCAGATTCTTGGAGACTATCTGGGCAAGTCTTTGCAGTTTTCTAGGTGGAGTTTTTCTTTTTCTTTCAGAAGTGGCTTCCTAGGGCTAAGACAAAGTGACTGGCCCAAGGTCACCTAGCTGGCTCTGTGCTTAAAATGGAACTAGAACTCACTGCCTCCCAGTTTCTAGCCTGATGCCTTAACCATTACACCAAACTGGCACTCACAGCTAAGTTAATAATAATCAAAAATAAACATGAAAAAAATCTAGCTGAAGGAAATGAGATTAAAGGAAAATAGAAAGGTTATACTTAGACCTTTTATAAAAATGCCTACAAAACAATAGAAATGTTTGTGGAGACAGAATGTATTCAAGAGCCGTAAGATATGATAGATAGTAGACTAGCTGTCAAATAGAAAAGCCTCAAGCATGGATGAAATAGCCATTGAACTATTTAAAGCGGCAGAAAAAAACAACACTGCCCTATGTCAACAAAAACGGATCAAGACTATGTGGCCTTTAAATCAACGTATGCAGTACTGAAGTAGGAAGACCCAAGAGAGCACACACATTATTGCATTAATTCCTCATACAAGAGAAATTTTGCTTAAGGTCTTGCAGACAGCTGTCAAATGAACTGGCAAATTTCAGAAAAGGTAAGAGATCAGATAGCTAACGAAAGGTGGAGATTACAAGAAAGAAAAGGTTTATTTTTATTTCATTGACTACAGCAAAGCCTCTACTTGTAAATCATGCCAGGGTGTAGATAGTCTTCTAAGTTAAGTTAATGAGTATTCCACAACAGCTGTTTATTCTTCTAAGGAATCCACAATAAACAAGAAGTTATTGTAGGAACTGAAATGGTAGAACATGATGATTTAGAATAAGAAAGACAACGAGATAAGGATGTCTAGGTGATTAACATATACAGCAAATATAAAAAAGAGAGAATTAAAGAAGATGACAGTTGGAGTCAACACTGGAGACCTAAACACTAATGAATTGAGATAGGCAAGTGACACAGCTGTTAACCAAAAAAAATGTAGAGTATGAAATGAAAAGTGAGTTCAGTTATGATCCT
This sequence comes from Azemiops feae, assembly GCA_023970755.1. Lineage (NCBI taxonomy): Eukaryota > Metazoa > Chordata > Lepidosauria > Squamata > Viperidae > Azemiops > Azemiops feae. The sequence goes on from JALGBA010004260.1 coordinate 1,771,832, forward strand.
ATTATGAACTGGAAAATTAATGTTAAATATTAAGAAGGCAAATCAAGATCAACATGCATGGTTGGTGAACCTACAACTGGGAGAAAAGAAGAGAAGATGATAGACATTTTTGCCTTCTTGGGCTCAAGAGTAGATAAAGATGGACAGGAATTACTTCTGGAGACAAAGACGATGAGAAATTTAAACAAGAAGTGTAAGGACTTTTCAGTGATAACAAGATCAGTATAGTATAGTTAAAGCAAAGGTCTTTCTGCTAGAAATTAATGGCTGAAAAGTGGAAGCTGAGAAGAACAAGAGAAAGATCATTGTTCGGAGTTCCATGGGGTACAAAAAGAATCAGTCAGTCCTGGGTCATATAAAAACACTCCACAGTAACAGTGAGAATTAGACATTCACCATATTTTAGGAATATAGGTGAATGGTAAAGTAGAAAAAAGTATGCTTGGCAAAACTGAAGTGGGAAGGAGGAAGAAGAAGGGATGACAGATAAAATGATTGAACTGACTTTGGAAGAACTATGGGTGGTTGGGAGCTAAAGTGAGGTTGAGAAGCTGAACATTTGTCCAAGTAGAGTTTGGACATGACATAATGGCACCTAACTGGCCACACAAAGCTCAGTCATTCAAAGAAAGAGTGGAGGAAATGAGAACCCATTAGTATTCTGAAATCTTTGTGACCCCTCAACATACTTTTCTCTTTCATCCACAGCAAGCAGTGATGAACAACTGGTAGGTCATTGTGTTTAGAGTGGAGAATTTAAAATGATGCTTTTTCCAACCCCATTTTTATTGAGTTTGATCGGTGATGAAAAGACTGGTGGCGGGGAGAGGGGAGAGAGATGAATAGATGGCTGATGGCTCCAAAGTCTTCAGGCCATCAGCTCTACGATCTCGCAAAGCCAAAGGTAGTTGCTTTGCAGTCGTGAAGATGGTCAGGGCTGATAAGGCCAAGCCTGAGGCGGGAGAACGGCTCTTGTTTACGCCAGTGAAATGCAGCCCTTATATATTTACAAAAATTGCTTTGATGTGTTATTTTTCCCTCTCATTGTAAAACTGTAAGAGTTAAAATAGTGAAAGCTCAGTTTACCAACACTATGACAGAAATCCAAGTCAGGTTTCTCTCCCTTTTCTCCAGATTTTTTTTCTCAAAGGAAATTGGAAAAATCATTTCAAATGCATTGCCTTTGCAAATGTCCCAATCTCATCTTTGCCCATACAGTTCAAATCAAGGAACAACAGATCTTTCTCATTAATGCACACAAATAATGCAGATGTCCTTTTTTTGCCCTCTTTGAAGTGACATATGCTTCAATTTATTTTTAATCTTCTAAGTGAGGTTGTAAGAAAAGCCGCCTTGTGCGACATATGAAGTTACTACATATATATATATATATATCTGTGTGTGTGTATGTATACACACACACACATATTATATATGTGCATGTATACACACACACACATACACATATATATATATATATATATATATGTATATGTATATGTATATGTGTATATATGTGTGTGTGTGTGTGTGTGTGTGTATAGAGAGAGATTTACACACTCTTGATCTGGAAAACCTGGTCTCTAGCTTCTCAGTCCAAAGTAATGTATGTACGAAGGAAAAAAATTAAAAAAATTAAAACTTGCAAAGAGGTCTTCAAATGAAACAGGATGTAAAGACCAGCAAGATATCATGGGGCATCTAATTTCATAAGCATTTTTCAGAATCTCAGAATCTTCGCTCTCTGAGATATGTGCTTTTTACTTGTTATTTTAATTGTTTCAAAGAGGGATTTTTCTGTTCATCTCTGCAGAGCAACAGTGTCATCCAGTGGTGACTGAAATAGACATCTGCTTTTCAAATCAGATGAAGATGTTGAAGGATAGTCTTTCCGTATTCTTTCTTCTTCTTTGCTTCTGACAATTACTTCGCAGCAATGTCTTAAAGCAGTATTTTAAATGAAAGAATTTCAGGGCAAATTAATGCCTTACATGTGTTGTATCCAGGATAAGCTATTGAGTGGTTGCTTCTTGATTAGGGAAAAGAGTCTCAGTCTTGCCTTGTTCGCGCATTCCTTGTTGCAAGGGGTGTGACATTACTTTAGAACTTGAACTTAAGCATACATTTGTACCACCGCCACCCTTAAAAAATGTGCATATTACTTCAAATGTAAAAGTACGCAACTAATTTTCTCCTGCCATTGTACACACAAATGCTAAGAAAACATAAGAATACATATTACCTAACTCAAATGGAAAAAAAAACAACCTCAACCTAGGAGATTCTGAATGTATTTAATTTTGCATTTGTAATTCACTGAAGTCATAGTGCCATTCTGACTCCATCATTCTGATGATTAAACCCTGCAAACTGGGAATAAGCACCTTCATGTTGTAGAAAAGAGTAATATCCCTGACAGGCTTTCAAGAGTCTGCTATGATACCTTATAACAGGACAGCAGCATTTGAGGAATCCTTGTGGTTTCTGTTTCCTGACCTGAACTATCCTGCAGGGCTGACACTTACTATGTCAAAAGGGAAAAATGGGAAAAAAGGAATTTAATCTCCTGACTCTGGATCTTATTATTGGACTAGTTGGCCCCGTTTACAAATTTGGCTGTACAAGAGGGATCCTTTCCCAAGGCAAACCACACATAATCTGCTTCTTTATTTTTATGGTCCACAGTGCATCACAAGATTGCCCACCATTTTTATTTTAGCAGATCTGCATCAACTCAGCATTGGTATGCCTGGCCACCTGAAAACAAGTTACTTATAATTGTGATACTGTAATTGTAGCTATCCAGGTTGCCCTGAATTGACCTGTGGTTTGTTGATTTGCCAAAAATTATTATTATTATTATTATTATTATTATTATTATTATTATTATTATTATTATTATTATTATTATTATTATTATTATTATTATTATTATTATTATTATTATTATTATTATTATTATTATTATTATTATTATTATCGTCGTCGTCGTTGTTGTTGTTGTTGTCATTATTAAAAAACAATTCCTTTCTAAGGGCATTTCCATTCTGCTCTGTTTTTATTCTCTGAAAGAGATTTGAAGATGATCTGGGATTGTTTGCAAACTGTCAACCTCCCAATGACGAGCCAGGATTACTGCCGCAGAACCTGGATTAATAAAAGTCCCTTTGCCCTGTTCTGGGGAAAAAAACCAATGTTTTGCACTTTCTCTCTGTGTGCAAAATAATCCTAGTGGTTCCTCTGAGCGTATAAAAACAAAGCCGTGAGCTAGGAGGATGAATGGTGAAGCAAAAATTCTTGGAAAAATAGAGAAATGGACTGCCCACAGAAACAAAACTGCTTTTTTTTTTTTTTTTTGCTGTTTGAAATCTGTGACAGCTGAGCTAGAAATAAACTGGGTCAGTTTTCATTCAGAACCAACACCCTGGGATCACAGAGGTTCAGATTTGCTTTTGAACTGGGATAAGGTCTTTCTGTGGGAATATGTTCCCCTCTCTCCGCCCCTTCCCATGAAAACCCAAGTGGAGTTTAAGGAGGAAATAAATCTGTTTTGAAAATATAGACTAGTTTTCCGGAGAAAAAGAAATGAACTGGCGTACATTGGTGGCGATACTGCTTCAGCAACATCTGGTTACAACGTTATGACTCACAACCTGAGAGGTCATCTAGTGTTCCTAGACACCACTTATTAATTCTTCATCCACATTTGTCCAGTTTTTCCCTGCAAGAATATGGATAATGCTGCCATCTACTGATACACATACAGCAAAAGGAATGGAGCCAGATATTCTGAATTGCCCTGAAGCCACCTGTCATTGTTTTGCTTTAGCTAGGAAAGAAAAAGAGGTTTATAGGTATAAGTTTTGTGGACAAACAATACAATCCTTGCTCTCAAAGTCACTCACAGGTTCCTGGTGAGGGGAAAAAAGTTCCTCCAGAACCTCTATCCTTCATTAGATAATGGAAACCATGCAAAGTCTTGTGTCAATGGTACAACTCAATGAGCCTTCGGAGTTGGTTTTTATGGACAGATACTGCCAGTAAATGTAATTCTCTCTCTCAGAAAATTGAGGGAACCTTCCATTTGGTAGAAGTGGGAAAAGAGAAAAGGCCAGTACTGTCAATCACATGGCATAACATTCAATAGAGCACACCCTTTTTATTATTATTTTTAATAAAACCATCAGCATATGGAAATTGCCCTATTTTTCAAAGGCATAGGGCAGGGGTAGGCAACCTTGGCTCTTTTATGATCCGTGGACTTCAACTCCCAGAATTCCCGGCTCAGGAATTCTGGGAGTTGAAGTCCATGAGTCATAAAAGAGCCAAGGTTGCCTACCCCTGGCATAGGGCAAGGGGGTTGAAAAATCAAATCCTTGTTTTAGTGTGTTCCAGAATGCGCACTACAGGAAACCAAAATGGGTATTAAAATGCCTTCTAGGAAGGAAACCTCTTCTGGGGAACGGGAAGAACCAAACAGAGAGAATGTATTTGCCTTAACTAGAATGCTATTGTTCTAGCAAAGTGTACAGAACCCTCTTATCAAACGGTTGAGAAAACAATGGCATAATGATAAAAGGGAGTGACTTGCTTGTACTTGATTTTGCCAGAAAAGAAAGAACCCAGACAAAAAACACTACTACTGCTAGTACAGCTTACTCTTTAGGGGGAATAGAAGGAGTTTCAGAGCAGGGCTCAGCCTGATGGGCAATTTGGGGGAGAATGTACAAGAAAATGTATATATAATGTATAAGAAAGAAGAACCAGTTTGGGCTAGTGATTAAAGAGCCAGGCTAGAAAGCAGGAGACTGGGAGTTCTAGTTCCGCCTTAGGCATGAAAGCCGACTGGGTGATTTTAGGCCAGTCACACTCTCTCAACCCAAACCACCTAACAGGTTTGTTGTTGTGGGGAAAATAGGAGGTGGAAAGAGGATTAGGTATGCCTTGATGCCTTGAGTGATTTATAAACATGCTAAAAGTGGGATAAAAAAATATAAATTAAAAATAAATAAAAACCAGCAGAGCAGGCAAAATCTTTGGCCAAGTTTGTGACAGCATCTTTTGTCAATCTGGCCAGAATTTAATTTTGAAGAAGAGGAGAGAAAGGCAGTGACAGCATCAAGTTCCCTCATAGTAACCTGAGCAGGAAAGGTCCAGTAAATGTATCACAGAGAGTGTGTATATATTTTGTCTCTAATGGCAGGAAAGGAGTAGTCTTCTTTGTTTACACAGACTTCAGGACTATGTAAACAGAGCTGGGGTGCCCCGGCTCCTGCTCCCCCAGCCGGGGCAGTCACCCTCCTAGGGTATCACAAACATCGGCCAGGTGCTGCCCATATGTCTGTTGATCTTAGGGCTCCTGAATCACAAGCTTGGTCATTCTTTTTAGGGTCTCTGGGAAAAAAAGGAGAGGGAAAGGAAGGTGTTGTTTTCATGCAGAAGTCAGAAAGAGCCAGAAATCATATTAGGAGAAGATGCTTCCAGGCAGAAGTGAACTTTCTTCCTCTCTGGCCGGGGGGGGGAAGCAGGAAACTAACAATGGGCTATTCACTTACTGTTCCTGAAGTCAAAGAAGTCCCTTCTTAGAAAGGGATTATAGCAAGAACTGCAGCAAATCAACACTTGGGGGGAAGAGCTGAAGGGTGAAAGGGTGCCCCATATTTTCTTGCTGGACTAAAACCTAAAAAGGGGGAAGATCTGAAAGAGGTTCATAAAGTTAAAAGGTGTAACTGTTTATGTTTATAACTTTGGTTTGTAAAGGAAAAAAACAATAGCAAAACTAAGAAAAGCTTTACAGAAATGCATATTCTAATTAAAAAATGCCTCAAAAGCATAAAAGCTATGAGCATAGTAAAACTTAAATCACCAAAATAAAAGACAAAAGTGAAGTTTTGAAAAATAAATAAATGTAAAGGACAGCTTTCTGAAATAAAGGACCGGTCACTGTAATCCATAGTTCAAGGGTAGGAAACAGATTTTTCTTAAACTGTCTGGATGCTCCAATGAAGGAATGATCCCCCCCCCCATGGATCCATCACCAAGTCTGAGGAGGTTTCATGCTCATTTGTTTTGTTTTCTTTTCTCATGTTTTTTTTTGGGGGAGTACTCAATAAAATATAGTACATGGCTAATGCAACTACAATTCTGCACACATATGCTCCGAAATTTATACTTTATTTGTGACTAGAGACATAGAGGAGCCTGACAAGGCCATTCAATTTTTCCAGTATTCTGGAAGATTCTCAGTGATCTCTATGTCATTTAGCACAGTGGTTCTTAACCTGGGCGATATCGCCCCCCAGGGGGCGATTTCATTTTTCAGGGGGGCAATGGAACGAAAAGGGGCGATGCGGGGGTGAAGGAACGAAAAGGGGGCGATATGGGGGCGATGGAGCGGGAAGTTTTGGGGACACTTTTGAGCCTTCCCCTGCGACTCCGAGCCTCCTTCGCCATTTGCAGAGAGAGACAGAGACAGAGAGAGGCACTTGCACTTCCCTTCTCTCTCTCTCTCTCTCTCTCTCTCTCTCATGCAGACTTGCCCCCTCGCAGGGCTCCTGATTGGCCCTGCGCCCAGGTGCCCCGCCCCCTGGGAGAAGCTCAGCCAGGAAGTCCCTTTCCCTGGCTGGCCCCGTCTGAGGTGCACGTGGCCGGGGAGCCGCGCGGGGAAGCCCCGGGATCCCCGCTGGGAGTGGCCCACCAGAGCCTCAGCTGAGCAGGCCAGCCCTCCCACAAGGTGCGGCCCCGAGGGAGAGCAGCCCCTATGATCCCCAGCTGGCGGGACCGTTGGCCCAGCTGGCCAGGAAGGCACGCCAGAGTCCCGGCTGCTTTGTTGGTGAAGAATGTGAGGTGAGCAGAAGATGGGGGGGAGAGAGAGAAAGGGAGGGGGGAGGCATTTTCCAACCAGCAGCAGAAGAGCCCTGCCTGGACCTGCGGGAGCGCCTCCTCCTGGGGCCCAGCGCCAGCTTCCTTGCCCTCCTCCCCTTCTTCCTCCTGCTGCCCCCGGGCAGCAGTCCCGGCTGGGGCGGCGGCCGGCAGGAGCATCGCTCCCTGGGCCGTACCCGGGCTGCTCCCTGGGCAGCCGAGCTGGCCACACTGTCAAGCTCCTGTGGGAATGGGGGGAAACATGCTCCAGGTGGCAGCAGCCGCACAGCCTGTCGCACAGCCAGATGCCGGTGGGTCACGGATCGCTGGGAGCGCCGCGTGGTGCGGAGCGACCCCAGCTCCTCCAGCACGACGGACCTACCGGCGGCACGGGAGGCTCCAGCGTCATTCCTGGCGGGAGGCGGATCATTGCCCCGGTTCCAACCGAGGACGCCGTCGGCGCGGGAGAAGGTTTGGCGATGCAGCCGACAGGGGGGGCCCCACGGCCCACGACTTGAGCCCGAGGATGCCGGCGGCACGTGAGACAGCCTGCCAATGGGACCGTGAGCCGTGACCGCATCCCCGGCAGGCAGTGGACCTGGGTGCCTCCAGCAGCAACAGGGGATCTGGCGAGGCCACTGCAGGCCGGGGTGGGCCCGCAGTCCGAAGCGAGAAACGCGGCTAGGGAGAAACGCCTGCGCTGGATGGCGGCGGAAGGGAGGCTGGGTCCCGGATGGCTGCTTTTCAAGGCCAAACACTGGATGCTGGGCAATTGACTGGGGTGGAACAGCGGGGTGGGGGGAGGCTATGTCAAGCGCATCTCCCCAAGCTGGTCCGGGCAGCAGTCCCGGCTGGGGCATCGCTCCCTGGGCCGTCCCTGGGCCGCTCCCTGGGCAGCATCACTCCGGACTGCGGGCCCGCCCCTGGCCTGCGGTGGCCTCGCCAGACCCCGTCGCCACTGGAGGTACCCAGCTCCGCTGTCCGTCGGGCCTGCTGGGATGCCCCGGCTCACGGTCCCATTGGCAGGCCGTCCCACGTGCCGCCGACGTCCCCGGGCTCAAGCCGCGGGCCATGGGGCATCTGCGGAATGCCCCGCCCATCAGCTGCATTGCCAAGCCTCCCCTCGTGCCACCTGCGTCTCCGGGCTCAAGTCGCGAAGCATCCGCGGAAGGCCCCCCCGTCAGCTGCGTCACCTAACCTTCTCCCATGCCGCCGGTGTCCTCAGTCGGAACCAGGGCAACGATCCACCTCCTGCCAGAACCGACGCCAGAGATTCCCGTGTCGCCGGTAGGTCCGTCATGCTGGAGGAGCTGGGGCCGCTACGCACCGCACGGCGCTCCCGGCGATCCGTGACCCACCGGCATCTGGCTGTGTGATGGGCTATGCGACGGCCACTGGATGCTGGACAGTTGACTGGGCCGGAACAGTGGGGTGGGGGGAGGCTGCCCAGGGAGCGGCCCGGGGACGGCCCAGGGAGCGATGCCCCAGCCGGGACTGCTGACTGGACCGGCTCGGAGAGACGCGCTTTACATAGCCTCCCCCCACCCTGCTGTTCCGCCCCAGTCAATTGCCCAGCATCCGGCGTTTGGCCGTGAAAAGCAGCCATCCAGGACCCAGCCTCCTTTCCGCCGTCATCCAGCACAGGCGTTTCTCCCTAGCCGCGTCTTTCGCTCCAGTCCCGGCTGGGGCGGCAGCCAGTGGGGGCATCGCTCCCTGGGCCGTCTCCGGGTCGCTCCCTGGGCAGCCGAGCTGGCCATGCGTCTCCCGGGCCGGTCCGTGGTGCCCTGGGCACCTTTCAGCACCTTCTGCTGCCTCCTGCCCCCCCCTCCCTGCCCCTTTGGCACCGTCTGCCTTTCGTTCTCTCTCTCTCTCTCTCTCCTCACCTGGAGAGAGAGGGGGGAGGGAGGGAGAGGAAAGAGAGAAAGAGAGAGAGAGAGGGGAAAGAGAAAAAGAGAAAGAGAGAGGAAAGAGAGAGAGAGAAAGCACAAGTGCCTCTCTCTCTCTCTCTCTCTCACACACACACACACACACACACACTGAGTGGGGGAAGAGGACTGGCAGACCAAGGGCAGAAAGTGGGAGAGAGAGGGAGGGAGGGAGGGAGAGAGAGAGAGAGAGAGAGAGAGAGAGAGATTCTTTTGACATCTAAAATGAAGATAACACTGCATATATCCTTTTTTACCTTTATTATATATATATATATATATATATATATATGCAGTGTTATCTTCATTTTAGATGTCAAAAGGGTTTTGTGGCTCCCAGTGTTTTGTTTTCAGTGGGAAATGGGTCCAAGTGGCTCTTTGAGTGTTTTGGGTTGCCTACCCCTGCTCTACCCATACAGTGGCGCGCCATTGGCCAGAATGGGCAGTGATTGCATCGATATGTCCTGATGACAATTTTAAAGAAAACAAAAAAAGTGTTTGCATAAATTGAAGAATTATTTTCTATGTTGTGATTGAGAGGTTATGTTGGGGGAGGGGGCAAGGGGGCCATTCGTTCAAAAAGGTTAAGAATCACTGATTTAGCACAGCGGAAGATTTCCCTATTGCTTTCTATCATTATTTAGAAATAACCTTTGGTAGGTTTGTGTCTTCCTAAATGCCTCCAGATACAGAAGGGAAGGAAGGAAGGAAGGAAGGAAGGAAGGAAGGGAGGGAGGGAGGGAGGGAGGGAGGGAGGGAGGGAGGGACTTGGAAGTCTTCTGGTTCAACCCCCTGCTCAAGCAGGAGACCCTATACCATTTCAGACAATCTGCTGTCCAGTCTCTTCTTAAAAACTTCCAGTGTTGGAGCATTCACCGCTTCTGGAGGCAGGTTGTTCCACTGGTTAATTGTTCTAACTGTCAGGAAATTTCTTCTTAGTTCCAGGTTGCTTCTCTCCTTGGTTAGTTTCCATCCGTTGCTTTTCTTGCCTTCTGGTGCTTTGAGGAAGGAAGGAAGGAAGGAAGGAAGGAAGGAAGGAAGGAAGGAAGGAAGGAAGGAAGGAAGGAAGGAAGGAAGGAAGGAAGGAAGGAGGGAGGGAGGGAGGGAGGGAGGGAGGGAGATTGGTTTTTCCCATGCTCCCTGTCAGCTTCCCAGAAGGAAACTCAGTGGTGAGCCCACAGTAGATTGGAAGTTCTTCGATTCCTACTGCTTTTTTTGCTCATTCTGTTCATTTTGCCTCTGAAGCGATGACCCAAAAGGGTACTGGTTATCTAGTAGGACCTAAAAATCATTCTCATTCTCCAATCATTGGTCCCTTGTATTTCTACCAAGGAAAGATAACAACATATCTGAACATGTAGGTTCATAAGCTGCCATTGCTAAATCCATTTTCAGCCTGGCATTTAATGATGCCAGCAGAGGAGATGTTTTTCTTACTCTTACAAGGGAGAAAAAAATATTTTATAGGTATTTTCTTATTATTATTCCTATTATGTATTTACACATTCAAAGAATGGTTCTGAGACTTCCTGGAATAGCTGTGGATCCAGAAGCCATTGCCTACTTTCTAGACTGAGATAGAGTGAGTGACCCAAGATCACCCAGCTAGCTTTGTGCCTAGGGTGGGACTAGAACTCACAGTCTCCCAGTTTCTAGCCTGATGCTGTAACCAGTACACAAAATAAGTGAGAAACTACAGACTCTGCTGCCATCAAATAATCCAGATTTTTGGAATCCCAAATATTGCAGCTCTACCCTCTTTATAAGACCACACCCATCACAGGGCACCCAGCAATCTGGGCTACTAAATATGTCCAGCTGCAGAAACTTTCAATTTTCCTTTCCCTCCCCACCCTGTTTCCCCCTTTCTTTAAGAAAATGTCCTCCAGAACTGGGTTTATTACACTAGTTAATCTTTTTAACCAGAGCCATATATACTGAAAACGGAAATCCAGTTTTGGAATGTCGCTAGCTGTATCCAAGGGCTAACTGAGAAGCTGTTCTTTTGAAACATCCTTCCTCAGCAAAACACGTGCACATCCTGATACCCTCCAGATGTATTTGGTTATAGCTCCCATCCTCCCCACTGGGTGCCTCAGGTAGAGAGATTAGATGAAGATAAAATCACGAGGACATGACTCAAAATAAGAGATGAGTGGGGCATGTTCACTCCATAGTTAGATGCAAATAGGCAGGAAAGCAATTATTCTGTTGTTCCTAGTTGTTCCAGCTCTACTGAGTGGCAATATTACAACTCCTTCCTTGGCCCCTGTGGGACTGATTTTACTGTCCTTTGTTGTAGTTGGAGCTGTTTTTCATTTTGCGTTTTGTTTCTAACAATTCTGATCCTTTGGGGTGAGCACCTTTAAGCAGGAGAGAAATCTCTTTATCCCATGGTTGAGGGCACTCAGAGTAAATTCTTTTGCAAAAAGAAGTACAGTAGCTGTTTGAGGAGAATAAATAATGTGTCCTTTCTGTTTATAATCTTATCATTTCAAAGCCTGCCCTGTACAGAAAAGCAGAAATACCATTAAAAAAAAAATTATACCCTAGAAGCATGCCTTTTTTAAAACGTCCTGCTTTAGACTTCTCTTTGGCCCTCAGCCAAATAGATAAAATTCTGGCCAACTGCCATATTATTTACATAGACCCAGTATTATGCTATTAATAGCATGCCCCGCATTCTCCTAGGAAGACCTGGCTGAATTAATAATTAATTTTAATTAATACTTTTTACTTGCGATTCATTGTGTTTTTAAAGTAATTAAAATTTAATTAAATGGTGCAGTCACACAAGGTGGAAAGGTTGCACCCTCAGCTTCCAAATAAGCCAGATAACTTACGTACTATTTGACAACTAGGAGGTGAAACCCTCCCGTCTTGGGAGGCTGGGAAAACAATGAAACAGTGGAACTCCGCACTTATTTAAAAAAAAAAAATAACACAATGGGAAAGAAATAGGAAGTGATTCAGAAGGGGGGAAAATGGAGCATTGGCTTCCTAGGCTGGGAAACTATAAGCAGTAAGTGCTATCTAGACAAAGAATATGAAACTCTTTGCAGGAAAGTTAAAGAGTATGAAGAGGCAAAGAATGTTAAATTGCACAGAAATTAGTGCAAAGATATCCCAATTGCTTTATTTTAAAAATCTGAGTCCCTTCCCCCCCCTTCCCCCCCCCTTTTCCCCAGAAGTGGATGAAATTGAGAGAAAAACCAGACAATTAATTTTGAGGGGACAACACAATTGTTAAAACAAGAAGTGTAGGTGTTTGGGGGTTTGGTGTGATTCATTATTTCAGCCAAGTGTTTGGCTATAGTTTCTGCCCAATTTGCTTGCTTCCACCACCTTCTGAAACTCTCAGGATTGTGGGCAAAGGCAATTTGACAAGACTTGATCCCAGTCTCTTCCTTCTGTGATTGTGGCTACTATATTGAAACCCACAGACACACACAAACCTACACCTCCCTTACTAGGCCAGAAAGGGACAGTGTGGGGAAAATCCTACATACAAGGATAACAAAATAGAAAAAGCAAATTGGCATACAACTCTATTATTTATAATAATTTTATTCAGTTAAAAATTGAAACAAAATATTTGTTGGGGGGATAGAACACTATTACAATATAAATCATGATCTTTAAAGAAAAGAAAATTGTGGGATAGTATGTGTCTGTTGTGTGAATTGGCATGGTGTCCTAATGGTGGAGTTCTTATCTCATAATCAGGAAGCTGTGAGTTCAATCCTAGGTAGCGGCAGATATTTCCCTCTCTGGGTGCAAAGAGAAAATATTTGCTGTGAACGCCGCATAGGCATCAGGAAGGGCATCCGGCCAGTAAGCGCTCAGCTCCATTCAGTTGCCCCAACTACACCCCGATGCAAAGGGATTACAGGTTCATTAAAAGAAAAAAATGTGTCTGTTGTGAAAAGAAGGGAAGGGGTAAGGCAGAGTAGGGCAGGATAAGATAAGACAGGAAGGGAAACAAAAATAATAGAAAATGGAATAAATAAACTAGCTGAAGGAAGATCGAGTTAGACTGAGTCAAGTGAAAATTGGAATGAGGTTGACAAATAAATACTGTACATTCGTTCAGAAGAGAAAGCATCATCACTAGTTTTGATCAGTTGGGACAGCTGTATTCCAGGGGCTACTCAACTGCATAATGGACACAGAGCTTACAGAGGCTTTTGAATGAGGAGAGGGTAAGTAGATATAGCCATCTTGCCTTGACTTAAAAACCATCCAAATTGTCCCTTTACCCAAATACTGCTGTATTTATACATCTGGAAGTTTTCCTTCACATTACTTTATTTTTGTTCATTTTATTTTTCTTACACTGGGGCTGGCTTTAGGCTCCTGAGCTCAGTGAAATCCTCAAAGCAAGATGATTTCAGAAGAAATGATGTTGGTAATAATCCAATGAAAAGATCAACAGGAGAACCAGCAACAAGGTTTGTTTTTATTGACTTTCATCTTGGGAATAGAATTCACACCTCATTAGAACGCAATATTAGAAAAAGTAACGGACATAATGAAGAAACCCAAGGAGGTTATAAATTAAAATATAGTCATCTCAATCAATGAATCAGACTGGATGTATCCCAGCTGAGTCACAAGTAGCTCATCCACAGGAAGGTATTTGACGGATTGGCAGGTCCTGATCTTACGTGAAGTGATGCGGTGTGAGATTTGTGTGGGATGGTCTGCGCAGGCTGTGCGTGGTAAGAAAAGAAGAAACAAGCCTTTTCTTCAAGTAAAGTCAATACAATTTAGGGGAAGGGACAATGCTCAAAAAGTATCCGATGGCCTTCTATTGCTAAGGGTGAGCTGGTCTGGCCATTTAAGCTGCTTGGGTGGGAAGCATAGATATGGAGATCGTGAAAGCAAGAGAGACGAACATGTGACATAGCTCTGAGCAGTTTGGCACTAGAGGAGGCCATAAATGTGATGGATGCAAGAGAAAAAAAGAGCAGCAGAGCAACTGCAAGGATTACTTGTGAGTTATAGCGGCTGAAGGTCTAAAACAAGGGTCTTCACCCTTGGCCCTTTTATGACTTGTGGATTTCAACTACCAGAATTCCTCAGCCAGGCACGCTGGCTGAAGAATTCTGGGAGTTGAAGTCCACAAGTCATAAAAGGGCCAAGTTTGAAGACCCCTGGTCTAAAATAATGGTGCTGTATGTTTGATTTACCACTGGACCCCTTTTTTACAGTGTTTCTGTAAAGAAACAATGCAGCAATCAGTCTCCATCCAGGATACACCTTCTCTAAATGTCACTAACTTAACTGCAAAGGCAAAATACCGGTAGTCCTTGACTTATGACTGAGCCCAAAATTTATGTTGCTAAGTGAGACAGTTAACCGAGCTTTCCACCGTTTTACGACCTCCCTTGCCACAGCTGTTAAGTGAATCACTGCTCTTCTTAAGTTAGTAATGCAGTTGTTAAGTGATTCTGGCATCTCCATTGACTTTGCTTGCCAGAGGGTCACAAAAGGGGATCACATGACCCCGGGACACTGCAACCGTCATAAATATGAGCCGGTTGCCAAGCGGCTGAATTTTGATCCCATGACCACAGGGATGCTGCAAAGGTCGTAACTGTGAAAAATGGTCATAAGTCGCTTTTTTCAGTGCCGTTGTAACTTCGAATGGTCACTAAACAAACTGTTGTAAGTCGAGGACTACTTGTAGAAGTCTCTTCTTTTGGCTATGGAATGGCTCCAGATACCGATAGAGCCCCCAAACTGATTAAACCTAGGTTGCCTTTCTCACTTTGACAAAAGGATTGAAGAAATGGGAAGCGACGTGCTTGGAAGTTCTAAGTGTGTTCGGATTCAGAGATCCACTTGAATGCTTTACTCATAGCTCTTTTATTCCTGGAGCTAATATCAGCTGAAGAAGATCTTTAACCTGGCACAAATATCACATATTGTATTAACAAATTTGTAGTAGAGTGACCTAATGCAGGTTAAGCTGCATTAATACAGAATTGCAAGAGTAAGATTTTGGAGATGCTCCACATTTTGAAATCATATCTAATCCATAGCAGTCTGATGCCTTTCAAATAAATGCCAAGCATTCTAGCCTGGATGCACAAAAGATATGAATCATGATGTTGCACACAAGCACACACATACACAATGATGAGAGGTACTCTCAAAGTGGAAGATCACCTCCAGGGCAATGTAAAGAGGGATGCATGCAGGTCATAATTCAATAGACTTGCAGGTTACAGACTGTTATATTAGAACAAAATTCAATTTCCCAAGAAGCTTATGTTTATATAACCAGTTTTCGCCCCTTATGGCTGTAAACACATATTGTAAAATAAATACATTTGTGATTCTAACTCAAGGGTGAAAACTCGCATACGCACACCCACCAACGCACTATTTGTTGCCTTTCGTCGCATAGAAATTGTGCTGAAAATTGATAGCAAAGTGCCCAGATTTTCAGGCGGCATTTGATTTTCCAGAATGAAAGATGGAAAAGGAAATATTGGGTTTTTCCTAATTTTAAATTTTAAATTTTCAAATTTTATAATGTTATTTTAAATGTTGTCAGGTGTGTAAAGTTGCAAATTATAACTAAGGTGGTCTATAATTTTGATTAATAAATAATAAAATAAAATATAAATTGCTTTTTTCAGGATGATTTTAGACTCTCGTTCTCTTTTGCATTTCCCCCACCACAATTCTAAAGATGGAAATAGGAGTGGAGGGTTTCTTGCAGGCAAACCACACCCACTTTTAAAAATGTCCCAAACTGTTTATGATTGTTTAAAAATGTCCCAAACTGTTTAAAAATGTCCCAAACTCTTTATAACAGTTAAAGATGGGATAAACTGGGGATGGGCGGGTTTTGTCCATGGCTTCAATTCCTGCTCCTATCCCGTGTGATGGTGCATGGTTAGGCTGACTCTGTCCACAGCCAGGAGTTCAATCCTGACCAGCTCAAGGTTGACTCAGCCTTCCATCTTTCTGAGATTGGTAAAATGAGGAGCCAGACTGTTGTGGGGCCATATGCTGACTCTGTAAACAGCTCAGAGAGTGTATTAAAGTACTAGGAAGTCTAAGTGCTATTGCTATTGCTAAACCACAAGTATTTGGCTAAAATGTTTATTATCTTCTAGCAATGTTGCATCACTGGGTGGCCTGCTGTAGGTCCTCCCACCACTTTTATAAATTACAGAATTAGGACAATTTCCCCAGTTACTATAGGAAGGAGGACCCAAGGTAAGAACGTGGATTTCATTAGCAAACTGGGATCTACAGCAAGACAGCTACTTCTAGTACCCAGCACATATTATCTCCATTTGGTTTCCTTTAAGGTAACTCTGTATTGACTTTAAACCTCACAGCTATTGGACACAAGCAGTAGAGATCCATCATGCCAAGGAATGGACTTGTCTTCCATTGCTGTAAAGCAGATGGTAAGATAAAGTAGGTGGGTCCCACTTCTGGGTGTCTCAGTGTGCTTCTGGGGATAGCCACAATAGCAGAAGCAACAGCGATGCAATAAAAATAGTAACAAATAAATGTCAGCACTCATTAAATTAATAGTTAATGAAATTTAGTCTATTAGCAGATGATATGCTCCTCAGTGGATCAATGTTTTATTTTTCTTTCTGCAAGAAAACACACATACACAGAAACCTATAAAGGGATTGCTGTGACATGTAATTTTATATAAGCGTTGATGACTTTTTACATTAACAAACAAACAAGACTTTGTTGCTTCTTCCATCCATCTCCCTTCCATGCATTTGAGCTAACGTGCCCACGTGTCTCCAGCAAGTGGAGACCAAGTTAAATATGAGAAATGTTTTCCCAAAATAGCTCCTGTCAGATTTTCCTTCACTGAAGCAACAGCATTTTTCTCTAGATTATTTTTTTTTAAAAAAAATATCCATGCCAAAAAGTAAAATAACTGAGGACTATCTGGTATGTAGAACTGGCTATGTTTTCACACACTTCTATATTAAGTCCTAAGCCCTGAACTTTCCATGAACCATTTTAAAGCACTGATTGAAATTTAATGTGCTGTAAATTATGTGTTTCCTGTTTGACTAATAGCGAGACTGATTTGTTCTCTTATTTGAATAAGTTTTAAACTCAGAAGCAATTCATCCCTTCGTTAATGCAAGTGCTAATTTATGCTAAGAACAACCCTCCCTTCCATCCAGATCTTTGGAAGAAAAATCATGGATCTGTACCCCTGAGTTCTTATTTAAATAAAACTGATGCTTCTTGGAGTAGAAACACAGGCTGGGCTGGAACGGGAGAATGCCTCTTAAAACTTTCCCATAAGAAAATATGGTCAGCCATAGTCAGAAAGGTATTTATGTATTTAGGCTTTTTATACCAACGTGTACTAAAAATTCTTGGCGGTTTATAGCACAAATCATAAAACCAAGAATATTAAACCTCAATCTTTTACATTTAAAGATTATTTTTAAAGACCTTATTAAAGCCTGTTTTAAAAGCCAAGATAGCCTCACCCAGGAACACATTTCCAAGATTTAGAAATGGCTATGGAGAAGGTTTAACCAGAAATCCCCATAGGATAAAACCTGCGAGTAAATTTCTTCATCTGACTTCAGTAATGTTATAACTTTCATCCTTGCAGTGTAGCTAACTTCTTTATCTTTCTGTACACCTGCCTTCCCACACTGTTTTTGAAGCAGGGAGTCAGGAGTTCAAGTTCCAGATGTATGTTGGTTGGTTTGTTTTTGGTTGTTTGTTTATATTGGTCACACCACTTGAGTGGACCCTGGGCATTTATTGCTTCATGTACTTCAGTAGGTGAGAACCATGTCTGGTTATATTCTTGCCCATTTTGTGAAGTGGGACTTGTGTCCACTGTCCTTTTGTAATAGCTTCACTGAGTAAGCAGCCCACCAATGGCTACTTTTGCTGAAAGACACAAAAGTACTGAGTAAGGTTGTGGTATTGTATTATGTATGTGCCACACATCTGACTAAACTTGCCTTTGTTTAGATTTTCAAGCTCTTGCAATTGCTTTTTGGATCTTGACTTTCATCCCATTTTGTCGATAGACTGTAGGCTTCTCAGCATAACAGCTGGTTTCTTTCTTCTTTTTCCCAGGGAATTCTCCATGATTCTTCTCCCTTTCCATAAGATACCAACTCAAGTCCAAACAACCATTTGTTCTCTAGTACCAACTTTTGTGGGCTCATCAGGCATCACAAGAGACAAAGCAATAAACCTTAACACTTAGTTGTCCAATGCCATATTCAGGAACCTGCTTACAGCAGAATCTTTGCTGATATGACACTGCTAAAATACTGTAAGTTGTGTTATTGCAGATCAGAATGTCATACATGAGGAAAAGATCTGCATACTGTAGAACCCAGAAATCAAGACATATAAATCTATCTGTTGTAAAGATAAATTCTAGGCCCTTGCCCTCCACTTTTTCCAAGTCAACTGACTTACAGTATATGTATTGTTTCCCTAGCCTTGAGAGTCAGAGACACCCTTTCTTTGTTTACATCAGGAGTCTTCAACCCCCAATCCATGGATCGGTACTGGGCTGCAGCATGCCATCAACTGGTCCGCACAAAGCCCCATCCATGAGATGCAGGCAGCACACAAAACCACACACTCTCCGGTCTATGGAAAAACCTTTCTCCACAGAACCAGACCCTGGTGCCCAAAAGGTTGGGGACCTCTGGTTTATATGACAGTTCTGGGGAGTCCTTGTTGCTGTCTGAGCTTGTTGTTTGAGTAGTGATGCTTTTGAACATTGGTGTTAGAGAAGACTCTTGAGAAGATCATTGGTAACCAAGAAGACAAACAAATTGATCATCAAAGAAATCAACTCAAGAGTTCTCAATTGAGGCACTACTGACCAGGCTCAAATTATCCTACTTCAGATATATTAGGTGAACAAAGACCTAGCTCTCTGGAGAAGGCTGTAATGCTGGGGAGAATGGAAGGAAAGAGAAGAACAGGATGATCAACAATAGCAATGGGTGTACCATTGGGACACCTGAAGACCACATTAGAGATAGATTGTTGTGGAGAAAATAGTGTCACTAAGAGGCAACACTGACTTGACAGCACATATTCAATCAATCAATCAATCAAAAGTACCAAGCTGCCAATGAGTTTTTTTGTCCTTTCACATCACATCTTTCAAAGAATAAATTCACAACCCATTTGTAATTTTTTTTTACACTAGAACAAAATTCTAGGAAAAGCAAGAACAAATTCCTAGCCACAGAGATAGAAAAAATCTTTCAGGATTAACTTATTATTGAGCACATGTGTTTTCCTTAATGAGCCACTTTAGTTAAAAAAAAATGCTTTAAGGCTTTAAATGCTTTAACAGCAGCAGATCCTCTGGTGTATGTCTCAAGATTCAGCCAATAGAGAAATTTGATTGTCCATTGGAGGGGGGGGATATATTTGCCACACCTCTCATTCTACCAGTATAAGCAAAATCCATTAAAATAAAATACATCAGAGACCCAGAGCTTTTTGTATTATGGTGTCACAGGAACTGCTACATAGTTTAAGAGTTCCAAGAATCTTCATTTCTCCAGGCTGAATTAGTTTTTTTTAATAGAAATAGAACTAGTTGAGAATGGGAATGGGAATGGAGAAGAACAGGCTGCTACAGCAAGACTTTAAAGGTTAATGAATAAGAATTTAGTAGAAGATAAACTATTTCCACATATAAACCGACAGGTCTATGAACATAAGTATTATCTGTTCCTAGGAAAATTTGAATATATTTGAATATAGTCTGTGCATATATGCATATGAAAAAGCTAGGTGTTTGTAACAGGCACAGGTCCCTTATAGCAATTTTGCATATATTTGCATAGTGTAATTTGTATATAGAGAGGCAACTTTGAAAGGGCAGGGGGAATCTAAAATCTCTTAACCTTTCTACTTCAGAATTTTTATTTTAACTTTCTGAATTAAATAAAATGTAAAAAAAATATAAAATCTCTTGATGTTTCATAATGGTGGCATGAAGTTTAGGTTTAGGCAACTCACTTAACCTTTTTTCCATGTGCACATCTCTGATTATAATTATTATTAGCTCTCCCTTTCTCACATGTTTTTTTGAGGGGAGGTTAAAAGTTACATCTGGCTTTAGAATAGCATGCCAGCTTAAAATCAACATTTGATATAAATTAAATACAGTGTTTAAACTATCTTCTTACAATTTGGCAGCACTTTGGGTATGCCAAACTCATGCTAAATGGGGGGCACTGGGAAATGTTGTCTGAATACATCCAGAGGGCCCTCTATTGAAGATGGCTGTTAAAGGAGATTTTCACATTCCTGTCCAACAGTATAAAGATGCTCTTCAGTTAGGCTCAATTTCTGGTGATTTGTAGACTCAATCGTGCCATTTTGTAACCAATGGCAATCTAGGTATGTTGCCACGTTCTTCCAGGATGTTTTGATTTCCTAACCCTAAAATCCTTTCAGTTTTTTCTGGTGGTCTCCCATTCCAGTACTAACCAAGTCCAACCTTGCTTAGCTTCTGACTAAGAGTTGGCTAAGACTGGAGAGGCAGAATATACCTGAGAATCCAGAAGGGGCCAAAGGGCAATTACTTTGGACCAATCAGGTGAATGTTCCCTAGTCGAAAAGGAGAACTAGTCAAATGAGCAATGCTGTCTAAAAGAGGAAGACCACTTTGCTTTGCACACCCCAGAAATTGAGGAAAGGCATAGAAGGCAGAGATCTCACCCTCATAAATGGGGGCATGGTAATCCTAAGGAATCTCAGATAACGGAGGGTTCTGGAACAAAACTCTTGAATGTTCCAGTAGCTTTAGGATCTTAGCAGTCAAAGGGGGTCTTCAAACTGTGTCACCCACCCCCGTGTCTTTTTTGGGTCACAACTTGTTATGATCTCTCCTCCAAACAAAAATTAACTTTGGGGAAACAAAAGATAAAGGTCTTGCTAAGGTCTTGCTGGAGACAGTTTGATCATAAAATGTAATGGAATGTATGGATGGCCTGGATAGTTTCGAAAGGCAAAAGAAAAAAGGAAAAAAAAATGGTTATCATAGTAGCTCTAATGTTAAAGACCACACAGCTCTCAATTCCAGTTTCTAGGACATATAGGTGGAAGGGCACTAATGCACTATATCTACTGATAAAAGGATAATATTTGTAGCTCAGGGTTGAAATGAGGGATCCTTGATGCTCTTTGAGTCTGCAAGAAAACAACCAAGCTCAGAGAGCCATATGCCTTCTTGATAGGCTTCCAGGAGGTTGACCACAATGGGACTAGATTGCTGGACCAGACAAATCCAGCTCGGCTTTAATGTTGTCATTTCTCAGCAGTAGCATTCTCAGCATGTTGCCATTTCTCAGCATTAGTAGTGAAAAGTGTAAACCATCCCAAATTCAGCTATTTTAAATTGGAGAATCTATTTACAGTATCTTCTTCCAGTGCTACGTGAAAGCTTTGGCAAATGACCTTCTGTTGCTGCAGCCAACTTTCAGTCACTGCTGACAGTGAGACCAAACCTTAACCATTGCCATTGTTCAGTAATTAAAAGGAATGATCTGTTTTTTAAAAAAAGCATGTTGACAAAAGAGGTTCTGGGTAATGTGCAAACGTGTGCGTGAAGTTCTGAAACAGTGGCACAAGCCTCAAAAAGGACATGGTGGCTGTATTAATTTCCAATAAGTATTTTGCATGCTTTTGGTTTACTAATTACAATTATGTGGCCTTTGAGCAAAAAAGAGATTGTGGTTGCTAAAGAAGAGTATCTACTTTTTTGAATGGTCATAGATACCTTTGTCACTTTCAAATCTTAGTTTTGTGATTCTGGATGGAGTTGGTTCTGCGGTATGGAAATGGCTGCCACAGTTCATACATTAGCCCCTTGTCTTTGAGGGAAAATTTTTCCCAGACTTGTGCCAGGCTCATCATCCTGTTTGGTAGCGTGACCCAGAGTCTTACGGTGAATATGATACTTCTAGTACATCTGAACCCTTTAACTCTCATCATTTACTCTCCAAAGGAAGGGCAAAAAATATTTGTTAGAACGCAACTACTGTTGTCTGAATTATACAGGTAGATCTTGAGATGCCTAGTTCTCTCCTGCCCTCTAGTGGGCTTATCTACAAATTTATATAAATTCAAAGATTTCATAGGTACTAAAAGGATCCCCTCCCCTCATGTTCTACAACGAAGCTAATGTATGAATTGTGGCAGCCATTTCCATACCGCAGAACCAACTCCATCCAGAATCACAAAACTAAGATTTGAAAGTGACAAAGGTATCTATGACCATTCAAAAAAGTAGATACTCTTCTTTAGCAACCACAATTGGCATTAGCAACTGTTATCAAGGTAAGTGAAACTGCAACTGTGCTTACTTCAGCTTTCCTTTGCTTTGCACACCCGCTGAGGTCGTAAATGTGAGGACTGATTGTAAAGTTGCTTTTCCATCGCTGTGATATCTGCAAATAGTCACTAAACAAGGGCTACCTGTAACTCCCATTGAGTGTGGAGGCTTATGCTCAGCAAAGTAAAATATAGGATTGCTATGTTAATTATCTTGTTACAATGCAACACAACTGTTAACCTTGTTCATTGATTAAAGGGACACAGTGGTAGTCTTGAGTTTGCTCTATTACCGTAGAAGAAAACATCCAAGATGCAGGCACCATCAGTAGAATCCCTTTAATAAGGTATTCCAGGTTCCTACTTTTATTATCTTTCCTGCACATGAGGCATTTATATTCTGCCACTCTTTTAAATATATTAATATGCCATCATTTTCTCCTATGTTGCAACAGAAGCTTTAAAATAATATATGTCGTTGCAAGGTTTATTTTTTAGGTTAAATATTTTTAGCTATTTTTAAATGATTTAAGAATTTTTAAATGATTTAATTTATTTAAATTAAATAGTAAATATTAATAACATTATTAAATTGTTATTGAATTTGTTTTATTAAATTTATTAAATGTTATTGCAATAGTACATATTTAATAATATTAATATTAAATAAAATATTAAATATTTTAAATGATTTCATTCTTTGACAAAGTGACTAAATTAATAGACCAGCAAAATGCTCTGGACATAGTATACGTCAGGAATGTGAAACTGCCAGCCCGCAGGCCGGATGCGTCACGCCAAAACCACGACCACCTCATTGCCGGCAATGGGGGAAAAGTCCCGATACATCACACGACATCACATGACGTTGCGAGTTTGACATGCCTAGTATACATAGACTTCAGCAAGAGATACGACAAAGTAGACTACAAAGTAGACTTCTTGATAAATTAGAAATATGTGGGATAGACAGCACTACCACCAGATGGATTTGTAACTGGCTAACAAACTATACTCAACGAGTAGTCTTCAACGGCACTATATCTACATGGAGAGAGGTAAGCAGTGGGGTACCACAAGATTCTGTCTTATGCCTAGTTCTTCAATATCTTCATGACTTAGATGAGGGAATAGAAGGGGATCTGATCAAATTTGCAGATGATACTAAGCTGGCAGGAATAGCCAACATCCCAGAAGACAAGCTCAGGATCCAAACAGATCCTGACAGACTTGAACAATGGACCCTATCCAACAACATGAAATTTAATGTGGAGAAAAGCAAGCTTTTACACCTAGGCAGGAAAAACCAAAGGTACAAGTACAGATTAGGCGAAACCTGGCTCAAAAACAGTAACTGCAAGAGGGACTTGGAGTCCTAGTGGACGGTCACTTAAACATGAGCCAGCTGAGTGCGGCAACAGCCAAGAAAGCTAATACAATCCTTGGTTGTATAAACACAAGCATAGAATCAAAATCACGTGAGATATCAATACCGCTTTATAAATTCTTAGAAGGACCACATCTGGAATATTGCATCCAGTTTTGATCACATAACAAAAAAGATGTTGAGACTTTGATAAAAGTGCAAAGAGGAGCAACTAAGATGATTAAAGGCCTGCTTGAGCAGGGGGTTGGACTAGAAGATCCATACCCATACCCTTCCCAACCCATGTGGCAGCAATAGGGCAACCCCACATACCATTCCTGACCCACATCTCGCTCACCCCATTGCATCCTCCCCTACCCAGCAGCAGCCACTTAACTGCCTGTTAGCCTTGGCCTTGGCCTTGCTGGCTTCCACATTTTCTCGCTGCCCAAACAAAGTAAATGGAGAAACCAGTAGGAATTCAAAAGAGGGAGGAAGAAAAGAAGGCAGATCCCTGATGCTCTCTGCCAGAGAAATCTTAGAAACATAACATCTTCACAGTACACTAGAACTGATTTTGAACCTTTGCACAGCTATTCCTCTACACATATTCTTCCTTTTAAAATGAGAATCTGCATTTCTTTCGCCTTTTTGAAGTGTGAAGTATTTTCAACAAATGTAGCAAAAAAATATATAGAAGGACACAACAAGGACACCTGGGTACCATTTATCTTTCACTTCAATTCAGAATTTTATCTCCAGTGACTATAGTAATTCATGTTAAAGTCCTTAATTATTCTACCTTTTGATAAGCCCACCTCATTAAAGACATACTATAATTTGTCTATGTGATACTGTCATGAAGTTAATTCAGACCTGAGAACAAGGAGGAGAATGTTTAGGAAAATCTATACAAAATTAGTGTCAATACAATCAAGTTTATATCATGAACGTGCATATACATATTTTGTTTTTAGTTATGGAGAGTAACAATGGCATTCCTTTAGCAGTAGTGCATTTCAGTATGGTTACATATTTTAAAAATCAGCTTGTCCACATGAAGGTCTATTATTTTGCATATGCCTTATGCTTCTCACTTGTTCAGAAAATATTAACACCTACATGTTTTCCATGGGAAATTTTGATTCCAATTACTGACAATTGTACATACACAAACAATTATGGGAAATGGCACTGATTTTTAATCAAGTGTAGAGCAGCTTTGGCAACATCTTCTTCAGAAGGATTGGCATCAAGGATTTGACATGCTGGATTTTCCATTCTTCTGTAAGACTCTTCAACTCTATTAAAAAAAAAATTCATAGCATTATCAAATGTAGACAGACTTAGGATTCATACTAAGAGCCAACGGCAAAATTTTTAGTGTAGAATATGTCAGAAGCTATGAATTGTGGTTTAAATACTGCACTGGAAGAGTTCCGGTAGCCATTAACCCAAAGCTAAGCAAACTGACATGTCAGCCCACGTTGTCCAAGAAGGAAAGATTTTTATTGGGGCTGTGCAAAGCTTCAGTTTTAAGCTTTGATCTGAAAGTGAAATGAATTGTCTCCTTTGAACTGAATGCAGCAGATCAAATCAGTTAACCTCAAATCAATTCAAATATTTCATGAAGTTTTGTACATAAACTCACACACACAATTATTAAAATTAATCTTTGTATCAGAGCTTGGCTTAATTTTTGTGTTTCATATCTTTGATATATTATAGAGTCAAGCTGAGAACCTAAGATTTCACATATTGTACTCTAGCGTCAATTATTATGGAGCACAATTACACCTCACACAGCATCTGCTGGGATTCTGTATAAATGAGACATAGAATCCTCCCCTTAGCTTAGTGTGACTGCAGTGTCCCACATCAAATTGTAGATCACATCGTGACCGGTTGTAAGCTGAGGGCATATACCGGTCTGGTATCTGATTTTTTTAAAATATAAATGATGCTGCATTTCAATGGTTGTTAGATGGCCTAGACCAGACATGTCAAACTCACGACGTCACATGACATCGCGCAACATATCGGAGCTTTTTCCCCATTGCCGGCAATGGGGTGGGTACGGTTTCGTCGTGAAGCGTCCGGCCTGCGGGCCAGCAGTTTGACACCCCTGGCCTAGACATTTGGTATTTGAACATAGACCTTTTTAATATGTGTATTTTATTGTGTTTACTAATCTAGGTGAAATGTTAATATATATTGCTAGTCCATGTACGATGCCATACGCGAAAGAAAGAAAGAAAGAAAGAAAGAAAGAAAGAAAGAAAGAAAGAAAGAAAGAAAGAAAGAAAGAAAGAAAGAAAGAAAGAAAGAAAGAAAGAAAGAAAGAAAGAAAGAAAGAAAGAAAGAAAGAAAGAAAGAAAGTCTAGTTTAATGAAAAGAAGGACTGGGGGTGACATGATAGCAGTGTTCCAATATCTCACAAAGAAGAGGGAGTCAAGCTATTCTCCAAAGCACCTGAGGGCAGGACAAGAAGCAATGGATGGAAACTAATCAAAGAGAGGAAGCAACCTAGAAATAAGAAGAAATTTCCTGACAGTTAGAACAATTAATCAATGGAACAAGTTGCCTCCAGAAGCTATGAATGCTCCAACACTGGACGTTTTTAAAAAGAGATTGGACAACCATTTGTCTGAAAGGGTATAGGGCAGTGGTGGCGAACCTATGGCACACGTGCCAGAGGCGGCACTCAGAGCCCTCTCTGTGGGCACACGTGCCGTCACCCCAGCCCCGCCTCCCCCCGTGGCCCCACCAGCAGCCTCCCTGGAGAATCGCCCCCTGGTGCGGCCCACACGGAGCAGCGCAGCCAAGGACATAGCCAGGCAGCAGGACACGACTCCGCCCTTGCACCCCATAGCGTGCAGATGATGCTGCGGGGTGTGGGCAGAGGGCGTGGCTGCCATGGTGCTGCAGGGCTGCCTGGGTGATCTGCTGCAGGCCATGGAGGCGGTGCGTGTCCCTGCGGGTGGGCGGGGCAGAGGGTGGGTGGGGGCGGAGCAGGCAGAGTGGGAAGCGGAGCGGGGGTGGGAGGGGGCAGTTTTTGGGCACTCGGTCTCTAAAAGGTTTGCCATCACTGGTATAGGTTTCCTGCCTGAGCAGGGGTTGGACTAGATGACCTCCAAGGTGCCTTCCAACTCTTATTATTCTATTCTATTCTAAATAAATAAATAAATAACCTGATACTTTAGGACCCCTGATCCAAGGCAGCAGACCCTGAAAAATGCAATGTCACACACGTAGACCATCCTTTCTAAAGGTCTTTTCATCCACAAAAACCAGTGCATAACTCTCTTCCCCAAGATATTCATAATTAATTTCCCATAATTAATTAAATCCCAATTAAAAAAATTTCCTTAACATAAAAACGGCAAGATTTTCACCGTTGTGCTAATAGGAAATATAGTGGCACCCTGTTTTGCATTTTAGTACATACTTTTGACGGAAGACATCATTCACTTCCAAATTGACCTCTTCTCTTGTTTTCTCGATCCCACGTCCCTGTAGCCTCCGGACTCTTTCTTCAGGACTAACAGTCAACAGCAAGACAATGTCTGGACTCAGAAGATCATCAGGCCAGTGATACACCAGGTGCTTAGGTGGAGGAAGATTTTGCATGTCCCCAGTTATTTCAGTTGCTACTGCGTATGCTGCAGTGCTGTGCCAATATCTGTCCAAACAAAGGTATCAGTGTGAGTTTTAGATCTATCAATTCTTTGCTTCTAGAACCATTGTTTTTTTCTTTTTCTGCCTCCCTCAAAACGGTCATGGGGAAGGGTGGGCTTATGGAATGTCATCTTTAGGGATCAGGGGACAAGCCTTCTCAGCCCCAGCCCCACTTCTCTGGAACAGCATTCCAAACGCCAGAACTCGCCTACTCGCTTCTCCGAAAGCTAATAAAACTAGCTTTCCTGGAGTCCTTTGAGAGCAAAATTACAATGAGGGGGAAGCCTCCTGTTGCATTGTGGCTGTAATGTGAGACATTGATATTTTAATGCTGCATTTGTGTAAGCTGCCTTGAGTCTTGTTGGAGGGACCAGTATGTACATTTTAACAAGTATATAAATATTTTCTTTCACTTGATCTGAATGGTTTCAAGGAATTTAAAATTTTGTCAGAAAGTAACAAAGACAGTTGTACAGGTACTTTTCTTTAGACTGAAAAATGAACACCAGCCTCAAACTCAATACAGTCCATAAATATGAAAAAAAAAATCTTTAAAAAGTTCATTTTCTGAGATTTTAGAAAATCCATTTTCCTTCTAATATTAAGTTACATGAATATAATGTGGTATGTGTGTGATACACACAGAGAAAGAGAGAGACACAATAAATTACATAAAGATCAGAATTAGTCATCCTGAGTGAGTAAGACTGAAGAAGAATAAATGGCTTTAAGTCCTCTAGTACCTCTGTTACTGTATTTAACTAGTCACTCCCAAACTCTCCAGGCAGCGGATAAACAAATGTCACATTAAAACACATTCTTACAATTCACACATTTCTTTGTTTTGCTAACTTAAAGGATGAGACATTATGTGGTTCACTAATTTTGGGAAATTAAAGTACTGAAAGATCAGGCAAGGTATTTTGACCAATCTGTATCTTACTCATATGAATGCCAATATAATACTAATACCAAACTATACCTATATA